>CM046362.1:12370607-12453831 GCA_025413025.1 Ficus hispida
ATGTTTTCCCAAGTGTGGAAAAATTTTCAAGTATGAAACGCTTTTCATGTATGGAAAGTTATATGGTAAGAAATGTTTTCAAACATGGCAAGTTATATGATATACTTGCTCAAATTTTTATGAAGATAGTTCTTGTGATGCAATATGAAAGGAGAATATGATAGCATGATAGTATGTAAGAATGTATGTAAGTATGAATGTATGTAAGTAAGGAAGTATGTAAGTACGTAAGTATGAACGTATGTACGTAAGAATGAATGAAAGTATGATGATAGGATATAAAAGTAAGAGTATGGTTCTAGACAAGAAACATGATCCCATTAAAGTATAAAATGGTAACATGAACAAGTTACTATGGATCAATAGTGGATTGAAGAAAAGCCACTTAGAAGTATCCGAATTTTCGAGGACGAAAATTTCTTTAAGGAGGGTAGAATGTAACACCCAGAATTTCGATGAACCTATGATTTCCTTTTAGACAAGGAAAACCCCAAGTCTTACTCTTGGATGTCGATATAAAACTCACGATCTGAGTTAAATATCAGTATATGTTTGAGTTCTCGTTTAATTAGCTATGAGACTCAATAAGCAGTTTGCTTAGTCATGCATCTGACCCTTGAGCAAAAAGGGAAGAAAAATCCTATGATTTCATGTTGGTCAAAGTTTGACCAAAAAAGTCAAAGTTGACCGAAAAGTCAAAAGGTTGACCAGGAAGGTCAATTAGATGAAGGTGCTGAGATACGGCAAAGCAGTATGGGATTATACTGCGGAAAACCTTCATTACGGTCAATTTAGCAAGCATAAGTTATGAGACCACCCTAGAAAATCAAGCACACCAAGTATGGTATTAAGGGTAAGAAAGGTGCCAAGAAATAAGAAAAATTTTATTCATTTCATTTTTACACAGATAAATTTTGGACTGTAGTACAGTGTAAAATACTGTTATTAGTTAATAACAGTATTGGAAATATCTGTGTTAGTATAAAAATGGACTGCATATTAAGTAACAAGCCAAACAAGGCCTTATGATGTCATCACCTTATTTTGGATTTATGACATCATTATTGATTAAAGAAAAGTGGGAAAAAAAAAATCCTTGGATGCCACCTAGCATAAAACGGCCGGCCACATTTAGGGGCTAAAATGTAAATATTTTTGCATTTAGGGGCCAAAGTGTAATTTTAAGAAATTACCATGATGATGTAAGCAAGGTGACATAAGCATGATGAGGTAAGCAAACTTGGTCTCCAAGCTTTTCCTAATGGCCGGCCACCTATGAGGACTAATGAGCAAATATTTTGTCCTTTAGGGACTAAAATACAAATTTAAGAAAAGATGATGTCATCAAGGTGATGTAAGCATGATGATGTCATCAAGGTGAGGTAAGAAAATTTGGGCTCCAAGCAATCCATAATGGCCGGCCACCTCATAGGGGTATTTGTGCAAATTTTTGTGCAAATATTCTTGTTCCAAGGGTATTTAAGCAAATTTTGGATTAAAAATAAATCCAAAATTTAATTAATTTTCAGCTATAAATAGGGCATGAGGGGGGCGGTTTTTGGCAGCAAAAATCATCCCTAAACTCTGCCCAATTTTCTCCAAACCTCCCTAGAAACCGAACCCAAAGTGGAAAAATTTTAGTGGCCGGATTTTTGGTGAGATAGAAAAAGTGTAGGAAAAAGATTGGAAACCCATTGTAACGACCCGCCTAGCACAGGCCGTTACCATACATACATACATACATACGTACTTATTTAATAGGCGTAACGTAAGCAGCGGAATTTTTTTTTTTTTTTTTTTTACAGTGCGGATACTGGCAAAATATAACGACGTTTGCATACAACATAATTTGCATAATAAGATCAAAACGCGAAGCGGTTAAAATCCCCACATTTCACAGCTTGCTCTGCCCCGCTCGCCACCTTGCACCATCAGTTGCTGGTAGGTTGCTTACCTACAGCATAGACGTAAGTCACGTGAGCTTTCGCTCAGCAAGTACAACATATATATCCGCAACAATTAAACATAACCCATCATACATAACTTCTCATATCATACATATCATGCTTAACTCATACATAACATAAATATTATGTCACATCATCGCATATAACTTATCATACATAACTTTTCATAGCATACATAACATACTTAACTCATACATAACATCTTGAACTTATCATAACATACATATCATGTTATAACATCGCATAATATATGCATGAACCAATTATGCTCTTATTATGCCATCGTATTCATTCTTAACTTATCTTACTTATGGGCCCCTTATCATGAGTGTACGTACCGGGCGCGCTCTATGGACTTACTCTTGCCATAGCTCAACCCGACCTGACGCGGGTCGGTACGACACAGGCAAGCTTGCCTGCCATCATACTTACTTTACATGAACTCATAATTATTCTTATTAGTGAACATGCTTCATGATGTCACTATACATAAATCATGCTTTAATTTCATAATCATGAACTGAACATACTTATCATAAACATAACATCATATCATAAACACTATTCATACTTGGGTAAGTATCAACAAGAGCCTATGCTGTAGGCGGAGTTGTACTTACCTTGAGTGCTATGTCCCGAGACTTGTTGATCCACTGCAGGATACCTCAGCAGGCTATTTCCTGCTATATCAGAGGACATAGAGTAAGAATTTAGTTCTTACAGAATGTTGGTAATCAAACCAACATTCATACCTAGTCATAGTTATATGTTTCCCCCTTTTCTTAAATAAACCCGGATACTTCCTCTGTATCGCGGATACCCTAAGGTTTAGGGTTTACTACACTTAACGTGTACTTTGATTGGTTACATAAAGTAACCTTGGCTAAACAGCCATCCTTAGTAGCGTTGGACTACTGTTCTTAAATCTTGGGCCTACGCTTTCTAAAATATAACTCAATTGGTTATTTCAGATAACCCGAGTTTTTAGGCCCGACTAATCATTTTCACTATTTTATTGGATTACGTTGGATAACCCTTGGGCTTAGGGCCCAAACTAATAACTCGGAATCTTTTCCCGGTCATGGTTCACTTAACTCAATTAAAAACTCTTTCTTTACTTTGGAAAAACTTAGGATTTTAAGATCATTTGATAAAACTTAGAACGGGTCTTTGTAAAAATCATTAAAAATAGAAACTGCCTTTGGAACAGTTTTTCACTGAGAATTAATCAGTGGATGTGCAGAAATGTCCTTTTCCTGCACTGTTTTAGAAGTTTCTGTGCACGAATTTCTTGTTCACTGCACAGTTTTGAAATCCAATTTTCTATTTAAAAATCAAAGCCGAATTTGAAAAAGTTTTCTTCATGAAAGTTTTAAAGCATTCAAAATCCTAAAACTTTCGTTTTGAACTCGAGACCCAAATCGGTCTCTAACCCGTTCATTTTCCCTGTTAAACTCACCTGGCCGTGCTTAGGGTCTGGGCATGGTCAGGCTCGGTTTTCTTAAAAACGAAGGCCATTGGAGCCTTATTTTCGAAAACTGTCCACGCTGCCACTAGGAAAAACCCTACTCTACAACTTTTGTGTTTTACATTTTTCCAAAATCAGCCTCTAAGGGCCTCAAATTTCGGTTTCCAGAAAACTAGGCAGATCTAACCCGAATTGGCAGTTTTCGGTATTTTCTTGGTTTCTCGTCCTAATTCGTGCACACTACCTCAACCGAACTCAGCGGGAGCCTAGAATCAACATACAACGTGTTTCTAACGTCCATTTTAACTCACATGAAGCTCAAACCCGTCCATGCAAGTCAAACAATCAAACTAAATTTTTAAGGTTTCGGTTTGGCTAGTTTTCTTGATTTCTACTCACATAGCATACACATTTCATCTAACACCCTAACATGCCATTTAAATATTGTTGGGCAGATTTGGGGAAACATACAACCCTTAATTAATCTAGCATACAATCATACTCATAAGCACATATAATTGCACAATGAAGCACTAAACAAAACATAGCTTAATATGCTAAATCAACCACCCCTAACTAATCAAGCACACACACACTAAAAAAAATCTGACCTAAGGGCAGAAATTAAAGGGAGCTCATGCTCATTACAATTTAGCTTGTAATACATTTAAATCTCTAATTTAGAACTTAAATTGAGAGATTTAAGGGCCAAGAAAATTTTACCTTATTTGTTCCAATATGGGTATGCTTGGCTCAATTTTCTCTCTTCCTTTCCCCTTGGTGCAGCCGGCCCTATGCTCCTCCAATGAGCTTGAAATTTTGCAGCCACCTAGGGATTGGTCCTACCAATGTTCCGGCCACTTTTCACACAAAACAGCCACCTCCCACTTGGTTTCCCCTTCACTTTTCCTTCCACCCTGCTGCTGCCACACAGCCGGCTACTATGGCCAATTTTGGTCTCCAAATTTTCTCCAACTTCTTGGCTTGCTTCCTAGTGAATACCTAACACTCCTAAGACCAATTCCTTGATTTCCCAAGCTTTTTCTTTCTCTTTGGCAGCTCCCTCAAGTTCGGATTTTGGGCTGGAAATTGACCAAAGTTTAGCTAGTTTTTCTAATTTTTGTGAATAGGATGCACTCCTATTTATAGGAAATTTTGAACTTTTTAAAATTACAAAATAGTCCTTCAAAGTTCACCATTTAGCACTTAAGGGGGATGAGGTGGCCGGCCATCAATTCTAGAACCAACTAAAAATTCTTTCCAAATTTTCCTTAAATCCTTAAATGATGTCATAAATCAAAAGGTATGTGACATCACCATTAAGGCCTCATTTGGCCTAATTCTTCATTAGACAGTATAACTCAATACTAAACAGATATAGTTGATACTGTGGTCTTTGATTCACAGTACCGGCTATTAAAATGCAGTCCAAAATTTATCTGTCTAATAATGGACTATACGAAAAATTCTCTTTTCGCTTCGAGTCTTTTGGCCTTAATCTCCTACTTAGTGTGCTTGATTTTTCTATGGTGGTTTTGAATCTAACTTAAACCATTTTATCTGAAAAATTTGGTTTTCCGCAGTATACTTCCTATACCGCTAACCATTTTTCGATATCGTCAAGGAATTGATCTTTCTAGCCAATCTTTGACTTTCTTTGGTCAATGTTGCCTATTCTGACAATGTGGACTCTCTTGGTTTACTTTGACGGTTTCTGGTCAAACTTTGACTTTCTGGTCAAACTTTGACTCTCGGGTCAAACTTTGACTTTTGTAAAAATCATAGCGTTTTCATACCTTTTTCCTCAAAAGGTCGTATGCTCAACTAAGCAATCATTTTTGAGTCTTATAAAAGCATAAGAACTCACAATTCTGAATAAAAACCCTAAACCGGGCTTTTGCATAATTACCTTCACGGTACAGTTTAAATTTCTATACAAGAAATTGTAACGTTGTAAATTTTAGTTATTACAATATACCCTCCTTAAAAATTTTCGTCCCCGAAAATTAAAACAAATAAGGGTAGTTCTTTCTCATCTCATCTTCCAATTCCCAGGTTGCTTCTTCAACCATGTGATTTCGCCATAGTATTTTAACCATGGGAATGGTTTTGTTCCTTAAGACCTTCTATTCCCGATCCAGAACTCGAACTGGCTTTTCTTCATAGGTTAAGTCCGTATGAATCTCCACCGGTTCCTGACTAAGCACATGGGAAGGGTCTGACACATACTTCTTGAGCATCGACACATGGAAAACATTATGCATCGAAGCTAACTCAGGCGGTAGGGCAAGCTTATAGGCAACTTTTCCAATCCGTTCGAGAATCTCAAATGGTCCAGTATACCTCGGACTAAGCTTTCCCTTTTTACCAAATCGCATCACTCCTTTCATAGGAGTAATCTTGATTAACACCGCATCTCCCACTTGGAATTCCAAGGGCCTCCTACGTTTATCGGCATAACTTTTCTGTCTGCTAAAAGCTATGTCGAGCCTCTGCTTATCATCTGAATATCCTCAGAGGTCTTCTTAATGAAGTCTGTAGTTTGCAGCTGCTTCTGCCCCACTTCCTGCCAGTGAATAGGCGATCGACATTTTCTTCCATACAATGCTTCAAATGGAGCCATACCTATCGAAGCATGATAACTGTTGTTGTAGGAGAATTCGATCAGTGGCAGCTTCTGATCCCAGTTTCCTTTGAAATCCAGCACACATGATCTGAGCATATCTTCCAGTGTCTGGATGGTCCGTTCCGATTGACCGTCAGTTTGGGGGTGAAATGCCGTACTGAACTTCAACTTCGACCCCATAGCATTGTGAACACTAGTCCAAAATCGAGAAGTGAAACGTCCATCACGGTCTGAGATGATCGATTTTGGTACTCCATGGATCTGACTATCTGGGATACGTAAATCTCAGCCAATTTCTCCACTGAAAAGGTGACCTTAATCGCAATAAAGTGGGCTGATTTGGTTAATCTATCCACAATAACCCAAATCGAGTCATTCCCACTTGAAGTTCTGGGTAGCCCTACTACGAAATCCATCGTAATTTGCTCCCATTTCCATTAAGGAAGCTCTATTTTCTGTAGTTCGCCACCTGGATGTCGATGTTCAGCCTTAACTTTCTGACAAGTTAGGCATTTCGATACATATTCTGCTACCTCATTCCTCATATTGGGCCACCAATAACTCAGTCGGAGGTCTTTATACATTTGGAAGCTCCTGGATGTACTGAATACGGCGTCTTGTGTGCTTCTGACAAGATCTGGTCCTTAAGAAATTCAAAGTTAGGAACACAAATCCGTCCTTTGAAATAAATAGCATCATCTTCAGAGACCTTAAACTCCTTGTTCTTTCCACCAAAGAGTTGTGCTTTCAGCAAAGAGGAATCCTTTCCTTGATGTGACTTAATGATCTCTAAAAGATTAGACTGGAGGGATAGAACAGACAATCTTCCCGTTATCAATTCCAAATTGAACTCGGAAATCTCCTTTTGTAGTGGTCTAGGAAACATTCCAATAGACATCAGCATGCCTACGGATTTTCTGCTTAAGGCATCTGCTACCTTGTTCGCCTTTCCAGGATGGTAAAGGATCTCACAATCATAATCCTTTACAAGTTCCAGCCATCTACGTTGTCTCATATTGAGCTCCTTCTGAGTAAAAATATACTTGAGGCTCTGGTGATCGGTGTAGATCTCACACTTGTTCCCGTACAAGTAGTGTCTCCAGATCTTAAGTGCGAAAACTACTGCCGCGAGCTCCAAGTCATGCGTGGGATAATTCCTTTCTGAATCTTCAGCTGTCGGGATGCGTAGGCAACTACCTTCCCACTCTGCATCAGGACGGCTCCTAATCCATTTTTAGAAGCGTCACTATAGATCACGAAATTTCCTGCATCAACATCAGGAATTATCAACACCGACGCACTTGTCAATCTCCTTTTGAGCTCTTGAAAATTCTCCTCACATTTCTGAGTCCATTCAAATTTCTTTTCTTTACGGGTAAGGCGGTGAGGGGTGTAGCGATCTTAGAAAATCCCTCGACGAACCGTCGGTAGTAGCCAGCTAATCCAAGGAAACTCCTTATTTCCGTAACATTCTTGGGTGCTGGCCACGCACTAACCGCCTCGATCTTAGTAGGGTCTACTGAAATTCCTTCCTTTGTCACCACATGACCCAAAAAGTGAACTTTTTCCAGCCAAAATTCACATTTTGTAAATTTGGCATACAGCTGGTTTCGTCTAAGCGTTTCCATCACCAATCTAAGGTGACGCTCATGCTCTTCTTTGGACCTTGAGTAAATCAAAATGTCGTCAATAAAAACAATGACGAACTTATCCAGGTACTCTTTGAATACTCGGTTCATGAGGTCCATGAATGCGGCTGGGGCATTGGTTAGCCAAATGGCATAACCAAAAACTCATAGTGCCCGTAACGTGTTCGAAAAGCCGTCTTGGAGATATCTGACTCCTTGATCCTGAGCTGATGGTAGCCTGATCGTAGATCGACTTTCAAAATACTACCGCTCCCCTAAGTTGATCGAAAAGATCGTCAATCCTTGGAAGGGGATACTTATTCTTGATCGTAATCTTATTAAGCTCACGGTAGTCGATACACATTCGTAGTGATCCATCCTTCTTCTTTACGAACAACACTGGTGCTCCCCATGGAGAGTAACTTTGTCGGATGAATCCCTTGTCTAGCAATTCTTGTAACTGCACTTGTAGTTCTCTAAGCTCGGCAGGTGCCATACGATAAGGCGCTTTGGATATCGGCGCAGCTCCAGGCAGCAATTCGATTTCGAACGAAATCTCGCGTTAGGCGGAAGTCCTGGTAAGTCTTTCGGAAAGATATCCACATATTCCTTTATAATGGGAACATCTTCCGGTGCCAATTCCACTTCACAATCTTTATCCACCATGTTAGCTAAATATCCTTGGCAGCCATTAGCTAACATTTTCCAAGCCTTCATTGCTGAAACCAGTTTAGTTGCTGAATTCCGAGATTGCCCATAGAAATTGAACTCCTCCTTTCCGTAAGGGTTGAATGTTACACAGCGTTTTCGGCAGTCGATCCTGGCGTCGTATTTGCCTAAGAAATCCATTCCTAAGATCACATCGAAATCCTGTAACTTGATTGCAATGAGATCTACAAACAATTCTCGGCCACAGATAGTCACGGAAGCATTTCGTATCCAAGAATTGGACCACAAAATCTCTCCGGACGGCAAAGAGGTTTTGAAGGGCTGATCTAAACTATTCACACCTCTTCCTAACTTCTGGGCGAACTCCAGGGATACAAATGAGTGAGTAGCTCCAGAATCAAACAAGGCGATAGATCATAAGTGGCGATAGAGATCTGACCTGTCACCACATGTGAAGTCCCAGCTTCAGCATCACCCCTGGTGTAAGCATATATCCTGGCTTGAGGTTCAGGAGCCTCTAATCTGCCTTGGGTGATTGAGGGTCCTTCAAGCCTAGCTTGGACAGCATGCAACTGACTGTTCGTATTCCGGCTCGGGTATGGAGGATTCTGGCCTTGGTTGTTTAGATGGCAATTCTTTGCATAATGCCCCTCCTTGCCACACAAATAGCAGGCATTCGATCCCATTCTACAGATTCCCGGATGTTTTCTCCCACACTTGGCGCATGCCGGGTAGTCAGTGTTATTACCCTCATTTCCTTTATATTCCTCTTCTGAGGGTAATTCTTTTGTTGTCCCTGACCCGAGAAATTTCCTTTTCTCTTGTTCCTCCCAAACTGTTTGGAACCTTGGGCAGGGTTACTGACTTGTCCTTTCGGGGGCGTTTCAAAATTCTGACGGGGCTGTGTTGGCTTTGCCACTGCTTTCTCATCCCTTTTTGCCCTGAAGATCTGAGCCCTTGCTTCTTTATCCTGGTTAATCCAGTATTCGGCCCTTATCGCACGACTCACGCAGTCGGATACCAGGGTAGGTGGGCTACTGCCAGCGCTAACTTGCTTGGCGATATCTGTCCGGAACATCTTCATCATCCTTCTAACTTTTTCTGTTTCGTTGGGAACCAGTTCCGGACACAACCGGGCCAACTGTTCAAACTTCTTGACAGCCTCCATTACTGTCATTGATCCCTGTTTCAAACTGGCGAATTCATCTTGTTGGGCTGCCAGAATTTCCCTATTGTAGTACATGGTGCGGAATTCTGTCACAAAATCTTGCCAGCCCATGGCGGTAACATCTCGCCGCATCTGTACAGTCATCCACCAGTGTCTGGCGTCTTTCTTGAGAGCGAAGGAAGCACAGAGAACCTTTTCCTGCTCAGATAGCCTCATAAAGTCCAGGATGACTTGGACATCAATTAACCAATTATCCGCAGCTATCGGATCCATTACTCCCTCAAATTCAGGTGCCTTCATCCTCTTGAATCTCTCATACAGTAAATCTTCCCGTACTGGCGGTAAGTTTACTGGAACTCCTGCAGGTGCTATCGGAACCTCAAAGTTCCGAGGGATCTCTGGTGGAATCTCCGGTGCCTGAGGTGCTACCGGGTCTACTCTCTCGGGTGTGGGGGAACTTCATCTCCCCTGGGTCTTTGGTTCAGCTCAATTAACTGCTCTCGCAGTCTATTTGTCTCTTGCTGCTGTTCCAGCAGCTGCCGTTGCAAGTTTGCAACAATGGTCGTGAGATCCGGCTCTGGCGGATTTTCAGGCACTGCTTGGCGTGTACGAACCATTTTCTCGATCCTATTAAAACATAAGAAAATATAGTATCATACCAGAAATATCCCTTCTTTCATACATTTATCATCGTATCATGGCACATAACGACTCGTAACATGCCTTTCATCATCATATCATAATATTTTATAACTGAACTTTCTTTTTTGTATTCTTACAAAAAAGTGCATTATATTCACAATTTCATAAATACATTGTGATACGATTTCTGTACATATAGGGTCAACATTTCGGATGGAAGTGTCTAACACTTTCCCATCATACATCAGTACAAGCCTATCATCCAAAAATATAAGCTAGTACATATCAGTCCTAACGTCAAAAAAATATACAAAATTAGCCTAATCTATATGCTCGTCCGTAACTACTGAGGCCGCGTCGGAGTCTGCATCGTCATCTCCATCGTGCAATGGAAACTCCTCAGGGTCCTCATCAAAATCCTCCTCCTGCCAGTCCTCAGGCTCAAACTCTGGCCCGGGCTCCATATCCTCCTCCTCATCATCCGCGAACTAGTCCTCCTGCTCTGGCTCCAACTCCGGCTCCATATCCTCCTCATCATCGCTAGGAATATCAATGATCGGAGGGTCTGCTGGCTGATCCTCTGGAGCAACAATAAAATCATCGGGGTCGAAATCGTCCCCTACCCCGTCGGCCTCGATGTCCTCGGGCGGCACTGCCTGTACTGGCTCAGCTGGAATCGGGTCCTCTGGAAAAACTGGACCAGGCCCTAAAAATGGCTCTCCTATCCCAGCGTCGTCGACCGGTGCCTGAGGTCCCTCTCCAACCTCAGCCTCCTGCATAGCCTGTATGACAGCCTCTGCCTCTAAGATATCGGCCATCAAATGCTCTACTGTCGAGCCAGGTAACGGCATCGGAACATACTGCCGGATCTGCTGAGGCAGTCCATCCCGAAACGTCTGGAGTGCAAACACCATAGAGTTATCCAAGTCCTGAGGGACATATGGCAACATCTCCTCCTGGAACCGTCGGCAATAATGGCTCATGGACTCCTCTGGGAAGGCATGCCAGACGACTGCGAAACTGAGGTATCGAGAATGATACATCTGTCGATACATCGCCGGGTCACGATGGGGTCCACCTGCCCCTCATCCGGAATCGGTCCGTATCGTGCAACTATCAACGTACGGAAATGCACCCAAGTGTGACTCGGCATCGCTCTCTCACCTATCGTCATCCACCATAATCGAGCGTCTACAGAAAGACACCGACTGGCTAACGAAACCTGTAATCTCTCCTCTATATGACATAATCTGAATATCAATTCCATGTCGTATAGCCACGCGGCTAACGACACCGTCCGTCTAGTGCCGTCAAAAAGTAACGGGCGTGACTCGTAAAATGACGCCACCGCACGTCGATCCCTATCCGCTCCAGCGGGATCCATAATATCGTATCTATCATAGCATAATCACATAATAATTATTTACTCATAAAATAAAATTACTTACAATGATGGCGGCGACGGCAGGCATACTGTGAAATTGGGTAGCAGGGAACCGCTCTGATACCAACTCTGTAACGACCCGCCTAGCACAGGCCGTTACCATACATACATACATACATACGTACTTATTTAATAGGCGTAACGTAAGCAGCGGATTTTTTTTTTTTTTTTTTTTACAGTGCGGATACTGGCAAAATATAACGACGTTTGCATACAACATAATTTGCATAATAAGATCAAAACGCGAAGCGGTTAAAATACCCACATTTCACAGCTTGCTCTGCCCCGCTCGCCACCTTGCACCATCAGTTGCTGGTAGGTTGCTTACCTACAGCATAGACGTAAGTCACGTGAGCTTTCGCTCAGCAAGTACAACATATATATCCGCAACAATTAAACATAACCCATCATACATAACTTCTCATATCATACATATCATGCTTAACTCATACATAACATAAATATTATGTCACATCATCGCATATAACTTATCATACATAACTTTTCATAGCATACATAACATACTTAACTATACATAACATCTTGAACTTATCATAACATACATATCATGTTATAACATCGCATAATATATGCATGAACCAATTATGCTCTTATTATGCCATCGTATTCATTCTTAACTTATCTTACTTATGGGCCCCTTATCATGAGTGTACGTACCGGGCGCGCTCTATGGACTTACTCTTGCCATAGCTCAACCCGACCTGACGCGGGTCGGTACGACACAGGCAAGCTTGCCTGCCATCATACTTACTTTACATGAACTCATAATTATTCTTATTAGTGAACATGCTTCATGATGTCACTATACATAAATCATGCTTTAATTTCATAATCATGAACTGAACATACTTATCATAAACATAACATCATATCATAAACACTATTCATACTTGGGTAAGTATCAACAAGAGCCTATGCTGTAGGCGGAGTTGTACTTACCTTGAGTGCTATGTCCCGAGACTTGTTGATCCACTGCAGGATACCTCAGCAGGCTATTTCCTGCTATATCAGAGGACATAGAGTAAGAATTTAGTTCTTACAGAATGTTGGTAATCAAACCAACATTCATACCTAGTCATAGTTATATGTTTCCCCCTTTTCTTAAATAAACCCGGATACTTCCTCTGTATCGCGGATACCCCTAAGGTTTAGGGTTTACTACACTTAACGTGTACTTTGATTGGTTACATAAAGTAACCTTGGCTAAACAGCCATCCTTAGTAGCGTTGGACTACTGTTCTTAAATCTTGGGCCTACGCTTTCTAAAATATAACTCAAACTTTGACTTTTGTAAAAATCATAGCGTTTTCATACCTTTTTCCTCAAAAGGTCGTATGCTCAACTAAGCAATCATTTTTGAGTCTTATAAAAGCATAAGAACTCACAATTCTGAATAAAAACCCTAAACCGGGCTTTTGCATAATTACCTTCACGGTACAGTTTAAATTTCTATACAAGAAATTGTAACGTTGTAAATTTTAGTTATTACATGAATGGCCGGTTATGGATAAGCTGGAAAAGCAGAAAAAAATTCTAGGAATAGGAGGAGAATGGCCGGTTATGGGCAGCCAAGGAGAAAGGAGAAAAATGTGAACCAAACTCCTAGCCTAGCCTTGTGTTCAATCAAGGTAATCTCCTTAAGCCCTAAGCTTTTTAAGTTGAGCTTCAATTTGAAATTTAAAGTGTATTTCCAGCATTGGATGTAAGAGCATAAGCTCACTTTTAAGTGCTTAATTATGCTTGATTAGGGTTGGTGGTCTCTAGTTTATGATTTTGATGCATGTTTGTAATATGCCTACTATGTGTTTGTTGTATGTTCCCATAGGTTGAAGATTGAATGTATGATTATGTGATTGATGGAATGGAACGTTAGAAACAATTGCATGTGTGACTTTAGGCTCCCGCTGTGGTCGGTTGAGGTAGTGTGCGCTTTTTAGGGCGTAAAACGAAATTAAGAACCGAAACTGCCAGTCTCGGGTCAAGACTGGGCAGCTTTTTGGAAATGATAATTTGAGGCCCTTAGAGGCCGAATTTGAAGAAACTCAAAACTACAAAGTTGTAGATAATGGTTTTTCCTAGAGGGTAACATGAAACCTTTTTTCAAAATAAGGCTCCAAAGGCCTCGGTTTTTATGAAAATCCGAGCCTGACCGTGCCCAGGATTTATGCACTGCCAGGTGAGTTCAACAAGAAACAAGGGCATGTTAAAGTCCGAACTGGGTTTTCCTCAAAACATCAAAGTTGTAGTATTATCCGAGATCTACAACTTTTATGAAGAAAGTTTTATCAAATTCGGAACTGATTTTAAAGTAAAAATTGGATTCTAAAGACTATGCAGGAAATAGAAATTCCAGCACAAGATTTTCAGAAAAACAATACATGAGCAGGAATTCCTGCACGTGTACAGGATTTTCTAGAACAATATAGGAAAACTGTATTTTACACCAAACCCCAATGTTTTGACTGTGAGAATTGTTCCAATGGCAGTTTTCAGCCCTTAACACATTTTATAAGTTAAGCAAAGATTTTTAAGTTGAATTCAACAAATTTTCCGAAACAAAGGGAAAAATGGATTTTAAAGCCAAGGTTAAGTAACAAGACAATAACGGATGGTAACCGGGAAGGATACCCGAGTTATTGGGCTTGGCTCCCAAAGCCCAAGTTTGACCATGGAAGGTTGACTTTGGTTGACTAAGTTTGACCAAGGTTTATCACCTTAAGGGTTACCCAACGTAACCCAATAAGATACCGAAAATTATGATCTAGGGTTATTTATAATAACCCAATAGATGATGGATTAAGAATTGTTGGGCTTAGTACCCAAGGTTACCAGAAGTAACCTAGTTTGATATTATTTAAGTATGTTGGGCCATAAACCCTAGGGTTACGGCAAGTAACCAAATAAGCTATCGTAAGTTGTTATAGGAGGGAACATATAATATAACTAAGGCTACTCATAAATGTTGGTTAGGACACCAACATTTAATAATTATGATTTATGGTAAGATAGAATGTCTATGGCTCTTATCTTACGTCCTGTTTGGAAACAGGAGTAGGAACTGTTGTCGTGCCACGATTCGGACGATTAACCAAGAGCATAGGACGACAAGTAAGTATAACTCCGCCTACAGCATGGGCAAAATATTTTTTATAACATGTTTTTCAAGAAATCATGATTTGATATGCATGATGTATGTTACGATGCTTACGTATGATGTTATGTTACGATGATACGTTATGATGATACGATGGTTAAGTTACGATGATTATGTTATGATATGAAATTATGTTATGAAGATTATGTTACGGCGTTTATGTTATGGTTTGTGTTATGTTATGTTTTAATAAAGTGACATCATATAGCATGCTCACTAATAATTAACTACATGGTAAGAACACATATTAAGACAAGTTAAGGTCATTGTGTCGTACCGACTTGCCATAGTGGCGGGTTTAAATGGTTTAATCTATGGTTTGGACTGAGTTGGATTGGCTGCCCCAATCACTCCATGTTAAACAGTTTGTTTCATGGTTTGAGTTGGTTTGGATTGCCTGCCTCCCGCCACTCCATAGCTATGGACCACGGTACGTGCACACATGACATGTAAGGAAATATAATCAAGATAATATATGAAAGTTTAATTGATTCACAAGAAAGCATAATCGGTCAATGCATTCTTTTGTTAAAATGTTTTGCGGATTGCACGTTGTACTTACTGGGCATAAGCTCATTACTTACGTTCATGCTGTAGGTTAGCAACCTACCGGCGATACTTGATGCAAGGCTGTGAAGGCTGGCGCTACAGACTGTGAAATGTGGGATGGACACCGCCACGGGTTTTGAATTTACGCTATGTAAATATGTTTTGAAAAATATATTTGAAAGATGTGTTTTATGTTATGTGATAGTATGGATAAGAAACCGTTTTCAAGAAGAAAACTATTTTTAAGAAATTATTTTCAAGAACGTGTTAAGGAATGGTTTTTAAGGATGATGGCAACAAGTTGCCTCGTGTTGTACCGAACCGTATTAGGTCGGATTGGTCCACGGAATGATTATGTTAGCTTTCAATATGATTATGAAAGCTCGGTACTCGAGTGAGTACTTATGAATATGTATGAGGATAAGTTAAGTTTTATGTAAGCAAGAAAAGAAAAAAAATTTTACTCCGAATTTTTCGCAGTGTAAGCTTTTTAAATTAAGAAGTAAACTAAGCAAGCATGGTAACGGCCCACGTTTGCGTAGTCCGCCCCTACGTGGACGGTCGGGGCATTACATTTTTTGATATAATGATCCACCTAACTGTCCACTTAGTCCGAGAAGTTAAGCTATGCGGACCGGTCCATTTGAGGTGGATGTATCCTTTCGAAAGGTACATGAAGGTTTTGAAGGGTTATGTGAAGAACCGAAATAGGCCGGAGGGATGTATAGTGGAAAACTACATAGCCGAGGAATCAGTTGAATTTTGCTCTGTGTATTTGTCCAACGCAGACCCAATAGGGTTGCCAAAGAGCAGGCTATTTACGTCGAAAGGACTATCCGTCGGCGTTCATTCACCAGTTAATCAAGACGAATGGGAAAAAGCTTGTCTTTATGTTTTGCACAATGCTAAGGAGGTGGAGCCTTTTATTGAGGTTCATATGACGGAAGTACGAGATGCAAATTCAAGAAAAACAAGGTCTGAGAAGTGGATTCAAGATGAGCACAACCGGACATTTCGGGAGTGGATAAGAAAATATTTGCATATGCAGGCTGGCCATTCAAAGACTTAATTAAGCTTGCGAGAGGACCGTCATCGATAGTCACAAAATATACATCCTATTTTGTCAATGGCTACATCTTCTACACTCGTGGAAGAGATGAGAAGCATCCCATCCAAAATAGTGGTGTCAGCTTTCGTGCCGAGTCTTTGCATATTTCATCAGCAAAAGATAAGAACCCGATTTACGGTTCCATGAACTACTTTGGGTTCATTGAAGATATTTGGGAACTTGATTATTGCGGCTTACGGATAGCACTCTTTAAATGCAAGTGGGCGGACAATAATTTTGTTAAAATTGATAGGGACGGCGTGACAGTGGTGGACTTTAGGCAGTTGGGATACAAAAATGATCCTTTCATTATGGCTTCGCAAGCGGTACAAGTCTTTTTCACAACGGACCTCGACAATTTAGAGTTATCTTTAGTTGTGCCAATGAAGCCAAAAATGATCGGGGATGGCCAAGAAGACGTTGAAGATTGCAGTGACATTCCATCATTCACAAACGGATTGCCACCAATTGAGGAGCTTGATGATTTTGACGATGATGCCTCACACTTGCTTCATTTAGATATAGAGTGGACACGTGTTGAGAAGACCAAAAAAAAGAAAAAAAAAAAGGACATTAATGTTTTGTAATTTCCCGACGTATATATTTGATAAGTTATTCAGTATGTTAATGTATATATATCTCTTTTTGTATGCTTTATTGTTAAACGAAATAAGAACATATTATATATATATGTTGATGTGCAGGTTTATGCATGGTTTACAGGTGTCGCTGCCCATGGACTAATTACTAATGGTCATCAATTATTTTTTTATATTTTAATAAATTTAATTTTAGATTCCACGACGGTTTTCTTGAGAAACCGTCGTGGTATCTAATATACCACGACGGTTTCTCAAGAAAACCGTCGTGGTATCTATTTTTTCAAATTTTTTTAAAAATATCAATTTTTTAAGAAAAAAAAATAATTTCAATAAAAAAGTAAAATTTAGGTACCACGACTGTTTATTTCAAGAAACCGTCGTTGTTTTGACAAAATTTGAAAATTTTTTAAATTTCAAAATTTCGCGGAAACCGTTCGCGCGTATATTATTACGATTCTATTTGCCACAAATACTTGTATTAAATCAAACTGTGAACTTCCATTTTGCTCCATTTCTCTCTCTTTTTCCCCAATTCTCTCTAGCTTTGGCTTCCTTCTCCATTCTCTCTCCCTCCAAGTTCGCCCCCTCCCTCGCTGCCACCGCCCACGCCCTCGCCCCCCGCGCCCTCGCCGGCCCACGGCCTCGCCCCCCCGCACTCGCCCTCGGCCCCCCGCCCACGAACTCCCCCCCCCGCCCTCGCACTCGCCCTCGCCCTCGCCCCCCGCGCCCTCGGCCCCCCGCCCACGGACTCCCCCCCGCCCTCGCCCGCCGACGCCCGGCCTCGGAGGCCCACGTCGGCCCACGCCCGTACCAACACTTGACCTCTTGGTAAGTCGACGTCTCTTTTAACCGAAGGAAAAGTTGTGGATGTGTATTTGCTTGATTATAATAATAATTTATGTACATAGTACATGTTCGATAAAACAGCGACATTTAATATAATTAGATAAATATGAGATTAAATTGCTTGGGTTATGTGCGGATTTGTCAATTATCGAGACAAATTATTCATCGTAGGTTAACGCAACGCATATAAGATAGTTGACACTGTAATACCTAGATTTTCCGATGTTACTATTTCCTTTCAAAGGAATTAAATGTATACCATCAAGGTATTATTGAAAGAGAAACTCGGTTAAGAGTTTTCTTACATTTTATGAGTTTTCAGTATCAATAAAACTCAAAATGGACTATGTAGATTAGAAACGGACCTTTTGAGTAAAAAGGGGACGAAAAGTACATGATTTTACGAAACTCAAAGTTTGACCAAGAACGGTCAAAGGAGTGATTTTGCAGTATTGAAAAATAAAGTATACTGCGAAAACCGTCTTTACGGTTAAGATAGCATGCATAGGTTTTAAAAACCACCTTAGAAAATCAAGCACACCTAGTGGGAACTAAAGACCAAAAGGGCTCGGAAAAATAAGAAAAAGTTTTTACAGTCCATTTTTACGCAGATAAATTTTGGACTGCAGTCGAGTAAAACAGTACTGAATTGTACTGTCTATTAGTGAACACAGTATTGGAAATATCTGTGTAACACAAAAATGGATTATTTTAGAGAAAAGTAGCCAAACAAGGCCTTAGGATGACATCATATACATTTTAAATTATGACATCATCCTTATTTGGAATTATGACATCATAATTCCATGAACCAAGCATTAGATGACAAGTGACTTGTTCTAGAACAATTTTTGCTTGTTCTCCAAGGGGGATGGCCGGCCACCTAGCATGCCATTTGGCAAATTTTTCAAAACTTTAGGGGTCAAAATTGAATTTTGAAAAGTTCTCCTCTTGCCTATAAATAGGGGTGGTTGCTATTCATTTTATTCAAAATTTGGGGAGGTTCTTGCCAATTTTCTTCTTGAAAATCAGCAGCCAAGGAAGAGAAAAAGAGGAGAGAAAAATCAAAATTTCCAAAGGGGTTTTGCTTAGGGAATGTTCGGATTTTGAGTGGAAGCCAAGAAAAAAGTTTGGAAAATTTTTGGAGACCAATTGGCTTAGTGGCCGGTTGTGAGGGAAGGAGAAAGAGAGAGAAAAAATTAAGAAAGAAAGCTTGGTGTGGTGTGGCCGAACCTTGATAAGGCAGCCATCAAGTGGCTGAAATTTTGGAGCTCACTTTGGGGAGTGGCCGTGAGCTAGGGTGAACTAGAGGGAGGAAGAAATTTTGTGACCAAAACTTGACTTTGGTCTAAGGTAAAAATCTAGAGCCCTAACTCTTTTATTTGAGTTCAAATTCAAAGTTATAAGGTGATTCAATTTGGTTGTAAGGACATAAGTCCATCTTCCATTTTATGCCTAGTAGGTTGTATGTGCTTGATTTGTAGATCTAAGGGTGTATGGCTTGAATTCTTGCATTGTTGTGCTTGTTTGTGATTGATTTTCATGCTTGATGCTTAGGGTTGTATGTCCCCTGATTTTTTTTGGTCCAAAATCTGCCCTAGGCAGTGCATGATTGGCTGCTAGTTTAAGGGTGAATGATTGATGCATGTATGAATGTAATGCAAGTTAGAACCATGCAAACCTAGGCTAGGTTAGTGCGGGTTTTGGTTTGCATGGGCACGTTGGAGTTACATGTTGGTTCTTATGGGACGTTAGAAAACGCTGCATGTATGCTATTAGGCTCCCGCGTGTTCGGTTGAGGTTAGATGCACGTAATAGGACGTAAAACGAATTTAAAACCAAAAACTGCCAGTTCGGATGTGAACTGCCCAGTTTCGGGAAAAGAGAAATTTGAGGCCTTTAGAGGCAGAACTGGGTAAAACTTAAAACATGAAAGTTGTTCAGAAGGGTTTTTCCTAGAGGACAACGCGGCAGAATCCCAAAATGAGACTCCAATGGTCTCTGTTTTTACAAAAACCCGTGGCTGGTCTGCCCAGACCCAGTTTACAGGATCAGCCAGTTTCAAACAAAAACTGACGCAAATACAAGCAGAACTGGATTTTTCTCCAAACACGAAAGTTTTAGGATTTTTCGAGAGCTAGAACTTTCGTGAAGACAACTTTTTCAAAATCGAAATTCATTTTTAAACTGACACGATTTTATAAAGACTGTGCAGGGAATAGGAAATTCCTGCACAGGATTTTCTAAAAACAGTACAGAAAAATTGTATCTTTTCCAAAACCACTGTTTTGACTAGGGAAACTGTTCCAAAGGCAGTTTCCAGTCCTAAATGATTTTATAAAAACCTATTTAAGGATATGAATTTTTATGAGTTAAGTAAACGATTTTTGAAGTTAAAATTACCCAAGTTTCCAAAGAAATGGAAAATGGATTTTTAAACCAAATTGGGTAAGCAAAATGATTACGGGTAATAACCGGATGTAATATCCGAGTTACTAGGCCAAAGCCTAAAGCTCAAGTTTAACCCATATAGGGTTAACTTTGGTTATCAAGAGTTTAATTATAATTAACCTTAAGGGTTAGTCAAGATAACCCTAAAGGATACCAAGAGTAATAAATTGGGCTAAGATATAGGGTTAATTAAGGAAACCCAATAATTATGATAAAGCCCAAGGTTAGGAAAGTAATCGAACCTGACAGTATGTATAGGGTTTAGCACATGAGGTTATCCAACGTAACCTCTTAAAGAATTAATTCATATTGGGTTCTATTAATAATAGGGTTACTATCTATAACCCAGTAAGACATCTAGTATCAGGGACATACAATTAGGATTATGTAAGCATGTTGATTAGAGTATCAACATTCTGCAACACTAACTAAGAACCTCACCTATGTCCTTCAAGGAGCAGGAGAGAACCTGCAGCTGTACTCGAGAAGAAGCAGCATAACGCAGGACATAGCAAGAGAGGTAAGTACAAACCACCGCCTACAGCATAGGCTTTGTTGTGGTACTTGCCCAAGTATGTTAGATGTATGCTAGGGATGTATGTTATGCGGTTGTTGATGCTATGCTATGTTGTTATTGATGCTATGTTTGTTGTTGTTGCTGCTATGTTATATTGTTAGTGCTAAGTAATGTTATTGTTGTTATGTTATGTTATTGATATGCTATGCAATATGTCATATGTTGTATGCTAGGTTATGTAGTATGATAAGTTAAGGTATGTTTATGATGAATATTATGTTATGATTACATGAATCATGGAAGTATGAGAGCACGAAGCATGTTCACAAAATCTTATAAATAAGATCAAGTATGACATGATAAGATGAAAGGAAAGTAAGATGGCGAGCAAGTCGCCTGTGTTGTACCGACCCGAGTAAGGTCGGGTTGGACTATGGTTTGAGTTGGAAATGGTTTGGCCGCCCCAACCACTCCATAGTCGCGCGCCCGGTACATACACACAAGTAAGGGCCCATAAGTAAGATAAGAAATGAAGTAAGTTAAGCATGAATTGAGCATAAATAAGCATAAATGGACCATGCATTATGATGTATGTTATGCTATGAAAAGGAAGTCATGATATGTACGATATGCTATGGTAAGTTAAGTTAGTATGTGAAAGATTAGATCATGTTTGTTTATGTCGCGTATAGGAGGTTGTACTTGCTGAGGCGAAAGCTCACTGTCTTACGTTTATGCTGTAGGTAAGCAACCGTCAGCAATGGTTGATGCAAGATGGAAAGGCATGGCGGGGCAAACTGTGAAATGTGGGAAATGTAGCCGCTACGCGTTTTGTCCTTTACGTAATTATGTTATGGTAAATATTTTGATAAAGACACTTTTATATGTTGCACTCGTATGCCATATAAAAAAAAAAAAAATTTCCGCTGTGTTTCATAAGTATGTAAGTATGTACGAGAAGATAAGTATGTATGTATGGTAACGGCCTGTGCTAGGCGGGTCGTTACAGAGTTGGTATCAGAGCGGTTCCCTGCGATACGATTTCACAGTCTGCCTACCATCGCCACCATCATTGTAAGTTACATATGTGTTTTATGTATATGCGTAAGTATTTACGATAGGATTATGCTATGATAGACGCGTGAATATGGAGCTCGCACGGATCGATGCCGGGATAGGAGAACCCCAGTATGAGGTGGGTCCGATGTTTCCCGAGGACCCGATTCCTGCCATGCCCTTACAGGAGATCCCAGCCCTAGAGGCTGAGGACCAGATGGACGCCGAAGACGCTGCTAATGATTTGATTGCTCCGGAGGACCCACCGGAAGACCCCGTTATTATCATCCCTTGTGACGACGAGGACGATGAGGACGATATGGAGCCCGAAACCGAGCAAGGTGACTGGGTGGAGGACGTTGACGACGCCAAGGGCGATCCCGAGGAAATACTATTCCACGATGGAGATTGGGACGTAGACTCCGACGCCGAATCCGACGTTTCGATGATCACGCTTGAGGTTATAGTTTAGTTAGGGCCGATATGTGTTTATTCTTTTGACTATAAACGATGGTAGAGTGGTAAACACTCCCATCACTTATTTGATTATATACAGTACGATGGTAAAGTAATAGACACTTCCATCATATTTTGACTATGTATATATAAAGATATGTATGTACAGTATGATATAATCTATTTGTAATTACAGTATTGTAAATTACAATATACAGAGTATGATATGATGTACTTTTGAAAGTGTACATAAAGACCGTGCAGACACGGGATTTATATAACAAAAGTATGTTATATATTATGAAAGTTATGTTATATTATGATAAGTATTGTTATGATACCTTTTATGTTATGATATGAAATGAATGATGTTACGGTATGATGTGACGTAATAAGCCATGTATGAAAGAAAAGATACTAATAGTACGATGATATCTTTTCTTATAGGATTTAAAAGATGGTACGTCCACGAAGAACGGTACCACTCAACCGCCGAACAGATCTATCGACCATTGTGGCAAGTCTACAACGGCAGCTGCTAGAACAGAACAAGAGACGGAAAGACTTCGAGCGCAGATAGCTCAGATAAACCAGGGACCCCGAATTAATGAGGTTCCACCCCGAGCTCAACCAGTACCTCCAATAGTACCCCTAGTACCTGAGGGTCAGCCAGAAATTCCTCAGAATGCTAACATTCCGATGGCACCCGCTGGGGACAAATAAACCTACAGCCAGTAAGGGAAGATTTACTGTACGAGCGATTCAGGCGAATGAAGGCGCCTGAGTTCGAAGGCCCGACGACCCGATCGCCGCGGACAATTGGTTGATCGATATCCAAGTTATCTTGGATTTCATGCGGCTAACAGAACAAGAGAAAGTTCTCTGCGCTTCTTTTGCTCTGAAAAAGGATGCGCGACATTGGTGGATGATCGTGCAAATGCGCCGTGATGTTACGGTCATGAGCTGGCAAGACTTTGTGACCGAATTTCGCGCAATGTACTACAACAGAGAGATCCTTGCCGTTCAACAAGACGAGTTCACGAACTTCAGACAAGGGTCGATGATGGTAATGGAGGCCGTACAGAAGTTTGAACAGCTGGCTCGGTTATGCCCGGATTTGGTCCCGAGTGAAGCAGAGAAGGTACGAAGGATGATGAAGATGTTTCGAACCGACATCGCCAAGCAAGTAAGTGCTGGCAGCAGCCCGCCTACCCTGGTGTCCGATTGCATAAGCCGGGCGATAAGAGCCAAATACTGGATAAACCAGGACAAGGAGGCTAGAGCTCAATTCTTCAAGGCTAAAAAGGAGGAAAAGACGGCAGCAAAGCCAACGCAGCCTCGACAAGACTCAGAGTCGCAACCGAAAGGCCAATCTAGTAGCCCTACACAAGGTTCCAATCAAGCTGGGAGGAACAAGAGAAAAGGAAATTTCCCGGGCCAGGATCAACAAGGGAATTTCCCTCAGAAAAAGAACAATCGAGGGAACGAGAATACTAATGTCAGCTATCCCGCGTGCGCAACATGTGGAAAGAAACACCCGGGAGTGTGTAGGATGGGACAAATGCTTGCTACCTTTGTGGCAAGGAAGGGCACTATGCACGGAGCTGCCCCAGAACAACCAGAACCAGAGCCCTCAGTATCCAAACCAGAACGCCAGCAGCCAGTTACATGCAATCCAAGCAAGGCTCGAAGGACCCTCAATTGCACAAGGAAGATTAGAGGCTCCTGAACCCCAAGCTAGGATTTACGCCTACACCGATGGAAATGCTGAAGCTGGAACTTCGCATGAAGGGACAAGATAGATCTTTGTCGCCACATAAGGCGTTATTATATTATCTAATTCTGGTGCCACTCACTTGTTTGTATTTATGGAGTTTGCTCAGAAATTATGAAGTAGTATAGATAATTTTTAAAACAGCCTTTTAAAAAAAAAAATTTCTTTGCTTGTTAAAGAGATTTTGTGGTTTGAATTTTTTTTTTAATGTAAAATATTTTTGTAATTATAATAACAGAGAATTGCTTGTAGATCTCATCACAATCAAGCTTTAGGATTTCGATGTGATCTTAGAAACGGATTTCTTAAGTTATTACAACGCTAAATTTGATTCCCAAAAGCGTTGAGAGACGTTTAGCTCTTTCGACAAGAAAAAGTTCAACCTTTACGGACAATTGCGGAGCTCAGCAACCAGATAAATCTTGGCAACGAAGGATCAGACGATGTCAGAAGCCCATAAGACGCCATAGTTGTACATCCAGGAGCTTTTAAGATGTACCAAGACCTCTGAGAGAATTAACAGTGGCCAAACATGAAGAATAAAGTGACGGAATTCGTGTCAAAGTGCTTAACTTGTCAGAAAGTTAAGACTGAACACCGACATCCTGGAGGAGATTTGCAGAAAATTGACTGAAAGCTATATATCTCGGATTATGAAACTGCATGGAGCACCAAAATCAAGCATCTCAGACCGGAATGGACGCTTCATTTCTCGATTATGAACGAATGTTCATACTGCCATGGGGTCGAAATTAAAGATTAATACGGTTTTTCACCCCAAAATGACCAAACGAAAAGAACTACCCGAATTATTCTGATTTTCGAGGACGAAAATTTTTAAGGAGGGTAGATTGTAATACCTAGATTTTCCGATGTTACTATTTCCTTTCAAAGGAATTAAATGTATACCATCAAGGTATTATTGAAAGAGAAACTCGGTTAAGAGTTTTCTTACATTTTATGAGTTTTCAGTATCAATAAAACTCAAAATGGACTACGTAGATTAGAAACGGACCTTTTGAGTAAAAAAGGGACGAAAAGTACATGATTTTACGAAAGTCAAAGTTTGACCAAGAACGGTCAAAGGAGTGATTTTGCAGTATTGAAAAATAAAGTATACTGCGAAAACCGTCTTTACGGTTAAGATAGCATGCATAGGTTTTAAAACCACCTTAGAAAATCAAGCATACCTAGTGGGAACTAAAGACCAAACGGGCTCGGAAAAATAAGAAAAAGTTTTTACAGTCCATTTTTACGCAGATAAATTTTGGACTGCAGTCGAGTAAAACAGTACTGAATTGTACTGTGTATTAGTGAACACAGTATTGGAAATATCTGTGTAACACAAAAATGGATTATTTTAGAGAAAAGTAGCCAAACAAGGCCTTAGGATGACATCATATACCTTTTAAATTATGACATCATCCTTATTTGGAATTATGACATCATAATTCCATGAACCAAGCATTAGATGACAAGTGTCTTGTTCTAGAACAATTTTTGCTTGTTCTCCAAGGGGGATGGCCGGCCACCTTGCATGCTAGTTGGCAAAATTTTCAAAACTTTAGGGGTCAAAATTGAATTTTGAAAAGTTCTCCTCTTGCCTATAAATAGGGGTGGTTGCTATTCATTTTATTCAAAATTTGGGGAGGTTCTTGCCATTTTTCTTCTTGAAAATCAGCAGCCAAGGAAGAGAGAAAGAGGAGAGAAAAATCAAAATTTCCAAAGGGGTTTTGCTTAGGGAATGTTCGGATTTTGAGTGGAAAGCCAAGAAAAAAGTTTGGAAAATTTTTGGAGACCAATTGGCCTAGTGGCCGGTTGTGAGGGAAGGAGAAAGAGAGAGAAAAAAAGTTGAGAAAGAAAGCTTGGTGTGGTGTGGCCGAACCTTGGTAAGGCAGCCATCAAGTGGCTGAAATTTTGGAGCTCACTTTGGGGAGTGGCCGTGAGCTAGGGTGAGCTAGAGGGAGGAAGAAATTTTGTGACCAAAACTTGACTTTGGTCTAAGGTAAAAATCTAGAGCCCTAACTCTTTTATTTGAGTTCAAATTCAAAGTTATAAGGCGATTCAATTTGGTTGTAAGGACATAAGTCCATCTTCCATTTTATGCCCTAGTAGGTTGTATGTGCTTGATTTGTAGATCTAAGGGTGTATGGCTTGAATTCTTGCATTGTTGTGCTTGTTTGTGATTGATTTCCATGCGTGATGCTTAGGATTGTATGCCCCCTGATTTTTGGTCCAAAATCTGCCTTAGGCAGTGCATGTTGGACTGCTAAGTTTAAGGGTGAATGGTTGGATTGAATTGCAAAGTTAGAACCATGCAAACCTAGGCTAGGTTAGTGCGGGTTTTGGTTTGCATGGGCACGTTGGAGTTACATGTTGGTTCTTATGGGACATTAGAAAACTCTGCATGTATGCTATCTAGGCTCCCGCGTGTTCGGTTGAGGTTAGATGCACGTAATAGGACGTAAAACGAATTTAAAACCAAAAACTGCCAGTTCGGATGTGAACTGCCCAGTTTCGGGAAAAGAGAAATTTGAGGCCTTTAGAGGCCGAACTGGGTAAAACTTAAAACATGAAAGTTGTTCAGAAGGGTTTTTCCTCGAGGAAATCGCAAGCAGAATCCCAAAATGAGACTCCAATGGTCTCTGTTCTTACAAAAACCCGTGGCTGGTCTGCCCAGACCGAGTTCACAGGATCAGCCAGTTTCAAACAAAAACTGACGCAAATACAAGCAGAACTGGATTTTTCTCCAAACACGAAAGTTTTAGGATTTTTCGAAAGCTAGAACTTTTGTGAAGACAACTTTTTCAAAATCCGAATTCATTTTTAAACTGACACGATTTTATAAAGACTGTGCAGGGAATAGGAAATTCCTGCACAGGATTTTCTAAAAACAGTACAGAAAAAATTGTATCTTTTCCAAAACCACTGTTTTGACTAGGGAAACTGTTCCAAAGGCAGTTTCCAGTCCTAAATGATTTTACAAAAACCTATCTTAAGGATATGAATTTTTACGAGTTAAGTAAACGATTTTTGAAGTTAAAATTACCTAAGTTTCCAAAGAAATGGAAAATGGATTTTTAAACCAAATTGGGTAAGCAAAATGATTACGGGTAATAACCGGATGTAATATCCGAGTTACTAGGCCAAAGCCTAAAGCTCAAGATTAACCCATATAGGGTTAACTTTAGTTAATCAAGAGTTTAATTATAATTAACCTTAAGGGTTAGTCAAGATAACCCTAAAGGATACCAAGAGTAATAAATTGGGCTAAGATATAGGGTTAATTAAGGAAACCCAATAATTATGATAAAGCCCAAGGTTAGGAAAGTAATCGAACCCTGACAGTATGTATAGGGTTTAGCACATGAGGTTATCCAACGTAACCTCTTAAAGAATTAATTCATATTGGGTTCTATTAATAATAGGGTTACTATCTATAACCCAGTAAGACATCTAGTATCAGGGACATACAATTAGGATTATGTAAGCATGTTGATTAGAGTATCAACATTCTGCAACACTAACTAAGAACCTCACCTATGTCCTTCAAGGAGCAGGAGAGAACCTGCAGCTGTACTCGGAGAAGAAGCAGCATAACGCAGGACATAGCAAGAGAGGTAAGTACAACCACCGCCTACAGCATAGGCTTTGTTGTGGTACTTGCCCAAGTATGTTAGATGTATGCTAGGGATGTATGTTATGCGGTTGTTGATGCTATGCTATGTTGTTATTGATGCTATGTTATGTTGTTGTTGCTGCTATGTTATATTGTTAGTGCTAAGTAATGTTATTGTTGTTATGTTATGTTATTGACATGCTATGCAATATGTCATATGTTGTATGCTAGGTTATGTAGTATGATAAGTTAAGGTATGTTTATGATGAATATTATATTATGATTACATGAATCATGGAAGTATGAGAGCACGAAGCATGTTCACAAAATCTTATAAAATAAGATCAAGTATGACATGATAAGATGAAAGGAAAGTAAGATGGCGAGCAAGTCGCCTGTGTTGTACCGACCCGAGTAAGGTCGGGTTGGACTATGGTTTGAGTTGGAAATGGTTTGGCCGCCCCAACCACTCCATAGTCGCGCGCCCGGTACATACACACAAGTAAGGGGCCCATAAGTAAGATAAGAAATGAAAGTAAGTTAAGCATGAATTGAGCATAAAATAAGCATAAATGGACCATGCATTATGATGTATGTTATGCTATGAAAAGGAAGTCATGATATGTACGATATGCTATGGTAAGTTAAGTTAGTATGTGAAAGATTAGATCATGTTTGTTTATGTCGCAGTATAGGAGGTTGTACTTATTGAGCGAAAGCTCACTGTCTTACGTTTATGCTGTAGGTAAGCAACCGTCAGCAATGGTTGATGCAAGATGGAAAGGCATGGCGGGGCAAACTGTGAAATGTGGGAAATGTAGCCGCTACGCGTTTTGTCCTTTACGTAATTATGATATGGTAAATATTTTGATAAAGACATTTTTATATGTTGCACTCGTATGCCATATAAAAAAAAAAATTTCCGTTGTGTTTCATAAGTATGTAAGTATGTACGAGAAGATAAGTATGTATGTATGGTAACGGCCTGTGCTAGGCGGGTCGTTACAACAAATTTGATTAAAATTTGTCTGTATTCCCCAATTGACTTCAATCTGCAAGACAGAAATGAATTTCATGAGAATATCGGTACCTAAACTTGAATGTTTGTTTATATGGTAATGACTTCCAATCTAATTCCTTCATCACTAAGCCATCATTTATATGTTCGCATTTTCCCTATCCAATCGATCTATCTTGATCAAACCCCTTTTTCGATTGCCATCGTCAAGATTTCAGCAATTCTTACCCCACCAAATGTTGGAAAACTACCAATTAAACCTTTTCCTCTGTGTGATAAAATGGGTTCTCTAAACAAGTTTCGGCAAAGCCAAATAAACCAACCAAAACAACAAGAAATCAAAATAATCAACCACACAAGGGACACCGATATTTTACGTGGAAAACCCTTTAATGTGAAGGGAAAAACCACGGGACCGTAGTCCGATATCAACTTCCACTATATCCACAATAAATTAAATTTCTTTCTAGATACTACTAGTGGCTCACAATCATCAAGATAAATACTTAAAAAAAAATAAAAAAATAAAAATACATAGAAGCAATATTTTACACTTGCATTTGTTGAATGAAAGCTCCTTTTGGCTGAAAGAGTAGAACTTCATGGCCAGCTCCACTCATAGTTGCTAAGTCAAGTCTTTGTATACCTTTGTTCATCCTCCTACCTGTGGAATGAAATTTTACCATAAAAAAATTTTAGAAAAACTTTCAATCTTATTTGGGTAAAAAGAAAAATAATGTCGGTTTTGTAAATATCTATCCCCCAGTACCATGTATACAACCTGGTTTTTATGATGAGATTGAGATCGCTAAGAGAGAACCTAGTGTCAATCACTCCACTGTAGAGAAACAAAAACAATGTGTGAAACTTGAATTCCAATAATTCATATATTCCATGTCACTTTCAATAACACATAAATTCAATAATATTTAGATGAGCTTTCTACATTATGGTATCTCGAGCAATATAATATGCAATAAATGTTAGATTTGACTAAGATCATATCAAAATGAAATTAAATATAAAGTTGACAGAATATGATATAAATCTAATAGTTCAAAACAAAACCCTACTTATATGAATGTGGAATGTCATAATTTAGAAGCTTTTTTCTTTGATTGCCACTAATCTTGACAAGGACACTCGCCCATCTAAAGATAGTGAGACCTTTTCATGTCCCTCACAATTATCTCGAGATTAAAAACCTTCAACACGAGCTTAATCACATTGCAATAGTCCTTGCACACATCTGCAAATTCTTCAACTTATGATTGATCTCCCCTGGTATACTCTTCAACTGGCCAAATGCAATTTTGAGTTTCTCGCAGTGATGGTACAATGGTTTTCTTTCTCCTCGAGATCATACAAAACTCCAACATCAAGAACATACCCAACACCCCATATGCTCTCCAACATCTCATCAACTTTTGCATAAACCTCTTTAGACTTAGGATGAGTCCTTCGTCCCGCAATAAACTCACCCACAGCACCCTCAAATTCTCTCATGGAAAAACCTATAGCCTTCTTCACTCCTCTATCATTCATCAACTCCCTCACTTTGGCAACATCTTCTCATCTCCCACCATTGGCATACAGATTAGCCAAGACGACATATCACCCGCCGTTATAATTAGGTTCAAGTTCAATTACACTTCCCAATTTTGCTCACCCAATTCCACATTCCCGTGGGTTTTACATGCCATCAGTATTATTGGATTAGTTGGCCGCTAATCAAATGCAATTGTCATGCACAAGTTATAACAAGAAACACAAATATTTAGTCTCGAGGATTTCCTTTTGCATTATTCACTAACTAGATCATGATCAGCATTGAACACAATTATATCTTCTTATGAAATCCTCCAATGGTAGAAAATAAACATAAACAAATACCATAGAATAGCTCTTTTTGCACAAAATAGTTATCAAATCTCCCCATTGTTTCCGACGGCATGCAAAGGATAATTTACAAGTAGGCAAGAAATGGTCAATTGCCTAGAAGATACAGCCTTTTTTATATACCTTTTTTTTTTTTTTTTTCTTGGTGAATAACTAAGAACTACAACCATACTAACAAAGTAGTCCATTTCTAAACGGAAAAACATTCAAATTTGTGTATTCTGCTCTAAATATCGAATGAAGAAACTTATGCATAAATTAACTTATATTATTTCCCCAATGCCGAAATGAAAATCAAGAGAACAAAATCTAGCAAAAAGGAAAGAAGCAACTCATTTTCCCCCATTGAGAAAATTATCCAAACAAACCAATTTTTTTTTTTTTTTTTTTTTCATTTACATGACACAAAATCTCCAGTATTGACCAACATGACTCAAATTTTAGCTAACTTTAGTTTAATTTTGTGTTATATTAGTCTAATGTTAAATTTTTGTGCCATATTAGTGCAATGGTATTTAATTTGTGTCATTTAGGTGCTTTTTCCTTTTCTATTAGACACAACGAGACATAAATCAAGAGTACCAAAAGAACAGTGGAGAATTGTAACGACCCAAATTTTAATTAACAATATTGTTACAAATTAGACGTTAGGAATTAATGGTGTATTGAGTTATTTTCCACAAGTAAACACGATGAAGACTTCATGTTTAAGAACAAGTTCGTGTTATTTAATGAAATTTTCTGTAATTTCATGTTTTGATTTGATGAATTATGATATGATCATGATGTGATGTGTTTTATATTATCAAGTATGGAATTAAGTATTCTAGGAAAATTCAAAGTTTTACCTGATCTTTCCTTTTACGAGAAAAGATCCATTTTTCATGACGTTAACTTCAAACTTAATTTTATATCTCTAACATCCGAATGATTTCTCTATTTTACATAAAATTATAGAACGCTTCATAATTGTTCCAAAACCTACTCATTTGCATAAATTTGATATCAGAGTAAGAAGTTATGGCCAGTATGTTCTCTGGATACTTGCCAGTCACCAAACAATTTACTATGTGTGAAAATAGGTGCAGAAATTCTAGAAGTTACCCAAAAATTTTTTAATTTTTCTTTCATACATTTTCACACCCTAATAATAGCCATCCCCCACCTATTAAGAGCCAATTTCCTAAACTTAATTTCTAGTTAATCCCAAAATTACTCCTCTTAAATTTTTTATAGGCATTATGAGACGTCTTCCTCTCTCTATCATTATTCTCTCTTTCCCTTCCTTCCTCTCACATTTCAGAACACAGCCTCCATTGATTAGCCACCAAATCTCACCTCTAAATCCCTTGATAATTCTCAATCGTTAGAGCCGAAATAAAAGATTTATCGAGTTATGATTTCTTCTATTTCTTCCATATATCTTTTGGGATTTCATCAAGGATTGAGTAATTTCTTGATGGTTACGTTGTGCTGGTTGAACGGTGATGAGGGGGAGGGCATGAACATGTATTTGAGAGCGACTATATGATTGATTAATGGTGATTTATCATTTTAGAAATATGTTAGGTATTGCGGATGATTGAATTTTGTGGTTTTAGATGATTTTAGGGTTCTTTATTCAAGACATTATTGGGTGTGGTGATTTCAGGCAAGCTTTCCTGATTTTACATATTAGAAATAATCCTTAGGGCTTTCTTTTGTGTGTATGTGAGTCATGCATGTTGTGGTCATGATTTTATATTTTAGATGAATTTTAAATGAATTTTCGGATTTGGCATTGCTGGAAATTTTCAGATTTTGTGATCCGATTTCAAAACTATTTCTGAGGTTCCATATGGACTCCATTTTTAGTGAATTAAGTATCTTCGAAAGCTCTGGATGTCTACTTATTTGAGCATTAGTTTCAGTTTATTTGGAGTCCTACGTGAATTGTTATGATTTTTCAAAAAAAGTAGAGATCTAGCTGCTAGTTTTTATAAAGTTTTGTGGTCTTATGAAATAGTTAGCTTTTTGTGTTTTGATGTCTAATGAAAATTAGCCTTTTAGGCATTGTTTTAACGTGATAAATGTTTTTAATGAATTATTGTGACTTTTTGATAATTTTATTATATTTATGGTTTATGGCATGAACGGTTCTAGAGGTAAGCATATGAGAACCCCAATCATCAAGTCAGCATCGAAAAATTTAATAAAGTGAAATAAGGCATCTATGTGAGTATACTCTCACTTGCAATATGAGTTAAATAAAACTTAAAAGTTTTTAAAGATGTTTATATTTATGATGATGTTTAATTATAACAAAACAGCAAAACAAAACAAAAGAAAAGAAAAAAAGTTAAAACAATACAAATGAAAAACAGATGTAGGCATTGAGTTGTTAATTAAACAATGGGGTGAAAAAAATTCAACTCAAAACATACCTCAGATTATGGAGTACGTGACTTCTACAGCCAATCATGATTCTCGACGATGAGCTCGCAAAACTAAAAAAACATACAAAATTTAGTTAGAAATTTGCACCACTATCCAAAAAGGCAGTTGTTTGTTTGATGAATGAAGTTTCTGAGTCATGCTTCTTATAAAATTAAGACAAAAGTATTCATTTCTCCTTCTTATTACATTAGTATCTCCATGGTAAGTTGTCATCGCTTTGTTTAAAAAAAATATACAACTAAAGATCCTCAGAACATTGCATCTGAATTTCGAGAGCAAGAAGAAGTTGGAATTCCAAACGTTTAACAGCCACTGCACGCCTTCCTCATTAGTAGATGTTCAACAGATTGATCGTACAAGATATATGTAATAGTTAAATTTTTGATAAGAAATTTTAGTGAATTAATAATATAATTCACCAAGATTTCCTATGTAGTATTAAAGCTTCTGTTATAAGTTTAACCTAAAGTTATGATACGCTAAATTTTGATGATGTGACAATTAAAAATATGTTAAATTTTAATTAAATAATATGTCACAATATGAGGTTGCAATAGTGTGACCTTATAGTATGAATTATGATAAGATAAAAATATAATCTTATTGTGTTTACCCCAAACTTATTATAGTTATATTTTTATTTTTACTTAGTAAAATTGGGTGTATTTTTTTGGTAGAAGGTAGCTCAGTCAGGGATCTAACCTAATTGGGACATCCTAACTTAGATTGATACCAATTAAACTATAGTTAAAATCAATGTGTTGTTTTGAACCAAATTTGTTATAAAAAAAAAAAAAAAAAAGGAACCATTACGTTTTTGGGTTTCAAAGAGCAGCTCCTCCTCTTCCTCAATTCCAACTCCTCCACTTCCTCTCTCTCTTGCTAGTAGATATTTGATTGAATTGTGCATGCACGGAGGAATGGATTTCCGCAACGTGAAACACCTTTCCGTCATAAACGAGCTTATTCCTTGCCCACCAAATTGTATCCACAAGTAGAGACGCATAGATTAAGAAATCCCGGTCATAATTTCGATCCAACACAATTTCAAGGAAAGAAGCCATGGAATCACAGACGAGGGAATCCGTGCGGATGCGCCATTGAGACATGAACCAAAGTAACCGAACTCTCTTGCAAAACAGAAACAAATGGATGGCACTTTCCATACCGACCCACACAATGGGCAACTAGTATCACGCGCATGCTTCCGAGTTGCTCGGACCGGTAAAGCATCCCGAAGAAGCTGCCACCATAGTATCTTGTACCAGTGGTCTAAGTTGGAGCTCCATATTTTCCCACAAAGCTTCTTTCTAGACGAGGAAACCTGAAAGTGACGCAGCTGCTCTAAAATACTATCCCAAGATTGTTTTGACATATATTTCACTGGCTAAATGTATTTTTGCAGGGGACCTTCCGTTGTACTTCTCGCATGAAAGAATAAAGCAAAATGCAAAGCCCATGAAGTTGCAATTATAAGGAAGCCGAATATTAATTGAACGTCCCTTGTTTTGATAGCTGAACCACTCCGGAATGTTATCCCCTAGATAACACATATTAGTAGTTGGAGGCCAAACCTGCAGCAAGCATGAATGGATCATGGTTATTTTTAAATAAAATATAAATTTATTTGTTACAAGAAATAGCGAATTTGGGATAAAAAGCTCATAACTTGGCTGTGCCATGAAAACATCACAATTATTTCAAATATAGATTAAAAAAAATTAAAACATTTTACTTGAATAAAAGAAAGAAGAGGCATACCTTATACGGAGTTTTTCTCAATGCAAATTCTGTTACAATATGTGCAAGGAGCCAAGTACCTAGTCTTGAGCAATAATAAAGTAGATGTTCTTTGAAAGATTTTCTTAGTGATGGTGGTTGGAAGACTCTTGAGATTTTGGCAGAATTTTTGGCAAGTACTCTAGTTTTTCTCAATTACAACAAGCTCTAATTTGAACTTCGGACAATATGTGCAAGGAGCCAAGTACTCTAGTCTTGAGCAATAATAAAATAGAAGTTCTTCGAGAGATTTTCTTACAGATGGTGGTTGGAAGACTCTTGAGATTTTGGCAAGTACTCTATTTTTGAACAATATGAAAGTCAAAGTTTTTTGCGAGATTTTAACTTACAGATGCTGGTTGGAAGACTCTTGAGATTTTGACATTGAAAGGTCCAAAGATTCAATCCCAATCAGATTGTCAATTGAATTTGGCAAATCTATAATCCCTGATTCTAATAAATCAAGAACCATTAGATTTGGCATTGGCTCTAAAATTTCTGGCAAGTACTCTAGTTTTGTGCAATATGAAAGTCGAAGTTCTTTGAGAGATTTTAACTTACAGATGCTGGTTGGAAGACTCTTGAGATTTTGGCATTGAGTAAGGTCTAAAGATTCAATCCCAATCAGATTGTAAATTGACATTGGCAAATCTATAATCCCTGATCCCAATAAATAAAGATACCTTAAATTTGGCATTGGCTCCGAAATTTTTGGCAAGTACTCTAGTTTTGAGCAAAAAGAGAGTCGAAGTTCTTTGAGAGATTTTAACTTACAAATGCTGGTTGGAAGACTCTTGAGATTTTGGCATTCATTAAGGACTAAAGATTCAATCCCAATCAGATTGTAAATTGACTTTGGCAAATCTACAATTCCTGATTCCGATAAATCAAGAACACTAAGATTTGGCATTGGCTCCGAAATTTCTGGCAAGTACTCTAGTTCTGAGCAAAAAGAGAGTTCAAGTTCCTTGAGAGATCTTAACTTACAGATGCTGGTTGGAAGACTCTTGAGATTTTTGCATCCATGAAGGACTAAAGATTCAATCCCAATCAGATTGGAAATTGACTCGGGCAAATTAATAATCCCTGATTCCGATAAATCAAGAACCCTTAGATTTGGCATTGGCTCCCAAATTTCTGGCAAGTACTCTAGTTTTAAGCAAAAAGAGAGTTGAAGTTCTTTGAGAGATTTTAACTTACAGATGCTGGTTGGAAGACTCTTGATATTTTGGCATTCATTAAGGACTAAAGATTCAATCCCAATCAGATTGTAAATTGACTTTGGCAAATCTATAATTCCTGATTCCAATAAATCAAGAACACTTAGATTTGGCATTGGCTCCGAAATTTCTGGCAAGTACTCTAGTTCTGAGCAAAAAGAGAGTTCAAGTTCCTTGAGAGATCTTAACTTACAGATGCTGGTTGGAAGACTCTTGAGATTTTTGCATCCATGAAGGACTAAAGATTCAATCCCAATCAGATTGGAAATTGACTCGGGCAAATTAATAATCCCTGATTCCGATAAATCAAGAATCCTTAGATTTGGCATTGGCTCCCAAATTTCTGGCAAGTACTTTAACTTTGAGCAGCGGTCTAGATGAAGAAGTTGCAACGACTTCAGCTTGCCAATGCTAGTTGGAAGATGCTCAAGACTTGTACAACCAGTGAGATAGATCTTCTCCACTTTTAGTGCTTGAGAGAGGTTTGGAATTTCAATCAGGTTCTCAGATTCTTCAAGGTCGAGAACTTTTAAGCTCCCAAAATTCTGTCACCAAATAGAAATGGAATAAAGAAACTTTTATTAGATTCATTACACAACATATTTAAAGATATTGGAACTAAATATTACCTGAACACCATCCCAAAGTTTCTCTAGCTTACTCCTCCACAAGTTCAGCTCAACAAGATTTTGTGGCTTAAAATTTGGAGGCAAAGTTCTTAAAGGGTAACAGTTCCAACAAATATATCTAAGCTCATCAGGAAGAAACTGAAGACCTTGAGGAAGGTTTGGCTTCTTGATAGGATAATAATATTGTCTAATTGACAAATATTTTAAATTGAACATGCGATTAAAGACTAGAGGATCCAAGTCTATGTCACTTTCAAGTTCATGAATATTCAGAGACATCCCTTGGACTCTTTCTGTCCCCTGAAAATTGAGAGGAAACAGAGTAATAAGCATATATGACGTCATACACAAAATTGTAAATGTAAACTTCATATAAGGTGTAGAGATGAGCTTGTAATAACTAGAAACACCACTGCATATGCACACATTGTAGTTTTTCATTTTTGTCCACTCAAATCTATGTGTTTGGTATCTGATTATCTTAATTTAAACATGCTAAATCATGCTAAATGCTGACATATGTGTGTGCAGTTGTAGACAAATTAATTGAAATGGTTTTGTGCTTTCTATTTTTCATACAGATAGTTTACTCAAATTTTAATGAAATTTTATTGTAGGTGCTACTTACAGTATTATATTTCAAGACATGGTAGATATCCTTTGCCAACCACAATCTACTGCGCTGTCCAGGCTCATTGTAAGATTCTTCACGAACAATCTCCCACCCCATTTCTTGTAGCAAATCATGTGTACGTAACCTGTTTTCCTCGAGAGTTATGATAGACTTAGCGATGAGAATATCAATTCCTATTTCCACATCAAGATCACGAGCATGCAGTATACTTTCTACAAATTCTTTATGGTAGCCATTGAAGAAGCATGCTATATCAAGAAACATCTCCTTCTCATTGCGATCTAGACCATCATAACTGATTCTCAGTACTTCATGGATTTCCTTGTTTGGACATTTTTTCAATTTATTCAATGCACTTTCCCATGATTCTGGCCTCTTGGAATGTAGGTGAGAACCCAAAACTTTAAGAGCCAATGGAAGGCATCGAGTATACTTGACCACCCTATGCGACAGCGATACGTAATCCTCTGGGGGAGAGTTTCGTCGAAAAGCTTTTGAGCAAAAGAGTTGAAGTGCTGCTTCGAAATTTAATTCTTCAACTTGGTATATATCATGAGCAGCAATATTATTGAGCACTTGAGAATCTCTGGTTGTTATAATGATTTTACTGCCAGGACCAAACGAAACTTGTTCAACTAGATATTCTAGTTGTTTAGCACCATCTATGTCGTCAAGAACAACAAGAGCCTTTGTACGTTGAAGCCTATCCTTTGCAATTTCATTGACTTCTATTGAACTTTCTTCCCCCAATAATTTAGAGAAGAGTGCTTTCTGTAAATTATTGAGCCCACTTCTTTTTGACTCTTCCTTAACGTTTTCAAGAAAGAAGCTACCTTCAAATTGAGATGCAAATCGGTCGAAAAAGGCACGAGCCAGGGTGGTCTTACCAATGCCGCCAATGCCCCAAATGCCTACAATGCGAACTCTTTGTGAGCCGTTGTTCAATAATGATTCAAATTGCTCAATTCGTTTGTCCATTCCAACCAAGCCCTTTTCCTTCAAATTATTGCTTGGTGATAAGCAATTCAACTTCCCCATAACATCTTTGACAATTTCCTCAACTAATTTAGCATCGGACCTACCACCATGAAGAGTAAATAGCAATGAGTTATGATAAGAAATCAAAGAGACATATGACAAAGACGTTCTCATTTAGTGTTAATGTTGCTTAAAATATCTTCTTTTTTTTTTTTTTGCAATTCATGTTCTTGTCTAGCCATTTGAACGAATTAGGTACAAACGAGTTCTTGTTTTGAATTGTAAGAGATAATTTGAAGATGAAGGATTATTATCTGAACATATTATAGGTGTATTTACTAATACATAATCGGAGTGAGCATCCCTACTGGGCATTGTCGATGCTCACCTCTTATATTTAACCTCTCAGGTAGTGTTCAGTGCGACTTATCTAGTGAGGAGTAAGTCGAGGGATTTTGCTATGGAGATTGTAGAGGAGTATTTCATTGCAACAATGGGTCATTTATATTTCCATTTAATTATGAACTTATCGTTGTGGACTCTATCAAATTAATATTTGACTTGGATTATTCTGATGATGACGGATTTTTAGGTACTTAAAAAAAAAATTTATGGTGCTACTCTTACTGTGGATTTGATGATGTATAACTGTATTTTCAAATTTTTCTTTCAAGTCCCATGGGCAATGTTTTTAAGTATTTATGAAATTATCTCATTTTGTTTATTTTAATTAATTTATTACTACTAATTGACCCCACTTAAGGGCGTTACAAGTAAAAATATTAAGATAATAAAACTTAAGTTGTGTAACTTTTTTGGTTTTCAAAAAAGCTAAAAAGAATTTTTTAAAAATTGAATTAAATTAAGCAAAATAAAAAATAGAACATAAAAATAGATTCATATATATATATATATATATATATTACGATAAAATTAAGTTCTTTACTCTTGGTAATAGAGTTAATAATAATTAGGATAATTATATAATATTAAGTTAATAAAAAAATTAATATAGGTTGCTATTATTTTTTAATATAATAATTTGTGAGTAAACAAAGGATAAGATTGTAATTTAATACTAATATCAGGATTATGAATCATAATCCGGAGGGGTATGGAATTGCCAATACAATTCTTCAATCTTAAATTGATGTGTGGCCTACCATTTCCACTCCCATTCTAGGAAAAAAAATGAACAAGTAAATAAGGGATTAACTCTTATTTTCTACTCCTGATAAGTAAACCTTAAAACAAGACGATATGAGCTATCTCTATGTTATTTGGGCTCTCTTATGCCTTTTAAATATAGATCATTTGTTTTAAGGTCCATATATGTGTAACTAACCATCTTGGTTGTTAATAATAATTTTCTCCATCTTCAAGATGATGTGGGGGCAGCAAGATCCGGGCTTTTATACGGTGATGGCTCATCTCAAGTTTAAATAAAATACATTTCTAATTTTCAGAAGCTTTGCTGACAGTGTTAGATTTGGGAGAAAAATTTAAGTTTTTTTGTTTTTTTTTTTTTTTTTTTTTGTTTTGTTTGTTTTGTTTTTGTTTTTTTTTTTTTTTTTTTTTTTTTTTTTTTTTTTTGTAGAGACGAACCAATGACCAAGACTCGTGACATTGTATAGCCACAATGTGTGATGTTCAACATGACGTTTTTCCTTTTTATGGTAATTTTTGTTTGGGAATAAGTTGACCTAGGAATTTTGAATTCCCATTCTAAATAGCATTTCCTTAATCTTTGAGTCCGATAGGTACGATTTCCTATTCTTGTTCAAAATTTTCCTTTTCTTGAAAAATTTTGCATTTCTTTATTTTCTAATTATCCTTAGACCGTTTTTTCTTAGTTATCCATTTGTGTTTTATCTTATAAATAAGTGTGCCCTTTTTATTAGTGCAGAACAATCCTTGTTGAATGGAATTAAACTTGATAACAGATTTTTATCTCTTTGAATTTTTGGTATTATTTTAGGAAACGATGAATTTTGAAGTTGTTTTCTTGACATTTTGTGTGAATTTAAAAAATAAAAATTAATTTGTTATTCCATTTTTTAATATACACTTCTGTTACTTCATGCCTATTAATTGGAGTAAGTTTCGTTGTTTCTATAAGCCTTTGGGCATGAACTATCCCCCTTTACGGATTTTTGTATTTATTTATTTATTTATTTTATAATTTTTAGTATTTTGTAAAGATGGTGGTTCATTTTCATCATAGGATAGAGCTTTTGATTGTGGTTGCTGCCTGATTTATCGATAAAAGTTTTCCCAAAAAATTTATTTTACCAATACTAATTTTTACCCTACAAGTTCTTAAATTTGCAACTGTAGTTGATGATATTAATTAGCTAAGAGTTCAATTATGTATACCAATCTTTAAAAATGTGGAAAAATATATACGATATATTGTTAGAAAAATAATCCGACTAATTGGATAAAACCTTTGTTAGTGTGATAAGTCAGTCCTACACCTATAGACAAGTTTCAATTTTCTAACAAATTGATATCCCAACCATGCCAAAATAATCATTAGACAACATGGAAATTAAGTTTTTCCTATTACTAATTGTAATGAAAATTACTGCAGGAGCAATAATTCTAGTTGCTAAAGCATATAATTATAAAACCATACATAGTATGACATCTAATAAGGTTATTAGAAATTACCCAGTGACCGATGATGAATGGAATCCAGATAAATCGCTCACTGTTGTCAAAGCATTCTTCCATTTATGCACCTTGTCCATCTCATCGCAAAAGCGCTTTTCGTGAGCAGTAAATGCAGTTGCATAACTCTTTTTCTGGTGTCGAACATTTGATGGTTCTACATTGTAGAAAACCGGTATCACAATCTGTTTATCTGTCTCCTTGCACTGAAGAATGTGACTGAGTTCTTCCAAACACCAAGAAGAAGTAGCATAATTTTCCGATAAAATGACTACGGAAATCTTTGATTCTTGGATCGCTTTCATAAGTGCAGGTGAGATTTCATCTCCTTTTTTTAGGCTCTCCTCATCTATATAAGCTTTGATTTTTTTACGAAGAAAAGCGTCGTATAGATGACAAGTGAAAGTATAACGAGTATCCTCACCTCTGAAACTGATGAAAACATCGTACAACTTATTTTTTTGACCAAGAACAGAAAACAGCAGCCATATGCTAGTTGATCACCAGAAGGGAAACTGTAGATATCAGTACATATAAATTAAAATATTAGGCTTAGCACTGATAAGGGAAAAAAAAAAACAAAAAAAAAAAAAAAAGGAAGAAGAAGAAGAAGAAGAGCCTTACAGAAACAGACCTCTTGTATGATGTGATAGTGAATTACGCTTCTTGCTCAGTTTTCTTCTATGAAATTCTTCTTGGAAAGTATGGCAAGAAAACAGAGAACATTAATGGACACTATGTGAACGAGAGACCTCCACATTCTCAAAGAAAGAAATGAAAGGGAAAGTGGTTAACTTTAAAGCACTTTCGTCGAAGTATCCGAAGCATATTAATTTTCAAATACATGTTTTTTTTTTTTTTTTTTAAATAATAAAAAGTCCGGAAAGGACTGACACTAGTATATTCTGAGTTTTATCAAAGCGACGTCAAATATGTTAAAAGTAAAGATACTTACATTATGTTTGATAGGATGGATGAAAAATAAAAAGAAAAAAAAGAGTAAAATCTCCATGTAATGAAAATAAGAAAGGTTTTCCTTCACATTGTTTGGAAAAAGAGAAAGAAAACATGAAATAAAATATCTAATGAAATATATTTTTGTAAAAATAACCTTATACAAGTTATGAGATGATTATAGATTACGGTCAAAATAGTTATTTTATCTATATTTGCTTTGTCAAAAGTTTTTCATCCATTTTTCTTCCCAAAATTGGAAGGATTAAAAAATGGTGGGCGTATGGATTTTTAATTTCCTTTCCTTCCTATTTTCTTTTTTACCAAACTATTTTTATTTTTCTCTCTAAAATCCCTCTTTTAATTTCCTTCCACACCCTTTTCTACCATACCAAACATAGGCTTAGACATGTGATATCAAACACTTTAAATAAATTTTAGACTGACGAAAAAACCAAATTTTTGTACTAAAATCCTTTAAAAATATCACTCATCCAGCTATTATTATTATTTTATTGATAAAACTATCCACTACCTACGAAAATATTTGGGTGAATTTGTATTGCGATTAATTCACATCCACTTTAACTACATTCACTTCTGCATTAATTCATATTTTTTACAACTAAAGTTCATATTCACAATAACTGAAATTTACATTACCGGATATCATACGGTACCGAATATAAAACTTGATGCATATACCTATATATAAGACGCAATATATATATATATATATATATAATGGTATGGTAGGCCTATAAATGGTTATGCTCCTTTTTGGTTTCTTGCTTTAGGCTATGTTTGTAGGGAGTAAAAGATGAAGATGATTGTATAAATCTCTCGTATTGTTTAGTAAGAGAGAAGAAGAGTTAAAATGATGGATGACACTTTTTTAGTTAATTATTATATTGTCCATTTTAAATTTTTTAAAAATATAAATGACAAAATGGTCTTTTTAATTGAAAAGGAGAAGGAGAGTATGTATCCTTCTAAATTGAAGGCCATTACCCCTCCACCCATCTCCCTCTCTCCGTCTCTCCCTCCAATCAAATACAACTTTAATATATGTGAATTTATACATATTCAAATATTCTTATAGATTATATATTATAATTCATATATATATATATAAACAAAAAAAACAACAGTATTTCAAAAAGTAGTTTAACTATTGATAATTTTCAAAATTTTTTTTTATAATAAGGGATTCGAACTCTACTTCTTTTAATAAATTCTAAAGTGATATTATGTTAAATTATATCTGTAATTATTTAATTTTTTCAATATTAATTTTTACATTAAAACTGTTTTGTTAACATTTTTAGCTCTAAAATAACTTTGTCTTTTAAATAAAGAGCATGAAGTAAGAGAAAATGAGAAGAGAAGCAACGAAAAAAAAAAGTTAAAAAAGAAAAAGCTGGGATAGGGTTGGGATGAAGAAAATAATGACATTTGACGGGCCGAGCAAAAAAATAAAGATAGAGGATGAGGAGAAGAAAATATATTTAGTTAAAAAATCTTGACCACTGGATCAATTTTTAACGGTATGGATCGAAAAAGCGCATTAAAACAAGAATAGTTTTCAACACATGAGATTACACTTTCAAAAGGGTAGCAATTCTCCTTCCCTTTCGTCCAAAATACCAGAGAGATGGACGTTAGCTGAATCAGAAAAAGCTCGCGAAAAGGTGGGAGGAACTGGTTTGCCGGACCGAAAAAATCTTGCGAGGCTGTGGAAGGGACGGGCGGCAACGGAGATCCGAGCTCACAATGTTGTGGATGCCGGCAAGCTCACGATCTCAAGTCTCGGAACGTCGAAGCCCTCCGGCAGCCGCCCTCTCCACTAATCACCCAGCCACCGCCTGTCAACTCATCTTTTCAGGGTTTAGCACGGAGGTGAGCCCTGTGCCGGATCCGGACGATCGTGAAAACCCCTCACTCTCCTCCGCGGCTCCGCCCAAACACCTGACGAATAGCTTCAAATCAAGTGTTCTTTGGCCATTTGCGAGATGGGATGGGCGGTTGACGATCGAGAATGCTGGCACCGTCGTCACTATGGCCTCGCCGGGTTCGCTCCGGGAGCCACCGCCACCGTTGCTCTTGCTCGGTATTCATGTAGAGTAGGAGACAATGGGTTCTTTTTTTTTTTTTCTTTTTTTTTTTTTCCTTCAATATTATAATATGCATGTATTTCACAATAATTTGGTGAATCTTTTCAATCTCAACCATTTAAAACTCATCTAACGGTGTAAAATTTTTACCCCCATCATGTCTCGTTAACAGGGTACAAAATAATTAAAAGTGTCGTTTTAAAAATGACGGACCATAACAGTGGAAGAAAATAAAGTATAATTATTGCGAGTTGTGTCCTTTCGTACAGTGGGTGTGAAAAATGAGAGTGAAAAAAAAAAAAAAAAAGAACCATCTTTTGATTATTGAATGGCGCGTAGAGTGAAAAAGAAAAAAGTGATCAATGTTTATTACGCGGCGAAGACCTTATCTCCAGTAAGTCAAGCATGTATTCCAATTCATTTCCTCCGTATTAAATTGAGGGCCTACTAGGTAGGTAGGTATGGACACAAGATTCGGTCTCTAATATATCAACCAAATCAATCCAATTCTTAAAATATATATATATATATATTTAATAGAATTGAATTTGGATGATAATGTTACTCATCTAATTAAATTGAACTAGACATCCGATGTAAATTTTGAAAATCTAATAAATCCAATCCAACTCATATGTTTATATTATAATATTAAAGGATGTGATTGTGGTAGAGACCCTTTGAGCGTCTCTACCGATAGAGCCTTTTTTTTGGACCGTTAAGATTTAATCGAACGGTTCAAATATTAATGGTATACGATATTTATTATACACCTAACCTCACACAATCATTCCCACCTAAACTCTTCTCCGTCGCCGGCGATCTTTCCGCCCCTGGCGACAGACGCCAGCGACTCATCCCCGATGCCGGCGACCCAACTCCGGCCACCTCCGACCCCCAACCCCGGACGCCTGCCGTCGCCGCCGGCGATCCCATTTTCTCTCTTCCCCTTTCTCTCTCTTCCCCTCCCTCCCACCGGCCCCCACCCCCGGCCGCCACCCTCCCGATGACCCCCCCTCTCTCTCTCTTCTCTTCTCTCTCTCTCTTCCCCTCCCTCCCGCCGGCCCCCAGCCAGCCCCCCGGCCACGCCCCCCTCCCCCGGCCTCCCCCCACCCCCGACGACCCCGACCGCCACCCTCCCCGGCCCCCCCTTCTCTCGCGAAATCGCGAGAGATCACGAGAAATAGCGAAATCGCGAGAGATCGCGAAATCGTGATTTCTGGGGAGGGTGGCTGCAGGGGGGAGGGGTAGTCGGGGGTGGGGGCGGGCTGAGGGGACTAGCTGGGGGCCAGGGATGGGGGCCGGTGGGAGGGAGGGGAAGAGATAGAAGGGGGAAGAGAGAGGGGAAGAGAAAGAGAAGAGAAGAGAGAGAAAGGGGAAGAGAGAGGGAGAGGGGGGTCGTCGGGGGGGGGTCCCGGGGGAGGGTGGCGGCCGGGGATGGGGGAGGCCGGGGGTGGGGGCCGGCGGGAGGGAGGGGAAGAGAGAGAAAGGGGAAGAGAGAGAGAGAAGAGAGAGAAAGGGGAAGAGAGAGAAAATGAGGTCGCCGGCGGCGACTGCCGGCGTCCGGGGCTGGGGGCCAGAGGTGGCCGGAGTTGGGTCGCTGGCGTCGGGGATGAGTCGCTGGCGTCCGTCGCCGGTGGCGAAAAGATCGCCAGCGACGGAGAAGAATTTATGTGGGAATGATTGTGTGAGGTTAGGTATATATGATAAATATCGTACAGAGGGTCTCTACCACAGATTTTCCCATTATTAAAAAGAGTTGTATATCATATATCATCAAGATACCTTCTTCTATAGCATGAGATGTTTTGATTATATCTGGACACTGTTGCCTTTGAATCGACATTTTCTAGCTGTTGTCGTGTCGTGGGATCCATTTAGGAGTTGTTTATCTCCTCTATATATTGTGTTTTGGTTTTTGCATGTTTTTAACTTTATATTTTCTCACTCTTTTTTTTTTTTTTTTTTGCCCCCTTCTAAATTTTGTAGAAATCTTAGTTGGATTTGAAGAACGCAAGAGAGATTGAAAAATTGGAAGATGCTTTTTTCTTGGAGGGCTTATCATGTCAATGTGTGATGATATCTGTTTTTGTGTTTATCTTTTTTCCTAGTATTGTTTAATTTGGACAAGGATTATGTTCTGTTAAGTTTTTACTTCTTTTTACTGTGTGGGGTGATTTTAATTTAATGTTGTATGGTGAATAGATGTTGGAGAATTAAAGTGATGTCTAAAATTGTGATTTATCTTTTGGAACATGTTTTAATAAGTTCTTACGAAAACATTAGTATAATATTCAATCATTATGGATTGGATTGGATGACAAAATAAATTGGACTGAATTGATTGGATTTTAAAAAAAAATTCATAATTGGATTGGATAATAGATGCTAAAAAAAAGTTGGTTTCAATCCAATGCCCACCCCTACTAATAAGGGCGAGTCTATAGTAAGAACTATACGGAATCCCTATCCAAAGGGAATTTTGTAAGGACCAGTAGATTCCAATCAAACGGCTTAGATTAAAAGTTGTATTAAAACATTCTAAATTTCAATACACAAGTGGACAGAAGATTTCAGGGGCAGTCACGTGCTTGATGTTAGTTTTATGAATGAAAAACAAAAGGATGGACTATTGATGCCACTTATATCAAGTTTAGGGGTGTCGTTGTCCTTTGGCACATTTGAAAAATCAAGGGGCAAGTTGATACTAATTCCAGTCGAGGGGGTGTCTTTGTAATTTGATTTAGATAGAGAAGGCTTACTTACAAGTTTGCAACCTCATTTTCATTGGAAGTACTTTTAGCTTCTTCGGTAGTTTTCTCTTGGAATATCTATTAAATAATATTTTGGTTTAAATTTTTTCTATTTTCTATTTAACAGGTAACAAAAGCACAACTACAAACATAGCTGGTAAGCAAGTTCTGTGGTATGGGTGTTCATATATCGGGCCTAATCGTAGATCTCTGTGTACTAGATGGCTGGTTTATTTTATTATTATTATTTTGTTTTTAATTGGCTTTTGGGCATCATGAATAATTTCTACTATAAGATGGGGCTTGTGAGTTTTGAATCATATTCATCATCACCGTTATTATTGTGGATGCATTTTCATTGTGTAACTGGTTTCTGGTTATTTTGCCTCTCAATTTCAAATCTGTTAGTTAACATTATCATTTTGATAAGCCAATTTGTTTTAGGCAGGGGTTTTCGGAAACATGCAAAACCTCTTTGAGACTGTGAAGAAGGCACAGATGGTTGTCCAAGTTGAGGTAGTTAAAGTACAAAAAGAACTGGCCGCGTATGGGAAAATTACTTTCGTTTGCGATGTAACCTTTGTAGTTTTTCTACCTGCTTTAATTCTTAAATTTTCCTATTTTTCTTGTTATGTTTGCAGAACAGAGATTGATGGTTACTGCGAAGGCAAGCTAATAAAGTTATATTTTTCTTGCAAGTTTGCAATTTGTTTCTGGTGCTAGAAATTGAGTGAAATATCATTCTAGTAAATCTTCTCTTGGAATTTGGAGATCTATAGTGAAAAAGTGGATTTAGTTTTCATGAGTTCAATCATTTGATCTTATGCCTGCCATCCTCCCTAAACTTTCCGGAAGTCTACATTTTTATTCTACAGGAAGAACAGAAAATCCTTGTAATCTTTGACTTTAACTTTGTTTTTATGCACTGGACCTGCTTCTTTCATAAGCATAAATAAAGGTTGTAGCTTGATCACTACCATGTAGGAAACACTATCAGGGAACCAACAACCTAGACGCGCGGAGATCACTGAAGCAGCAATGGAATTGGGACCAGAAGTGACTGTCCACAATTTACTTCACCTTGTTTTTTTTGCTTTGGATGGTTAATTTATATACGTATATATGTGTTCATATATATTCTTACATATAATCTTGCTTTATGTCTTTGTTGACAAATGAAAATGCATGGTCCTTGTGTTGTATCTTTTTTTTTTTTTTTTGTGGGTACTTTTGGTAGTCCTGGATTGATTCTTAATCAAGTATCATGAAAAATCCATTGTTTTGGCATATAGAGCTCTTCTTTTCTCTAGTGTTTCCCTTTCCCTTGGTGTTGTTTCCTGGTTCTTTGGAAAAAACGTTAAATTAACTTATATTCCCTATTGAGCCAATGATCTCAAATAGTTATTTAATTATGCACGAACACAATTTAATTTTAAATCAATGAGATTCTTATTCTTAAGTTCAGTACACACTCGAGAGGGAATTAGATGTTTAATTCCCCATCCTAATAGATAAGGAAACCCTTGAAAGAGAATCAATATATATACCAATTCTTATTCCTTTTCTTTGCTGTTCTAACCTATTATTTTTCGCATTACGTTCTTTTATGATTTGATAAACATGCAAATATAACTCTCAATTCTTTGTAAATAATAAAAAAGAGGTTTCTAAAGTGTTTTTACAACGGATTTTACTTTGGCAGCGCTGAGTCCCAAAGTGGCAACTTAATACTTTTTCATTGCTGATTTTACTATCATTTTTTTTCCTTTCTCATTTGGGCATGTTAGTAACTCATTTCTACTTGGTCATCACTAATTTTATCACTTATTTTATCGTCATCTGGGCATATTACTTGCAAGTTGTTAACTCATGATCAGCACCTTTGCTACTCCGAATTTGGCGGTCTGGCATGACAATTCGGAAGATTTCATGAGGTGCTCAATAAGTAATGATTTTTACATATTGCCGCTTTGTAATGCAGCAACTCTCGCTTTTGATTACTGAGGCATACAAGGATGCACACCAAAAAGTGTTCAGATGAGAATTTCTTGGTTTATTCAATCAAAGAAGAAAAAAATAATTATCGTATTTTGCTGCTAAATGAAATACTTCACCTTGTTGATCCTCATGCTATGAAGGAAAGGATGAGTGATCTTGCCCGGAGTCTCGGAATACCTCTGGGTCTCAATGACGCATTGAAGTAATCTTATTTTTCTTAATGTAATGGTCTGAGACGAACAATTTTGTGTATGTAACAGGCAAAAATGCTCACTTTTAAAGGCACTTAAAGTTTAGTTTCATTTTATTATTTTACATTAGTAGCAAGTTTTTCAATCCTATATCCTTGGCCTTACCACAAAATCAATAGACTATAAAATTTGTCTGGTAAAGAAATTACTCACTTTAGTATATTAACGAAAAACTTGTAGTCCTTGTTATTCATGGTTGTTATTTATTTTGAGGAATTCGATGTCTTTACAAGAAAGTCCATAATCTTGGAAACTACAATCAATAATACATTTTTGTAGATCCTAATTTATCTTGCATTGAACAATTTTCAAGTAGAATAACAAATTTGATTAAAATTTGTCTCTATTCCCCAATTCATTTCAACTTCATGTAACAACCGAAAATTTTGACGAATGTGATTTCCTTAGATACAAGGAAAATCTAAGTCTGAATCATGTATGTTAACATGAAGCTCATGATCTGATTTGATTATCAGAGTATGTTTGAGTTCTTATAAGTATTACTGAATGATAATTTATTAAGTCAAGGATATCTTTATGATGAAAAAGACCGAACCATGAATCATGATTTTTGTTCGGGCCAATGAATGATCAGGATAAATTATGATAAGATTAAGACAGTTCTATAGTATAATAAGTAGTATTGAAATTATACTATGGCTGACCATCATTACGAATGAAGAAGTAAGAATAAGGAATGGTATCACTCCAGAAAAACTGGGAATAACATTTGGAGCAACAAGGACTAAGTAACTTCAAGTCCTAAGAAAATCCTATACGCAGTCCAATTAAGTGCAGATAAATTCTGGACTGTAGTCCAGTAATATACTATACTGTTGATATTTAAAATAGTATTGGCACTATCTGGATTATCAAGAAATTAGACTGCGTATTAAGGAGAGTGCCAAACATGGCCCTATATGAAGGCCAAGTAAATGTGGATAAATACACAATTTTTGATTTAAGGAATTTATGGATTTTTTTTCCTAACCAAAGTCTCCAACTAGGCTAAATGGCCAGTTACATTGACCGATTACATTGGGTGGCCTTGGAGAACAAGGAAACAAATTAGAGATAAGTTTGAAAAGATTTTTCTTGGCTCCAACACATGCATGGCCAGACACTTGGGGGACTAGAAGGCAACTATTTTGTCTTTTAAGGACCAATATCCAATTTAAGGAGAATTTTAGAAATAAAAATAATTGTGAAAATTTTGGAATTTTCCACCTATAAATAGAGGTGGGTAGTGATGAGTTGAACCATTTAGTTGGCCTCCCAACTTTTAGTTCATTCTCAACAATTCCTCTCTAGACTTAGAAGAAAAAAGAGAGAGAGAGATAGAGAGAGAGCACTACTACAAAAGGTAGATCACACGACGGAGATTACACGACGGTTCGTTTCGAACAGTCGTGTAAAGTCAGGTTTACACGACGGTTCCCAGAAACCGTCGTGTAAAGTGGGGGCGAAGGCCACTTTACACGACGGTTTCTGGGAACCGTCATGTAAAGTGGACTTTGCACCTACTTTACACGACGGTTCATTGAAACCGTCGTGTAAAGTGGTCCTCGCACTCACTTTACACGACGGTTTTAATAAACCGTCGTGTAAAGTCCGTACTTTACACGACGGTTTGTAACCGTCGTGTAAAGTGGCTTCGCTCCCACTTTACATGACGGTTCCTTTAAACCGTCGTGTAAAGTGATGTTCGCTCTCACATTACACGACGGTTTATTGAAACCGTCGTGTAATGTGGTTTTTGCCCACATTTTACACGACGGTGTCTTGAAACCGTCGTGTAAAGTTCGAACGTTACACGACGGTTAAAATAAACTGTCGTGTAAAGTGGTTTTTCGCACACACTTTACACGACGGTTTATTTAAACCAGTCGTGTATTCTTAATATTTATTTCCACCGACCTCATTTTATCTCACAGAACTGTCGCGCAGCCGCGAAAAACATCACAGAAACCTGCGAATCCACGTCTCCTCCATTGCGAAACCACGTCTCCTCCACAGAAACTCGCGTATACTGAATATTTGTAAGTATAGTGATTATTACTTACTCTTCTTTTTAGTTATTTGATTTTTATTGACGATTAGTGGATGTCAAAAATGGTATATATTCTCCTTTTTTTCTTCTTCTTTTAGGTATGATTATTTGTTGACTTGTTTCAATAGCTTCATATATATATATATATATATATGTATGTTGTGTTTTTAAATGCAAACACTTGATTATTGAATTAATTAATTGTATGATATATTTAATATCGATTTAGGTTGGGTTCTTGGAAATGGATCGAAAATGGATGTGGGCTAATAGATTGACTAGAAAATATCGAGATGGTATTGAAGAATTTTTGTCATTTGCAAAAACTCACATGAAGAATGATAAGATTCGATGTCCTTGTGTGGATTGCGGAAATCATAGATCTCATTCAGTTGATGAAGTTAGAAGACACTTGCTTGCCCGTGGGATTATTTGTTCGTACCAAACATGGTATTTACATGGTGAAATGTGTTTTAATCCATCATCGAAGAACACATCGAAAGAACCTATTGTTGAGGAAGATGTAGGAGATAATTTGTTTGATATGGTTAATGATTTGGAAGAACAGTTTGTGCATCGTCCGGAGTTATTTGAAGCAATGATGAATGATGTCGAGATGCCCTTGTATGACGGGTGTAGTAAATATACGAAATTGTCCGCATTGGTAAAATTATGGAACATGAAGGCATCAGGAGGGTGGACAAATTCTAGTTTCACGGCTCTTTTAGAATTTCTAAGAGAGGTTCTACCTGTTAATAATAAAATACCCGCTAGTATGTACGAAGCTAAGAAGACGTTGAGCACTTTGGGAATGGAATATGAAAAAATTCATGCATGTCCAAATGATTGCGCCCTTTACCGAAATGCGTACGAGGATTTGGATGAATGTCCGGTTTGTAAGGAGTCAAGATGGAAGAAGGGCAAGAATCCAACGAATTGCAGCAAAGGTGTCCCGGCAAAGGTGTTATGGTACATTCCTCCGGCACCGCGTCTGCGGCGTTTATTCCGTAATGCCGAGCATGCCAAGAATTTGACTTGGCACCATGATAAACGTGTTGAAGATGGCATGCTTAGACATCCAGCCGACGCACCACAATGGAAGACCTTTGATGCCGATCATCCTGAATTTAGTGCGGAACCACGGAATCTACGTCTTGGTTTGTCGGCGGATGGAATAAACTCACATGGTAATATGAGTAGTAGGCATAGTACTTGGCCTGTCATTCTTGTCAACTACAATCTCCCAACGAAGTTGAGCATGAAGCGGAAGTTCTTGATGTTGACATTATTGATATCTGGTCCTCAACAACCAGGGAATGACATTGATGTGTACTTAGCACCACTAATCGATGATCTAAAGAGCTTATGGGAAAAGGGGATCGAAGTTAGAGATGCGTTCCGTCAAGAAACATTCACACTTCGTGCAATGTTGATGTGGACAATTAATGACTTTCCTGCTTATGGAAATCTATCTGGTTATTCTGTCAAGAGTTCTATCGGCTGTCCCGTTTGTATGAAAGAAACATCTTCCATCCGATTGAAGAATGGTAAGAAAACCGTTTACCTTGGTCATAGGAGATTCTTACCACAAAATCATCGATACCGCAAACAGAAAAAGGCTTTCGATGGTAATACGGAAGAAAGAACCCCTCCCCGGGTTTTGACGGGTGAAGACGTTTATGAGATGGTTAAGGATTTGAAAGTGGTGCTTGGGAAAAGAAAACGGCGTAACAATGATCCTGTGGTTAATGGACCTTGGAAAAAGCGGTCAATCTTCTACGAACTTCCATATTGGAGGACACTTTTTGTTCGTCATTGCTTGGATGTCATGCATATTGAGAAAAACGTTTGTGAATCAATTGTGGGCACGTTGCTAGACATTCCTAATAAGAGCAAAGACGGTGAAAAAGCACGGTTGGATCTTAAGGAATTGAATATTAGACTTAACTTGATCCCTACGAAAAAAGGGAATGCAACTTACTTACCTCCGGCGAAGTACACCTTATCAAGATAGGAAAAAAGAAAGCTTTGTGAGTGGCTCGCTTCTGTTAAAGTGCCCAATGGGTATTCTTCCAACATCAAAAGGTTGGTGTCTATGAAGGATCTGAGGCTGATTGGAATGAAAACACATGATTGTCATATCTTGATGCAACAGTTATTACCGCTGGCATTGCGAGGAGTTTTAACGAAGGATGTGAGATTCGCAATTACCAAATTATGCGATTTTTTCAACTCGATATGCTCCAAGGTAATTGATCCATTGACACTCGATTCGCTACAATCAGAGTTGGTTAAGACGTTGTGCTTGCTTGAGAAGTACTTTCCCCCCTCATTTTTTGACATAATGATTCATCTAACGGTGCACTTAGTACGAGAAGTGAAGCTATGTGGACCGGTTTACTTGAGATGGATGTATCCTTTTGAAAGGTACATGAAGGTTTTGAAGGGTTATGTCAAGAACCGAAATAGGCCAGAAGGATGTATAGTAGAAAGCTACATTGCAAAGGAATCGGTCGAATTTTGCTCCGAGTATTTGTCCACCGCAGAAGCGATTGGGTTGCCAAAGCCTACAGCCATTTACTGGAAAGGACTATCCGTCGGTATTCCATCGCCGGTAAATCGAGGTGAATGGGAGAAAGCTTGTCTCTATACCTTACATAATAGGGTTGAAGTTGAGCCTTTTATTGAGGTTTACCTACAGGAATTAAGAGATAGAAATCCAAGAATAGGAAGAAATGAAAAGTTACTACAAGATGAACACAATCGGACGTTTTGTCAGTGGCTACGAAGACATGTCTTACAGAATGACGGCTTTTCACAAGAGTTAATGAACCTCGCTAGAGGACCGTCGACCGTTGTTACACGTTATACATCATACTTCGTCAATGGTTATACATTCTACACTCGCGAAAGAGATGAGAAGCATCCTGTTCAAAATAGTGGTGTTAGTATCCGAGCCAAGTCCATGCATATTTCATCTGCAAAGGACAAGAATCCAGTTTATGGAACTATGAACTACTTCGGTTTCATTGAAGATATTTGGGAACTCGATTACTGTGGGTTACATGTAGCACTATTTAAGTGCAAATGGGCCGACAATAATTATGTAAGGATTGACAGTGATGGCATCACAGTAGTGGACTTTAGACGATTGGGATACAAAAATGATCCATTCATTATGGCATCACAAGCAATCCAAGTATTTTATACAACGGATCCCAGCAATTTAGAGTTGTTTCTAGTAGTACCGATGCAGCAAAAAATGCTCCATGGTCAAGAAGATGAGGAAGATTGCTCCGACATTCCTCCTTTCACACAGGGACTGCCACCGGTTGAGGAGATTGACGTGCTCGGCGATGATGTTTCCCACTTGGTTCGACCTGATATTGAATGGACCCATGTTGAGCAAGCAAAGAGAAAAAAGAAAAAAACTTGAACATTATGCCATTTATTTTGTACAACACATTACTTTATTTATATTATATTTCAAGATTTATTATACTATTAGGTTCGATCCAAGCCACATCAGTAGTACATATGAGAAAATTTTGTAAATAAAACAGGGTTATTAGATTGTGAAGTTTCAGAATTTGGTGAAGAACTAAAACTACTTCGGTTTTTTAAGGGCTCTTGGTTGAGGAAGCGCGCGAGCGCGCGCTTGGTGTCGCGTGGGCGCCCGCATGAGGCGCGCCGGCGCGCGCCTAGTTCGGGTCTGATGGGGGAATACACGACGGTCCCTTCCAGGACCGTCGTGAAATCCACCAAAGCAGGGTGGATTTCACGACGGTCCCGGAAGGGACCGTCGTGTATTCCCCCATCAGACCTGAACCAGGCGAGCGCCCGCGTGTCTCATGAGGGCGGCCGCGCGACGCAGGCGCGCGCCTGCTTGGGGAATACACGACGGTCCCTTCCAGGACCGTCGTTGTAATATCCCAAAGCTTGGGGGATTTCACGACGGTCCCGGCAGGGACCGTCGTGTATTCCCCAAGTTTTCCCGAAACAGGCGCGCGCCCGCGCGTCTCATGAGGGCGGTCGCGCGGCGCTTGGGGAATACACGACGGTCCCTTCCAGGACCCGTCGTGTAATGCTCAAACTTTTTAAAATTTTTCACTTTTTATTTTTCGAATTCCGCGCGAAAACTAAGTACTTAAATACAACTTTCCTCTCCATTTCTGTTCAAAATTTCGCTCGCATCTCCATTTTTCTCTTAACACTCTCTACTTTTTCCAAGTACCCACGCATACTTCACCAACACGCCGATACCTCTCTTGTAAAATCCGGTCAATCCGCCGTTGCCGTCGTTGCCGCCGCCGCCTCCTTCTTGCATTGTACGTGACTAGTCTATTTCAAAGAAAAGTAAGGTGACTTCGTATATAAACTAAACCACATTTGCTTCTTTCTTCATTAAAGATTTCTTGTTGCAAATAAGTGTTTTTGTTTTTAATATTTCTCTTTGTAGCGGAGAAAAATGATTGTGGATCGTTACTTTTTACACTTTACACACATTTATGAACATGTTTTTTTTTTTCGCACACAACATGCTCGACGGAATGCCATAATGAGTTTTTCTTTTCGAAAAAGAGAAAAGAGTTTGATCAATATTCACAGCATAACTATAGCAAGATTACATGAAGTCTTCTAGCATGAAAATACAAAAATAATGCATCAAAATGGCCTATGACCGTCGAAAAAAATTCAGGTTGTTAAAGTGCTTTTTTATGGACGAATTTCCAACTAAATAAGTTTCTGCACCTTTGCGGTTGGGTGAAAAGTTAATGTTAATGTACTGTGTGATTCTTAATTAAATTTACATTGAATCGATTATATTGGTATGACATAATTGTTATTGATTTTCACTTTTTTGCTAATAACTATAGGTAAACGAATACAATGGAACATTCCAAAAAGGGACGAGCACGAAGGATGAACCCTTCGGATCCCAATGTTGATGGTAAGCGAAAGGCAACCATAATGAAACGTGTCCATATGGCAAGGAAAAGGGGTGAACGAATTCCCGTCACGTTTGACGAGAAAGGACAACCCGAAGGAAAGCACGGTGACGAATTGATGAGTTGGATTGGTGTGCTCGCTCGAGAGCACATTCCAATATGGATACAGGATTGGAGATCTCGTGATTTAGACAGACTGAAAGATATTGTTTGGAAAGAAACCATTACTTCTTTCACCGTAGATGAAAGCTTTCGGCATTCGTGTATAAAATCATGTGGTGAAGCTGCACGGAATTTCCGGTATGATCTATACAAGACGTTTGTCGAGGGAGCTTTAACAGAAGAAAGTGTTTGGACACGGCCGCAAAAAGTTATTGAACTCTACCCTAATATCGAAGAAGAGGATTGGGTGAAATTCGTGCAGTATAGAACATCCTCACAATTCCAACAACTATCTGATCGTGGAAGCGGAATAAGGACAAACAACGAATACTCATCAAGAGGAGGCCGAGACGGATATAGGAAGCTCGACCAGGAAAAGGTATGTCAATAAAACGTGTTCATACTAAATCATATGATATTTATAGAACATTATGTCCTCATTTATACTAACAATGTGCAAATTACAGTTTAAGAAGACTGGGAAATGGGAAAAAAGAGATAGTTTGTGGCTTGAGCAACAGATAGGCCCTGATGGAGAGTTCAAAGATCCAGCATGTCAAAAAGTTAGCGAGTTGATAGTAAGTGTGACGACCCGCCTTGCACAGGCCGTCACTACTTGACTTACTTAACTTACTTGATCTTAAACTTGTTTTATCCCATTTTTCATCATGAAAATAGTGGGGATTTTTTTTTTTTTTTTTTAATAGCGGAAGCATTATACTTAGAAAATATTTACATACATTCATACACAAATAAATAACTGTTTGTTTTCTCAAAATAGATATATTAATTAAATCCTTTTGAGTTGTGAATCCCAACCCGTTCATCATTTCACCGCCACCGGCTTTACCCGCCACCATGCATTCAATTCAAGACAGGCTGTTTACCTACAGCATAAACTTCAAACAATGAGCGAAAGCTCAGCAAGTACAACTCCTATACCGCAAACCAAATACACGAAACATACATGACCTTTTTCATGAAATCATAAACATAGCATCGTATCATCTTAAACATGAAAACATATCATGGCATCGTATCATCGATTTCTTCATCTTATACATGAAAACATAAAATAGCATCATATCATCGATTTCTTCATCTTAAACATGAAATTCTGTCGTGAAATGCATGAACCGTTTATGTCCAATTATGCTTGCTTTCTTGTATCACACTTTATCTTGTTGATTTTTACTTGTGGGCCCGTTAACTTGATGTGTATGTACCCGGCGCGCAGCTTAAGGAACTTACCTAAGCTTTCGACCCGATCGTCATCAGGGGCACAACACTGGCTCTTGTGGCCTTTTCTCAAACATTCTGTTTGTAAGTCTTTCTTGACATCTTTTCACTTGGTAGATTAGTGAGCATACTTATATGATGTCTCCTAATCTCATGTTTTATCAATGCATAGACAGTCGTACCTTTTTCACGTAAGCATGATAACAATACTTAAACATTCATCGTACAGTAAACATATTGCAACCATCGAGCAAATCATCAAATAACACTTAAACAGTGTAAAGCAAACATGTTAAGAAAACATACAACTTTAGCCTATGCTGTAGGCGGCGTTGTACTTACTTTATCTTTGTTGTTCGCGTGATCGACTTTCCTTTCCCGAGCACGCTCGCAGATCACCTCCTGCCCATGGACGTTTATACGTGAGATCTCTATTCTAAGATCGTTTAATGTCGGATTAAACCAACATAAATATTTTTCAGTTATAAGACCCTCTTCTAACATAAGCGAAGGGGTCACACAGCGTAACCCACAACGGAAATGTTAATTAAGGGTTCATGTAGAGGATTATAATCTTAACTTAAACCTTAATCCGTATAGTTAATTCTGGGCTTGGGCAAGGCCCTAGTAACTCGAAATAATTTTTCGGCTACTAACGCAGTATCTTTTTCATTTTAATCTTGAAAACCTTGAACTTGTTTAAGATGTCATTTTTCTTGTTTATTTACGTAAGTTTGGTGAATAGCACCCAAACTTGTCTTGAAAATTACAAAACACTTGAAAACATTTCTATAAAACATTCGGGGATCGAAAACTGCCTTTGGAACGGTTTTCGGGTTTGAAAATGATGTTTGCAAGTTAGAAAAACGTTTTTCTTAGTCATTGGTCTAGAGAATCCCGTGCATGAGATTTTGCTCACTGCACGGATTTTGTTTGAAAATTCATAACTTAAAATGTAAAACTAATTTGGAAACACTTTCTTCACGAAAGTTATAGCTAACAAAAAGATCTAAAACTTTCATGTTTTGAACATTTTCTGATTCTGGCTCAGTTAATACCAGTTTTTGTTTGAACATATGTGAATCGCTGGAACCTGATCACCCTGACCAGTTCTCGGTTTTTCTTCAAAACAAAGGCCATTTAAGCCTTATTTTTAAAATCTGTCCGCGTTGCCCCCTAGGAAATACCCTAACGAACAACTTTCGTGTTTTAAGTTTTTACCCATTCGGCCTCTAAGGACCTGTAAGTCCTACTTTTCCGAGCTGCCGGGTGTTGGACCCGAGAGCAGTTTTGGTGTTAGTCCAAATTTTACGTCCCTATACGTTGCTCTAGCTCGACCGCCCAATGCGGGACCTAATAACACATGCACGTCTTCTAACGTCCCTTATTCACATAAAATTTTAAATCCCGTGATTCGGATTCAACTCAAGGCCGAGACCTCCCTTTGGTCCACGGTTTTGGAGAGAAAAACACACATTCAACAAAACTCAACCAAACATCATACAAACCCTAGAACATGCATCTAAAAATTTGATAAACATAATAGAGACATGAAACCCTTAAATATAAACCCTAGCATGCATCTCTAGCACACAAAAATCATAGAGCATTACTCCAACCAAACATGCAAAATAATCACCTCAAAAACCTAAATCAAGCATAAAAATATAACCTAAGCTATTTAGGGCCAAAACTGAAAATTATGAGCTCAAGCTCTTACAACTTTTGTGCTTGAAATACATGGTAAAATCCTTGAGAAAATGAACCAAAAATTTGAACCAAGAACTAGAGCAAGGTTCGGATTTTTACCTCAAAAAAATCCGGTTGTTCCTAGCTTGATCCTATCGAAATTTTGTCTCCAATGTGCACGGTTTGGACCTTTGAACTCACCAAAAACCGAGGCTTTAGGGGGGGGGGGGGGGGGTTCTTCACAACTTTTTGGCTTGATTTTTCTCTTGGTTTCTTAGCTCTCTCTCTCTCTCTCTCTCTCTCTCTTTCTCTCGGAATTTTTGGAGTGAAAGTGCCGAATGATATGGCTGAGAAAGGGGTTAAGAGCTGCTGAACTTTGGGGTTTGAAATCCCTACAAATAGTGTCTCTAGCTAGGGGAAATCATAGGCTTTCTTTTCCAAGAAAATTTGGTTCAAACTTGCCAATTGGTCCTCCAATTTTTGCAAGCTATTGCCCACAAGGGCTTGGGTGGCCGGCTGCTATGGGGAGAAAATGGGAGAGTGGTTGACAACTCATAGATGAGGTGTCACAAGCTCATTGGTCCATGTGTGTGGAGGATTAAATCCTAACTTAGCTTAATTGTGCTAAAATTAAGCTTAAAGGCTTGTTTGGTTCAATCTTTTTGAAAAATTGTGTAATTTCAACACATTGCAATAAATTTTAATACTGAGTTACTTAAATACTCAGTATCGAAAATTATATTGCATTAAAATTTTCGATCTGTGAAAAACTCGTTCGGAAAATCTTTTCTCATAAATTTCCGAATCCTTTCGCCCTGAACTCTAGCTTAGTATGCTTGATTTTTCTAAGGTGATTTCCATTCTTATTAAAACTCATCTTGATTACGAAATGAGTTTTTAGCAGTAATTTCACTTATACTGTGATCTTAAAAAAAAATATTCTTGTTTGACGTTTTCGACCGTTTCGGTCTAACCGACTTAATGGTCAACGTCGACTTGTCTTGAAATGTGCAAATACGACCTCCTTCACTCATAAAGGTCTTTTGCGAGTTCATGTAATTTGTTTTTGAGTCTTAATAAATCTTAAGAACTCGTTTAACAATTTAAGTTCTAAAACGAACTTCCGCATGAAATACCGATTACGGTAAATATTTACACGAAATTTCTATAAAATATGTACCGAAGAAATTCGGGTGTTACAGTAAGTTTACTAACTACCAATAAATTTTTACTCACTAGTATATGTACTTACAACCTTAATCATAAATGAGTTATGTTAATTATCTTGTAGATGGAGTACAAGACACATGAGAGCCAAGGCACTTTCGAATCAGTTGGCACTAGTGATGTGTTGTCGCAAGCATTATCTAGACCCGAACACAAAGGGCGTGTCCGTGGCCAATCAAAGTTCGTAAAGCCGTCTCAGTACTTTAACCTAGATCGAAATTCGAGTAGGAACGATGAAGTACAATCAATGAGACGTGAAATAGATGAATTAAAGGCGTTGGTGCGTGGTCTATGTGCGAACAAAGATGTGACACCGTTGGTTGATCCCAACAATGTGCCAACCGTGGACCAACGCAACAGCTTTAAGGCTAGTTGCTCTGCTCAAGAAAAACAACATGGAGTTTCTGATCCGCTGACCATGGCTGTCGAAAGTATGCAGTGTAAGCTCTATATTTTTGATGAAGTGCAGGGTGGATAGTTGCTTGTCGCGTTTGGAAGAGCATGGCTAGAGAGCCTTCCAACCGATACGGTGCATGGGATACCACTGGGGGAAGGGAACGTGCGCGTGTCAATCAGTGTGCCAAAATTAAAAAAGGCACAATTACCTATACCGACGTACGAGGCAACAACTGTGGAGGATGCTATTAATGGATTTGTTGCTTGGCCTAAAACATTAGTCGAGCTCGACATGAGTATGAACAAGGCGAGTCGAGGGCCTAGTCATGTTCCTGACCCAACATCTGGAAAACAAAAACGCCAAAAAACGCTTCAAAAGAAGACCATCGATTCTCGGACAGAGGTACAACAAGGTGTGCAACAACAACAACCTTTGTTCGACTTTAGTAACATGAACAAGGCGATGAGGCCTTTGGCTTTTTATGCACATAGTTCCATGCGTCAAGGTAATCAGATTGAGGTCCCAATACCATCCACGATCATGACTTTTGAAATGCCAGTCTTTCTGAGCTTTGAAGATATTTATGAGTTCATTAATTTGCAAGAAATCAGTGCAAATTGTATATTAATCTACATGAGGTACGACATTCTATCTCTAAAATTGTGTAATCTGGAAATTCTTCTATATCTAAGGTACAGTAACAATTTTGATACGCTTATATGCAGGTATTTGGAGGAACTATGTAGGATTAACCGGCAAGCTGAGAAGTTTGCGTTTGTCTCTCCAACCTTGATCTCACCGGTGAGAACAGATACTAAAGATGCTGGCATAAGAGACCGAGCTGACAATCTTATCAGGTTTTTGCGTGACGGACCAAAAGGCCGGATTTATCTTGTGCCACATAACAGAGGGAGACATTGGGTTTTGGGAGTCATTGACCCATGGGAGGACTTCGTCCTTTATTTTGATCCTCTTCGAGAGAAGAAACGAGACGATTTTACGGAGCTAATGAACATGTAAGTCAATTTTAAGCACGGTTAATTTTCTTTAATCTTAATTATTATATGTATCTTAATTAATTAGTTTCAATTTTACCAATTTGCTAGGGCCCTATCGGATTGGAAGATTATAGCCGGTCAAGGGATTAGAAGGAGACAAGACTATAAAACCATAATCTCGGACCGTCCTTGTCCTCTCCAAGAGGGAAGTGTTGAATGTGGTTATTTTATTTTAGGTTTTATGAGGGACATAGTGTTGAACGGTATTGACATACTAGAAAGTAAAGAATGTTATACTTCTAAGGATTTGGATTTGATTAGGGGAGAATGGGCTAGCCATGTAATGCAATTCATTAATTATGAAATGTGAACTTGTACTGTAAAAATTTGGTATGTATTGGATAACATGTATTGGATAACATGCAGGTTAGACTAGCACGGGAAATCATTAAAAAAACCACATTTTTTTAAATAAATTTTTTTTAAATAAAATTTTACACTACGGTAACATTACACGACGGTTCGGCCGAGAACCGTCGTGTAATGTCATGCATTACACGACGGTTTTGGCAAGGAACCGTCGTGTAATGTTATATTACACGACGGTTCGGACAAGAACCGTCGTGTAATGTGTATTAACACGTACATTAAACGACGGTTCTCTAAGAACCGTCGTGTAATGTTTGTCATTACACGTACATTAAACGACGGTTCTAGAACGAACCGTCGTGTAATATTTGTCATTACACGTACATTACACGACAGTTTGGCCGAGAGCCATCGTGTAATGTGTGTCATTACACGTACATTACACGACGGTTCTGTCCAAACCGTCGTGTAATAAGAACATTACACGACGGTTCTACAAGAACCGTCGTGTAATGTTTTATCATTACAACAACATTACACGACGGTTCTATGAAGAACCGTCGTGTAATCTTCACATTACACGACGGTTCTGTCTAGAACCGTCGTGTAATGTTGTTTGTTGCCGCCTACCTTCGTCTAACATTATTCAGATACGACGACGGTAACAGGACCATCGTGTTATCTACCACGACACTGGATTACACGACGGTAAAAACCCGTCGTGTAATCCACAATTTTTATTAGTGGAGAGAGAGATGGCCGGTTGTGGTATGGAGGGTGGTGGATCAAATTTTTTCTCATGCAAGCTATAGAACTACTCTTTCGAAGCTTTAGAGGTATTATCTCAACCCTTTAACTAAGAATTTCATTAAGTTTTGGTTTATGGGATTTATGTGTATTTCAAGCTATGGTTGTAAGAGCATAAGCTCATGATTCTTATTTTATGTTTTTTGATGTTTGATTATGTTAGATCTATGTTAGGGTTATCTTGGTTGCTAGCTCTTGGTATGGGTTTGATTTTCATGCTCTATGTTGAGATTAAGGTTATGTGTGCTAATTGCTTACCATGTGTTTGTCAAAATATCATCACATGTTTAAGTAGGGAGATTTCATGAACATTAATGATGATGATGATGATGATGATGTGAATGCTAGGTGTGTGTTGGTTAAGGAATTAACCTAAAACACAATTTGGTAAGCTTGAAAAAGTTACCAATGTAGTGTTTTTTCAAGAATAAGAGATAAGTGTATGTTTGAATGCTAAGAATGAATTCGACACATTGCATGTTGACGTAGGCTCACAGCTTTACCCGTTTGAGGTAGGGTGCATAGATTTTTAAGCAAAAATCAACAAAAATACAAACTGCCAATTTTCGGATTTAACTGGACAGTTTTCTGGAAACTTAATTTTGAAGCCCTTAGAGGCCGAATTTGAAAAACATTATAACTGCAAAGTTGTAGAAAATTAAAAATTCTAGGGGGCTACATAAACAATTTCTGAAAATAGACCCCAAATGCCTTTGTTTTAATCAGTATTTAAAACTGGCCGGTTCAAGTATTGTACACTGCCAGAACTCTTCAAAGAGAAAAATAAACAAGTTAAAGGCAGATTTAAGTTTTGAATGAAAAACAAAAGTTGTAGTTTTGGTCTACAACTTTCATGAAGAAAGTTTTCCCAAATTTTAAACCAATTTAAAGATAAAATGGGATTTTCAAAACTGTGCATGGTACAAGAAATTTCCTGCACACATGCATTACAGTAAATTGAAAGGATGTTTTAAAAGCAGTTTTTAAGGTTTTATAATCTCTTTAAAAAGAGACTGAAATTTTATGAAAATGGTTTTAAAAAGGTAATTTCAACTATTATTGTAAGAAATACATAATTTACATTTTCAAGAAAGGAAAATACACTAAGTTACATATGAATATGGTAACAAGTGTATGACCTATGATAATCGGATGGGATACCGATTTGTTATGTTAGGGCCTGTATCTATGATTACCAATGGTAACTGGATAGGATACCGGTTTACTATGATAGGATTTGTATCTATGATTACCTTTGGTAATCGGATTGGATACCAATCTAGTATGTTATGGTTTATAGTAAGATAGAACCACTCTTATCTTACGCCCTATTTGAAACAGGAATATGATCTATTGTCGTGCCTTCATGAAACGATAGACCAAGAGCGTAAGACAATTTGTAAGTACAACTCTACCTATAGCATGTGCAAAATGTTTTTATTACATTGCATGTTTTTCAAAAGTTCATGCATTGATTTACATGATGTACATATGTTTTATGTTTTATGTTTGTGATATCATGAGAGCATGTTCACTAATAATAAAATCACATGATAAGAACAAGATTAAGTTTTCAAGTAAGAAACAGTTAAGATTTAAGTTTTCAAGTATGATCAACGAAGAATAAGTTTTCATGTAATAAGATAAGACAAGCAAGTTTTCTTGTGTCATATCAACTTGCCACGAGGGTGGGTTTAAACTATTTGGTCCATGGTTTGAGTTGGATTGAATTGGTTGCCCCAACTACTCCATGTTAAATGGTTTGGTTCATGGTTTGATTTGGATTGGACAGGTCGCCCCAATCACTCCGTGGCTACGTGCCACGATACGTGCATTCTTCATATGATGTAAGGAACTTTTCCATACTAAGGGGCCCAAAATCAAATTAACATAAGAAAGCATCATTGATTCATAAGAAAGCATAATCGGTTCATGTTCTTTTACTAAAAATATTTTGCAAGATAGAAAGTTGACCTACTGAGCATAAGCTCATAACTTACGTTTATGTTATAGGTAAGCAACCTACCGACAATGCTTGATGCAAGACTGTAGACAGATAGCACTGCAGACTATGAAATTTGGGTTGGACACCACCATGGATTTTGGAAAATATGTTTTGAAAAATGTGTTTGTATTATGTTATGATAAGTTGATAGTACTATTATATGATAACTAGTATAAATTGTAAAAATGTAGTTTTAAAGCTCGGTACTCGAGTGAGTACATATAAATAAGTATGAATATAAGTTAAGTTTAGAGGTTTGAGTTTTAAATTGAGTTAAAAAGAAAAAAAACAAAAAAACAAAAAACATTTCCATATTTTTACATAAAGCAAAAGTAAGTTTTAAGATGAAATATGTTTAAATAAACATGGTAAGGTAACGGCCCCACGAAATTGGGTCAATACAAAATTGGTATTTAAGTTAAGTAAGTACGAAGTCACGACCCTACGTAGGTCGGGTCATGACATTTCAACGCGAAGGGAAAACCCACAGGATCATAGTCCGATATCAACTTCTACTATATCAAAAATAAATTACAAAGTTTTCTCTAGATACCGCTAGATGCTCACAATCATCAAGATAAAAAAATAAAAAATAAAAAAAAACCTTTAAGCACTATTGGTCCTGGACCCATTTATTTGTCCAACGCACAATATGAGGCGGACCCAACACTGAAAATTATCCAAGTTAAAGAAACAGAAGCAATTTTTTTCACTTGCATTTGTTGAATGAAAGCTCGTTTTGGCCGAAAGAGCAAAATTCATGGCCAGCTCCACTCACAGTTGCTAAGTCAAGCCTTTGTATACCTTTGTCCATCCTCCTACCTACGGAATGAAAATTTTACACCTAAAAATTTTAGAAAAACTTTCAATCTTATTAGGGTAAAAAGAAAAAATAGTCGGTTTTGTAAATATCTATCCTTGAGTACCATGTATACAACCTAGATTTTTTGGTGAGATTGAGAATGCTAAGAGAGAACCCAGGGTCAATCACTCCACTGCAAAGAAACAAAAATAATATGTGAAACTTGAATTCCCATAATTCTCCTACTCCAAGTCACTTTCAATAAGACATAAATTTAGTAATATTTAGATGGGTTTTCTACATTATGGTATCTCGAGCAATAATATGTTATAAATGTTAGATTTGATTAACATCACATCAAAATGAAACTAAATATACAATTGACAGAATATAATATAAATATAACAGTTTAAAACAAAAGCCTTACTTATATGAATGTGGAATGTCATAATTTAGAAGCGTTTTTCTTTGATTAGATGCAATTGTCATGCACAAGTTATAACAAGAACACAAATATTTGGTCTTAAGGATTTCCTTTTGCATTATTCAATAACTAGATCATGGTCAGCGTTGAACTCAATAATATCTTCTTCTGAACTCCTCCATGGCAGATAATAAACATAAACAAATATCATAGAATAGCACTTTTTATACAAAATAGTTATCAAATCTCCCTTTGTTTCCGACAGCATGCAAAGGATAATTTACAAGCAGCCATGAAATGGTCAATTGCCTAGAAGATACAACCTTCTTTATTTACTCTCTCTCTCTCTCTCTCTCTCTCTCTCTCTCTCTTTCCTAGTGAATTATAACTAAGAACTACAACCATACTAACAAAGTGCTCCATTTCTAAATGGCAAAACATTCAAATTTGTGTATTCTACTCTAAATATTGGATGAAGAAACTTATGCATAAATTAACTTAAATTATTTCCCCAATGCCAAAATGAATATCAAGAGAACAAAATCTAGCAAAAAGGAAGAAGCAACCCATTTTCCCCTAATTGAGAAAATTACTCAAATAACCACTTATTTTTTTTCATTTATTGACCAACATGACACAAAATCTCCATTCTCGACCAATATGACATAAATTTTAGCTAACTTTAGTTTAATTTTGTGTTATATTGGTCTAGTGTTAAATTTTTATGTCATGTTGGTGTAATGATCTTTTAATTTATGTCATTTAAGTGCTTTCCCCTTTTCTATTAGACACAATGGGACTAAATCAAGAGAACTAAAAGAACAGTAGAGAATTGTAACGACCCAAATTTTAATTAATAGTATTGTTACAAATTAGATGTTAGGAATTAACATAGGTAATGTAATGGTATTATATTTAATTAATTTTAATATTGCGTTGAGTTATTTTCCAAGGTACACGCAGAGAGTGCACAATATACAAGAACAAGTTCATGCTATTTAATGAAATTTTTTTGTAATTTCATGTTTTGATTTTATGAATTATGATATGATCATGACGGGATGTGTTTTATGTTATAAAGTATGGAATTAAGTATACTAGGAAAATTGAAAGCTTTCCTTGATCTTTCCTTTTACGAAAAAAGACCCATTTTTTATGACGTTAACTTCACACTTAATTTTGTATCTCTCAATGCCCGAAATTATTTCTCTATGAGCGCTTCATAATTGTTCCAACGCCTACTCATTAGCAGAAATTTGACATCTAATTAAGAAGTTATGGCTAGTATACTCTCCGGATACTTGCCAGTCACCAAACAGTTTACTGTGTGTGAAAATAGGTGCGGAAATTCTGGCAGTGGCCCAACTTTTTTTCTTTTTCTTTCACACATTTTCACACTCTAATAACAGCCATCCCCCACCTATTAAGAGCCAATTTCCGAAATTTAATTTCCAGTTAATCCCAAAATTAATCCTCTTAAATTTTTTCTATGCATTATAAGCCACCTCCCTCTCTCTATCACTATTCTCTCTCTCTCTCTTTCCCTTCCTTCCTCTCACATTTTATAACACAACAAGAACCTCCATTGATGAGCCACCAAATCTCATCTCTTAATCCCTTGATATTTCTCAATCATTAGAGCCGAAATAAAAGATTTGTTGAGGTATGATTTCTTCTTTTTCTTTCATATGTGTTTTGGGATTTCATTAGGGATTGAGTAATTTCTTGATCGTTACTTTGTGCTGGTTGAACGGTGATTAGGGGGAGGGCATGGACATGTATTTGAGAGAGGATATATGATTCATTAATGGTGATTTATCGTTTTAGAAATATGTTAGGTATTGTGTATGACTGAATTTTGTGGTTTTAGATGATTTTAGGGTTTTTCATCTCTTAATTCAAGATATTATTGGGAGTGGTGATTTTAGGCAAGTTTTCATGATTTTAAGTATTAGAAATATGCCTTAGGGCTGTATTTTGTGTGTATGTGAGTCATGCACATTGTGGTGATGATTTTATATTTTAGATGAATTTAAAATGAATTTTCATACTTGGCCTTGCTGGAAATTTTCAGATTTTATTATACGATTTCAAAACTATTTTTGAGGATACAAATGGACTTTATTTCTAGCAAATTAAGTATCTTTGAAAGCTCTGGATGTCTACTTCTTTTAGCACAAGTTTCAGATTATTTGGAGTCCTATACAAATTGTTATGATTTTTCAAAAAGATAGAGGTCCAGCTGCTAGGTTTTACAAAGTTTTGTGATCTTATGTAATTGTTGGCTTTTTGTGTTATGATGTTTGATGAAATTAGCCTTTTAGGCAATGTTTTAATGTGATAGATTTGTTTGATGAATTATTATAGCTTTTTGACAATTTATTATATTTATGATTTATGGCATGAATGATTCTAGAGGTGAGCACATGAGAACCTCAATTGTCGTGTCACCATCGGAAAATTTAGTAAGGTTAAGGACTTTGCCTAACTATGACTGTGAAATTTACACTTGAGTTGGAAGTTTAATTTTATGATTTTCTATTTGCAAACAATCCTTAAAACTTATTGTTTTGTCAATGGTATGTTTTTGTTGAAGGTAAATTATTGTTTTTTTAGGTCTTTTATGAATTTGGGATATAATTTGCTTGAATTGATTTAGTTTTTGTATCAAATTTAAATTAATTGCGGTTCAATTTGGGTCTAATTCGAGAGGCGGGTGGTTTCAATTCGGATCAAATTCACGTCACGGGTTCAGTTCGTGTCACGGGTTAATTTTGTGTCGCAGGTCAATTTCGTGTCGCGGGTCAAATTCAGTTTGTATCGTGTCATCCCATTACGGGTTCATGTCGTGTTCGTGTCACGGTTTGAAGTCATTTTTGTGTCATGGATCGTGTTCGGGTTGGGGAATAAAGAAATCGACACAACTCTAATACGACACGAACCCGACACGTGACACGAATTGCCATCGCTAGCTTCAACACAAGAATCCTAGCTAACTTCGAGGAAACTTCCCAAAGAAATAAATTAAAGGAAAAGTAGTTGTTATACTTTAAGCACTTTCCGCAAAGTATCTTTTGCATATCTATTAATTTGCCTATTTTGTACATGCAGGGTTTTTTTTTTAGTCATATTAAAAGATTGGAAAGATTGATTAGCATATTTTTTAGTGTTATCAAAAGAGTTTGGCAAATATTGACAAGAATATTCGTTAAAGATCTTATATGCAAACTCTAGTACCCAACGAGAAATGCATCATACGAACTTCACAAACTATATTCATAATAAAAAATAAAAACATGATTCTAAATACTTTAAATTGACTATTAGACTAATAAGAAACAAACTTTTATATTTTAAGCCCATGAACAATATCACATACTTAGCACTCGTGTAGAATGTACATGTTGAATAAATTTACCATCCACCACCCACAGACACGTTGGGTGAATTTAATTAGGGCTCGATCGGAGGAGGTTTTGGAGATGTGTTTCGGATTGGAATTGAGATATAATTTTGGAAAAAAAAAATTATTTAGTGTGAAAAGGTATAAAATTTAAAATGTCTTTGGAAAAAAAATATTAATATAGATCTTGTTTTATTTCTCTCGAAATTCTATTAAATTGAATAAAAATAATAATCTTATTTGGACTTGAAACAAAAAGTTAGGGACTTTTAAAATTTGAGTTTAGTATAAATATTTGAATATGTGAATAGTAAAAAGGTAGTTGGTATTTTTCATATGCACTGTTAAAATATATAGTAGTTTTCTAAAACTCTAAATTAAACAATATGCTTATTATTCTTCGAAAATCAAATATATATATATATATATATTTTTTTTTCAATTTTACCCCTTCTTTAGATTGGGTTTCTCTCTCCTCCATTCTCTATTCCTCCGCCCTTCTCTGTTTCACGTCTTTCTCCCTCATCTCATCTCATCACTATCTTTCACGCGGATGACCGGGCTGACATGTGACTTGGTTCTGATTTTGAGGCTATTTTATAAAAGTAGATTATTCGTTGAACTATAAAAAATAAAGAAGTTTTATCTTTTATTTGAGACAAAATATGGATTTTAAATTGTAAAAAAATACCCAATTTATTAGCAAATACTAGATTTACTAGTAAATATGAGATTTACAAATAAATAACTACTAAGTACCGGATTTATTAGTAAAATAAAGATGGTATTTAGTAATTATTTACTTTAATTATCTAGAAAATATTAGATTTGCATAATTTACCAAATACATAAAAAAAAAAACGAAAAAACAAAGTAAATATCTGATTTACTAGTAAAAACTATATTTGACTAGTAAAATAAATCCGATATTTATTAATGATTTATTTTTGCTTATTGGGTAAATATTAGATTTGTATAGTAAATAATTTATTTACTTTATAACAGAGAAATTAAAAACAAAGTAAATCATCGAATTTACTAGTAGTGTTGGATTTACCAGTAAATACATGATTTATTAGAATTTACAAGTAGTAGATTCATTAGTGATTAATTTATTAAGTAAATATCGTATTTACATGCAAATACCAGAATTACTTAAGAAAATCAAAGTACAAAAAGTTTCGGAGAAAATATTGGATTTACTGAATTTATTAAATTTAATAAAGAGATTGTTGGCAAATACGAAAATTAGGGAGAAAGTCTTGGTTTTTACACGAAGATTACTAGAATTCTAATATGTAGTAAACGACGAATTTACTAAGTAAATATCAACTTAATGAAAAAAAAAAAACGTTCATTTTGTTGTAAATACATTTTCATGTAGATGAATAAATAATTTACAGAATAATAATAAATAATTATTTATCTGATTTTCTTTCCAAGTCCCAATTTTATTAAAATTATTGTTTATTATTTATCTAATTATTATCGCACTTTTAAAACTTTTTCTTTTTTATTTGAGAATTATTTTTTATCTTCTTTCAAAATCAGCCTAGATATTTATTGAAAATCCGAAAATCTACCCCAAATCCCTAACCCACCCCTCGGAGAAGATGACTAGCTCAGTAGCGTCTCCTTCAACTGAGAAGGTGACACTTATGCCGAGGATCGTGACAAAAAACCAAATCCGGAGTAGTGGACGTCAGATCCGTTGGTGGAGATCTCGTGTTCCTCGCGAGCTCGCAACTGTCTGCCCAAGATGCAGTACCACCGAGAACCAAAAACAGCTGTGCCTAAGAGACAGAAAGAGAGGGCTTGGAGATTGCATCTCGCAGTTCCTTCAGGCTCAAGGTTCCGTTGCGATTTCACGGTGTCGGGTAAAGAGTGATTTCATCGGTTATAGCAGCAAACGGCGGCACCGTCATCGATGAGGGCGATCTTCGAGCACATGAACTCGACGACGGTGGGGAGGTTACTGCCAGTTCTTGGGTTGGAGAAGACGAGGATATTTTTGGGTTTTTGTGCATTTCGTTTAAAATTCTGCTATTATTTACTATTCCATTAAATTTATTCTATAATTTATTATTTCCCTCTTTAAAGCAAAAGGTAAAATGAGTTTTTCAAATCAGATGTTAAATCTTGCCCAAGAGTCCTTCGTGATGGAATTAATTAGTGGGGTCTCCTCATATGAACATCTTCTACCTACCTTCTAACATATAAGAAAATAGGAAATGACAAGTTCCACTATCATAACATCGTATTTAAATCTTCTAACTAATAATTGATTTAGTGTAATTTTTTAATCTATTTTGGACGATTAGGATAATGGACAAGAGATAGGTATCATTCAAAATATTATATTAAAATCAATTAGTAATTATAATAATGTACAAACAAAATAAAAAAAAAAAATACAAGTGTCACTCTAAAAATTTAATTGTTTTAATAATGTGCAAAAAAAAAAAAAAGAAAGAAATTACAAGTGTCATTTAAAAAAAAACAAATAACAAAAAGAACCAGAAACAATGCGTAGGAAAATAAAGTAGAATTATTGCCAGTTGCGTCATTTCATATTGTAGTTAGGGAAAATGAAAGGTTGTCATCTTTATTCTCATTCATTGGATCTTCCATCATACTAATCCTTACTTTAAGATCTCTTTGGTCACTTATCATCCAAAGCTTGGCCATTGATTTGCCTAGAATCCTTTAACATAAAATATACAACATTGATTTTAAATCTAAGCACAATTCTTGATCAATCTTCCACCTTTGAATTTTCTAAGAATAAATACTAATAATTCATCTTCTATCTATGTGACACATTAATTTTCTTAATCATACTCTCAAAACTTAAATATTGATATGACTAAAATAAATACTAAGGTCATCAAATTGACCTACAATAAAAATCGGGGTTTTTTCCAAAAATTAACATTTATCCCTCTAATACGACATAATAAATTTTTGTATAAATTTATATGTTATTCAACTCATCTTTTATGTACATATAATTTCTCATTTAAATAGAGAAACTCAACTGTAACAACCCCTCACGGACCGTTACAGTTGACTTCTTATTTAATCATTCATCTCTTATAAGATTACGAAAAATATTAACTTGAAATAAAAAAATCTTTACATAACGGAAAACTTTACTTAGATAATTTTTAGAAAAACTTTAGAATTTTTTTTTAAAACTATATCAAAATAAACTTCATAATTAATATATATATATATATATATTTTAAAAACCCAATTCATGAAATAAAATTTAAGTCCATATGAAACATTCAATCAAATAATAATAAATTAAAGTCTCAAAACTTCATTTGAAATTTATAAATGTCCATCTCAATATCGTTCCTCCCGTTTCCTATCACGTATCATCCCGCTATCCGCTCCAAGCTCTCCAATACTATATCTTACCCTTTCCTTTATCTGCAACATGGATTAACTTATATAAGCAAGGGCTTAGTAAGACACTTAAATCTCACAAATGTAAATAAACATTTTTCTTTTATCATCATAAATATAAACATTACTTAAAAACTTTTTAACTTTTAATACCGTCATATATTGGGTCCGGCGTTGTACCATCATAGCGCGCTAGTCACGGAATGATTGGGGTAGCAAATCCCAAACCAACGGTGACAAAAGTCCGCTCACCGGACAACATCATCATCATCATCATCAAGGGTGTACAACGCCATTTTAAAACATAAAATACATATACATACCATATATATTATTTAAATAATCATAACATCATCATCAACATCAAACATATACTTCTCAAATCTTTAATACATATTGCAGGTGAGAGTGTACTTACATAGACGCCTTACTTAACCTTTTTAAATTTTCTGATGGTGACGCGCGATTGAGGTCTCCGGTGCTCGTCTTTAGAACCGTTCATGCCATGAATAATAAATATAATAAAATCAACAAAAGCTCATAATAATTCATCAAACACATCCATCGTATCATAGCAGCACCTAAAAGCCCTATTTCATCATTCAATAACATCAAAACACAAAAATTGAACACTTTCATGAAATTACAAAAATCATCACAGAAACTGCCAGTTAGACTTTTGTCCCTTAAAAAATTTATAAAAATTCATACAGGGCTCTAAATGATCTGAAACTAATTTTAAATGAAAGTAGACATCCAGATCTTTCTAATGGTATCGAATTCATAGAAAATAAAGACCGTTTGGACCCTCAATAATTGTTTTGAAAGTGATTTCTAAACTTTTACCGAAACTGACAGCCGGACCTCTGCCTGTTTGAAAAATCACAAAAATTTACAGATGTTTCTAAATGATATAAAACTGATTCCAAATGAAAATAGACATCTATAGTTTTCTAACAATATCAAATTTGTTAAAAACGGAGACCGTTTGATTCTCAAAAACAGTTTTGAAATCTGATCATTAAAATTTTACGGAACTTGGCAGTCCACTCTACCTATTTGAAAAATCATAAAAATTCACACATAACTCCAAATGATATGACGCTTATTTCAAAAGAAAATAACATCTAGAGCTTTCCAACAATATCAAATTTGTTAAAAATGGAGTCCATTTGCATCCTTAAAAACCGTTTAGAATTCTTATCTTAGAATCTGAAATTTTAGTGCAGTGGTCAAATCCGAAAATATAAAAATTATCACCACAATATATATATAATTCATACACACACACACCAACAGCCCTAAGAAATCTTTCTAACACATAAAATTATTAAATCACCATACCAATGAAATTATAAATCAAGAAATCAAAAACCCTAATTTCGTCTTATTCATAAAATCAACCATATCGACATTCTTTCGATCATCATTCGATAAATATTTCTCATCCTCTCCTCAAACTCACATGAAGACACTCATCAAGAAAAATTATCCAATCCCTCAAAGAATCCAAATTAAAACAAATAACAAAATCATCCTCATCATCAAACAATACCGAAACATATCTTGAAATCCTTTGATTTTCGGCTTGGAAGAATTTGGAGGTTTTTTTTTTTTTTTTTTGGTGGATTTTTGTTTTCTGCTTGTGCGTGAAAATAATAGAGAGAGCGAGAGAGAGGAAGAGAGAAGCAAGAATGAGTGTTGAAAAAAAAAAAAAAAAAACGATTGCAGACTTTTTGATTTGAATTGGAAATCAATTGAAGGGTAATTGATTGGAATAATGAGACCAATTAAGGGCTGTCATCAAAGGCTAATATTGAGCAAGGATAACTGATAGGTTGGATATCAATTAATAGGATAAAGGTTTCCCTTTTTTTTTTCCTCTTCGGCTGCAATTACTTCCCCCTTTTTTTTTTTTTACACACCGTGCATACTACATATAAACACACACACAAATAGCTATGAGCATACAATAATATATATATATATATATATATTTGACTAATCAAATAACTTAATATATATATTATATATATAAAGAATATAGTATAATCTGTATATATATAAATAAAATATACTAGATATAGTATATACATATAAACATATAATATACCCGTATAGCAAAATATGGTGTATATATAATATATGCTTTATATAACTTACAAAATAAATGCAACAATTTCTTTATTATATATGTATTTAAGCCATCACACAAAATTATCAAGTCATCAAAAAAAATTTATCAATTTGACATGAACTTTATTCTAGCACATCGAGTCCTCGTCACGTCACCTGTGAAAAATAACTCAACATAACATTAGAATTAAGAAAATTACTATCTCATCACATTATCTATGTTAATTCTAATGTTAATTTTCTAACGTTATTGTTAGGTAGCATTTGGGGCGTTACAATCCCTCTTACCTTATAAAAGTTTCATCCTCGAAACTTAGAATAATTCTGGATAATTCGTTCTCATAGCACTTCTCGCTCCCACGTAGCTTCCTCCATCTTGTGATTATGCCAAAGAACTTTTACTAAGAGAATCTCTTTGTTTCTCAAGGTCTTCGTCTTCCGATCAAGAATCTCAACTGGTTTCTCTTCGTAGCTCATATCCTCTTGAATCTGAATCTGATTGGGTTGGATGACGTGAGATGGATCCGGTACATACTTCTTTAACATTGAGACATGAAATACGTTGTGGATGGATGCCATCTCCTGAGGCAAATCTAACTTGTATGCCACATTGTCGATACGCTCAATCACCATATATGGCCCCACATACCTGGGACTAAGCTTGCCTTTCTTCCCAAATCGCATCACACCCTTCATCGAGACGACCTTGATAAACACCAAGTCTCCAACCTCAAACTCTAAGGGCCTTCGACGCACATCCGCTAGCTTTTCTGCCTACTTTGAGCCGTGGCAATCCGCTGCTGAATCACTTTCAATGCTTCGGTTGTCTTATTGAAGACGTCAGTTTTCTCCTTAAGTTCCGACTCCGCTAGCTTCTTTTCCCCAGCCTCATGCCAATAAATCGGGGACCTACAACGTCTTCCGTAAAGTGCCTCATAGGGAGCATCCCAATCGTCGCTTGATAACTGTTGTTATAAGCGAACTCAGCTAACGGTAAAAACTTACACCAACTTCCTTTGAAGTCCAAGCACAAGCTCGAAGCATATCCTCAAGTGTCTGATTAGTCCTCTCCGTCTGACCGTCTATTTGCGGATGAAAAGCCGTGCTAAATTTCAACTTCGTACCCATAGCAGCTTGAACGCTCTTCTAGAAGTGGGAGGTAAACCTACTATCTCGATCCGAAACAATAGATCTGGGAACACTATGAAGCCTCATGACCTCCTTCACATATAATTCTGCCAACTGTTCTATAGAGGACGTCAATCGTATAGGAAGAAAATATGCTGACTTGGTCAATCTGTCAATTACCACCCATATAGCATCAAATCCATTCGTAATCCTTGGCAATCCAGTAATAAAATCCATCGCAATATCTTCCCATTTCCATTCCGGTATCTGAATTGACTGAAGTACCCCTCCTGGCTTTTGGTGCTCAGCCTTAACTTGTTAGCACGTCATACAATGCTTCACATAGTGTGCTACATCCTTCTTCATTCCGAACCACCAGAAACTATTTTTAAGATCCATGTACATTTTAGTTACACCAGGATGAAGCATATACGGGGTGTTGTGCGCCTCTTCAAGAATCTTCTTCCTCAGCTCCTCGTCCTTAGGAATACATAACCGTCCCTTAAGCTTCAGCATTCCATCATCACACACACTAAATCTTTCACACTTCCCTTCGAGCATTTCCTTTTTAATCCTCACAAGACTTGGATCAAGGACTTGTTTGCTCCGAATATCATCTAAAATAATTGGAGACAAGGTCATTGCAGAAAGTTGCCCAACTATTAATTCCAACCCAAAATCAAAAATCTCCTTTTGAAGGGGCTTGGACATCACATTCAAGGACATTAACGTGGCTGGGGTCTTCCGACTCAACGCATCAGCTACCCTATTTGCCTTCCCCGGGTGGTATAGGATTTCATAGTGTAATCCTTTACTAGCTCAAGCCACTCCTTTGTCTCATATTCAAATCCTTCTGCATTAAAAGTACTTCAAACTTTGATGATCGGTGAATATTTGGCATCGGACTCCATACAAATAATGCCTCCATATTTTTAATGCAAAAACAACGGCAGCCAACTCTAGGTCATGGGTGGGGTAGTTCTTCTCATAGTCCTTCAATTGCCTTGAAGCATAGGCAATTACCTTCCCATTTTGCATCAAGACTGCACCAAGTCCCATTTTAGAAGCATCACTATAAATCACGAACCCTTCACCCCCATCCGGAATCGTCAAGATTGGGGCACTTGTGAGTCGTCTCTTCAGCTCTTGAAAGCTCTTTTCGCAGTCCTCTGTCCATTCGAACTTCTTTCCTTTTCGGGTAAGTGTCGTAAGCGGCATAGCAAGTTTTGAGAAATCAGCTACAAATTTCCTGTAATATCCTGCTAAACCAAGGAAACTTCTGATCTCGCTTGCATTGGTTGGTCTCTTCCAATTACTAACGGCCTCAACCTTCGCAGGATCACCATTATGCCATCTTTAGAAATCACATGACCAAGGAATGCCACACGATCCAACCAAAACTCGCACTTAGAGAATTTGGCATACACTGGTGCTGTTTCAATGTCTGCAAAACTGTCCTTATATGCTTCTCATGTTGGTCTCGAGTCTTTGAATAAATGAGAATGTCGTCGATAAACACTATCACAAACTTATCCAGAAACTCCTTAAACACTCTATTCATCAGGTCCATGAAAGCAGCAGGGGCATTGGTTAACCCAAATGGCATGACCACAAACTCATAATGACCGTATCGAGTTCTGAAGGTTGACTTTGGGATATCTCCTTCCTTGATCTTCAGTTGGTGGTATCCAGATCGTAAATCAATCTTCGAAAACACAGTCGCACTTTACAGTTGATCGAATAAATCATCAATTCTCGGCAATGGGTACTTGTTCCTAATGGTCACCTTATTCAACTCCCTATAGTCGATGCAGAGTCTCATTGTCCCATCCTTCTTCTTCACAAATAAAACTGGAGCTCCCCACGGTGAATGACTTGGGCGAATGAAACCCTTGGTCAACAGCTCTTGAAGTTGCTCATGTAATTCCTTCAATTCAGCAGGTGCCATTCGATAAGGTGCCTTAGAGATTGGCCCAGTGCCCCGTGCTAACTCAATCTCGGACTCGATTTCTCTATTGGTGGTAAACCTGGCAAGTCCTCCGGAAACACATCACTAAATCTCGTATGACAGGTACATCCTCAAGCTTCAATTTGTCTTCTTTCTTCTTATCCACGATGCTGGCTAAGAAACCGTTACAGCCATTGGCTAGCATCTTTCGAGCCTTCATTGCTGACAGGAACAACTTTGTCTTCTTCGCATCACCAATGAATTCAAACCGATCATCTTGTTCAGGATTAAACACGACCTTACATCTTCGACATTCAATAGACGCGTTATACTTTCCCAAGAAATCCATACCTAAAATTAGGTCACAGTCAAACATCTCGAGCACTATCAGATTACTGTAGAGCTCTCTATCAAAATTCTCATTGGCACTGCTCGTAGCCAATGAGTGGACATCATCACTTCCCCTGAGGGTAGTGTCGTAGTGAATCCCTGACTCAAGATATCCTGATTTATTCCTAGTTTCTTACAAAAGCAGAAGACACAAAGGAGTGTGAGGCTCCTGTGTCGAAAAGAACGTTAGCATACTGGTTATTAACAAGTATCTGACCTGTGATAACAGTAGAAGTCTCAGCAGCTGCTTCTTCTTTGGTCATGGTGAAAATTCTGGCATTGGTGGTAAGTGGAGGAGCCTCAAGTCGTCCCTGGAAATATGAGATCCATCAAGAGCAACATGCATACTGTGGAGCTGAGCCGGTGGGTTTCTCTGTTGTCTTTGCTGGAAGGGCTGGTACATCTTGTTCGGACAATCCTTGGATAGGTGACCCTCGGTCCGCAACCATAACATAGATTTGTGCCTATACGGCACTCTCCCAAATGTAGCTTTCCACATTTAGAACATGTGGAATGTTCTTAGCTTGCTTAGCTGGTTGGCCCCCTCCTTGATGGTTGTTATGTTCTTCTGATTGGAAAAGTTCCCCTTCCTTTGTTATTGTTCCATTGACCTCCTTGAGACCTGCCTTGATTTCCAAAGTTTCCACGTTCTGGTTGTTGTTGTGTTCTTCTTAGGGACTTCGCTCTGACGAACTGGCTTTCCTTTTGCTTATTCAGATGATATTCAACACGAAGGGTACACTTGACGCATTCAGCTGTGGTGGTTGGTTGGTGGAGCAGTCCTGCTATCAACAATCACTGCAATCTCGGGTCTCAACATCTCGATCATTCTCCTCAGCCGTTCTTTTTCATTTGGCACCATGTGGGACAAAGGCGTGCTAATTGGTTGAACCGCTTAACAGCTTCTGTCACCGATAGGTTTCCTTGACGAAAGTTATTAAACTCGTCATAGTGTTCCCTAGTCACAGCCATGTTGAAATACTGCTCGTTAAATTCTTGGATAAACCTTCTCATGCATCTGATTCACATCCCTACTCAGCTCTATTCCTTCCCACCATATTCTATCATCATCCATTAAACAGTAGGAAGCACACTTCACTTTCTCATTCTCGGTTAAACCCATGAAATTAAGGACTAACTCGATCGACTTCAACCATCCTTGAGCTACCAAAGGGCAGTTGAACCATTGAATTCCTTAGGCTTCATCCTCATGAATCGCAGATACAAAGGCTCATGATTTGTTGCAGCTTGAACTCCTCTATCTTGCACTGGTTGTGGACCGGTGGATTAATGGGGACTTCCACTCTATTGGCATTAGCTTGCAAATTGTTAATGAGAGTCTGTTGTTCCTGAACTTGCCTCTGAAGTTGAATCACAGTTCTACTAAATTAGGCTCTGCCACCGCTTCATTTTCAACTTGTCCACGACCCTTCGTTGGTCTTGAGAACTGCCCATAACTTCTCCAAGTTAGGTTCCGTAGCAACCTCTTCGGCATGACCCGCCATTACCACGTCTCGAACTGCACTCCCCGAACTACACGTCCTCGTCCGTACCATCTTATCTTAGTCGTCTGTTAGTAGCAAAATTGTCAATAAGATACCCTTTTTTTTTATCGAGTCAGTTTCAAACTTTCCATAAATAGAACATCACCTCACAAATCTTAAATTTCTATTTAAGGAAATTAGTTAATTACTTACTTGGAGAAGTTTGAAGTGGATATGTGAGTACATGATAGGAAATAGGAAACCGTTGATACATATCTGTAAGACCCTCACGGACCGTTACAGTTATTCTTATTTAATCATTCATTCTTATAAGATTGCGGAAAATATTAACCTTGAAATAAAAAAAATCTTTACATAACGAAAACTTTACTTAGATAATTTTAGAAAAACTCTAGAATTTTTTTTTTAAACTATATCAAAATAAACTTCATAATTAATATATATATATATATATATTTTAAAAACCAATTCATAAATAAAATTTAAGTCCATATGAAACATTCAATCAAATAATAATAAATTAAAGTCTCAAAACTTCATTTGAAATTTATAAATGTCCATCTCAAATCGTTCCCTCGTTTTCCTATCACGTATCATCCGCTATCCGCTCCAAGCTCCTCCAATACTATATCTTACCATTTCTTTATCTGCAACATGAATTAACTTATATAAGCAAGGGTTAGTAAGACACTTAAATCTCATAAATGTAAATAAAATTTTTCTTTTATCATCATAAATATAAACATTACTTAAAAACTTTTTAACTTTTAAAACTTCATATATTGGGTCCGACGTTATTCCATCATAGCGGCTAGTCACGGAAGGATTGGGGTAGCAAATCCCAAACAACGGTGACAAAAGTCCGCTCACCGGACAACATCATCATCATCATCATCATCAAGGGTGTACAACCATTTTAAAACATAAAATACATATACATACCATATATATATATATATATTTTCATAAAACATCACATAGGAAAGTATTATTAAAAACATCATAACATCATCATCAACATCAAACATATACTTCTCAAATCTTTAATTCATGTTGTAGGTAGAGTGTACTTACATAGACGCCTTACTTAACCTTTTTAAATTTTCGATGGTGACGCGCGATTGAGGTCTCGGTGCTTGTTTAGAACCATTCATGCCATGAATAATAAATATAATAAAATCAACAAAAGCTCATAATAATTCATCAAACACATCTATCGTATCATAGCAGGCACCTAAAAGCCCTATTTCATCATTCAATAACATCAAAACATAAAAATTGAACACTTTCATGAAATTACAAAAATCATCACAGAAACTGCCAGTTAGACCTTTGTCCCTTAAAAAATTTATAAAAATTCATACAGGGCTCCAAATGATCTGAAACTAATTTTAAATGAAAGTAGACATCCAATCTTTCTAATGGTATCCAATTCATAGAAAATGAAGACCATTTGGACCCTCAAAAATAGTTTTGAAATTGATTTCTAAAATTTACCGAAACTGGCAGCCGGATCTCTGCCTGTTTGAAAAATCACAAAATTTACAGATTTTCCAAATGATATAAAACTGATTCCAAATGAAAATAGAATCTATAGTTTTCTAACAATATCAAATTTGTTAAAAACGGAGACCGTTTGAATTCTCAAAAACAGTTTTGAATTCTAATCATTAAAATTTTACGGAACTTGGCAGTCCGACCTCTGCCTATTTGAAAAATCATAAAACTTACACATAACTCCAAATGATATTACACTATTTCAAAAGAAAATAGACATCTAGGACTTTCCAAAAATATCAAATTTGTTAAAAATGGAGTCCATTTGCACTCTTAAAAACTATTTGAAATTCTTATCTTAGAATCTGGAAATTTTAGTGCAGTTGTCAAATCCGAAAATATAAAAATTATCATCAAAATATATATATAATTTACACACACACACACACAACAGCCCTAAGAAATCTTTCTAACATATAAAATTATTAAATCACCATACCAATGAAATCATAAATCAAGAAATCAAAAACCCTAATTTCGTCTTATTCATAAAATCAACCATATCGACATTCTTTCGATCATCATTCGATAAATATTTCTCATCCTCTCCTCAAACTCACATGAAGACACTCATCAAGAAAAATTATCCAATCCTCAAAGAATCCCAAATTAAAACAAATAAAAAATCATCCTCATCATCAAACAATACCGAAACATACCTTGAAATCCTTTAATTTCGGCTGGAAGAATTTGGAGGTTTTTTTTTTTTTGGTGGATTTTTTTTTTTCTGCTTGTGCGTGAAAATAATAGAGAGAGCGAGAGAGAGGAAGAGAGAAGCAAGAATGAGTGTTGAAAAAATAAAAAAAGAACGATTGTAGACTTTTTGATTTGAATTGGAAATCAATTGAAGGGTAATTGATTGGAATAATGAGACCAATTAAGGGCTGTCATCAAAGGCTAATATTGAGCAAGGATAACTGATAGGTTGGATATCAATTAATAGGATAAAGGTTTCCCTTTTTTTTTTTCCTCTACGGCTGTAATTACTTCCCCTTTTTTTTTTTTTACACACCGTGCATACTACATATAAACACACACACAAATAGCTATGAGCATACAATATTATATATATATATATATAAGTATTTGACAAATCAAATAACTTAATATATATATATATATATATATAAAGACATATACAGTATAATCTGTATATATATAAAATAAAATATACTTAGATATAGTATATACATATAAACATATAATATAGCCGTATAGCAAAATATGGTGTATATATAATATATGCTTTATATAACTTACAAAATAAATAACAATTTCTTTATTATATACGTATTTAAGCCATCACACAAAATTATCAAGTCATCAAAAAAAATTTATTAATTTGGCATGAACTTTATTCTAGCACATCGAGTCCTCGTCGCGTCACCCGTGAAAAATAACTCAACATAACATTAGAATTAAGAAAATTACTATCTCATCACATTATTTATATTAATTCTAATGTTAATTTTTTAACGCTATTGTTAGGTAGCATTTGAGGCGTTACATCAACATTGTTAGATC
>CM046362.1:12453931-12496328 GCA_025413025.1 Ficus hispida
CTGTTTTGAATTGTAAGAGATAATTTGAAGATGAAGGATTATTATCTGAACATATTATGGCTGTATTTACTAATGCATAATCGGAGTAAGCATTCCTACTGGGCATGTCGATGCTCACCCCTTATATTTAACCTCTTAGGTAGTGTTCATTGCAACTTATCCAATGAGGTATAAGTCAAGTGATTTTGCTGTGGAGATCGTAGAGGAGTATTTTATTGCAACAACGGATCTTTTACATTTCCATTTAATTATGAACTTATCATTGTGGACTGTATCAAATTAATGTTTGACTTGGATTATTCCGATGATGACGGATTTTTATGTAATTAGCTAAGAGTTCAATTATCTATACGAATCTCTAAAAATGTGGAAAAATATATACGATATTGTTACAAAAATAATCCGACTAAACGTTCTTAGCTGATAATTCAGTCCTACACCTATAGACAAGTTCAATTTTAACAACTGATATCCAACCATGCCAAAAATCTAATCCGACTAAACCTTTGTTAGTGTGATAATTCAGTCCTACACCTATAGACAAGTTTCAATTTTCTAACAAATTGATATCCAACCATGCCAAAATAATCATAGACAACATGGAAATTAAGTTTTTCCTATTACTAATGTAAATATAACAACATGAAATTAAGTATTCCTATTACTAATGTAATGAAAATAACTGCAGAGCAATAATTCTAGTGGCTAAAGCATATAATTATAAAACATAAGAGTATGACATCTAAGTTTATTAGAAATTACCGTGGCTGATGATGAATGGAATCCAGATAAATCGCTCACTGTTGTCAAAGCTTCTTCCATTTCTGCACCTTGTCCATTTTATCGCGTTTTCATGAGCAGTAAATGCAGTTGCATAACTCTTTTCGGTGTCGAACATTTGACGGCTCACGTTGTAAAAAACCGTATCACAATCTGTTTATCTGTCTCCTTACAATGAAGAATATGACCGAGTTCTTCCAAACACCAAGAGGAAGTAGCATAATTTTTCGATAAAATGACCACGGAAATCTTTGATTCTTGGATCGCTTTCATAAGTGCAGGTGAGATTTCATCTCCTTTTCTTAGGCTCTCCTCATCTATGTAAGCTTTGATTTTTTTACGAAGAAAAGCATCGTATAGATGACAAGTGAAAGTATTACGAGTATCCTCACTCGAAACTGATGAATACATCGTTAAGCTTTTTCGAAAATGAACAGAAGAACTAGCAGCCATGCCTAGTTGATGTTCAGAGGGTACCTGTAGAAATCAATACATATAAATTAACAATATTAGGCTTAGCACTGATAAGGCAAAAAAAAAAAAAAAGGAAGAAGAAGAAGCCTTACAGAAACACACCTCTTGTATGTAGTAGTGAATTAAGCTCTTGCTCAGTTTTCTTCTATGAAATTCTCCTTGGAAAGTATGACGAGGAAACAGAGAACTTGAATGGACACCACGTGAACGAGAGACCTCCACACTCAAAGAAAGGCACTTTCGTCGAAGTTTCCGAAGGATATTAATTTGTAAATACATATGTTTTTTTTTTTTTTTTTTTTTTTTTTTTTTTTTTTTTTTGGTAATAAAAAGTCCGGAAAGGACTGACACTAGCGTATTCTTTAAGTTTTATCGAAAGCGACAAGAATGTTAGTCCAGTGTGGTCCTTATACTTCACGAGGAAAACAATCTCGTGAAATATGTTAATTGTAAGGGTATTTATACTATTTTTTATAAGAGGATGAAAAATAAAAAGAAAAAATAGTAAAATTTTTAGGTGATAAAAATGGGAGATGTTTTCTTTCATATCGTTTGAAAAAAGATAAAGAAAACAAGAAAAAAAAAAGTCTAAAATAATCTTATATAAATTAAGAGATAATTATATGTTACGGTCAAAATCTTTATTTTATATATATTTGGTTTGTCAAAAGTTCATTTTTCACTTTATCAAACATACACTAATTTATTTTTCATTTTTCTTTTCAAATTTCATTTTTCTTTCCAAAATCCATACTCTAATTTCCTTCCCCTCCTTTTTCACTCTATCAAAGATAGGATTACATATGTGATATCAAACACTTTAAATAGAATATTAGATGACGAAAAACCAAATTTTTATACGAAAATCCTTTAAAAATATCACTCACCCACGCATTATTATTTTTATTTTGATAAAATTGTCCACTACCTATGAAAATATTTGGGTGAATTTGTGCTGGGATTAATTAGTTGGGTCTAAAGTTAGCCAAAAAAAAAAAAAAACAAGTAGGGTCTACCTTTCTTTCTTTAAAAGGGAAAAAAAAAAATTAGTAGGGTGTATCGACCATGTGAACAGCTTTTTGACTCTTACTCCTTGGTCATTGAAAAAGTATCCATTACCTACTCTCTATAACATGTATAACATTACATAGTTTAAAAACAATACATACATATATTATATATATATATACATATAACATATACATTGGTCGGTTTGATATTCAATACTAGAAAGTCTCCGGCAATGTAAATTTTAATTATTGTAAACGTGAACTTCAGTTAGAAATGTGAATTTGTATAAACGAAAGTATAAAATAAAAAAATTCACATCCATTTAACTATATTCTCTTCTATATAATTTACATTCTTAACAACTGAAGTTCATATTCACAGTAACTGAATATTATACCGGGTATCGAATATAAGATTTGATACATATACTATGTACAAGACGCTATATATATATAATGGTATTGGTAGCGTGTAAATGGTTTTGCTCCTTTTTGGTTTCTTGCTTTGGGCTATGTTTGGTAAGAGGGATGTAGCGAAGAAGGGATGGAGAGAGTTGGAGGAATGGATAGAATTGTATGAATCCTCGTATTGTTTGATAAGAGAAATGAAGAGTTAAAATAATGAATGATAATTTTTTAGTTAATTATTATATTGTCTATTTTAAACTTTTTTTTTTTTAAGTTAATAACAAAATTGTCTTTTTAATTGAAAGGTGAAAGGAGAGGGTGCATCACTCCAAATGGAAGGACATTATGGTGGGCTCAATGAGAGAGATTCTCCCTCCATCCCTCTTCCTTTATCCAACCTCCTTCCAACCAAACCACCCTTATTATACGTGGATTTGTGCGGATTCAAATATTCTTATAGATTATATATTTATATTCATATATATAAATATATAAAAAAAAAAAGACAACATAATTCAAAAAGTAGTAATTCTGGCTCAGTTTCCTTTTATGAAATTCCCCTTGGAAAGTATAACTGTATACGAAGAAAAAAAAAAAAAAAAAAACTTTTATAGTCACTGTGTGAGCGAGACATCCACATGAGTCCTAGCTAACTTCAAACTTCCCAAAGGAATTATAAGGAAAAGTAGTAGTTATACTTTAAGCACTTTCGGCGAAGTATAGAGGCATTGTGTATTAATTTGCAAACTTTTGGCTTGTTAGGTGATACAGTTCAAACCTTTAGAATTATAATTTAATTTTTATTTTTTTTCTCTCAGTTTTGTTCTTTACACATTTTTTTAATTCAGATTTTAAAAATCTATAATTTTGCATAGATAAGTCAAATGATATTTTTTTTAAATTACATAGAATTTCATGACAATAAAATAAACTCCATATTGATTTTTTTTCTTAATACATTTCAAATTTTTACACTTTTAAACTCTAATAATTCAAATGTCTCGATAAAAATATAATTAATTCAACTCCAAATTCTACATTCTAAATTTTAGCATTAAACGCATGCTTTATTTCTACATGTTAGTATGACTGTAAAATAAAAAAAAAAATAAAAGATTTGAAATTGAAACTTAAATGAGGCATACGAGCTATTTTCATAACTAATTTAGCATTATAAAATTAATTCATAGGGAGTATATTATACTAATTTATTAACATGTTCAATAGGTAAATTATCAAAATTAGAAATTTGAAAAGGGGTAAATTGTCAAAAGTGATAACTTCAGGAGAAATCAGTACTAAACACCCAAACTTAGTGATGTAGGCGTCACCTTTGTTGTGGTTGTCCACGCTGGATCATCCAATTAGAATTGTTTAAATAATCACCTTATTTTTAAACTATATTAATAATTCTAATTTAACTTATCATATAAAGTGAGTTTGCACTAATTTAGAATTCATTAATTTCAAATTAATCATTCCAATTAAATACAATGGGTTCAAGTAACATTGTGGAAATGATATGTTGAGCTTATAATTTCAAGCTATACTTTATTTAATATATCAATTTTATTTATTCCAAAGTTATTTCATTAAAAATTTGGAATTGCTCTGTTCTTGAAATTATAAATGTAAGTTGTTCAAAGAGTTTCAATGTCCATTGATATAATCATGACATATAGATCAATTATCCATAAACAATTCACAATTAGAATTATATTTATCAGTTAATCTCTTTAATTGCATTTTCTTCTTAAGTATCATTGATTTGATAATGAATAATATATTTATGATCTTATTATAAATTGAACGCTCTTATTATTCAATACAGGAATCAACACTTAACGAAGTTATCCATCTACTTCATAATGAAAGAGTGGACTTCATGACCTTATTACTTTAACATTCTCTACTATTTGCTTTGTTATGTATAATAGGAATGAGATCCGACATCTTGTTAATCTATATCAAATAAGTTAAAAGACATAACACCATAGATAAGAGTCTTTAACAATACAGAGTTAAGATTGTTTTTATATGATCATCGTCGATTAAATTTGAGGGCCCGTTTGGTGGACTTATGAAGACGGAGTCTTGTCATTGGGACTTTTGGAGTTGAGGAGTTTTTATGTGAGTTTGGGCTAAAAAAATTTTTGGAAAAAAAAGTTGTTTTGGAGTTTTTGTATGTTTAGTAGAAAAATAATTGGAAAATTCGTTGTTTTGATATGCGTATTTTGTTTATTTTATATATAAACAAATTGTGTATTATACTAAATTTCTGGAAAAGACTTTTGGAAACCAAAGAGTTCCCCAAATGCTCATTTGCAAACCAGATGATATTCCACCGTTTAGAAAAGTGTTCCCAAATAGGACTGAATATTCTATATACTAACGAGATATATTCAAATTCAGAGTGTTCCCATCTTATAAAATCATATTATATAAAGCACATTTATTCTAATGACACTTTAATAACAATCCGGATAGAATTGTCCATTCATAATGAGATGAACCGTCCAATAATAATTAATTAAAGATCTAAATTTTAGATATTTATTAGGGACGATTTTAGAGTACTAGTCTTAAATATTACCCTCTTAACTTATATACGATAATTACAAAATTTTATAATATTTGTTAAGGTTCAAACATATATGCGTATTAGAGTATAATAAAACATAAAACTAATTTACCTAAATAACAATAAATTTTTGAACATCGTAAGATTTTTAGGCATCAAACCTAACAAATTTTCTTATCCTCTCCTTTCTTATCCTCTATTTTTTTTTTTTTTTTGTGATTTTTTAATTTATGTGTAAATTGGTTTTTTAATTTCCGAATTTTCTTAATCTTTTAGAGTTTTAAATATTAAAGCAACAATGATAAATGAAATGCATAAAGTATTGTGTGTATACAACAAAGATCCAACCTGAACTAAGAAACAACTGCAACAATGGGTATACATTTTCAAAAATGGGCAGTAGAAAAGTTCTCTCGATATAGTCCTGCTCATTCAAAAATTATTGAAGGATTGAACAATGTCGAATTACTTTTGTTTGCCACGCAACACAACATCAAAGATGTTGTGATGACTGATGAGGGATCATACGTGCTTTCAAGACGCATCATCTTCATCAATTTTATCATAATCTTATGGTGGTTGTAAAGATGAGTGACAAAATCTAGAAAAAATTTTAATGCAATGCATCTTCCATTTTGGCTTGAAAAATAGACGTATAGGCAAAAACAATTGCAAAAGTAATCAAAGAGTTGTGGTGCAGTGATGGAATACCTCTTTATAACTACCCTGTGGAAAATGACACAATTTCATAGATTTTGAGTGACAAGTAAATTGTTAAAAAATTCATGGGTACTGATAGAGAAGATGAATTTGAAGGTGATAGTTTTATTATGGAGCTGTCTCACACAAAGAAGCACTTAGGCGATAATGACCTTGAATAATTATTAATTTATCAAGGTTATACTACATATGCAAATGAAGTGAGTGATAGGTCGTCACATACTGATTTTCTCTATCTCTTCTCTTATTTATATAACTATATTAAAAGGGTAAAGTTTTTTTAAAATAAAAAATAGTATTCAAATATACAAAAATTTGTTTAATTTATTTTATCTTTTGTGATTTTGTCTTTTTTTTTCCCCTTGATTTGTTACTTTATTCTATTCGTTCTCTCTCTCTCTTTTTTTCCTTCAACTTTTTCTAAATTTGTCTTTTTTAAACTCTTATTTTTAATTTTCATAAAAATCTTTTTTTAATGAATTTATTTTCTTAATCAAAATTTGTGTATTTGCGTTCAAATTTTTTTGTGATAGGCTAACATATGTGTCAAAAATTATTATATCGAAAATTTTAACATTTACTTTCATAAAATAATCTTTAATAATTGTAATGTATGCACTTCGTAAGCTCGTGATTTTAATTAGTATAAATTAGTATGTTTATTGGTTTCTAGTTGATGATAAAGTCCTTCAAAAAAATAATAAATAAAGTTGATAATAAAGCCAAAAGACAGACAACAAAATGTCGTTGTCTCTCCAGTCCCGGTGGTCGGAGGCTCACAAGTAACTACTACGCTGCCATAAAATGAAGCGGTCACATGATTGCCCACGTCGAGCAGCTCCACTCCCAAACCATCCACCTCAGCTCCAATAACGACGCCATGGGTCGCCTCATCAAGTTCAGTGCACTATCTCAAAATGGCCATTTGAGTTATAATGCACTCAATTTGTTCGACGAAATGCCCCAATCAGATACTTTCATTTACAACACCATCACGAGAGACATGTTGAATTCCTAGTTGCCGACCGAACTGCTTCACTTTCCTTTCCGTTGTTGGCGCAAGTTGCCTTGCCAATGCCACATTATCAAGATTGGCTTCGGAGAAAAAGACTTCTGTCAAATCAGCTTGATCAATATGTATGTCGGCTTTTGAGCTTTGGATGATACGAGGAAAGTGTTTGATGAAATGCCCATGCCGGACAAAGTGTCTGGTACAACTTCGATAGCCGGATACTCACGGTGTGGGATTTTCAATGAGGCGTTTCACATCTTTTGAGTCGAATCCTGAGAGGAGCTCAGTTTCTTCGGAAGCCATGTTCGCGTCTTTTGTGCAAAGCTACTGCTTTCACAAGGCATTTGATTTGTTTGAAACGTTGCGGGACAAAAAGTTAGGGTTGGACAGTTCTTGGTGGCAAGTATGCTCACAACTTGTACTGAATAAGGTGCTCTAAATCCAGGGAATTGGTAACACAGATGTATAAAGGAAAGAGGAATAGAATTAAACTCCAAACACGCGTCGACAATTAATTGTTTACCTTTATTGCAAATGAAGTTGCTTGAAGAAGGCGTACAGAGTTTTCAAGAAACTACCGCACTAAGAGATTTCGCTTTGGAATTGCATGATTGCTGGGCTAGCAATGCACGCCAAAGACAACGCAGTCGTCAAGCTCTTTAACAAGATGCAGAGGGAGTTGGTGGCTCCTGAAAGAGTCATAATGCAAGAGCATAATTAAAATTGGGAGGTGGCTTATGTGGCTTGGACCTCAAAGAAGTGTATGAGCCCGCTCGTTAGGTGCTTCTACGGATTCGTAAGGCCCAAACGGATAGTGCTTGGGTGGATTTTCGAGTCTGATAATGGGTGATGTTTAAAGAAGTTGATTGTGCTCTTCTCACAGTTGCAACTTTTAGGATGAAAGATTGCATCATTCCTACATCACACCACTTTGTTAATCTTCCCAGTGCTTGCACTCACTCGGAGTTGGTCGAAGAAGGGCGCCATTACTTCTTTCAAATGACAGAAGTTCATGGAGTTGAGCTGAGAACTCAGAACGAACATTATGTATGCATGGATGATCTGCTTGGAAGAGTTGGGATGCTGAAGGAGGCAAAAGAGATTATAAACAACATGCCAGTAAGCCCAAGGGAACGTGGAAAAAGACCAAAAGGCGCTTGCTGCAATGCATCAACAAGCAACTAATGCCCTCCCTTGGCTTTACTCTCTATAAAAGCAACTGTGGGAATTGTGCTTTTCCCAAGCTCATTTCTTGTTACCATTCCTATATCTTTTCTATTTTAAACACAGATAGTAAATATACTTCTAATCTCCCTTTAATGTTATCTAATTTAAGTATTTTATTCAATCACCATTATTTCTAGGGAAAAGTACCTGAATGATACAAATTTAATTATATGACACAGAAAAGTAACATTAATACAATAATACAAAATTAAACTAAAATAAACTAAAGTTTGTGTTATATTGGTCAAGATGAGAGAGTTTATATTGTGTTGGTCAATAAATGAAAAAAAGGTGGTTATTTAAGTAATTTTCTTTTATTTCTTTTATCTTTAATTATTCTTGATGTCTATCCTCTTCGTTTATTTATTTCAAGTTTTCTATTTAAACTGGTCCGTTTTCCAGTTTTCAATATTTATTTATTTATTCATGCTCATTTGTTTATTACTTACTTGGTGCAATAATTTTATTACTGTTTACCGTTGGTTAGTTACTAGATAAATTGATGAAGTTATTTATGTTCAGCCTTTATTACTGTGGCCCATTATTATTTGATCAATAATTGTTGTCACTTATTTTAACACACTTAATTTATCACAATGAAACTAATCTTAGAGTCTAATAAACAGTATTTTTTATCAATTTTCTTTATTGCAGAAAGTTTAATAGATCAATTCTTGTGCAACACACCAATTATTAATAAGTACATTTATTATATTTTTCATATAGTCAAATTTAAAATGAATTCATAAATAAAGCACTTAGAATAAAACTCTCATCATTTCTAGAATATTATTTTCATCATTTCCCTAAGTAGTCTTCAAAATATTTTATTCACTCATTTGACCACTTAAGTCTTTGACTAGTGCCAGCTCATCTCATTGACCAGTGTATATATGTGTACTGAGAATGTGGTATTCACATATACACCTTATAGTAATAGAAATCAACTCCTTCATTTTCTTTTCTTTCCAACCTATTATCTTTCTCATCATATTACATTATGGTAATGTAAACATGGTTATGTTTCTCTCAGTTCTTTTTAACTACTACAAAGAGGTTTCTAAAGTGTGTTTACAATAGATTTTACTTTGGCCTCTTATGAAGTGGCAACTTAATACCTTTCTCATGATCGATGTTTATAATCAGTTCATATTTGTTTCTCACTCAGGACATGATAGTAACTCATTTCTACAAACACAGAGGGTGTTTTAGGTTTTCGGATAATCAGAGGGGTAAAGTGGCATTTAGTATAAATTAGCATGTTTATTGGTTTTAGTTGATAATAAAGTCCTTTAAAAAATAAATAAATAAAAGTTGATGATAAAGCCAAAACGACAGACAACAGAATGTTGTTGTCTCTACAAGTCCCGGTGGTCGGAGGCTAACAAGTCACTAATACGCCGCCATGAAACGGAGCGGTGTTACTTGATGGCCCACGTCGAGCAGCTCCACTCCCAAACCATCCGCCTCAGCTCCAATAACGACGCCATGGGTCGCCTCATCAAGTTCCGTGCACTCTCGCGAAATGGCCATTTGAGTTATGATCACTCACTCAAGTTGTTCGACGAAATGCCCCAATCAGATACCTTCATTTACAACACCATTACGAGAGACGTGTTGAATTCCTAGTTGCCCACAAGCTTCCTCCTCTTTTACCTTGGCATGTCGCGCTGCTCCAAAGCACCGAAGTTCCGAACTACTTCACTTTCCTTTCCATTGTTGGCGCATGCTGCCTCGCCAATGCCACATTCTCTAGTTCGGCTTCGGTGAAAAAGACTTTTGTCAAAACAGCTTGATCAATATGTACGTCGGCTTTTGAGCTTTGGATAATACGAGGAAAGTGTTTGATGAAATGCCCATGCCGAACAAAGTGTTTGGTACAACTTTGATAGCTGGATACTCTCGGTGTGGGATTTTCAATGAGGCGTTTCACCTCATTTGAGTTGAATCCTGAGAGGAGCTCAGTTTCTTTGAAAGCCATGTTCGCGTCTTTTCTGCAGAGTTACTACTTTCACGAGGCATTTTCTTTGTTTGAAACATTGCGGGACGAAAAGTTAGGTTGGATAGTTCTTGGTGGCAAGTATGCTCACAACTTGTACTGAATTAGGTGCTCTAAATCGAGGGAATTGGTTAAACAGATGTACAGAGGAAAGTGGAATCGAATTAAACTCCAAACACGCGTCGATGATTAATTGTTTACCTTTATTGCAAATGCAGTTGGTGGGAGAAGGCCTACAGAGTTTTATTGCATGATTGCTGGGCTAGCATTGCACGCCAAAGACAACGCAGTCGTCAAGCTCTTTATGAAATTGCAGAGGGAGTTGGTGGCTCCTGAAAACATCATGATAGTAGCATACTTGAACTTAGGAGGTGGTCGATGTGGCTTGGGCCTCGAATAAGTGCTGAGCCCGTCCGTTAGGTGCGCCTATAGATTCGTAAGGGACTTTAGAAATAACGGCCCAAACGGATATTGCTTGGGGTGGATTACTGAGTCTGATAATGGGTGATGTTTAAAGAAGTTAATTGTGCCTCTCCCACAGTGTAACTTTTGGGAAGAATGGTTGCGTCCCTCCTACATCACATCACTTCATTAGTCTCCCTAGTGCTTACACTCACTCGAGTTGGTCGAAGAAGGGCATCATTACTTCTTTCAAAGGACAGAAGTTCATGGAGTTGAGCTGAGAACTCAGAACCGAGCATAATGGATGCATGGATGATTTGCTTGGAAGAATTGGGATGTTGAAGGAGGCAAAAGAGATTGATTATATACAACATGCCAATAAGCCCAAGGGAACGTCGAAAAAGACCAAAAGGCCCTTGCTTGCTGCAATGCATCAACAGGCAACTAATGCCCTCCCTTGGAAAAGCGATTTGCTTTACTCTCCATAAAAGCAACTGTGGGAATTATACTTTTCCCAAGCTCATTTCTTGTTACCATTCCTATATCTTTTCTATTTTAAACATAGGTAGCAAGTATACTTCTAATCTCCCTTAAATGTTATCTAATTTGAGTATTTTATTTTATTACCGTTATTTTTAGGGGAAAGTACCTGAATTATATAAATTTAAATATCATTACACCAATATAATACAGAAAAGTAACATTAAACCAATTTGATATAAAATCAAACTAAAGTAAACCAAATTTTATATTATGTTGGTCAAGATAAGGGAGTTTGTATTATGTTGATCAATAAATAAAAAAAAATATGGTTATTTAAGTAATTTTTTCTTATTTCTTTTATCTTTAATTATTCTTGATGTCTATCCTTTGTTTATTTATTTCAAGTTTTCTGTTTAAACTGGTCCATTTTCTAGTTTTCAATATTTATTTATTCATGCCTATTTGGTTATTTCTTACTCATTGCAATAATTTTATTACTGTTTACTGTTGGTTATTTATTAGATAAATTGTTCAAGTTATTTATGCTCAGCCTTTATTACTGTGGCCTATTATTATTTACTTTATTATTTAGATCAATAATTGTTGTCACTTATTCTAACACACTTAATTTATCATAATGAAACTAATCTTAGAGTCTAATAAACAAAGTATTTTAATCAATTTTCTTTATTTCAGAGAGTTTAATAGATCAATTCTTATGCAAGACACCAATCATAAATAAGTACATTTATTATATTTTTCACACAGTCAAATTTAAAATGATATTCATAAATAAAGCACTTAGGATATAAATACTCTCATCATTTCTAGAATATTATTTCCATAATTTCCCTAAGTAGTCTTCAAAATATGTGATTCACTCATTTAACCACTTAAGCCTTTGACCGTCTTTTTTTCCCGTCAAAATTTGAATTTATGATTTTTGCGTTGCGTAAAAGTATACACTTTTTTGTACGATTAAGCACAATATGACTGAGCAATACTCTTGCACCGAAACAAATGTCTTTTGCTTTTTTTTTTTTTATCGCCAAAATTATGAATTTTTTCCTCCATATTTGGGGCATGTTTTTCGCGGAGTGCAAACGTGTGTCCTTTTTTGCGACGATTAAGTACAATAGGGCTGAGTAATATTCCTGTGCCGAAACGATTATGTTTTGCACTTTTTTTTTTCCAGCCAAAAAGTTTGAATTTTTTTCCGTCCAAATTTGGGGCATGTTTTTGGCATCACGAAAGCGTGTACCCTTTTTCACGATGATTAGGCACCGCAGGCTGCGAGCAATATGCTTGTGCCGAAATTATAACTTTTTTCACCTTTTTTCTGGCCAAAATTTGGAATTTTTTCCCCTCCAAAATTGGGGCATGATTTTGGGGTCGCAGAAACATATACCTTTTTTCATGACGATTAGGTACAGCAGGTCGCGAATAATATTCCTACATAAAAAAAAAAATGTTTTTCACTTTTTTCTCGCATAAGTTTTGAATTTTTTTCCCCTCCAAATTTGGGGCACAATTTTCGTGTCGCAGAAACATGTATATTTTTTCATGATGATTAGGCACCGAGGCCACGAGCAATATTCTTGCGTCGAAACGACAATGCTTTTTATTTTTTTCCCATCAAAATTTTGAATTTTTTTCTGACAAAATTGGTGCACATTTTTCGCAAAGTGCAAACGTGTACCCTTTTTCACGACGATTTTGCACAATAAGCCTTGAGCAATATTCTTGCTCAGTAATGTTTGAATTTTCACCTTTTTTGCGGCCAAAATTTTAAATTCACCCCCCCCCCCTCCTAAAATTGGGACATGATTCTCGCATCACACAAACTTATAGACTTTTTCACGACGATTAAGCACAGTAGAACTGAGCAATATTCTTGCATTGAAACGACTATGTTTATTGCTTTTTTCTTTTTTGCCGCAAAAATTTTGATTTTTTTCCCTCCAAAAAGTGTGTACCCTTTTTCATGATGATTAGACACAGCAGGCCTCGACCAATATTCCTGCTTCAAAATGACATGAATTGTCACCTTTTTTTCCTGCTAAAATTTTGAATTTATGATTCTTACGTCGCGCAAAAGTATATACTTTTTTGCATGATTAGGCACAATAGGACTGAGCAATACTTCAGCACCGAAACAAATATGTTTTTCACTTTTTTTTTTCTCACCAAAATTTTGAATTTTTTTCCCTCCAAAATTGAGGCATGATTTTCGAGTCGCAGAAACATGTACCCTTTGTTATGATAATTAGGCACCGTAGGCCTCGAACAATATTTCTGCTCCTAAATGACATGAATTTTCACATTTTTTTTCCTGCCAAAATTATGAATTTATGATTCTTACGTCATGCAAAATTATACACTTTTTTTGCACGATTAAGCACAGTAGGACTAGAAAGTCTCCGGCAATATAAACTTCTATAATTGTAAATGTAAACTTCAATTAGAAATATGAATTCATGTAGAAGAAAATGTAAAACAAAGAAAATTAACATCCACTTTAACTACGTTCCATTCTGCGTGCATTCACATTCTTAACAATTGAAGTTCATATTCACAGTAACTGAAATTCACATTACTGGATATCATATAATACTGAATATAAAACTTGGTGCATATATCTATTATATATAAGACACGATATATATAATGGTATTGGTTGGCATGTTAATGGCTATGCTCCTTTTTGGTTTCTAGCTTTAGGCTATGTTTGGAGGGAATGAAGGATGAAGATCATTATATGAATCCCTCATATTGTTTGATAAGAGAGAGGAAGAATTAAAATGATGGATGATAGTTTTTTAATTAATTATTATATTGTCCATTTTAAACTTCTGTTTTTTTTTTTTTTTTAAATTTAATGACAAAATTGTCTTTTTAATTGAAAAGGAGAAAGAGAGTCTGCATCCTTCCAAATGGAAAGATATTATGGTAGGTCCAAGGATAGAGATTCTCCCTTCACCTCTCTCCCTCTCTCCATCTTTCCCTCCTACCAAACACACCTTTAATAAACATCCTTAATATACATGAATTTATGTAGATTCAAATATTCTTATAGATTATTTATTTATATTTATATATATAAATAAAAAACAACAGTAATTCAAAAAAGTAGTTTATTCATTAATCTTTTTCAAAAAAAAATTTACTTATAGTGAAGGATTTAAACTCTATATCTTTTAATAAATTTGAATGTGATATTATATTAGATTATATATATAATTACTTAATTTTTCCAATTTTAATTTTTACATTTAAAACTGTTTTGTTAACTTTTTTCAATCTACAATAACTTTATCTTTTAAATAAAGAGCATGAAGTAAGAGAAAATGAGAAGAGAAGCAACGAAAAAAAAAAAAAAAGTTTATAAAGAAAAAGCTGGGAGAGAGTTGGGATGAAGAAAATAATGACATTTGACGGGCAGTGCAAAAAAACAAAGATAGAGGATGAGGAGAAGAAAAAATATTTAGTTAAAAAATGTTGACCACTAGATCAATTTCAACGGTATAGATCGAAAAAGCACGTTAAAACTAGAATAGTTTCAACACATGGGATTACACTTTTAAAAAGGAAACAATTCTCCTTCCCTTTCGTCCAAAAAACAAGAGAGATGGACGTTAGCCGAATCAGAAAAAGCTCGCGAAAAGGTGGGAGGAACTGGTTTGCCGGACGGGCGGCAACGGAGATCCGAGCTCACGATGTTGTGGATGCCGGCAAGCTCACGATCTCAAGTCTCCGAACGTCGACGCCCTCCGGCAGCCGCCCTCTCCACTAATCACCCAGCCACCGCCTGTCAACTCATCTTCTCAGGGACTCATCCAGGGTTTGCGAGCGGCGCCATCGTGGGTACTGGGTAGCATAGATCTGGCGAAGTTTTGACTCAGCACCTCCCTTGCTTCCGCGACGGAGTGGGCTTGATGGCTACGCAGTGGAGGGGGCTCGAAGGCTAGCACGGCGGAGTGGGCTCGCAGCGGCGACGGAGGTGAGCGCTGTGCCGGATCTGGACGATCGTGAAAACCCCTCACTCTCCTCCGCGGCTTCGCCCAAACACAGGCCGAATGGCCCATACACAGGCCATTTGCGACATGGGATGAGCGGTCGACGATCAAGAATGCTGGCATCGTCTCCACTATGGCCTCGCCGGGTTCGCTCCGGGAGCCACCACCACCGTTGCTCTTGCTCGGTGTTCATGGAGAGTCGGAGACAATGGGTCCTATTTTTTTTTCCTTCAATATTATCATATGCATGCATTTCACAATAATTATGGTGAATCTTTTCAATCTCGACCATTTAAAACGACGGTCCAAAATTAAAACCCCATTAGGTCTCATTATAGAATTCATAATATGGTACAAAATAATTAGAAGTGTCGTTTTAAAAAATGACCGACCATAAACAAGAGAAGAAAATAAAATATAATTACTGCCGAGTTGTGTCCTTTCATACAACAGGTATGAAAAATGAAAGTGAAAAAAAAGAACCATCCTTTGACCATTGAATGGCGCGTAGAGTGAAAAAGAAAAAAGTGATCAATGTTAATTACGTGGGGGAAGACCTTATCTTAAGTAAGTGAAGCAGAGATGTATTCCAATTCATGGCCTCCTTATTAAATTAAGGGCCTACAATGTAGGTATGACACAAGATTCAGTCTCTAATATATTCAACCAAATCAATCCATTTTTTTTTTAAAGATATTCAATAGAATTGAATTTGAATGATAATACTACTCATCCAATTGAATTAGACTAGATATCAGATGTGAATTTTGAAAATCTAATAAATCTAATCCAACCCATATATTTATATTATAATTTTTAAAGAAGTTATATATCATATATCATACAAGATACTTTTTTCTAGAGGCTGAGATGTTTTGATTATATCTAGACATTGTTGCCTTTGAATCGACATTTTCTACCTGTTGTCATGTCTTTCCATTTAGGAGTTGTTTATCTCCTCTATATATTGTGTTTTGGTTTTTGCATGTTTTTAACTTTATATTTTCTTACTCTCTTTTTTTTTTCCCTTCTAATTTTTGTAGAAAATCTTAGCTGGAATTGAAGAACCCAAGATAGATTGAAAAATTGGAAGATGCTTTTTTCTTGGAGGGCTTATCATGTCAATGTGCGATGATATTTGTTTTTGAGTTTATCTTTTTTTCCTAGTATTGTTTAATTTGGACAAGGATTAAGTTCTGTTAAGCTTTTACTTCATTTACTGTGTTGGGTGATTTTAGTTTAATGTTATATGGTGAATGGATGTTGGAGAATTAAAGTGATGTCCAATCGAACGGCTTAGATTAAAGAGTTGTATTAAAACATTCTAAATTTCAATAGACAAGTGGACAGAAGATTTCAGGGGCAATCATGTGCCTGATGTTAGTTTTTGAATGAAAAACAAAAGGACGGACTATTTAATTATGCACGAAGACAATTTAATATTTAAATTGATGAGATTCTTATTCCTAAGTTCAGTAAACACTCACTAGTAAAAATTGTGGATTTACACAATGGGTTGTGTAAAGTTTACACGACGGTTACCCAACCATCGTGTAATCCAATGTCGTGGTAGATAACACGATGGATATATTACCGTCGTTGTATCTCAAAGTTACACGACGGTTAAAACCGTTGTCGAAACAAGGAACACCGTCATATAACATGTAATGTGAAGATATTACACGACGGTTCTAGGCCAAACACTACTACAGAATGTGGATTCCACGACGGTTTTTAACCGTCGTGGAAGAAATCCACGACGGTTCTCCAACCGTCGTGGAATCCAGAGTCGTGGAATCTTTTAATATTCCACGACGGTCTTTTTCCCGTCGTGGAATAGGTAAAATAGGGCCAAAAAATGGATAATTTAGAACCATACCACGACGGTTTTTGATGAAAAAAATCGTCGTGGAATTAAATGTACCACGACGGTTCTTTCGAGCCACCGTCGTGGTATATTGGTCTACGACGACGGATTTTAACAACTCACCGTCGTGGTATGCAGTATACCAAGACGGTTATTTTATGTCACCGTCGTGGTATACTACATACCACGACGGTGATTTGTTTGAAACCGTCTTGGTTAGACCATCTACCACGACGGTTTATGTGAGCCACCGTCGTGATAGTTCTCCTTACAACGACGTAGCTCTATGGTCTGTTAAAACCGTCGTGGTATATTGATCTACCACGACGGTTTATATGTTTCACCGTCGTGGTATGTAGTATACCACGACGGTTATTTTATGTCACCGTCGTGGTATACTACATACCACGACGGTGATTTGTTTGAAACCGTTTTGTTAGACCAATATACCACGACGGTTTATGTGATTCACCGTCGTGGTAATTCTCCTTACAACGACGGTGGCTCTATATTATGTTGAAACCGTCGTGGTATATTGCTCTACCACGACGGTTTATGTATTTAACCGTCGTGGTAGGTTATATACCACGACGGTTCTTTTATAAACTGTTGTGTTATTTGTAATTCCACGACGGTTTCTGTTAAAAACCGTTATGGTATATTGTCAATTAAACAAAACAAATTATAAATCGTTCATTTTGAATACCAGTTCATTCATTCATCCCACGGATTAATTACACAATCAAGAATAAAAAAATAACAAAACTGATATTTCAAATAAAATGTTACAATGTACAAAAAAATTAAATATAACACCTATACAAAATTCAACAGCATGCTAATGTGCTCAATATTGTATGAAGCGCATGACATATGTAGTCCACTCCTGCCTAACCAAATACAAATCAGCTTCTGTATAAGACGTCTTGTTTTGAAGTAGGGCAAGGCCATCGACGGTCAAGCATATTTCTTGCATGAACCCCAATACAAAATAGCCGCATTGCACATTTCCTTGTTGTATAGGACAGCGAGCAGTCTGAATCAACGTCTGGCAGTTGCGTCGCTTTGTTATTCCTCATCCCACCAGCAACTTCCAATCGTTTAGTGCCCTAACAATTTAACAAATATTAATACATCCGGAACTACAACAACAAGAATATCAATCTAATCATTAATACCAACATCAAAGAATACTTACAACGTAATTAGCTGTTGAAAATCTTCACCCGGATCGTTCCCAAGAGGATTAAAATAGAGGACCGAGTCATCCCATGGATTAATAACAGCCAATATCCAATGTTGGCCGCTATTATATGGCATGAGAACAAGCCTTCCCCTTGGTGTGTTTGTTATGAACCGGATGATATTGTCGACTCTCTCTCTAATGTACGCTACGCGATCTACATTCTATTGCACTGGCGAGACAAGGAATGGAGAAACAAAGTCGTAACGCTGATCCATTCCAGCTTTTGCACAACAATCCGCTAGATAGCTGCAAAATAATTAAGTCAAACTTGCAGCCCGAAAATAATTGTAATACAGTATCACCATTCTAATTGGAACAATAAGTCTTGTATACGAAAAAAACCATTACCTGATGTAAACCATTATACTGCTTGCACTTATTTCTTGAAAAGAAATGAAATGGTATACATCTTCATACCCAATATATATGGGCATGTCATCAGCATTGACAGACTGTTGTTGTGGGCACGCGATCTGGGTACCGTCAGTCAAGCACCGTTGTGCGTAGTTCGCCAACGGTCTCATATCAACCAGAATGGTATCAAAGTCAAACCTCAGTTCTTCTTCACCGGTTTGCTGTTGTACCTCCGATTCTGAGCGTGGTTGCTTCCTCCCGGCTCTCTTCTTTATTCGTTTGGTTCCCTTTGCAGTTGGCTCGGGAGCTTGACTGGGACCTCGACTGGCCTGACTTAAACTGCTTTGCAGGACGATGTTTTTTTTGGGCCACGCAACAAACCCCCCGATGGCCTCTTCAATATAGGTGGCTTCATCCGTCGGAATCGGAAGGAGTGCACGTTTAATTTTTGGGACACTGATTGTCACACGCACATTCCCCTCGCCTAATGGAATCCCATGGACTGTGTCGGTTGGAACACAGTCCATGTATGCCCTGCCAATTGCAACCAGAACTTCTCCACCATTAATGACATCAGTCAAGAAAAGCTGGCATTCCTTACTTTCATTAGGCATGGGCTGCTGATCCGACGGGCCGGCTTCATTCTCATTGAGGGTGCAACTAGCCTTGAAACTGTTGTGTTGATCAACAGCAGGTTGGGATGCTTCCTCAGCCATCGTCTCACGGTTGATACCGTGCTTTGCACAAAGTTCCTGCACCGTTCTTTCCAAGGCTTCCAACTGTCGTTTCATGTAGGAGACTTCAGGATTCTCCCTCGATATATTCATGGCATTGTAGTATTGTGCCTGCGTGACAAATTTTGATTGCCCACGAATACGACCAGAATGCTCGGCATTGCCCAAAGACTTGGTCAAAATGTCCTCCGTACCCACGGATTCAAAGCTGCCTTGCGTCTCTTGTGGTGTTAAATCATCCTATAACAATTATATCATATGTTATTGACAAGTGTAAACAAAATAGAGACAATCTCATCCAAATTTGAAAAACATTCCGTATACTTACTATTGTGTCGCCAATAATTTTAAACGACGGCTTCTTGTACTCTCCATCGGGTTTGAGACGCGTGTCCCGCCAAACAAAATGTCGGGCAGCATATTCCCCCGTCTTCTCGAACTGCAGTTTAGCAATTAAAGTTAACATACATAAAACACGTAATGTGAATTAACCAATTATTGACTTGAAGCTGTTTGGCAAAGTAATTAACGTACGATTTCTTGATCGCGTTTCCTATATCCATCACGGCCTGTCGTAGATCCGTATTTGCTCTTTTTCCTGATCTCAGTTCCTTGTTGGGAAAGCCGCTTGAAATCAGCCGTTTGTCGATACGTAATAAACCTTTCCCAATTGTCCTGGCTGATGGTTGGGTAATTTCGAACCACTTTGGCCGGTCGTTGCCAAACGGTTTCTTCGTGGATATGCTCCCTAACAAAGGCTTGGTACAGATCATATCTGAAACCCTTCGCCGACTCCCCACATGACTTCAAAACCTGTTTTTTGTGCGATTCGTCAACAGTGAATGAAGTGACTACTTCCAACTACACTCGTTCTTTCCTCGGTTCCAAATCATCACTTCTGAAGTCAGCAATCCAAATGGGAATGTGCTCCCGAGCAAGCACTCCAATCCAACTCTGTAATTCATCACCTCCCTTGCCTAATGGTTGCCCTTTCGCGTCAAATGAAACCGGAATTCGTTCTCCCCTCGTCCTAACAACGTGCACTCTTTTAAGGAGAGTTGCTCGTCTTTTTCCATCTTCATCAGCATTGAATCTTGGTGCGTTGGTTCGTTGTGGTTTTGCAGCTTGAGTTTGGGTTGAGCAATCCTCCTCGTGAGAGTTTGACATTGTTAATCAATCTGAAAAAAAACTGCAACACGAACCGTTATAAACAAAGCATCATTGACATTAAATCATTACAAAGGCCATGGTTCTAAAACACATTACTATCCAAACATATAACGAACAAAAGCATGACCTTTTAACCTGAAAATGCCCAAAGCCGAGCCAAACACATCCATTTTAAGGAACTCTAAAACTAAATATCAAACAAGTGTAAGAGGCATTTAATCAAACGTGTTATCAACCTAAGCCTTACCCAACTATTTAAAATAAACCTAAATGACTGAGACAATCAACAGTGACGGATGAATATTTTCGCAAACCACATTCATATGCTTTATGTTGTAACAAACAGAAATTTCCCAAACTTGAAATTTAGACAAGCAATATAGAGTTCAACTTACCGGTTTGTAGAGCGTGGGCACGGGCAGATTGGTATCTAGTCTGGGCCAACACGGGTTGTGGGCGGCGAGAGAAACTTGGAAATGACCGAAAAACCTTGGCGTTGGTGGAGGATGACGTCGTGGATTTTGAGCGAGGAATGGAGTGTCAGATGATTGTAAAAGACCGTCGATGGAGTCGGATGAGGGAATTTTTTTTGGGCAAACTTGAGATTTGAGCAGTGAGTGAAAAGATGAGCAGAGGTTTCGAATGAAATGGGTTGGGGAAAAATGGTGTCTGTTTGGGTTTTATTAAATGCGGGAAAAATTTAACCTATTCTCAAAATTTTTAAAAGAGCCGCCTTAAGCCTACCACGACGGTCTTTAAAAAACCGTCGTGGAAATAATTCAAAGTTCGAGGCCTACCACGACGGTCTTATGGTTCGACCGTCATGGTAGACTTCATGGACAGATTCCACGACGACCATGCACAAAAATCGTCGTGGTAGAGGAGCATAACATAAAATAATACCACGACGGTTTTCGTTTTGACCGTCGTGGTATAGATTTAGGCAGCCGGCAACATCGAAAAGAGTTTGGTATATACCACGATGGTCTTTTAAGAAGACCGTCGTGGTATATCACTATATCACGATGGTCCTCATGAAGACCGTCGTGGTATACTACATACCACGACGGTCGCTGAAAAAGACCGTCGTGGTATCTTTCGAACATGCAAAATTTGTTTTCATCTTTATACCGTAATCCAGATAAGCAGCCAATCCTGATAGTTGTGCAATTATTCACCACTGTTGTTATATGCTTCCATACAGCTTTGCATGTATAAATAATCAATGATACATATTTCTCGCGTAAATAAAAACCCGTCACTATTATGTTTACAACGTAAGAAACGTGAAATTGTATGTTAAGCATTTTTTCCCTTCTTTTTTTTGGGCTTCTCGACACATGTCCACTCGACGTCCAATCGAAGTAAGTGTGAAACGTCGTCATCGAAATCATCAATCTCATCCACCGGTGGCAAACCCTTTGTAAAAGGTGGAATGTCGGTGCAATCTTCAATATCTTCTTGGCCATCCCGGATTGATCTTGGCTTCATTGGCACAACCAAAGATAACTCTAAATTTGCAGGATCCGTTGTATAAAATACTTGTACCGCTTGTGACGCCATGATGAAAGGATCATTTTTGTAGCCCAATCGCCTAAAGTCCACTACTGTCACGCCGTCACTATCAACCTTAACATAATTATTGTCAGCCCACTTGCATTTAAATAGGGCTATTCGCAAGCCGCAATAATCAAGTTCTCAAATATCTTCAATGAACCCAAAGTAATTCATGGAACTATATACCGGATTCTTATCCTTTGCAGATGAAATATGCATAGACTCGGCCCGAAGTGTGACACCACTATTCTGTACGGGATGCTTCTCATCTCTTGCCCGAGTGTAAAAGGAGTGGTCATTCACCAAATACGATGTATATCTTGTAACTATCGATGATGGACCTCTGGATAGCTTCATTACGTCCTGTGAAACGCCTTGCTTCATATGCAAATATTTTCTTATCCACTCCCGAAATGACCGATTCTGCTCTTCTTGAAACCACTTCTCACTTCTTCCTTTTCTTGGATTCGCAACTCTTAATTCCGCCATATGAACTTGAAAGAAAGGCTCCATTTCCTTAGCATTGTGCAGAACATACAAACATGCTTTTTCCCATTCATCTGGATTTACCGGTGAATGAACGGCCACAGAGAGTCCTTTCGATATAAATGGCCCGCTCGTTGGCAACCCTATTGGGTCCGCGTTGGACAAATACTCAGAACAAAATTCAACAGCTTCCTCGGATATGTAGTTTTCCACTATACAACCCTCCGGCTTATTTCGGTTCTTCACATATCCCTTCAAAACCTTCATGTACCTTTCAAAAGGATACATCCACCTCAAATACACTGGGCCACATAACTTAACTTCCCGAACTAAGTGCACACAAAGATGGATCATTATATCAAAAAAGGATGGTGGAAAATACTTCTCAAGTAGCCACAAGGTCATAACCAATTCCGATTGTAGCGAATCTAACATGAGCATAACTTTGTAATTGAGTATCTCACATCTTTTGTTAAAACTCCCCGCAAAGCAAGTGGTAATAATTGTTGCATCAAGATATGACAATCATGTGATTTCATTCCAACGAGCCGCAAATCTTTCATCGAAACCAACCTTTTGACGTTAGAAGAGTACCCACTTGGCACTTTCACGGAAGCAAGCCACTCACAAAGCTTTCTCTTTTCGTGTCTAGATAATGTGTGCTTCGCCGGTGGTAAGTAAGTGCCGGTCGATCTTTTATCGACGAGCAAATTCGGTCTAATCTTCATCTCTTCAAGGTCCAACCGTGCCTTTTCACCATCTTTAGTCTTATTTGGAATGTCAAGCAACGTGCCCACTATCGACTCACAGACGTTTTTCTCAATATGCATAACGTCTAAGCAATGCCGAACGTAAAGTGACTTCCAATATGGAAGTTCATAGAAAATTGACTTCTTCTTCCAAGGGCCATCGACAGTTGGATCCTTATGTTTTCTCTTTCCCAAAACTACCTTGACATCTTTAACGATCTCAAAAACATCTTCGCCAGTCAAAATCCGAGGAGCGATTCTTTCTTCGGTATTACCATCAAAAGCCTTCTTCTGTTTGCGATAGCGATGATTTTTCGGCAAGAACCTCCGATGACCAAGGTAAACGGTTTTCCTACCGTATTTCAACCTGATGGAAGATGTTTTGCTTCATACAAACGGGACAACCTATAGAACTTTTCACAGGATAACCAGATAGGTTGCCAAGTGCAGGAAAGTCATTAATTGACCAAATCAACATTGCGCAAAGATTGAACGTATCTTGACGGTAAGAATCTCTTACTTGTAAACCATCATCCCACAACCTGTTTAGGTCATCGATTAATGGTGCCAAGTAAACATCAATATCATTCCCTGATTGTTGAGGGCTTGATATCAATAATGTCAACATCAAGAACTTCCGCTTCATGCAAACGTCTGGAGGGAGATTGTAGTTGACAAGTATGACTGGCCAGGTACTATGCCGACTACTCATGTTACTGTGCGGGTTTATTCCATCGGTCGACAAACCGACACGTAAATTCCTTGGTTCTGCACTAAAGTCTGGATGATTGTCATCAAAGGTCTTCCATTGCGGTGCATCGGCCGGATGCCTAAGCTTGCCATCGTCAACACGTGTATCGTGATGCCATGTCAAACTCTTAGCATGTTTTGCATTACGGAATAAACGGTGGAAGCGTGGAGCTGGTGGAATGTACCATAACACCTTCACCGGCACTCCTTTACTACCATTCGATGGAATCTTGCCCTTCTTCCATCTTGACTCATTACAAACCGAACATTCATCTAAATCTTCATACTGTTTCCGATAAAGTACGCAATCGTTTGGACAAGCATGTATCTTTTCGTATTCCATTCCCAACGTGCTCAAAGTCTTTTTCGCCTCGTACATACTAGGTGGCACTTTGTTATCCGCAGGTAGAACATCTTTTAGAAAAGCTAAAAGAGTCGTGAAACTAGAATTCGTCCACCCTCCCGACGCTTTCATATTCCATAATTTAACCAATGCCCCTAATTTTGTATATTTTGTACACCCGACGTACAAGGGCGTTTCGGCATAATTAATCATTTCCTCAAATAACTCCGGACGGTGCACAAAGTTTTCTTCCAAATCATTTATCATATTGTACATAGATTCACCACCGTCTTCCTCCACAATAGGCTCCTTATCTTTAGTACTAGTCTTACTATACTTAAAACCGACGAAATCTTCACCATGTAAATACCATGTTTGGTAAGAACAAATAATCCCATAAGCAAGCAAATGCCCTCTAACATCATCAATTGAATGGGATCTATGATTTCCACAAACTTGACACGGACACCAAATCTTATCGTCTTGCGTATGAGCTTTAGCAAATGACAAAAATTCTTCGACACCATCTTCATATGCTTTAGACAATCTATCAAACCACATCCATTTCCTATCCATGATTAGCGCGCAATTCCTAAATCAATCAATAAAAGTTATCGAGAAGTCAATATAAAGTGTGCATCTTATTTAATTTTTGGCATGAATATCATTAATTGCATGCACTTAATTCATAGCTAGTTATATATAAAGACCCCCGGCTCATGCATTAATTAAATCAACAATATATTTACTAAATTAAAACTCCAAAAAACATAATAAAACTAAAAATACCATTATAAATTAAAAACCGGCCCGGGTTATTTAGCTTAAAAAAACAAACTATAAATACATCGTAATATATAGGATTTATATATAAATAATTTTTTTTAATTATTTAACTAAAAAATCCAAACTAATTTAAATAAAACCAAATTAAAAATACATTGATCGTCATGAGATCACTTAATTAATTAAACACTTTGCAGTATATAACGTATCAAAAGCATTCCAAAAAATTTCAACTTAAAATTTATATAATCTGGCCGGGTTCGTAAATAAAAATATAATACAGAGGAAAACAACTTCCTTGTTTAGTTAATTTGTGTCATCATCACTTACAAAAACGACGGGAGAGCAGTAGAGGCGGTGGGTGGCATCCAACAGCGGTGTATGGAAATGTTGAAGAAGCGATCTGATATGATTTTGGTTCACGGCAGCAGCTCTACCAATGTGGAAAAAACAGGGCAACTCTTTTTATATATGACTGAAAAAAAGTACGATGTTTCCACCACGGTTTTATGGAAACCGTCGTGAAAGAATGGGATTAAACGACGATTTTTAGACAACCGTCGTGTAATCCACGGGACTACCACGACGGTTCTATACAACCGTCGTGTAATCCATGGAACTACCACGATGGTTCTATACAACCGTCGTGTAATAATTGAGATATTCCACGACGGTTCCCATAAACCGTCATGGATTATATACTTCCATGACGGTTTTACACAACCGTCGTGGAAATACAACATTCCACGACGGGTTTAAACAACCGTGGTGGAAATCTAAAATTCCACGACGGTTTTCGGATGCCACTTTCTGTTCCGTGTTTTTGCCATCGTTTCCACGACGGTTTTTAAAAAACGGTCGTCCAATCTCAGTCGTGGAAGCGACATTCTGTAGTAGTGAAACCGTCATGTAATGTGCCACATTACACGACGGTTCGTAAGGAACCGTCATGTAATATAGTCATATGGCGCATTACACGACGGTTCTTCGAGAACCATCGTGTAATGCCCGCATTACATGACGGTTCAAGTAGTGAACCATCGTGTAATATACACATTTCGAGAACCGTCGTGTAATGCCCGCATTACACGATGGTTTCACATAGAACCGTCGTGTAATGTCGTAATATGGGACATTACACAAAGGTTCTAGAAGAACCATCGTGTAATGTGGTGCATTACACAACAGTTTGACCTTGAACCGTCGTATAATTTTGCGCATTACACGACGGTTCTTCGAGAACTGTCGTGTAATGTCGTAATATGGAACATTACACGACGGTTCGACCTAGAACCATAGTGTAATGTGTCACATTACATGACGGGTCGAAAAAGAACTGTCGTGTAATGTGCATATTACATAACGGTTCATAGATGAACCGCCGTGTAATGTGCCGCAACATTACACGACGGTTCGTCGTAGAACCGTCGTGTAATGTGATGGTATGAAAAAAAAAAATGGGGTTTTTGGGTGATTTACCAGGGGTGGCCTAACCTGTACTAACCAATATACGATCAAAGATAATAACTTCATTTGATCAAAGTAAAAATACATATCAATTATTACATTACAAGTTTACATATTATAATTAATGAATTGCATTACATGGCTAGCCCATTCTCCCCTAATTATATCCAAATCCTGAGAAGTAAAAAATTCTTTACTTTCAAGTACGTCAATTCCATTCAACACTATGTCTCTCATAAAACCTAAAATAAAATAACCACATTCAACACTTCCCTCTTGGAGTGGACAAGGACAGTTCGAGATTTAAGTTTTACAGTCTCGTCTCCTTCTAATCCCTTCTCTGGCCATAATCTTCCAATCCAATAAGGCCCTAGCAAATTGGTAAAATTCAAACTAATTAATTAAGATGCATATAAATTAGATTAAAAATAATTAACTATTTCAAATTGACTTACATGTTCATTAACTCAGTAAAATCATCTCGTTTCTTATCTCGAAGAAGATCAAAATAAAGGACGAGGTCCTCCCATGGGTCAATGACTTCCAAAACCCAATGTCTCCCTCTGTTATGTGGCACAAGATAAAGCCGTCCTTTTGGTGCATCACACAAAAAGCTGATAAGACTGTCGGCTTGCTCTCTCATGCCAGCATCTTCAGTATATGTTCTCATCGGTGAGATCAAGGTTGGAGATATAAACGCAAACTTCTCAGCTTGCCCATTAAGCCTACATAGTTCCTCCAAATATCTGTAAAAGCGTATCAAAATTGTTACTCTACCTGACATATAAAAGAATTTCTAGATAAAAAAAATTTCAGAGATAGAATGTCGTACCTCATGTAGACTAATATACAATTTGCACTGATTTCTTGTAAATTAATGAAATCATAAATATCTTCAAAGCTCCGAAAGACATGCATTTCAAATATGGTATTGGGACCTCAATCTGATTACCTTGACGCATGAAACTATGTGCATAATAAGCCAAAGGCCTCATCACCATGTTCATGTTATTAAAGTTGAACAAAGGTTGTTGTTCTTGCACACCTTGTTGTACCTCAGTCCGAGAGTTGATTGTTTTATTTCCAACCTTTTTTTGGGCTTTTTTTTTTTTGGTAGCAGCTGGGTTAGGAACGTGACTAGGCCCTCGACTCGCCTTGCTCATACTCGTGTCGAGTTCAACTAAGCTTTTAGGCCAAGCAGCAAACCCATTAATACCATCCTCAACAGTCGTTGCCTCGTATGTCGGTATAGTTAATGGTGATTTTTTTAATTTTGGCACATTGATTGACACTCACACATTCCCTTTCCCCAGTGGAATCTCATTCACCGTATCGGTGGGGAGGCTCTCCATCCATACTCTTCCAAATGCAACAAGCAACTGTCCACCCTGCACTTCATCGAAATATAGAGCTTACACTCCTGACTGTCGACCGGCATGGTTGGCGGATCCGAAACGCCAGGATGTTTTTCTTGGGCAGAGCAACTAGCCTTAAAGCTGTTGTATTGGTCCACGGTTAGTACATTGTTGGGATCAACCGACGGCTCCACATCTTTGTTCGCACATAGACCACACACCAACGCCTTTAATTCTTCTATTTCACATCTCATTGATAGTATTTCATTATCTTTACTCGAATTTTGATTGAGGTGAAAGTACTGAAACGGCTTTACAAACTTTGATTGCCCACGGACACGCCCTTTATGTTCAGGTCTAGATAATGCCTGCGACAATACATCACTAGTGCCAACTGATTCGAAAGTGCCTTGGCTCTCCTGTGTGTTGTACTCCATCTACAAGATAGTTAATATAACTCATTTATGCTTAAGGGTTGTAAGTGTCAAAAGTAGTGATGCAGAATTCATTGTTAGTTAGTAAACTTACTATCAACTCGCTAACTTTTTTACATGCTGGATCTTTCAACTCTCCATCTGGGCCTATCTGTTGCTCTAGCCACAAACCATCTCTTTTTTCCCATTTCCCAGTCTTCTTAAACTGTAACTTACCATCGTTAGTATAAATGAGGACATAATGTTCTATAAATGACATACAATTTAGTACGAACAAAATTTATTGACATACCTTTTCCTGGTCGAGCTTCCTATATCTGTCTCGGTCTCCTCTTAATGAGTATTCGTTGTTTGTCCTTATTGCGCTTCCACAATCAGATAGTTGTTGGAATTGTGAGGATGTTCTATATTGAACGAATTTCACCCAATCCCCTTCTTCTATATTGGGGTAGTTGTCAATAATTTTTTGCGGCCGTGTCTACACACTTTCTTCTGTTCTAAATTCCTCGACAAACGTCTTGTACAGAACATACCGAAAATTCCTTGCAGCTTCACCACATGCTTTTATACAAGTAGTCCGAAAGCATTCATCCACGGTGAAAGAAGTAATAGTTTCTTTCCAAATAATCTCTTTCAATCCGTCTAAATCACGAGATCTCTAATCTTGTATCCATATTGGAATGTGTTCTTGAGCGAGCACACCAATCCAACTCATCAGTTCGTCATCGTGCTTCTCTTCCGGTTGTCCTTTCTCGTCAAATGTAACTTGAATTCGTTCTCCTATTTTCCTTACCATATGGACGCGTTTCATTATAGTTGCCCTTCGCTTGCCATCGACATTGGGATCCGTCGGGTTTTTCCTTCGTGCTCATCCCTTTTTGGAATGTTCCATTGTATTCATTCACACGCCCCCCACGGCTCCATGGGACCATCCCCCGCGGTCTCTACGGGCATAAAGCATTTTGATGCATTCTTTATGTATTTTCTTACTAGGGGACTTCATGTAATCTTACTCTTGTTATGCTATGAATATTTATCAAACTCTATTATGTTTTTTTATAAGAAAAACTCAGTTTAGCATTTTATCAAGCATGTTATGGGCGGAAAAATAATCATGTTCATAAATGTGTGTAAAGTGTCAAAACGATTCACAAACCATTGATCTACAAAGAGCAACATTAAAAACAAAACACTCATGTTCAAAAATTGATCTTTAGTGACAAACAACATTATAAAAGAGCAAATGTGTTTTAGTTTATATATGAAGTCACCTTGCTTTTCTTTGAGGAAGAATAGTCACGGCCACAGCAAGTGGGAGGCAACGGCGGCAGCGGCGGATTAACCGGATTTTAAAATAGAGGTGTCGGCGGGTTGGTGATGTATATGGGTACTTGAGAAATATAGAGAGTGTGAAGAGAAATAAGGAGATTCGAGCGAATATATGAAGAGAAATGCAGAGGAAATTGTATTTAAGTAATGGGTTATCGCGCGGATTTCGAAAAATGAAAATTGAAAATTTTCAAAATTTTTGACTATTATACGACGGTTCGGAAAACAACCGTCGTGTAATATTATTTTTACACGACTGTTTATCAAATACCATCATGTAAGCCACTATAAGGGGGATTAGACGACGGTCCACCGTCGTCAAAACCCCCAATCAGGGGGATTAGACGACGGTCACCCAGGGACCGTCGTGTAATCCCCCTGATTGGTGGGGGGCTTAGACGACGGTTCTCCAGCGGACCGTCGTCTAATCCCCCCAATCAGTCGTCTAATTTATGAAAAGTGGATTAGACGACGGTTTTGTCAGAAAACCATCGTGTAATTGTAATCCAGTTTTGTCACCACAATTCGACGGCCTAATAACCCTTTCTTATTTACAAAATTTACTCATACTGTAGTATTGATCCCGGATCAAAATTAATGTTCAATATATATATATATATAGCAATGAACATAACAAAATAAATATATAATACATCTTGAATTATAATAAAAATAAAGTCATGTGTTGTACAAAATAAATAGCATAATGTTCAAGTTTTTTCTTTTTCCTCGTTGCTTCCTCAACACGGGTCCATTCAATATCTGGTCGAACCAAGTGGGAAACAGCATCATCGAATTCGTCAATCTCCTCAACCGGTGGCAATCCCTGTGTGAAATGAGGAATGTCAGAGCAATCTTCCTCATCTTCTTGACCATGGATCAATTTTGGCTTGATCGGCACTACTAAGGACAACTCTAAATTGCTGGGATCCGTTGTGTAAAATACTTGGATTGTTTGTAATGCCATAATGAATGGATCATTTTTGTATCCTAATCATCTAAAGTCCACCACTGTGATGCCATCACTGTCAATCCTTACACAATTATTGTCGGCCCATTTGCACTTAAAGAGTGCTACATGTAAACTACAGTAATCGAGTTCTCAAATATCTTCAATGAAACCGAAGTAATTCATAGTTCCATAAACTGGATTCTTGTCCTTTGCAGATGAAATATGCATGGACTTAGCACGGATACTAATACCACTATTTTGAACAGGATGCTTCTCATCTCTTTTGTGAGTGTAAAATGTATAACCATTGACGAAGTATGATGTATACCGTGCAACAACGGTCGACGGTCCTCTAGCGAGGTTCATTAACTCCTACGAAAAGCCGTCCTTCTGAAAGACATGTCTTCGTAGCCACTGACGAAACTTACGATTGTGTTCATCTTGTAGCAACTTTTCATTTCTTCCTTTTCTTGGATTTCTATCTCTTAATTCCTGTAGATGAACCTCAATAAAAGGCTCAACTTTAACCCTATTATGTAAGGTATAGAGACAAGCTTTCTCCCATTCACCTCGATTTACCAGCGATGGAATGCCGACGGATAGTCCTTTCCAGTCAATGTCTGTAGTCTTTGGCAATCCAATCGCTTCCATGGTGGACAAATACTCGGAGCAAATTTCGACCGATTCCTCTGCAATGTAGCTTTCTACTATACATCTTTCTGGCCTATTTCGGTTCTTGACATAACCCTTCAAAACCTTCATGTACCTTTCAAAAGGATACATCCATCTCAAGTAAATCGGTCCACATAGCTTCACTTCCCGGACTAAGTGCCCCGTTAGATGAATCATTATGTCAAAAAATGAGGGTGGAAAGTACTTCTCAAGCAAGCACAACGTCTTAACCAACTCTGATTGTAGCAAATCTAGTGTCACTGGATCAATTACCTTGGAGCATATCGAGTTGAAAAATGAGCATAATTTGGTATTTGCGAATCTCACATCCTTCGTTAAAACTCCTCGCAAGGCCAGCGATAATAACTGTTGCATCAAGATATGACAATCATGTGTTTTCATTCCAATCAGCCTCAGATCCTTCATAAACACCAACCTTTTGATGTTTGAAGAATACCCGTTGTGCACTTTTATAGAAGCGAACCACTAACAAAGCTTTCTTTTTTCCTGTCTTGATAAGGTGTACTTCGCCGGAGGTAAGTAAGTTGCATTCCCTTTTTTCGTAGGGATCAAGCTAAGTCTAATCTTCAATTCCTTAAGATCCAACCGTGCTTTTTCACCATCTTTGCTCTTATTAGGAATGTCTAGTAACATGCCCACTATTGATTCACAAACGTTTTTCTCAATATGCATCACATCCAAGCAATGACGAGCAAAAAATGTCTTCCAATATGGAAGTTCGTAGAAGATTGACTGCTTTTTCCAAGGTTCATCAACCATGGGTTCATTGTTACTCCGTTTTCTTTTCCCGAGCACCACTTTCAAATCCTTAACCATCTCATAAATGTCTTCACCCGTCAAAACCCGGGGAGGGATTCTTTCTTCCGTATTACCATCAAAAGCCTTTTTCTGTTTGCAGTATCGATGATTTTGTGGTAAGAATCTTCTATGACCAAGGTAAACAGTTTTCTTACCATTCTTCAATCGGATGGAAGATGTTTCTTTCATACAAATGAGACAGCCGATAGAACTCTTGACTGAATAACCAGATAGATTTCCATAAGCAGGAAAGTCATTAATTGTCCACATCAACATTGCATGGAGTTTGAATGTCTCTTGATGGTAAGCATCTCTAACTTCGATCCCCTTTTCCCATAAGCTCTTTAGATCATCGATTAGTGGTGCTAAGTACACATCAATGTCATTCCCTGGTTGTTGAGGACCAGATATCAATAAAGTCAACATTAAGAACTTCCACTTCATGCTAAACTTCGGAGGGAGATTGTAGTTGACAAGTATGACGGGCCAAGTATTATGCCTACTACTCATATTACCATGTGGGTTCATTTCGTCCGCCGACAAACCAAGACATAGATTCCGTGGTTCCGCACTAAATTCAGGATGATCGGCATCAAAGGTCTTCCATTGTGGTGCATCAACTGGATGTCTAAGCATGCCATCTTCAACACGTTTATCATGGTGCCAAGTCAAATTCTTGGCATGATCGGCATTACGGAATAAATGCCGCAGATGCGGTGCTGGAGGAATGTACCATAACACCTTTGCCGGCACACCTTTGCCGGCACACCTTTGCTGCCATTCGTTGGATTCTTGCCCTTCTTTCATCTCGACTCATTACAAACCGGACATTCATCCAAATCCTCATAAGCATTTCGGTAAAGGGCGCAATCATTTGGACATGCATGAATTTTTTCATATTCCATTCCCAAAGTGCTCAATGTCTTCTTAGCTTCGTACATACTAGTGGGTATTTTATTATCAACTGGTAGAACCTCTCTTAGAAATTCTAAAAGAGCCGTGAAACAAGAATTTGTCCACCCTCTCGATGCCTTCATGTTCCATAATTTGACCAATGCAGACAATTTCGTATATTTACTACACCCGTCATACAAGGGCATCTCGACATCATTCATCATTGCTTCAAATAACTTCAGACGATGCACAAACTGTTATTCCAAATCATTAACCATATCAAATAAATTATCTCCTACATCTTCCTCAACAATAGGTTCTTCTGCTTTGTTCTTCGATGATGGATTAAAACACATTTCACCGTGTAAATACCATGTTTGGTACAAACAAATAATCCCACGGGCAAGCAAATGCCTTCTAACTTCATCAACTGAATGAGATCTATGATTTCCACAATCCACACAAGGACATCAAATCTTATCATTCTTCATGTGAGTTTTGGCAAATGACAAAAATTCTTCAACACCATCTCGATATTTTATAGTCAATCTATTAGCCCACATCTATTTTCGATCTATTTCCAAGAACCCCACCTAAATCGATATTAAATATATCATACAATTCATTCAATAATCAAGTTTTTACATTTAAAAATACAACATATTAAGCTATTGAAAAAATTCAACGAATCATACTTAAAGAAGAAAAACAAACGAGAATATATACCATTTTAGATATCTACAATAATTCGTCAATAACAATCAAATAACTAAAAAGAAGAGAAAGTAATAATCACTATACTTACAAATAATTACTATATGCGAGACGTGGTTTCGTAGGTTTCTGTGATGTTTTTCGCGACTGCACGATAGTTCTGTAAGATAAAATGAGTACTGCTGCTAGGGATACAAAAATTAAGAATACACGACGGGTTTTTATAAAACCGTCGTGCAATCATAGATATTCCACGACGGTCCTGGGACCATCGTGAAAACCCTAGATTTTACGGGGTTTTACACGACGGTCCCGTTGGACCATCGTGTAAACCCTCGTTTTTACGGGGGTTTACACGACGGTACAGTGGGACCGTCGTGTAAACCCTGGTTTAAACGACGATGTAGAAAAACCGTCATGTATGATGGTTATTCGAAACCGTCGTGTAACCTCCGTCGTGTAATCCCTTTTTTGTAGTAGTGACTTAAGATGGAAATAGATGTTTATTTCCCTATCCTAATAGATAAGGAAACCCTTGAAAGAGAATCAATATAGATACCCATTCTTATTCCTTTTCTTTACTGTCCAAACATATTACTTTTTGCATTACATTCTATTATGATTTGGTAAACATGCAAATATAACTCTCAATTCTTTGTAAATAATAAAAAAGAGGTTTCTAAATTGTTTTTACAATGGATTTTACTTTGGCCGCACCTGAGTCCCAAAGTGGCAACTTATTACTTTTTCATTACTGATTTTACCATCATTTTTTTCCCTTTCTCATTTGGGCATGTTAGTAACTCTTTTCTACTTGGTCATCACTAATTTTACCACTCATTTTATCGTCATCTGGGCATATTACTTGGAAGTAAACTCGTGATCAGCACCTTGCTACTCCGAATTTGGCGGTCTGTCATGACAATTCGGAAGATTTCATGAGTGCTCAATAGGGAATGATTTTTACATATTCCTGCTTTGTAATGTAGAAACTCTTTCTTTTGATTACTGAGGCATGCAAGGATGCACACCAAAAAAGTGTTCAGGTGAGAATTTCTCAGTTTATTCAAAGGAAAAAAAAAAAAAAGGAAGAAATTATCGTATTTTGCTGATAAATGAAATACTTCACCTTGTTGATCCTCAAACTATGAAGGAAAGGATGAGTGATCTTGCCCAAAGTCTCCGAATGCCTCCGAGTCTCAACGACGCATTGAAGTAATCTTATTTTTCTTAATGTAATGGTCTGAGATGAACAATTTTGTGTATGTACCATGTAACGACCCGCCTAGCACAGGCCGTTACCATACATACATACTTATGAAACACAGCGGAAATTTTTTTTTTTTTTTTATAGCATACGAGTGCAACATATAAAGGTGTCTTTATCAAAATATTTACTATATCATAATTACGTAAAGGACAAAATGCGTAGCGGCTACATTTCCCACATTTCACAGTTTGCCCCGCCATGCCTTTCCATCTTGCATCAACCATTGCTGACGGTTGCTTACCTACAGCATAAACGTAAGACAGTGAGCTTTCGCTCAGCAAGTACAACCTCCTATACCGCAACATAAACAACCATGATCTAATCTTTCACATACTAACTTAACTTACCATAGCATATTGTACATATCATGGCTTCCTTTTCATAGCATAACATACATCATAATGCATGGTCCATTTATGCTTATTTTATGCTTAATTCATGCTTAGCTTACTTTCATTTCTTATCGTACTTATGGGCCCCTTACTTGTGTGCATGTACCGGGCGCGCTCTATGGGCTTACTCTTGCCATAGCTCAACCCGACCTGACGCGGGTCGGTACAACACAGGCGACTTGCTCGCCATCTTACTTTCCTTTCATCTTATCATGTCATACTTGATCTTATTTTATAAGATTTTGTGAACATGCTTCGTGCTCTCATACTTCCATGATTCATGTAATCATAACATAATATTCATCATAAACATACCTTAACTTATCATACTACATAACCTAGCATACAACATATGACATATTGCATAGCATATCAATAACATAACATAACAACAATAACCTTACTTAGTACTAACAATATAACATAGTAGCAACAACAACATAACATAGCATCAATAACACATAGCATAGCATCAACAACCGCATAACATACATCCCTAGCATACATCTAACATACTTAGGCAAGTACCACAACAAAGCCTATGCTGTAGGCGGTGGTTGTACTTACCTCTCCTGCTATGTCCTGCGTTATGCTGCTTCTTCTCTGAGTACAGCTGTAGGTTCTCTCCTGCTCCTTGAAGGACATAGGTGAGGTTCTTAGTTAGTGTTGCAGAATGTCGATACTCTAATCAACATGCTTACATAATCCTAATTGTATGTCCCTGATACTAGATGTCTTACTGGGTTATAGATAGTAACCCTATTATTAATAGAACCCAATTTGGTTTAAAAATCCATTTTCCATTTCTTTGGAAACTTGGTTAATTTTAACTTCAAAAATCGTTTACTTAACTCATAAAAATTCATATCCTTAAAATAGGTTTTTATAAAATCATTTAGGACTGGAAACTGCCTTTGGAACAGTTTCCCTAGTCAAAACAGTGGTTTTTGGAAAAGATACAATTTTTCTGTACTGTTTTTTAGAAAATCCTGTGCAGGAATTTCCTATTCCCTGCACAGTCTTTATAAAACCGTGTCAGTTTAAAGATGAATTCCGATTTTGAAAAAGTTGTCTTCACGAAAGTTCTAGCTCTCGAAAAATCCTAAAACTTTTGTGTTTGGAGAAAAATCCAGTTCTGCTTGTATTTGCGTCAGTTTTTGTTTGAAACTGGCTGATCCTGTAAACTGGGTCTGGGCAGACCAGCCACGGGTTTTTGTAAAAACAGAGACCATTGGAGTCTCATTTTGGGATTCTTCCCAAGCTGTCCTCTAGGAAAAACCCTTCTGAACAACTTTTATGTTTTAAGTTTCACCCAGTTCGGCCTCTAAAGGCCTCAAATTTCTCTTTTCCCGAAACTGGGCAGTTCACATCCGAACTGGCAGTTTTTGGTTTTAAATTCGTTTTACGTCCTATTACGCACATCTAACCTCAACCGAACACGCGGGAGCCTAGATAGCATACATGCAGCGTTTTCTAACGTCCCATAAGAACCAACATGTAACTCCAACGTGCCCATGCAAACCAAAACCCGCACTAACCTAGCCTAGGTTTGCATGGTTCTAACTTTGCATTACATTCATACATGCATCAATCATTCACCCTTAAACTAGCAGCCAATCATGCACTGCCTAGGGAAGATTTTGGACCAAAAATCAGGGGGCATACAATCCTAAGCATCACGCATGGAAATCAATCACAAACAAGCACAACAATGCAAGAGTTCAAGCCATACACCCTTAGATCTACAAATCAAGCACATACAACCTACTAGGGCATAAAATGGAAGATGGACTTATGTCCTTACAACCAAATTGAATCACCTTATAACTTTGAATTTGAACTCAAATAAAAGAGTTAGGGCTCTAGATTTTTACCTTAGACCAAAGTCAAGTTTTGGTCACAAAATTTCTTCCTCCCTCTAGCTCACCCTAGCTCACGGCCACTCCCCAAAGTGAGCTCCAAAATTTCAGCCACTTGATGGCTGCCTTACCAAGGTTCGGCCACACCACACCAAGCTTTCTTTCTCAACTTTTTTCTCTCTCTTTCTCCTTCCCTCACAACCGGCCACTAGGCCAATTGGTCTCCAAAAATTTTCCAAACTTTTTTCTTGGCTTTCCACTCAAAATCCGAACATTCCCTAAGCAAAACCCCTTTGGAAATTTTGATTTTTCTCTTGGCTCCCTCTCACTTTCTTTTTCGGTTTTGATGGGCAGAAAAATGGCAAGAGTTTGGCTAGAGGTTGTGAAAAATGAACAAGGACCACCCCTATTTATAGGCAAAAGGAGAACTTCTTGAAATTCAACTTTGACCCCTAAATTATTGAAAAATTTGCCAAATGGCATGCTAGGTGGCCTGCCATCCCCCTTGGAGAACAAGCAAAAATTATTCTAGAACAAAACACTTGTCATCTAATGCTTGGTTCATGGAATTATGATGTCATAATTCCAAATAAGGATGATGTCATAATTTAAAAGGTATATGATGTCATCCTAAGGCCTTGTTTGGCTACTTTTCTCTAAAATAATCCATTTTTGTGTTACACAGATATTTCCAATACTGTGTTCACTAATACACAGTACAATTCAGTACTGTTTTACTCAACTGCAGTCCAAAATTTATCTGCGTAAAAATGGACTGTAAAAACTTTTTCTTATTTTTCCGAGCCCTTTTGGTCTTTAGTTCCCACTAGGTGTGCTTGATTTTCTAAGGTGGTTTTTAAAACCTATGCATGCTATCTTAACCGTAAAGATGGTTTTCGCAGTATCCTTTATTTTTCAATACTGCAAAATCACTCATTTGACCGTTCTTGGTCAAACTTTGACTTTCGTAAAATCATGTACTTTTCGTCCCTTTTTTACTCAAAAGGTCCGCTTCTAATCTACATAGTCCATTTTGAGTTTTATTGATACTGAAAACTCATAAAATGTAAGAAAACTCTTAACCGAGATTCTCTTTCAATAATACCTTGATGGTATACATTTAATTCCTTTGAAAGGAAATAGTAACATCGGAAAATCTAGGTATTACATACCAGGCAAAAATGCTCACTTTTAAAGGCACTTAAAGTTTAGTTTCATTTTATTTTATGGTAGTAACAAGTTTTTCGATCCTATATCCCTAGCCTTACCACAAAATCAATGGACTATAAAATTTGTCTGGTAAAGAAATTACTCACTTGAGTATAATAATGAAAAACTTGTAGTCCTTGTTATTCATGGCTGTTATTTATTTTGAGGAATTCAGTGTCTTTACAAGAAAGTCCATAATCTTGGCAAATACAATCAATAATACATTTGTAGATCCTAATTTATCTTGCATTGAACAATTTTCAAGTAGAGTAACAAATTTGATTAAAATTTGTCTATATTCCCCAATTCACTTCAATCTTCATGACAAATGAATTTCATGAGAATATCTGTACCTAAACTTGAATGTTCATTTATATGGTAATGGTCCCTAATCTAATTCCTTCATCACTAAGCCATCAATTATATGTTTGCTTTTTCCCTATCCAATCAATCTTTCTCGATCAAACCCCATTTTTGATCGCCATCATCAAGATTTCAGCAATTCTTTCCCCAACATTGACAACTACAAATTAAACCTTTTGCTCTATGTGATAAAATGCGGCAAAGCCAATAAACCAATCAAAGCAACAATTAATAAATCAAAATAATCAACCACACAAGGGACACCGGTTTTTTACGTGGAAAACCCTTCAACATGAAGGAAAAAACCACGGGACCATAGGAAGATATCAACTTCCACTAAATTAACAATAAATTACAAAGTTTTCTTTACATACCACTAGATGCTCACAATCATTAAGATAAATACTTAAAAAAAGAAAAAAAAAAAAAAAAAAAAAAAAAAAAAAAAAAAAAACCTTTACGGACTATTGGGCTTGGCCCCATTAATTTGTCCAACTATGAGGCGGACCCAACACCAAAAATTATCTGAGTTGGAAAAGAAAAAAGAAAAAGAAAAGAAAAAGAAAAAGAAAAAGAAAAAGAACATAAGCAATATTTTTCACTTGCATTTGTTGAATGAAAGCTCGTTGTGGTCGAAAGATTGGAAATTCATGGCCAGCTACACTCACAGTTGCTAAGTCAAGCCTTTGTCTACCTTTGTCCATCCTCCTACCTATAGAATGAAAATTTTACCTTAAAATTTAGAAAAACTTTCAATCTTATTAGGTTAAAAAGAAAATAATGTCGGTTTTGTAAATACCTATCCTCGAGTACCGTGTATACATCCTGGTTTCTATGGTGAGATTGAGATTGTTAAGAGAGAACCTTATGTCAATTACTCCACTGCAGAGAAACAGAAACAATATGTGAAACTTGAATTCAAGTAATTCTCCTATTCCAAGTCACTTTCAATAACACATAAATTTAGTAATATTTAGATGGGCTTTCTACATTATGGAATCTCGAGCAATATAATATGCTATAAATGTTAGATTTGATTAAGATCACATCAAAATGAAACTAAATGTAAAATTGATAGAATCTAATATAAATCAGATAGTTTAAAATAAAGCTCTACTTATATGAATGTGGAATGTCATAATTTAGAAGCTTTTTTCTTTGATTAGATGCAATTGTCATGCACAAGTTATGACAAGAACACAAATATTTAGTCTCGAGGATTTCCTTTTGCATTATTCACTAACTAGATCATGATCAATATTGAACTCAATTATATCTTCTTCTGAACTCCTCCAATGACAGATAATAAACATAAACAACTATCATAGAATGGCTCTTTTTGTACAAAATAATTATCGAATCTCCCCTTTGTTTCCGATAGCATGCAAAGGATAATTTACAAGCAGGCATGAAATGGTCAATTACCTAGAAGATACATCCTTCTTTATTTACTCTTTTTTTTTTCGGTGAATTATAACTAAGAACTACAACCATACTAACAAAGTAGTCCATTTCTAAACGGCAAAAGATTCAAATTTGTGTATTCTACTCTAAATATCGGATGAAGAAACTTACGCATAAATTAACTTAAATTATTTCCTCAATGCCGAAATGAAAATCAAGAGAACAAAATCTAGCAAAAAGGAAAGAAGCAACTCATTTTTCCCTATTGAGAAAATTACCCAAATAACCATTTTTTTTTTTTAATTTATTGATTAACATGACACAAAATCTCCACTCTTGACCAATGACACAAATTTTAGCTAACTTTAATTTAATTTTATGTTAAATTGGTCTAGTATTAAATTTTTGTGTCATGTTGGTGCAATGATCTTTAAATTTGTGACATTTAGGTGCTTTCCCTTTTTCTATTAGACACAACGGGACTAAATCAAGAGAACTAAAAGAACAGTAGAGAATTGTAACGACCCAAATTTTAATTACAATATTGTTACAAATTAGATGATAGGAATTCACATGGGTAATATAATGGTATTGTATTTAATTAATTTTAATGTTGTGTTGAGTTATTTTCCATAGGTAACGCAACGAGTACACAATTTACAAGAACAAGTTAATGTTATTTAATGAAAATTTTTTATAATTTCATGTTTTGATTTGATGAATTATGATATGATCATGACGTGATGTGTTTTATGTTACAAAGTATGTAATTAAATATTCTAGGAAAATTCAAAGTTTTCCTTGATCTTTCCTTTTACGAAAAATGACTCATTTTTCATTACGTTAACTTCACACTTAATTTTGTATCACTCAATGTCCGAAATTATTTCTCTATTTTATATAAAATTATTGAGCACTTCATAATTATTCCAACACCTACTCATTAGCATAAATTTGACATAAGAGTAAGAAATTATGGCTAGTATACTCTCCGAATACTTGCCAGTCACCAAATAGTTTACTGTGTGTGAAAATAGGTGCGGAAATTCTAGAAGTTGCCCAAATTGTTTTTCTTTTTCTTTCACACGTTTTCACACTCTAATAACAACCATCCCCTACCTATTAAGAGCCAATTTCCTAAATTTAATTTCCAGTTAATCCCAAAATTAATCCTCTTAAATTTTTTCTATGCATTATGAACCATCTCCCTCCCTCTATCATTATTCTCTCTCTCTCTTTCCCTTCCATCCTCTCACAAAGATCTTTGGTTTATTGTTATTTTTGGTTGGAAGATTATTTTGGATTTCCTTCAGTTTATTTTGTGATATAGATTTTAAATTTTATATTAATTATAGAGGTTATTTTATAAGATAAAAATAATATTTAAAAAATTTTGAAATCTATATCATGAAATAAACTTAAGGAAATTCATCAAGATTTCCTATGTAGTATTAAAGCTTTTGTTATAATTTAACCTAAAGTTATGATATGCTAAATTCTGATATGTGACAATTAAAATTATATTAAATTTTAATTAAGTAATATGTCACAATATGAGGTTGCAATAGTGTGACCCAATAGTATGAATTATGATTAGATAAAAATATAATCTTATTATGTTTTTTTTTTTTCAACCCAAACTTTTTATAGGTATATTTTTATTTTTACTTAGTAAAATTGGGTGTATTTTTTTGGTAGAGGGTAGCTCCGTCAGGAAGCTAACCTAATTGGGACGTCCTAACTTAGATTGATACCAATTAAACTATTAATTTGTTAAAATCAATTTGATAATTTGGAATTGAATTTGTATAAAAAGAAAAAAAAAAAAAAAAAAAAAAGCAACCATTACCTTTTTTGGGCTTCAAAAAGCAGCTCTTCTATAATGTCAAACTCCCCCACTTCCTCTTTCTCTTGCTAGTAGATATTTGGTTGAATTGAGCTTGCACCGAGGAATGGATTTCCGCAACGTGAAACACCTTCCCATCATAAACGAGCTTATTCCTAGCCCGCCAAATAGTATCCACAAGAAGAGATGCATATATTAAGAAATCCCGGTCATAATTTCGATCCAACACAAATTCAAGGAAAGAAGCCATGGAATCACAGAGGA
>CM046362.1:12496428-12535227 GCA_025413025.1 Ficus hispida
ATTCCAACACCTACTCATTAGCATAAATTTGACATAAGAGTAAGAAATTATGGCTAGTATACTCTCCGAATACTTGCCAGTCACCAAATAGTTTACTGTGTGTGAAAATAGGTGCGGAAATTCTAGAAGTTGCCCAAATTGTTTTTCTTTTTTCTTTCACACGTTTTCACACTCTAATAACAACATCCCCTACCTATTAAGAGCCAATTTCCTAAATTTTAATTTCCAGTTAATCCCAAAAATTAATCCTCTTAAAATTTTTTCTATGCATTATGAACCATCTCCCTCCCTCTATCATTATTCTCTCTCTCTCTTTCCCTTCCATCCTCTCACAAAGATCTTTGGTTTATTGTTATTTTTGGTTGGAAGATTATTTTGGAATTTCCTTCAGTTTATTTTGTGATATAGATTTTAAATTTTATATTAATTATAGAGGTTATTTTATAAGATAAAATAATATTTAAAAAATTTGAAATCTATATCATGAAATAAACTTAAGGAAATTCATCAAGATTTCCTATGTAGTATTAAAGCTTTTGTTATAAATTTAACCTAAAGTTATGATATGCTAAATTCTGATGATGTGACAATTAAAATTATATTAAATTTTAATTAAGTAATATGTCACAATATGAGGTTGCAATAGTGTGACCCAATAGTATGAATTATGATTAGATAAAAATATAATCTTATTATGTTTTTTTTTTTTTCAACCCAAACTTTTTATAGGTATATTTTTATTTTTACTTAGTAAAATTGGGTGTATTTTTTTGGTAGAGGGTAGCTCCGTCAGGGAAGCTAACCTAATTGGGACGTCCTAACTTAGATTGATACCAATTAAACTATTAATTTGTTAAAATCAATTTGATAATTTGGAATTGAATTTGTATAAAAAGAAAAAAAAAAAAAAAAAAAAAAAAGCAACCATTACCTTTTTTGGGGCTTCAAAAAGCAGCTCTTCTATAATGTCAAACTCCCCCACTTCCTCTTTCTCTTGCTAGTAGATATTTGGTTGAATTGAGCTTGCACCGAGGAATGGATTTCCGCAACGTGAAACACCTTCCCATCATAAACGAGCTTATTCCTAGCCCGCCAAATAGTATCCACAAGAAGAGATGCATATATTAAGAAATCCCGGTCATAATTTCGATCCAACACAAATTCAAGGAAAGAAGCCATGGAATCACAGAGGAGGCTGTGCGGAGGGGCCCCATCGACACCTGAACCAAAGAGGTCTAACTTTCTCACAAAACAGAAACAAATGGATGGCACTTTCCAAACCCGACCCACACAATGGGCAACTAGTATCACCCGCATGATTCAGAGCTGCTAGGACCGGTAAAGCATCCCGAAGAAGCTGCCACCATAGTATCTTGTGCCTGTGGTTTAAGTTGGAGCTCCATATTTTCTCACAAAGTTTCTTTCTAGACGAGGAAAACTGAAAGTGACGCAGCTGCTCTAAAATACTCTCCCAAAATAAGCTCGGTCCACCCTCATCGTTGACAACATTTGATTTCCTACATACATATTGACTGCTGATGATACCAAATTCCATTGCGTCTTGGACACGTAGCAAGCGGATCCCACACCTTTTTATTTTTATATCTGCTTCCTCATCAGTTCCGAAGTTAAATGACATCTCTTCTGCAGAGTAAAATTTTTCTACATCACACATAAATGTAGTCATGGATACATGGTTCTCGACATTCGAAGGCAATAGCTGCAGGGGAAGTGGGAGGTGCCTTTCATCGCCGTCGAATGTTTTGACATATATTTCGCCGTTTTAAAGGCAATAGATCCATGGCCCTCTGATGTCCATGCATGAAAGAATAAAGCAAAATGCAAAGCCCATGAAGTTGGAATTACAAGGAAGCCGAGTATTAATTGAACGTCCCTTCTTTTGATAGCTGAACCACTCCGGAATGTTATCCCCTGGATAACACATTTTAGTAGTTGGAGGACAAGACTGCAGCAAAGCATGAATAAACCATGGTTATTTTTAAATAAAAAAACTAAATTTATTTGTTACAAGAAATAGCGAATTTGGGATAAAAAGCTTATAACTTGGCTGTGCCATGAAAACATCACAATTATTTCAAATATAGATAAAATAAAATTAAACATTTTACTTGAATAAAAGAAAGAAGAGGCATACCTTATACGGAGTTTTTCTCAATGCAAATTTTGTTGCAATTAGCGAAGCTCTCATCTGAAATTCAGACATTAAGTTCTGGTGTTCCAACTTTAAGCAATCCATAAATGAAAAAGCGACCTCAAGATTAACACGATCTGTAGGTGGTTGTGTGAGTGCAGTCAATGAATTTGACACCATTTTCAGTGACATACATCCACTTGCATCAACTTTCTCTATAGTCAGTGGAAGCCCTGGTAGAGATTGGAAAAACCTGCAACCTCGTAGAAAATTTGATGTTTTCAGGTATTTTCATAATATTTGCTCGAGAGAGCTCTAAATACAACAAGAAAGTTAAACATGAGAACAAATTATTAGGGATCTGATACACACTTGTGCCTGTAAGACATAAGTGTTGCACCAAGTTCGTGCCACTTGACAAGGGACGAGGCAAGCTTTTAAGCTTTGGCCATATCTGATCCCCGAGCCCTCTAAAGATATTAATAGAATTGGTATTGGCTCTAAAATTTATGGAAAGTACTCTAGTTTTGAGCATTAACATAGTAGAAGTTGATTGAGAGATTTTAACTTACAGATGGTGGTTGGAAGACTCTTGAGATTTTGGCATCCATAAAGGTCAAAATATTCAATCCCAATCAGATTGTAAATTGACTTTGGCAAATCTATAATCCCTGATCTCGATAAATAAAGAAACCTTAGATTTGGCATTGGCTCTGAAATTTCTGGCAAGTACTCTAGTTTTGAGCAAGAAGGGAGTAGAAGTGTTTGAAGAGATTTTAACTTACAGAAGGTGGTTGGAAGACTCTTGAGATTTTGGCATTTATAAAGGTTTAAAAATTCAATCCCAATCAGATTGTAAATTGACTTTGGTAAATCTATAATCCCTGATCCTGATAAATCAAGAAACCTTAGATTTGGCATTGGCTCCGAAATTTCTGGCAAGTACTCTAGTTTTGAGCAAGAAGGGAGTAGAAGTGTTTGAAGAGATTTTAACTTACAGAAGGTGGTTGGAAGACTCTTGAGATTTTGGCATTTATAAAGGTTTAAATATTCAATCCCAATCAGATTGTAAATTGACTTTGGCAAATATATAATCCATGTTTCTGATAAATCGAGAAACCATAGATTTGGCATTGGTTCCAAAATTTCTGGCAAGTACTCTAACTTTGAGCAGTGGTTTAGATGAAGAAGTTGCAACGACTTCAGCTTGCCAATGCTGCTTGGAAGATGCTCAAGACTTGTACAACCAATGAGATAGATCTTTTCCACATTTAGTGCTTGAGAGAGGTTTGGAATTTCAATTAGGTTCTCAGATTCTCCAAGATCTAGAACTTTTAAGCTCCCAAAATTCTGTCACCAAATACAAATGGAATAAAGAATCTTATATTAGATTCATTACACAAGATATTTAAAGCAATTGGAAGTAAATATTACCTGAACGCCATCCCAAAGTTTCTCTAGCTTACTCCCACGCAAGATCAGCTCAACAAGATTTTGTGGCTTAAAATTTTGAGGCAAAGTTCTTGAAGGGTAACGGTTCCAACAAAGATATCTAAGCTCGTCAGGAAGAGATAGAAGACCTTGTGGAAGGTTTAACTTTTTGGTAAGATCATAAAAATATCCAGCAATTAACAAATATTTTAAATTGATCGTGTCTTTGAAAACTAGAGGATCCAAGTCTATGCCATTTTCAAGTTCATGAATATTTAGAGAAATCCCTTGGACTTCTTTTGTCCCCTGAAAATTGAGAGGAAACAGAGTCATGAGCATATGTGACATACACAAAATTGTAAAATGTAAACTTCATATAAGGTATAGAGACGAGCTTCTAATAACTAGAAATACCACTACATATGCACACATTGCAGTTTTTCCTTTTTGTCCGCTCAAGTCTAGGTGTTTGGTATTTGATTATCTTAATTTAAACATACTAAATCGTGCTAAATGCTGACATAACATATGTGTGCGCCGTTATAGACAAATTAATTGAAATGGTTTTGTGCTTTCTATTTTTCATGCAGACAGTTTACTCAAATTTTAATGAAATTTTATTGTAGTTGCTACTTACAGTATTATATTTCAAGACATGGTAGATATCCTTAGCCAACCACAATCTACTGCGCTTTCCAGGCTCATTATAAGATTCTTCACGAACAATCTCCCACCCCATTTCTTGCAGCAAATCATGTGTACGTAACCTGTTTTCCTCGAGAGTTATGAGAGACTTAGCGATGAGAATATCAATTCCTATTTCCACATCAAGATCACAAGCATGTAGTATCATTTCTACATATTCTTTATCCTCACCCTTGAAGAAGCATGCTATATCAAGAAATATCTCCTTCTCATTGTGTTCTAGACCATCATAACTGATTCTCAGTACTTCATGGATTTCCTTGTTTGGACATTTTTTCAATTTATTCAATGCACTTTCCCATGATTCTGGGCTCTTGGAATGCAGGTGAGAACCCAAAACTTTAAGAGCCAATGGAAGGCCTCGAGTATACTCGACCACCCTATACGACAGCAATTCATAATCCTCCAGGGGAGAGTTTTGTCGAAAAGCTTTTGAGCAAAAGAGTTGAAGTGCTTCTTCGAAATTTAATCCTTCTACTGAGTATATTTCATGTGCAGCAATATTATTGAGCACTTGAGAATCTCTAGTTGTTATAATGATTTTACTGCCAGGACCAAACGAAACTTGTTCAACTAGATATTCTAGTTGTTTAGCACTATCCACATCGTCAAGAACAACAAGAGCCTTTGTACACTGAAGCCTATTCTTTGCAAATTCGTTGATTTCTATCAAACTTTCTTCCCTCAATAATTTAGAAAAAAGTTTTTTTTGTAAATTAGTGAGCCCAATTTTTTATTCTTCCTTAACGTTTTCAAGAAAAAAGCAACCTTCAAATTGAGATGCAAATCGGCAGAAAAAGTCACGAGCCAGTGTTGTCTTACCAATACCGCCAATGCCCCAAATGCCTACAATGCGAACTTCTTGCGAGTCGATGTCCAACAATGATTTAATTTGCTCAATTCGTTTGTCCATTCCAACCAAGTCCTTTTCCTTCAAATTATTGCTTGGTGATAAGTAATTCAACTTCCCCATAACATCTTTGACAATTTCCTCAACTAATTCAGCTTCCGACCTACCACCATGAAGAGTAAATAGCAATGAGTTATGATAAGAAATCAAAGAGACTTATGACAAAGATGTTCTCATTTAATGTTAATGTTGCTTATAAGATCTTTTTTTTTTTTTTTTTGTTTCAATTCATGTTCTTGTCTAGCCATTTGAACGAATCAGGCACGAACAAGTCCTTGTTTTGAATTGTAAGAGATAATTTGAAGATGAATGATTATTATCTGAATATATTATGGGTGTGTTTACTAATGCATAATCGGAGTGAGCATTCCTATTGGGCATGTCGATGCTCACCCCTTATATTTAACCTCTCAGGTAGTGTTTAGCGCGACTTATCCAGTGAGGAGTAAGTGGAGGGATTTTGCTGTGGAGATCGTAGAGGAGTATTTTATTGCAACAATAGGTCTTTTACATTTCCATTTAATTATGAACTTATCGTTGTGGACTATATCAAAATAATGTTTGACTTGCATTTTTCCGATGATGACGGATTTTTAGGTACTTAAAAAAAATTATGGTGCTACTCTTACTGTTGATTTGATGATGTATAACTGTATTTTCAAATTTTTCTTTCAACTCCATGGGCAATGTTTTTAAGTATTTATGAAATTATCTCATTTTGTTTATTTTAATTAATATATTACTACTGATTAACCCCCACTTAGGGGCGTTACAAGTAAAAATATTACGACAATAAAACTTAAGTTGTGTAACTTTTTTGGTTTTAAAAAAAGCTAAAAAGAATAAAAAAATTGAATTAAAATAAGCAAAATAAAAAATAGAGCATAAAAATAGATACATATATATTATGATAAAATTAAGTTCTTTATTCATGGTAATAAAGTTAATAATAATTAGGGCCTTCTTTTCGCACTAAAATAATGGAAAAATTGGATGTTATTTAATATTAAGTTAATAAAAAAATATTATATTTAGTTAATAAAAAATTAATATATGTTGCTATTATTTTTTAATATAATAATTTATAAGTAAATAAAGGATAAGATGGTAATTTAATATTAATATCAGGATTAAGAATCACAATCCGGAGGGGCATGGAATTGCCAATACGATTCTTCAATCCCAAATTGATGTGTGACCTACCATTCTCACTCCCATTTTAGGAAAATAATAAACAAGTAAATAAGGGATTAACACTCATTCCCTAATTCTGATAAGTAAATGCTATTTGGGTTCTCTTATGCCTTTTAAATATGGATCATTCGTTTTAAGGTCTGTATATTTGTAACTAACCATCTTGGTCGTTAATAATAAATTTTCTCCATCTTGAGGAGGATAATGTGGGGCAGCAAGATCCGGGTTTTTGTATGGGGATGGATCACCTCAAGGTTAAATAATACACATTTCTAGTTTTCAGAAGCTTTGCTGACAGTGTTAGATTTGGGAGAAAAATTTAGGTTTTTTGTTTTTTGTTTTTTGTTTTGTTTTGTTTTTTTTTTTTTTTTTTTTTTTTGTGTAGAAACGAACCAACGACCAAGACTCATGACATTGTATAGCCACAATGTGTGATGTTCAACATGACGTTTTTTCCTTTTTATGGTAATTTTGTTTGGGAATAACTTCACGTAGGTATTTCGGATTCCAATTCTAAATAGCATTTCCTTAATCTTTGAGTCTGATAGGTACGATTTCTTATTCTTGTCCAAAATTTTCCTTTTCTTGAAAAATTTTGCATGTCTTTATTTTCTAATTATGTTTAGACCATTTTTTTTTTAGTTATCCATTTGTGTTTTATCATATAAATAAGTGGGCCCTTTTTATTAGTGCAGAACAATCCTTGTTGAATGAAATTGAACTTGATCACAGATTTTTATCTCTTTGAATTTTTTATATTATTTTAGGAAACGATGAATTTTGAAGTTGTTTTCTTGAAATTTTGTGTGAATTTAAAAAATTAAAATTAATTTGTTATTCCATTTTTTAATATACAATACTGTTACTTCATGCCTATTAATCGGAGTAAATTTTGTTGTTTCTATAAGCCTTTGGGCATGAACTTTCCCCCCTTTATGGATCTTTAAAATTCTTTTTTTTTTTAAATAATTATTATTATTTAATAAAGATGGTGGTTCATTTTCATCATAGGATAGAGGTTTTGATTGTGGTTGCTGCCTGATTTATCGATAAAAGTTTTCCCAAAAAATTTATTTTACCAATACTAATTTTTTCCCTATATGTTCTTAAATTTACAGCCGTAGTGTTGATGATATTAATTAGCTAAGAGTTCAATTATGTACACGAATCTCTCTAATAATGTGGAAAAATATATACGATATTGTTACAAAAATAATCCGACTAATTGGACTAAACCTTTGTTGGTGTGATAATTCAGTCCTACGTACACCTATAGACAAGTTTCAATTTTCTAACAAATTGATATCCCAACCATGCCAAAATAATCATTAGACAACATGGAAATTAAGTTTTTCCTATTACTAACTGTAATGAAAATAATTCTAGTGGCTAAAGTATATAATTATAAAACCATACAGAGTGTGACATCTAAGTTTATTAGAAATTACCTAGTGGCTGATGATGAATGGAATCCAGATAAATTGCTCACTGTTGTCAAAGCGTTCTTCCATTTTTGCACCTTGTCCTTTTTATCGCTTTTTTCATGATCAGCAAATGCAGTTGCATAACTCTCTTTATGTTTTCGAACATTTGATGGTTCGATGTTGTAAAAAACCGGTATCACAATCTGTTTATCTATCTCCTTGCACTGAAGAATGTGACTGAGTTCTTCCAAACACCAAGAGGAAGTAGCATAATTTTCCGATAAAATGACTATGGAAATCTTTGATTCTTGGATTGCTTCCATAAGTGCAGGAGAGATTTCATCTCCTTTTTTTAGGCCCACCTCGTCTATGTAAGCTTGGATTTTTTTTTGAAGAAAAGCTTTATGAAGATGGCAAGTGAAATTATTACGAGTATCCTTACCTCTGAAACTGATGAATACATCGTAAAGCTTTTTTTGAAAAGAAACAGAAGAAGTAGCAGCCATGCTTAGTTGATGATTCAGAGGGGACCTATAGAAATCAAAATACATATAAATTAACAATATTAGGTTTAAAATTGGTAAGAAAAAATGAAGCCTTTCAGTAATGCACCTCTTGAGTGAAAATAGTGTTGAATTAGGCTTCTTTCTCAGTTTTCTTGAATGAAATTCCCTTTCGAAAGTATGAGAAGAAAGCAGATAACTTTAATGGGTACTCTTACTCTATATATGAACGAGAGACCTCATTAGAGTCGCAGCTAATATCAAGGAAATTTCTCAAAGAAGAAATGAAAACGAAAGTGGTGAGACGTTAAAGCACTTTCGTCTAAGTATCTGAAGGATATTAATTTGCAATTTTTGTGTGTTTTTAATTTTTAATTTTGTCTTCAACAGTTTTATTCAAATTTCGGAATTAAGATTATCCAAATCTTAATAAACCAGCAATTTAACTTTTTTCGCTTTAGAATAACTTTATCTTTTAATTTGTTTAGTTAATAATCAAAGAAAAATAAAGAAAAGAAAGCAAAGATAAACAAATAAAGAGCATGAGATAAGTTATGAGAATAAAAGTCTAGAGAGAAATTGGAGAGAGAGTATGAGGTGAGAGAAAATGAGAAGATCAGAAGCAATGAAAAAATAAAATAAGCAAATTACAAAGAGATTGGGGATAAAGAAAATAATGACATATATTGAAGAGCAGGAAATTAAAGATAGTGTTGAATTAAACTGCTTGTCGGTTTTCTTCTATGAAATTCCCCTGGAAATTATGAGAAAAAAGCGGATAACATGTGAACAGAGACCTCCACGTTAGAGTCGCAGCTAATATCAAGGAAATTTCTCAAAGAAAGAAATGAATGACAAGGTAGTTATATTGACTTTCATCACTTTCCTCGAATCATCCGAAACGTATAAATTTACAAATTTTGTTTGGACTCGCATTTGTTTATCCTTCAACGCATCATTAAAAAAATCACAGACAATGACATGAAAACATATTAATTTACAAATTTTGTTTGTACTCGCGTTAGCTTATTCTTAACACGTTATTAAAAAGATCACAGATAATGACATGAATGTTTGTTAAATATCTACTAGACGAACTCTAATATTTGACAAAAAAATATGTTATTGTCATCCAAATTTGACAGAAAATGTTAATATAAAGAAATCCAAAGTCTAGATTCTAAATATTTTAAATGAAATAAACTAAAAAGATAAAAGCCCAAAAATACCCCTGACCCCCAAATCATCAACCTTCTCTTCTCTCTTTACCTCTGCAGAGTCGTCGCAGGTAATCCACCATTGTTGTCGATCGGAATCTGCCGTCACAGTTGCCAGCATCATTTCTTCGTTGTCGTTGTCACCGATGACGGCTCTGCTCCATCATTAGAAGACTCAACCTCCGCTCCAAGCTTCTCAATCTCCGCCAAGAGCTCACCGATCTCAGCCTCGCAACGGTGGGAATCGCGAATGAGAGCTCGATTCCGGTGAAATTGCGAGCACGCTGGATCTCAAAAGCCATCGTCACTGACAGATCTTCATCGGTGAGGACTCTAACAACGATGGGCGTGCAAATTGAGACCGTAACGGCGCCGTCTTCGTCCACGAGTTCCAACGAGCTTCGGTGTCTCACAATCTCGCGATGGAAAGGAGATTGATGGCGAGAGAATCACAATCTCTCGTTGCGGTTGATCGTGACTCTTAACACCTTCGCACGATGTCCGGTCTCCTTCTCCGGGGATGTGGGAGCGGCGGCGGCGGCACTGCTCAGATCTGGAATTCTTGCAAATCTGGAATTTTTTTTTTTTTTTTTGGAAGGTAGATCTGAGGTCAGTTTAGGGGTATCCTTGGAATTAAAAAAAAAAAAAGGTTTTTAAGAAAATAATATAAGATTATAAAAAAAATCATGTAAATATTATATGAAAAATAATATTTAGCTAATAATCTTATTTACTGGAAAATACAAGATTTACTAGGAAATAATTATATTTACATAATAATTTGATATTTACACGTAAATACATATTTATCATGTCATTTTTATATTGTTAATTCATCCCGTTGATTTGACATTTACATATAAATATGATACTTTCATGTAAATACCATTATTTATTATGTCTTTTTTAGACTCTTAATTCATCTTGTTGATACGTTTTTTAAATTTTTTATTTTCTTTTAAATGTGAATTTTCCTTATTGATATAAGTATTACAAGTTTAGCCTCAAAATCCCAAATCAACCCCAAAATTGAATAAACTATACACTACCCACGGACAAATGGGGTGAATTTAGTGTTGGAATTAATTAGTGGGGTCTACCCATGTGACGAGCTTTTTACTACCCTACTTGTCGTCATAGAAAATATATAAGAAAACAAGAAATGACAAATCCTGTAATCATGACATTATATTTAAAATCTTATAATTAATAATTAATTTTCGTATGATTGATTTTGTTTATTTAGATCCATTACTATAAAGGATAAGTATCATTACAAAATAATATATTAAAATCAATTAATTATTATAATAACGTATAAAAAATTATAAGTATCATTTTATAGAAATTTAATTGTTATAATATTGTATAAAAAATTACTAAGTGTCGTTTTAATGAAATAACGGGGCAGAAGCAATGGGTAGGAAAATAAAATAGAGGTATTGCCGAGTATTGGGTCATAATAATCCGAAAAAAAAAAAAAAAAAAAAAACTTACTTGAGGTATATGATCCTTTCTTGAATGGAGACAAATTAAAAAATGGTTTTTGTTTTCAATCAAAGATAAAAGCTCCATACAAAATTACATATAAAGAAAAAGAGATTGGGTAAATAAAATCCACGGTCTCTTTTTTATTATTAATTATTTAGAATTTGAAGGGAAAAAAAACCATTTGATAGAATAATAAAAAAATTACTATCAAGAGAAATGAATTTTTTCTTGAACTTAATCAATTTAATGGAGAACCAATTCATATGGTAGGCAGGAAAAATGAGAGTGGCAAAAGTGAACCATTTTTTATCGTTGAATGACGCGTAGTGCAAAAAAGAAAAAAGTTATCGATCGTTAATTCAGGGGCAAACATGTCTTCCACTTCACGATCAAACTAGACCTAAATATATATATATATATATATATATATATGTAGACCTGGCCTCCTCATTAAATTAAGAACCTACCAAGGGCGAGTCTATGATAGGAACTTTCGGATCCCTATCCATAGGGAATTTTATAAGGACCACTTGGACTCCGATCGAACGGCTTCAATTAAAGTGCTGTGTCAAAACATTTTAAATTTCAGTATAAAGGATTGCAACTAACCGGAAAAAAACCAAAAAAACAAAAAAAAACTTTTCACTCCCGTCCACCCAACGCCAAAACTTCAAAATTGATCATAAACCAAACAACAGAACTAGCTGATTACCATACTTAAATAGATTTCTAGTAGTGAAGAAGAACAAAATATACATAGCCTTATGATAGTAAATATCCACGATATTTCTGAAATTTTCACCAAAATTTTCGTGCATGAGGGGTATCAAAATATCTTTGAGATGTAATATATTTTCCATTAAAATATTGGTGAATATCGGGAAGTACCAGTAAAAACTAATCGTTATCAGCTAAACAAAGTGTCATTTTTGCAAAATATTGGGAAATATCGAGGACATGTCGGAAATTTTGGTGGAAATTTCGGTTTGACAATTTTAGAAACTTTGTTTTGGAAATTTCAGAAATTCCGAATTTCTATCATTTACTAAATTTTTTTTATCATGCTATAATTATCTTCTGTTTTTTAAAACAAATAGTGAAAGAAAGCAACTAGCAAATAACAACTAGCACATTATAATTATCTTACATTTTTATATATAGTTTCCAATTTATGAAAATACATTAGAAATAGATCGAGGGAGAATGTCACAAATTCCACTGTTTCAAAACCTCTTGACATGTTTAACATTGTTTCTGGACACTTTGCTTCTTGCCACCCAAGAGTAATAGTCAAAGGTCAAAGGATATTAGTTAAAGGTTAACGTAACATGCTACATCCAAATTGCTCATATTAATAAAAAAGAAAAATCTGCAAGACACGAAGTGGCCATATTGGGAAAATTCTTCAAGAATATTTCGTGTTTTCGACATGGGTAGTCGAACATCTCTGGCACGGGTCACCAATGTTGGTCGTCGGAGTAATCTAGTATAAGAATATTTTGGGTATTTTATTTAAATATTTTTCATTTTCAACATGGATACTCAAATATCTCCGGTTCTGGCCACCGGCATCAATGCCCAATCATCGAAATATTATGGTTATTCTATTAAAATATTTTCTGTTTTCAACAGGGATGGTCGGAATTCTCCGACTCCAGCTGTTAGCATCGGTCACTGGAAAAATCTAGCAAAATAATATGGGTATTCACTACTACAGAATATGGATTCCATGATGGAGCTTCCGCGATCAGTTTTTAAAAACGGTCATTGAAGGTATGTCAAAAACACAGCACGGAAATGAATTTTCGAAAACAGTCGTCGAAGCTTCCATGATAGTTTCAACAAATAGTCATGGAATCCTTGGATGGATTGCACGACGGTTTACAAAAACTGTAGCAGAAGCTTCGGCTTCCATAACCGTTTTCATGAAAGCTTCAGTTTCTATGACCGTTTTTTAAAAATGGTAGTGGAATCTTCACAATAAAAACCCCCACAACCAAATCGTGCCCTCATTTTTGTGAGAGAGATTGTAATATCTCTCATTATCATTGGATAGTGAAAATAAAAGTCCCACATTAGAAGAGCACAAGCAAGCATTGTAGTATAAAATGAAACAAGTGATGTGTAAGTATTATTTATGTATGGTGGAGACTATGCTAATATTATGCACCACCACACACGCGCGCGTGCGTGCGATGGCGATTGGGCGTTTAGGGCGCTTATTAGGGCGCACTTTGCACTTCGCACGTACGCATCGTCGCAAGGAGTCAAGGAGCAATTTCTTTTTCAATGCAGTGTTTTTTCTAAATTAAATCTGGACCATTGTTTTTTATCAGGCACGATCTAACGGTTGGATTTGAGTGATTTCAGATTTAATTTAAACTGTTAATTGAATTATTTCAATCTAACGATCATAATTATTTCTGATGACCAACAGATATATTTTTTAACTGAAAAGGCACTTTTTTAATTTAAAAGTTGCACTTATTAAATTAAAAGGTGCGACTGTTATATCTATTGTGACTGTTGGGTCAAAAGGTACAATTGTTGTATCTGTTGCAATGCTTCATGAACAGGTGCAATGCTTCATGAACAGGTACATCAAAGTCTATAAAACTCCAGTTTCTGATGTTAGTTTTATATCTTGTTCTAGAATTTAATAAGATTGCTACTTATTAAATTCGTGGGTTTGTTGTATCTTGGGGGTAATTTGCCAAAACACCCAATAGCAAACTATTCGTAGTGGGGGCAAATAAAACCTTAAGGAAAGTAATTCCTACGCCTCAATCCCTTTTGATTTTCTCTACTCTATTCCGTCTCTGTACACAAAAACAGTTTTCCATCACCCACTTATCTTCAACAATCTTAAGGTTTTATTTTATGGAGACCGGAAAGATGACTTCTTTTCTGACTCCTGATGTCAAACTTGATCGCTTTGATGGGACGAATTTTACTCGTTGGAAAGGAAAACTGTTTTTTCTTCTCACAGTTCTGAAAATTGCATATGTCCTGGATTCGAATCTTCCTCCAATTCCTGAACCGAAAGATGACGATTCTGAAGCATTGAAGGCCGAAAGGAAGAAGAGGCAAGAAGACGAAGTGATGTGTCGAGGACATATTCTGAATACTCTATCGGACAGGTTGTACGACCTCTACAATTCAATGGAGAGTCCGAAGGAAATTTGGAATGCACTCGAATACAAGTATAAAATATAGAAGGAAGGTACGGATAAATTTCTCATATTAAAGTACCTCGAATTTACTATGGTTGATACTAAGTCTGTTTTGGATCAAATCCATGAGTTGCAACTTCTAGTCACGAAACTTAAAGAATTGAAAGTTGAGATTTCTGAATCATTCCTAGTGGGGGCTATAATTGCTAAATTACCCCAAAGTTGGAATAGTTATAGGAAGAAACTCCTTCATAGGAGGGATGACATAACTTTGGAAGAATTGCAAAAACATTTGAGGATCGAAGAGGAGACAAGATCTCGTGATCTAAAGAATAATTCTCATGATTCTTCTAAAGTTAATGTCGCTGAAGCAAGTAAATTCAAAAAGAACTTCAAAGTCAATAATGATTCGAAGTTCAAAAAGAAGTCGAAAGATGGTTCGACGAAGTTTTCCAGAAAATGCTTTTTCTGTGGAAAGATAGGCCATTGTCAAAGCGAATGCAGATTCAAGAAGAAGAAGGAAGAAATCAATTCCAACAAAGTCAATGTGATCGAGAATCAGTCTGAAGAAATCTGTGCTATGCTTTCTGAAATGCAAATAGGCATGATCGTTGAATTGAACATGGCTGCTGCGACTAAATCCTCTGATTGGTGGCTAGACTCCGGTGCTACCATACATGTATGCAATGATAAGGGATTGTTCTCTTCATATGCAGAAGTTAAGGATGGTCAATCGGTTCTCATGGAAAATCACAATGCTGCCAAAGTTGTTGGAAAAGGAAGCGTTGATCTTCAATTCACTTCTGGAAAGAAACTAGTTTTAAACAATGTATTTTATGTTCTAGAAATTAGAAAGAATCTTGTATCTGCTAGTCTGTTATGTAAGAATGGTCTAAAGATTGTATTTGAGTCTGAAAATTGTATTCTCACCAAAAACGGGATTTTTGTTGGGAAAGGATACTCATGCGATGGAATGTTCAAACTCAGTCTTGATATTAATAAAATTATGAATTCTATTTATATTGTTGACTATTCTGATACTTGGCATGGTCGTTTAGCACATTTGAATTTTAGATCTTTAAAATATATGTCCAAGCATGGTTTAATTTCATGTAGCAATGTTAGTCATGAAAAATGTGAAATCTGTATTCAAGCAAAAATGACTAAGAAACCTTTTCCTAAGGTAGAGAGAAATACACAAATATTAGATTTGATACATTCTGATATTTGTGAATACAATGGTAATTTAACTCGAGGAGGAAAAAGATACTTTATCACTTTTATAGATGATTGTTCTAAATTTACATATGCATATCTATTGAGAACAAAAGATGAGGCATTTGATAAATTTAAACTTTTCAAGGCTGAAGTTGAGAACCAAAAAGAAAAGAAAATTAAAATGGTTCGAAGTGATAGAGGTGATGAATATTTTTCAAATGATTTTGATGCCTTTTGTGAAGAGCATGGAATTATTCATCAAAGATCCGCTCCTTTTACTCCTCAGCAAAATGGTTTAGCCGAAAGGAAAAATAGGACCTTCACAGATATGATTAATTCTATGCTTCTAAATGCTAGATTGCCAAACAATCTGTGGGGGAAAGCCTTACTTATTGCATGTCATGTTCATAATAGAATTCCTTCTATGAAAACACATGTATCTCCATATGAAGTGTGGAAAGGTAGAAAGCCTAATTTGATGTATTTAAGGGTCTTGGGCTGTTTAGCCTTCTATAGATTGCATGACCCTAAATCTTCAAAATTAGGACCTAGAGGGATTAAAAGTGTTTTCGTGAGATACGTAGAAAATTCCAAGGCATACAGGTTGTTGAATTTAGATTCTAATGTAATTGTAGAATCACGAGATGTTGAGTTTATTGAAAATAAATTTAGTAATGATTCTACATGTGAATTTAAACATGATTCTAACTTCTTTCACTAATAACAAAAGAAAAGAACCCGAAATACAATTTCAACCAAGGAGAAGTCAACGAGAAAGGAAAGAAAAGCTATTAGCCCCTGATTTCATTTCATCTCAAGCCTCATCCTTTTTGATTGAAGGAGATAGAAATAATGTACTTAACAAAATACCCTTATTACTTAATATAGAAGAAGATCCAAAAACATATGGTGAGGCTATGTCATTTAGAGATGCTTCCTTTTGGAGAGAGGCTATAAATGATGAAATGGACTCAATTATGTCAAATAATACATGGATCTTGGTTGATCTGCCTGCAGGATCAAAACCGATAAGTAATAAGTAGGTATTTAGAAGAAAGTACAATACGGATGAGTCTATACAAACTTTTAAAGCTAGATTAGTAGCGAAAGGTTTCAAACAGAAACAAGGTATAGACTATTTTGATACATATGCTCCTGTGGCTAGATTAACATCCATAAGAGTGCTAATGGCTATTGCATCAATACATCACTTGTATGTGCATCAAATGGATGTGAAAACGGCTTTTCTTAATGGTAATCTAGATGAAGAAATTTACATGGAACAATCTGAGGGTTTTGTTTTGCCTGGAAATGAGAAGAAAGTTTGTAAGTTAATCAAATCACTTTATGGATTAAAACAAGCACCAAAGCAATGGCATGAAAAATTTGATTCGGTTATATTATCACATGGTTTCAAACACAATAATGCCGATAAATGTATTTATTCTAAGTTTGTAGATGATTTTGGTGTGATCATTTGTTTATATGTTGATGACTTACTTATCTTTGGAACAAACATGCCTGGAGTAAATGATACTAAGAAGTATTTAACTTCACAATTTAAGATGAAAGACCTTTGTGAAGTAGATACTATCTTGGGTGTCAAAGTTAAGAAAAATAGTGGGGGTTACTCGTTATGCCAATCTCATTACATTGAGAAAGTGCTTCTTAAATTCAAACATTTGAAATTTAAAAAAGTGAATACCCCATTTGATTTTAGTATTAAATTACTAGAAAATTATGGTAGAGCAGTTGCTCAACTTGAATATGCAAGTATAATTGGAAGTTCGATGTATACAATACATTGCACAAGACCAGATATAGCATTTGTTGTGTGCAAAATATCTAGGTACACGAGTAATCCTAGCATTGAGCATTGGAAAGCAATTAGGAGGATACTTGGTTACCTCAAAAGAACCATTAATTTGGGTTTGTTTTATAATGACTATCTAGAAGTACTTGAAGGGTACTCTAATGCAAGTTGGATAACTAGTGCAAGTGATAACAAATCCACTTCAAGATGGATATTCACTATTGGTGGAGAGGCTATGTCTTGGGCATCCAAGAAACAGACTTGCATAACTCATTCAACAATAGAGTATGAGTTTATAGCACTAGCAGCTGCAGGCAAGGAAGCAGAATGGCTGAGAAACTTATTGTTTGATATACAATTCTGGCCACAACTGATGCCATCAATTTCTATGTACTGTGATAGTGAAGCTACTTTGTCTAGAGCTTATAATAAGGTATATAATGGAAAGTCTAGACATATTAGCTTGAGACATGAATATGTGAGGCAATTAATAACAGATGGTGTTATTAATGTTGTATATGTTAGGACAAACAAGAACCTAGCAGATCCTTTGACAAAAGGCCTAGCGAAGGACCTAGTCAAGGATACATCTAGTGGAATGGGACTGAAACCTATCTTTAAAAGAATCACCAGTAATGGTAACCCAACTTTGTAGTAGTATTATCACTACTCCAAAGTTTAATGGGTAAAAACAAGTTACTGTTAAGTGATCGGTCAGGCACTGAAAGTTAAAGTTTGTGTCCCTTCCAAGATGTTCAGTGCGAATAGCAACGTGTGGAGGATGAGTATAAACTCTTAATGAAGTTCAAGTCTTGAGTAGTTAAGACATGCAATGAACTTCACCTAAGTGGGCATAAGAAATGGTGCCGTTTCTAACAAGAGTTTGGTTTACTCATGTAAATGCTCATGAAACCAAGATAGAGCACATGGCCATAATAGTGCTATTATAAATGGAACATAATTTAGAAACTGAGATAGCTTATATGTGATGTATTTCCGGTACTGACATAAAAGATGAGGTTTAATGCTTTGCACATCTTCGTCTTGTGAGTATTTTGAAGTATAGTCACTAATTGAAGGTTTAAATCGAAAGATACCTTTTGTAAGTATGAGTATATCAATAAGAAATTGGAGAAATATTATAATCTAGTGGGGGATTGTGAGAGAGATTGTAATATCTCTCATTACCATTGGGTAGTGAAAATAAAAGTCTCACATTAGAAGAGCACAAGCAAGCATTGTAGTATAAAATGAAACAAGTGATGTGTAAGTATTACTTATGTATGGTGGAGACTATGCTAATATTATGCACAACCACACACGCGCGCGCGCGCTAGGGCGAGGGCGAGGGCGAGGGCGAGGGCAATTGGGCGTTTAGGGGGCTTTTGGGTGCTTATTAGAGCGCACTTTGCACTTCGCACGTACGCATCGTCGTAAGGAGTCAAGGAACAATTTCTTTTTCAATGCAGTGTGTTTTCTAAATTAAATCTGGACCGTTGTTTTTGATCGGACACGATCTAACGGTTGGATTTGAGTGATTTCAGATTTAATTTAAACTATTAATTGAATTATTTCAATCTAACGGTCATAATTATTTCTGATAATCAACAGATATGTTTTTTGACTGAAAAGGTAACTTTTTAATTTAAAAGTTGCACTTATTAAATCAAAAGGTGCGACTGTTATATCTGTTGTGACTGTTGGGTCAAAAGGTACAATTGTTGTATCTGTTGCAATACTTCATGAACAGGTGTAATGCTTCATGAACAGGTACATCAAAGTCTATAAAACTCCAGTTTCTGATGTTAGTTTTATATCTTGTTCTGGAATTTAATAAGATTGCTATTTATTAAATTCGTGGGTTTGTTGTATCTTGGGGGTAATTTGCCAAAACACCCAATAACAAACTATTCGTAGTGGGGGCAAATAAAACCTTAAGGAAAGTAATTCCTAAGTCTCAAACCCTTTTAATTTTCTCTACTATATTCCGTCTCTATACACAAAAACAGTTTTCCATTACCCACTTATCTTCAACATTTCCATGTCAACACCGAAGCTGCAGCAGCTAAAATCAATTCAGAAAGCTCTGAAAACAGTGCCTCCACCACAGTTGGACATCGCCACCACCATCCATCTCTCTCTCTTTTAAGTGATCACTAACTTCTTCTTGTTATATTTCCCCGTATTTAGACTTATGATTTTAGTTTTTGTATATTTTATTTTTGTTTTTTGGGGATTTTTGAGTTAATTGTGCAATGAGTATTAATTTTGTTATGCATATTGATAGTTACTTTGACTTCTAAAACTTTGATATTTGGATTTAGAAGTTGCAAATCATTGATAGGGATGTTGTTTGATAGATTGTCTAAAAGATATGAAGATGATCTTGAAGAATTTTTGTTATTTTCTAAAGTTCACATACAAGATGATAAGATTTTGTGTCCTTGTAAAAATTATGAAAATCATAGATCTCATTCTATCGATGATGTTAGAGGGCATTTGTGTGCATATGTGATTATTGGTTCTTACTAAACATGGTATTTATACATTGAAGTTATTTTCAATATTAAACAAACATCGATGAATAAAGGAAAATAGTCTATTGTTGAGGAAGACATTGGTGATGATATGTTTGATATGATAAATGAATTGGAAGAACAATTTGTGTACCAGTTGTATTATTTGAGGCAATAATTAATGATGCCGAGACGTTCTTGTATGACAGGTATATAAAATAAACAAAATTAGGGGTATTGGCTAAATTAAGGAACATAAAAGCGTCGGGTGGGTGGACAAATTCTAGTTTCACGACTCTTTTAGAATTTCTAAAAGATGTTCTACCGGATGATAAACAAAGTGCCGCCTAGTATGTATTAAGAGAACAAGACATTGGGCACTTTGAGAATGGAATATGAAAAGATACATGCTTGTTCAAATGATTGCATCTTTTACTAGAAAGAACATGAATATTTAGATGAATGCCCAGTTTATAAAGAGCCAAGACGGAAAAAGGACAAGAAGTCATTGAATGATAGCAAAAGAGTGTCGGCGAAAGTGTTATGATACATTCTACCGGCTCCACGTTTGCCTCGTTTATTTCATAATGCCGAGCATGCTAAGAATTGACTTGGCACCATGATAAACGTGTTGACTATGGGAAGCTTAGGCATCCAGCCCTTGTCTCACTAGTTGCATAGGATGTAGATCCAATTGCCTATCGTAGAGAGAGAGCTTACAATCTTTTACGGCTCTTAACTAATGCAACAAAAGGAGAGTTGTTTCTCATACCATATAACAGAGAGTAACATTGGATCTTGACAGTTTTTAATCCGTGGGATGACTTGGTCATGTTTTAATCATCTTTGAAACAAATCGAGAGATGATTTTGAAGCCCTAGTTAAGTTTTAAATATATTTTCATGTTCTAAATTGTGGTTTGACATTACATTATTCTTATTTTAATTGTTTTGAACTTTGTTAAATTGTTAAGGCACTCCGTGGTTGGAAGATTTTAGTGGAAAAATGGGTAAGAAAGCGACAAAACTATGAAATATTAATCAATACTCCTCACTGTCCTCTACAAGAAGGTCATGTTGAATGCGGTTATTTTGTTTGAGTTTTTATGCAGGAAATAACCTTGACTCTTAATGGATTATCCTTACTTCAAACTAAGGATTTTTATACCACCATTAAGATAAGTTTAGTAAGGCAAGAGTGGGTTAATTTTGTTACGCGGTTCATCCAATATAGTTAGGAGACAACGTATAAATTTTGTAATGTAACGTATGTTTTGTAAGAATAGTTGTACAATGTGATACAAAATTGATTACTGATTTCCTATTTCAATTCTAGGTTGTGTAATGGATAACATACGAGATTTTCCATCCGTGGAAAATCGAAAAAGTTAAAAATTTTTTTTTCAGTACTTTCCACGATTATTTTAGAAGAAAATGGTCATGGTAAGTATTGCGGATTTTTTAATGCAAGTGTATGTTACTATTAATAAGTAATAAAGTGATAAGTAAAGTATCGTTCCCACGATGATTGATTAATCACTAATTATCAAAATTGGTTAACTCTAATTTTATTTAAATAAACTGAAAAGGAATTTAAAATAAAAATAATAGAAATTATAAAGATAAAAACAAAGAACTCAAAATACTAAAAATCTAAGGTTCCGATTTCACCATAATTACTCCGCCTTAATTAATCAATATCAAAAGTTTCAATTTATTTTCACAATTGATGGTTGAGAATCTCTAACCTATTCACTAACCCTTCCTGAGGTCTAACAAAAATATCATTAGAAGCTAATCCACTATATTCTTATGTAAATTAAAACCAATAAGAACTCATTAAGATTTGTTGTTCTCATATAGCTACTACACAAGTCATGAAGATATATTCCTATCCCGCATGCAACCTATGGCATTCAACACAATTAACTAGACACATAAATATCTTTTTGGTTTCATTATGATTAACCAATCAACTAAATAGTGGTCAATTATGTAGAAGTATTAAGAACAGTGAAGAACATTCAATCATGGAAAATAAATTAATAACTAAATTAAAAAAATAATCAAAATATTATAATTTGGCTACACCGGAATCCTATAAAAGAAAAATTAATTTATAAATAAAAATCTACAAAATAAGATTCAACTATTTTAATTCATAAATAAAAACCTACAAAACAAAGGTTCAACCATTCTTAAATTACTAAAATAAAAAAATAAGAAAAATAATAAGAAAAACCACTTTATAGGAGTGTCACATATCTCCAAGATTTTTCTCTAAACTCTTCATCCTTCTCCTCTTTATCTTCAATGTGATCTTATAGAAAACAAAACCTAAAACTCAAGAAATATATACATATAAATATATATATTCTTTTTTTCTTCATTGGTTTTGGATGTACCAAGCAGCCAAAGACCATATGCACGAAGCCCTAGGTCCTTTATTTATAAGCCACGAAGGCAGCCGACTTTCAATTTCAATAGCCTTCCCTTTTTTTTTTAATTTATATTTTTTTTTCATTTTCTTGACTACAGCAAAAACTGATGCACTACAAACCAGGGGCCCACGAAGACAGGTGGCAAGCTTCTACTGGCGTAGTGGAAGAAGTGGAGCCCATGGTGGGTTGGCGTTGGCTGGAGCTGGCAGGCACACGCGAAGTTACTAGGTCGCGTCGTACCGGATCCAGTACGTCTTTGGATTTACTGACACTGGTGCCGAGACATATGCGCTGGTGCGAGTATGATGCACTCGCTGATCTGAGCCGCATTTGGTCAATCGGACGATTGTTGCACGTGGATAGTCACGTGGAGAGTCACGGTTGGTAAATTCCTTTTGCAATTTATTGATGTTTTGACTCCGTTTAGGCTCCAAATTGCTAATTTTTCCCATTAATAATTCATTATAATAATCCTCTTATCACTTCTTGATCTCAAATAACCTATCATAATTCATTAAGAATTAGAAACTCATAATGTTGCGCAAGTTTCATAACTATCTCTAGCTTATAACGATCTCATGGTAGATTAAACAAGGGTTTATTTAATTATCACTTCTTAGTCTAAAATTAAATACCTAATCATGCAAAAGTTGGCTAGAAATTCACAAGTATTAAGCACAGATTAAAATACTCAATATAGAAATGGAGCAGAACATCAATTACTTAAAAATAGAAAAACTCAAATATTTATAACCTAGATAGATCATATTCCTAGAAAAGAAAATTACTTCATAAAATTAAAATAGAAATCCACAAAACAAAAATTTAATCATTATCAAATTACAAAAAATAAAAAAGATTAGAAAATGAAGTAAGAAAACCCAATTAAGAGGTGTCACAAGTCTCCAAAGTCTTCTCCTAAAGTTTCTTATCCTTTTACTCTTGATGTTTCAAGATAATCACTTTCTAATTTTATAGAAAACTAAACCTGAAACATGAATTTATAAAATAAAAAAGGATGAGTCTGTGGTACATACTTTTTATAAGTCGTTGAGATTTAATCGAACGGTTAAAATGTTGTTGGTGTACCATATTTATCATATACCTTACCTCACATTACCCTTTCCACCCAAAGTATTCTCCGTTGTCGGTGACCTTCCCGCCGCTGACGATGGACGCCAACAACCCACCCCCGACGCCGACAACCCACCTCCGGCCCCCTAGCCCCAGCCGGCCGGCTGCTGGTGACCCTCCTTTTTCTCCCTTCCCCTTTCTCTCTCTTCTCTTCTCTCTCTCTTTCCCTTTCTCTCTCTTCTCCTCTCTCCCGCGATGACCCATCTCTGGCCCCCCACCACTGCCCCCAGCCCCGGCCGACTGGCCGCCGGCGACCCCCCTCTATCCTTCCCCTTTCTCTTTCTTATCTTCTCTCTCTCTTCCCCTCTCTCTCTTTCCCTTTCTCTCTCTTCTCCTCTCTCCCGCGGCCCTCCCCCGCCGGCCCCCCAGCTTACACGATGCGCCCCCCACCCGAGGGCCCCCTCCCCCAGCCTCCCCCCCCCCCCGACGACCCCCCGACACCCCCTCGACGACCCCCCCGGCCCCCTCTTTCTCTTCCCCTTTTTCTCTCTTTGCTCTCTTCTCTCTCTCTCTCTTCCCGGCCCTCGGCCCCCCACCCCCGGCTGCCCGTTACCTCCCCATCCCACCCCCACCCGCGACTCCCCCTCTCTTTCTCTCTTTCTATTTTCACATTGGGGGTAGGGTGGGGTAGTTGCGGGTGGGGGTGGGATGGAGGGGTGCCGGGAGGCCGGGGGAGGGGGGCCTCGAGTGGCTGGGGGCCGGGGGAGGGGGGGTGGCTGGGGGCCGGTGGGGGAGGGCCGCGGAAGAGAGGAGAAGAGAGAGAAAGGGGAAGAGAGAGGGGAAGAGAGAAAGAAGAGAAGAGAGAGAAAGGGGAAGAGAGAGAGAGGGGGTCGCCGGTGACCGGCCGGCCGGGGCTGGGGCTGGTGGTGGGGGGGGGGACGGAGGGGGACGGAGGTGGGTCATCACGAGAGAGGAGAAGAGAGAAAAAGGGGAAGAGAGAGAGAGAAAGGGGAAAAGAGAAAAAGGGGTCGCCAGCGGCCGGCCGACCGGGACTGGGGCCTGTGGTGGGAGGTCGGAGGTGGGTCGCCGGCGACGGAGAAGACTTTGGGTAGAAATGATAATGTGAGATAAGGTATATGATAAATATGATACACTAATAATATTTCAACCGTTCGATTAAATCTCAATGACTTAAAAAAGATATACACCGATAGAGATGCTTAACCACGTACTCTTCTAATAAAAAAAAAAACTAAAATCTAAAACCTAAAATATTTTTTTTCTTCTGTTTCTTCTTTGGTTTTGGGCTCCACCCACTGCCAAAGACCCATTGCACGGAGCCCAAAGCTCTTATTTGAAACCTCCTAGCCGCCGCCACAAGCGTCCTTTTTATTTTTTATTTATACTTTTCTTTCTTTTCTCTCTTACGTCAGTCAACCCTTGGGGCCCACGCTAATGGCTAGTTGTCAAGCTTGAGGAAGTGGGACACGTGGATAGTTTTAATTGGGTTACAGTAAGAGAACATGGGAGCTACTTGGGATGCGTTGCACCAGATACCGCATGCTACTGGATCCCTCAATCACAACTACAGACGCTTATGGCTAGGGCGAGTGGAATGCACGTGCAAATTGCACAGCAACGATGCTGATCACGGCTGGATCAAACGTGTGAGCGCGCGTTGAGTCTGCCTGTGAGTGTTGGATGATGGCTCCAAATTTCCTTTTTCAATTTTAATTCCTTTTTATCACATTGTAACTCCAAATAACTATTTTTAATGATATTAACATAATTTACCTACATATTTGGGACAACATAATAATTTTAGGGGAAAATCAAAATAAATGCTAAGATTATAGCAAAAATATAAGCTTAAAAATGCTAAAATAATTTAATTTAAAAAGTTATCAAAAATTATCGTGGAAACTACCTCTGCTACCCCTTTTGGTATCATTTTTGTTTATTCCATGAAGGTTTGTAACCGTTGTGGAATGTTAGTTACCACGACGGTTTATTAACCATTGTGAAATCCATAAAGATTCCATGAATGTGGATTTCACGGATTTCACGATGGTTTTTTAACTGTTGTGATGTTTTTCCATGACGGTAAAAAACCGTCGTGAATTCCTCTTTTTGTACTAGTGATTCTATTAGAATACATGGATAGTTGAATGTCTCCAATTCCGGTCGTCGGAGTTAGTCGCCAGAATAGTCTAGTAGAATATTTGGAGTATTTTACTAGAATATTTTATGTTTTCAAGAAGATAGCTAGACGTCTCTGGTTTTGGTCAACGGCATAGGTCACCGAAAAGATTTTGTTAGATATTCCCAAATGAACTATGATAGAATATATTTTTAGATTTCAACAAAGAAGGTCGGATATCTTCGACTTCAGTCACTGGCATCTATTGTCGGAGAGATTCTATTAGAATACTTTTGGATTCTAACAGATTTTGTTTCAGTCTGTCAAAATATTGTTTGGATTCTATTAGAATCACTAGTAACATGTTCCACAAATACAAACGAATTTACTCACGCCAAACACTTTGAATCCAATTCTAGTCTTATATATGGAGTTATTTAAATTGGGCATAGAGCAAAAATACAAACAATATCCCGGTTAAATCTATCATAAAGTAGTAGGTGCTTCCTAAGTAGTATTTTCAACATAAGCAATTGGACGTCGCCGATTTTCGTACACAAGATTGTAGTAGAATATTATGTATGATCTACCAGAAGATTTTCTTACAAAATCAATTTAAAAACAAAACACAAAAAGTGAATTTTATGAAGTTACTTCAACCAAAAGATACAACATCAACTTTCAACATCAGAATGTATGAATAACATTTATGCTACTCATCTTAATATTTCAAGAGTGGTAACAAAAAAACACCCAAACTTCTCAGCTAACCATAGAACCCAAGGATTCCAAGAAAGCTTGTCTCAGGGACATGCTTGAAATCTGACGTTCAGATTTGAAGCCGCACACACCGATTGTCAAAAAAAGTCTTACTTCTTATCCAAACAATAACAGCTAAACTTAAGAAAAACTTTCATTGAAAAAGAGCTAACAAAGGCCATCAAAACGCAACAACAAGGAAGCACCAATCGGACGCTCTCCAAACCACGTTGTCCATTAGCAAAGAGCTTTTAAAACATTAATAATTTCTCTTAACAATCATATTATTCAGCATAGTTCACTTCAAACCAACATTGCCTTGTCACAAACTAAATTATATATTAATTTGGATTCTGTACAACAAAAACTTGCTTAAAAGTTTTACATAGATATATTAATTTAATAAATAAATTATGCACATGCAAGAGAAAAAATATTACACTCGTCCAACTTGGTGATAACTTCATAAATGATTCAAATCCAAGACACCATATAAGTCTTCCATGCCTAATCTCGATATCTCACAAACCGACATGTGGGCGTTTTGTTAATCGGATATGATCACCATCTCACCTTTATGTTCTTTGCATTTAATTCTCAACACATGAGAGAAGGAAGTATAGCTTTTAAAAAAGAATTTCTTTTCTCACTCTAGGTTCTCTCTTTCAAAAAAGAGACAAATGTAATAATCTAATGGAAAAAATCATCTATTTAGAGTGTCATGAGAAATACCTAATTGGATAATTTTTTAATTTAATTAAAAATTAAATTACTTTAAGTAAAAGAAATTGGCTATCTCCCAACACTGGGAGGTGGCGTGCGCAACCTATCATCCAACCCAGTGCTAGATGGCACATATCTCCTCGTTGGTTTATTCCAATTTTCAACTTTTGTTTCTTGTTTGAATTTAAATTATGCTTTGGAATGAAAGACAATTATGAATTCATTTTGTCTATGAGCAAGGAAGCTATATGTAATGCAACTGTGAATCTCATGGAGAGTTCAATCCTACCTCAAGATAAACGCTGGTGACATGCTTAAAACATGCAAGTCAGATGAGAAGTGGTGTTTTCAGTGACAGACAGGTGAGTAATGCATAAGAACCTGTCCTTGGGAGGGGAACAACAGCTGAAAACGGCAGCTAATACCCCGTAGGCTGAGGAGCAAAAGGAGGAATCCACCCAAGGAGGGGCTCGCTGCACACCCCAGGAATTATCCCTGTGATGTAGGTGTCATCGTTGGTGTGGTTGTCCCCACTGGATCATCCAATTGGAGTTTTTTTAAGTAGTCACATCATTTTTAAATTATAAATTTAATTCCAAATCAATTTATCATATAAAGTCAGTGTGTATTAATATTGTGCAAGCACCATGTGGAAGTATAGACTTATAATTTCAAGCTTCAATAAATTTAATAATTAATTAAACTTTTTAATTAAGTGCTCGTTTGGGGGAAATCTAGAGAGATGATATTTTTGAGGTTGGGTTGGAAATATATGTTTAGAGGAAATACTTTTAGAAAAGTTTTGTTATATATAAAATAGTATAAACATTTGAAATGTATTCAGAAAAAATATGCAAAATGAATATTTTCTTGTTCGTCTTGTTGTTACTAGAATTTTGACATAAAATTTATCTCATTTCGATTTGAAATGAGAAAGTTATGAACTTTTAAAGTTTGAGTTTTTTAAAAATATACGAGAGAGAAAGTTTGACGTAATATTGAGATATTTAGATCAAATGGTGTTTTGTCATCTGGAGTTAATACCCCAAACGGGCACTAATATATTACTTTTATTAATTCCAAAGTTATTTCACTAAAAACTTAGAATTGCACTGTTGAAATTATAAATATAATTTATTCAAGAAGGCTGAATGATTTATTGATATAATCACTAAATATAGATCAATTCTCTATAAATAGTTAACAATCAAAGCTATATTCCATTTATCAGTTAATCTCTTTTATTGCATCTTTCTTTTTAGGTACTATTGATTCACCAATGAATAATATATTTATGATCTTATTATAAATTAAACACTCTTATTATTCAAGCCATATATCAACACTTAAGACAACTGTCCATATACTTCATAATGAAGGAACGGACTTCATCTTGTTAAATTAACATTCTCAGTAATTTACTTTGTTATGTCTCTAAATACCAGGAAAGAGATTTTACATTTTGTGAATTTATGCCGAATTATGTCTTTTTATGAATATGTACGATATAAGTCAAAAGACATAATGCCATAGATAATAGTATATTAACAATATTGAATTAAGACTGTTATGTATATGATCATCACTAATAAAATTTGAATACTCTAAATACTAACAAAGATTATCACATATTCAAATTGAGCACGTTCTATCATATTATATAAAGCATTTTTATCCCAACGACACCTCAATAATGTTTCATTAATGATAGAGATGAATTATGCTCGTAATAATTAATTAAACATCTAAATTTAGATATGAAGGACAAATTTAGAATATTATTCTTAAACATTATCCTTTTGTATATAACATTTATATACAATAATCACAAAAATTTATCATGTTTATTAAGTTTCAAACATATATGTATATAAGAGTATAATGAAACATAAAACTAATTTATTTAAATCACTACTAGAATTTATGGATACCACGACGGAAATTCAACGACGGTTTTTAAAAAAACCGTCGTCGTAAATTCGGAAAAACACAGAGCCGGAAAGCAACAAAAAAACCGTCGTGGAAGGACGAGATTCCACGACGGTTAACAAAAACCGTCGTGGAAACTCGGAGATTCCACGACGGTTCACAAAAACCGTCGTGTAAGCTCGGCTTCCACGACGGTCTTTTGACCGTCGTGGTTGGTCACCAATCGCACGGGCGCGCGTCTGGGCCGCGCGGGCGCGCGCCTGGCTCTGGCAGGAGGGAGGCAGAGCGTTCCACGACGGTCTTTTGACCTTCGTGGTTGGTCGCCAAGCGCGCAGCCGCGCGCTTGGGCTGCGCGGGGGCGCGCCTTGGCTGCGCGGGCGGGGGCCTGGGCCGCGCGGGCGCGCGCCGGGGCCGCGCGGGCGCGCGCCTGGGCGCTTCTTTGACATCCTTCCACGACAGTCAAAAGACCGTCGTGGTAACTTTTTATACGACGACGGTTTTTTAAAAAAACCGTCGTCGTATCCATTCTGTGACATTTTAAAAATAGTCCGGGAAGCATACGCGCTTGTATGTTCTTCAAATTTTACGTCCTACATATATAAAATCAAATGAAAGACCTTATTTCATACTCTCTCTCTCTCTAATTTTCAGTACATCTCTCCCCTCTCTCTCTCTTTGCTTGCCTTGCATTCTTCATTTACAATGGAATTTTCGGCCTCGCATAGTCCATTCTCTCTCAAATTTTCGGTAATTTACTCGACTTTCTCTCTGAAATTTTCAACAACTCCACTTTCTCCCTCTTTGTTTGCCTTGCATCCTCCATTCTCTCTCAAATTTTCGGCAACTCCCTCAACTTTCTCTCTCAAATTTTCGGCAACTCCACTTTCTCCCTCTTTGTTTGCCTTGCATCCTCCATTCTCTCTCAAATTTTCGGCAACTCCACTTTTTCCCTCTTTGTTTAAGAACCGTCGTGGTAACACGGCTACCAAGACGGTTTAAGAACTGTCATGGTAGCACGGCTACCACGACGGTTACAAAACCGTCGTCGTAGCCATGATTCCACGACGGTTCTTAAACCGTCGTCGTATCATGGATACCACGACGGTCCTAAGACCGTCGTGTAATCCGAGATACCACGACGGTTTTAAAACCGTCGTGGAATCCATATATTTACCACGACTGTGGATTCCACGACGGTTTTTAAACCGTCGTGGAAGTGTTACCACGACGGTTTTTAACCGTCGTGGAATCTGATTTCTGTAGTAGTGAATAGCAATAAAGTCTTAAATATCATATGCTTATCCTGGACATCAATCCTAACAAAATTTTCTTCTCCTCCCCTTTTCTCAATCCTAAAAATCTAGATTGAAATACGAGAAAGAGAAGACCTATAAAAAAAATAATAATAAAAATAAAAACACATATAATAGGCACCGATCTTCCCACACCCCAATGACAGAGAAAGCGATTCCTTGTCCTCCTCCTCCTCTAACCACAGCACGAGTTTCTCCCACCCCTTCCTGATCGATCTGGTCTCCTTTTTTTTCTTTTTTTTTTTTTTTTTTCTTTTCATTTTTTTGTTTATTATTTTTCAATTTTTTTAATTTGATAATTTGTGTGTTTGGTTTTTTAATTTTTGAAATTTCTTAATCCTTTAAAGTTTTAAGTATTAAAGCAACAATGACAAATGAAATGCATAGAGTATTGTGTGTATACAACAAAGATCCAACCTGCACTAAGAAGCAACTGCAACAATGGTTGTACATTTTCAAAAATTGGCAGTAGAAAAGTTTTCCTTTCGATAATAGTCCTGCTCATTCAAAAACCATTGAAGGATTGAACAATGTCGAATTACTTTTGTTTGCCATCAAAGATCTTGTGATGATTGATGATGGATCATACGTGCTTTTAAGATGCATCATCTTCATCGATTTTCTCATTATCTTTTGGAGGTTGTACAGAAGAGTGACAAAATCTAGGAAAGAAAAAAAAAAAAATTATTGCAATGTATCTTCCACTTTGGCTTGAAAAATAGACGTATATGCAAAAAAAATTGCAACTTGTTTTTGACATTGCATAATTAAGTCCATAGATAACATGGCTTCTGATAGTTTGAATAATTTTTTGTTGTTGCACGACGAAGACCCGAGCTTCTTACTTTGTTACAAAAGTTGAATATGAATTCAAGTCGATAGCAATTTCAAGAAAAGACAAATAACAAGAGACAAATATCCTACAAATTAGGCCTCCTAATTTAGTCATATGTTTTTAATTTAGTACCTTAATAATAAATTTTACATATTTTGTGATGGTTTCTTTTTTAATCTTTATTTTATCTTTTGTGATGTTTTTTTTTTTAGTTTACTTTATTCTATTCATTTTTTTTAAAACTTTTTCTTGATTAGTCACTTTATTCTATTCATTCTCTCTCTCTCTCTCTTTTCCCCTTAACTTTTTCTAAATTTGTCTTTTTTAAGCTCTTTTTTTTTCATTAAAATATTTTAATGAATTTATTTTCTTAATCAAATTTGTGTATTTATGTTCAAATATTTTTGTTATGTGTCAAAAATTATTGTATCGGAAATTTTAATATTTATGTTCATAAAATAAATCTTTAACAATTGCAATATGTATGCATTTCGTATGTGTAAAGCTCGTGATTTCAATTAATATAAATTAGTATGTTTATTGGTTTCTTGTTGATAATAAAGTCCTTTAAAAAATAAATATATAAAAGTTGATAATAAAGCCAAAACAACAGACTATAAAATATCGTCTCTCCAAGTCCTGGTGGTCGGAGGCTCACAAGTCACTAATACGCCGCCATGTAATGGAGCGATGTCACTTGATGGCCCATGTCTCGCAGCTCCACTCCCAAACCATCCGCCTCAGCTCCAATAACGACGCCATGGGTCGCCTCATCAAGTTTAGTGCACTCGCTCAAAATGGCCATTTGAGTTATAATGCACTCAAGTTGTTCGATGCAATGCCCCAATCAGATACCTTCATTTACAACACCATCACGAGAGACATGTTGAATTCCCTGCCTTCTTTTTTACCTCGGCGTGTCGTGCCACTCCAAAGCACCGAAGTTCCGAACTGGTTCACTTTCCTTTCCATTGTTGGAGCATGCTGCCTCGCCAATGCCACATTCTCAAGTTCGGCTTCGGAGAAAAAGCTTTTGTCAAATGCAGTTTACTTTTATTGCAAATGCAGTTGCTTGGAGAAGGCCTACAGAGTTTTATTGCATGATTGCAGGGCTAGAAATGCACGCCCAAGACAATGCTGTCTTCAAGCTCTTTAAGAAGATGTAGAGGGAGTTGGTGGCTCCTGAAAACATCATGATACAGGAGCATAGTTGAACTTGGGAGGCGGTCTATATGGCTTGAGCCTCAAAGAAATGCCTGAACTTATCCGCTAGGTACATATACAGATTCGTAAGGGACTCCTCGAAATAAGGACTCAAACGGATAGTGCTTGGGGTGGATTCCTGAGACTGATAATGGGTGATGTTTAAAGAAGTTGATTGCGCCTCTCCCACAATTACAACTTTTGAGAGGAATAGTTGCGTCCCTCCTACATCACATCACTTTGTTAGTCTCCCTAGTGCTTGCACTCACTCGGGGTTGGTCGAAGAAGGGCGTCATGACTTCTTTCAAATGACAAAAGTTCATCGAGTTGAGTTGAGAACTCAGAATCGAGCATTGTGGATGCATGGATGATTGCTTGGAAGAGTTGGGATATTGAAGAAGGCTAAAGAGATTATAAACAACTGCCAATCCAAGGGAACTTGGGAAAAAGACCAAAAGGCCCTTGCTTGCTGCAATGCATCAACAAGCAACTAATGCCCTCCCTTGGAAAAGCAATTTGCTTTACTCTCTATAAAAGCAACTGTGGGGATTGTACTTTTCCCAAGCTCATTTCTTGTTACCATTCCTATATCTTTTCTATTTTAAACACAGGTAGCAAGTATACTTCTAATCTCCATTTAATGTTATCTAATTTGAGTATTTTATTCTATCATTATTATTTCTAGGAAAAAGTATCTGAATGTTGAAAATTTAATATTATTGCACCAATATGATACAGAAGAGTAACATTAAATCAATATGATACAAAATCAAACTAAAATAAACTAAAGTTTGTATTATGTTGATCAATTTATAAAAAGGTGGTTATTTAGGTAATTTTTTCTTATTTCTTTTATCTTTAATTATTCTTGATGTCTATCCTTTTGGTTTCTTTATTTCAAGTTTTCTGTTTAAACTGGTCCATTTTCCAGTTTTCAATATTTATTTATTTATTCAATATTTATTTATTTATTCATGCTCATTTGGTTATTTCTTACTTATTGCAATAATTTTATTACCGTTTACTACTGGTTATTTATAGATAAATTGTTGAAGTTATTTAAGCTCAGCCTTTATTACTGTGGCCCATTATTATTTGCTTTATTATTTAGATCACTAATTGTTGTCACTTATTTTAACACACTTAATTTATCACAATGAAACTAATCTTAGAGTCTAATAAACAAAGTGTTTTAATCAATTTTCTTTAGTTCAAAGAGTTTAATAGATCAATTCTTATGCAACACACCAATCATAAATAAGTACATTTATTATATTTTTTAGACAGTGAAATTTAAAATGATATTCATAAATAAAGCACTTACGATAAAAACACTTTCATCATTTCTAGAATATTATTTCCATAATTTCCCTAACTAGTCTTCAAAATATGTTATTCACTCATTTAACCACTTTAAGTCTTTGACCGCCTTTTTTTTCCCGTCAAATTTTTGAATTTATGATTTTTCATTGTGCAAAAGTATATACTTTTTAGAACGATTAGGCACAATAGGACTGAGCAATACTCTTGCGTCAAAACAAATATGTCTTTCACTTTTTTTTTTCTAGCCATAATTTTGAATTTTTTTTCCTCCACATTTAGGGCACGTTTTACGCGGAGTGCAAATGTGTATCCTTTTTTGTGATGATTATGCATAATAGGGCTGAGCAATATTCCTGTAATGAAACGATTATGTTTTGTGTCTTTTTTTTTCTTGCTAAAAGTTTGAATTTTTTCACGTTCAAATTTGGGGCATATTTTTGGCGTCGCGGAAACATGTAACCTTTTTTACGACGATTGGGCACCGCAGGCTGTGAACAATATTCCTATACTGAAATGATAACTTTTTTCACCTTTCTTTCTAGCCAAAAGTTGAATTTTTTCACCTCCAAAATTGGAGCATGATTTTGGGGTCGCAGAAACATGTACCTTTTTCCACGACAATTAGACACCATAGGCCGCGAGCAACATTCCTGCGTCACAATAGTAATGCTTTTCATTTTTGCCCCGCCAAAATTTTGAATTTTTTCCTGACAAAATTGGGGCACGTTTTTCACGAAGTGCAAACATATTCCCTTTTTCACGGCGATTAGGCACAATAAGCCTCAACCAATATTCTTGCTCCAAAACGACTTGAATTTTCACCTTTTTGCGGGCAAAATTTTAAAATTTTTCCCCCCAAAAAATTAGGGCATGATTATCGCATTGTGCAAACTTATAGACTTTTTTCACGCCGATTAGGCACCGTAGGACTGAGCAATATTCTTGCACTGAAACGAATATGTTTGTCGCTTTTTCTTTTTTCCTGCAAAACTTTTGATTTTTTTTCCCTCTAAAATTGGGGCAAAATTTTCAAGTCACAGAAACGTGTACCCTTTTTCACGATGATTAGGCATTGCAGGCTTCGACCAATATTCCTGCTTCAAAATGACATGAATTGCCACTTTTTTCCCCGCTAAAATTTTGAATTTATGATTCTTGCGTCGTACAAAGTATGTACTTTTTTGCCCGATTAGGCATAATAGGACTGAGCAATACTTTAGTGCCGAAACAAATTTATTTTTCATTTTTTTTTCTTGCCAAAATTTTGAATTTTTTTCCCTCCAAAATTGAGGCATGATTTTCGAGTCGCAGAAACGCGTATCCTTTTATATGACGATTAGGTACCGCAGGCCTCGAGCAATATTCCTACTCCGAAATGACATGAATTTTCACATTTTTTCCCACCAAAATTTTGAATTTATGATTCTTACGTCGCACAAAAGTATACACTTTTTTGCACGATTAAGCACAATAGGATTAGAAAGTCTCCAACAATGTAAGCTTCAATTATTGTAAATGTGAACTTCAATTAGAAATGTGAATTAATACAGAAAAAAATGTAAAATAAAGAAAATTCACATCCACTTTAACTACATTCCATTCTACGTGAATTCACATTCTTAACAATTGAAGTTCATATTCACAATAATTGAAATTCACATTACCGGATATCATACAGTATCAAATATAAAACTTGGTGCATATACCTATATATAAGACGCGATATATATAATGGTATTCGTTGGAATGTTAATGGATATGCTCCTTTTTGGTTTCTTACTTTAGACTATATTTGGATGGAGTGAAGGATGAAGAGGATTATATGAATCCCTCATGTTGTTTGATAAGAGAGAGGAAGAGTTAAAATGATGGATGATATTTTTTTAATTAATTATTGTATTGTCCATTTTAAACTTATGTTTTTTCTAAAAAAAAATTAATGACAAAATTATCTTTTTAATTGAAAAGGAGAAAGATAGTGTACATCCTTCCAAATGGAAAGATATTATGGTGGGCTCAAAGATAGAGATTCTCTCTCCACCTCTCTCATTCTTTCCATTTCAACCTCCAACCAAACTCACCCTTAATATACGTGAATTTGTGCAGATTCAAATATTCTTATAGATTATATATTTATATTCATATATATATATATATATAAACAAAAAAACAACAATAATTCAAAAAGTAATTTAGCTATTGATCTTTTTCAAATATTTTTTACTTATATTGAGTGATTCGAACTCTATTTCTTTTAATATATTTGAATGTGATATTATATTAGATTATATTTGTAATTACTTAATTTTTCTAATTTTAATTTTTACATTAAAACAGTTTTGTTAACTTTTTTTCGCTCTACAATAACTTTATCTTTTAAATTCAGAGCATGAAGTAAGAAAAAATGAGAAGAGAAGCAATGGGGAAAAAAAATATAAAAAAAAGTGTTATAAAGAAAAAGCTGGGAGAGAGTTGGGATGAAGAAAACAATGACATTTGACGGGCAGGGCAAAAAAATAAAGATAGAAGATGAGGAGAAGAAAAAAATTTGGTTAAAAAATCTTGACCAATAGATCAATTTTCAACGGTATAGATCGAAAAAGCACATTAAAACTAGAATAGTTTCAACACATGAGATTACACTTTCTCAGAAAGGAAACAATTCTCCAGCTATTCGTCCTAAAAACCAGAGAGATGAATCAGAAAAAGCTCGTGAAAAGGTGGGAGGAACTGGTTTGCCGGACCGGAAAAATCTCGCGAGGCTGTGGAAGGGACGGGCGGCAACGGAGATCCGAGCTCACGATGTTATGGATGCCGGCAAGCTCACGATCTGAAGTCTCCGAACGTGGACGACCTCCGGCAGCCGCCCTCTCCACTAATCACCCAGCCACCGCCTGTCAACTCATCTTCTTAGGGACCCATCCAGGGTTTGCGAGCGGCGCCATCGTGGGTACTGGGTAGCATAGATCTGGCGAAGTTTTAACTCAGCACCTCCGTTGCTTCCGCGACGGAGTGGGCTTGATGGCTACGCAATGGAGGGGGCTCGAAGGCTAGCACGGCGGAGTGGGCTCACAGCGGCTACGGAGGTGAGACCTGTGCCGGATCTGGAAGATCGTGCCCCTCACTCTCCTCCGCGGCTCCGCCCAAACACCGGCCGAATAGCTTCAAATCGAGAGTGTTCTTTGGCCATTTGCGAGATGGGATGGGCGGTCGACGATCGATAATGCTGGCACCGTCGTCACTATGGCCTCGTCGGGTTCGTTCCGGGTGCCACCACCACCGTTGCTCTTGCTCGGTGTTCATGAAGAGTCGGAGACAATGTTCTTTTATTTTATTTTATTTATTTTTATTATAATATTATCATACACATGTATTTCACAATAATTTTGGTGAATCTTTTCAATCTCGACCATTTAAAACTCATCTGAAGGTCTAAAATTTTACCCCATCATGTCTGATTGTAAACTCCTCAAATTTAATTGTTATAATATCGTACAAAATAATTAGAAGTATTCTAATTCATTGCCACTTATTAATTAAGGGCCTCCTATGTTATAATATCGTACAAAATTGGAAGATGCTTTTTTCTTCGAGGGCTTATCATGTCAATGTGCGATATATCTGTTTTTGAGTTTATCTTTTTTCCTAGTATTGTTTAATTTGGACAAGGATTAAGTACTGTTAAGTTTTTACTTCATTTACTGTGTTGGGTGATTTTAGTTTAATGTTGTATGGTGAATGGATGTTGGAGAATTAAAGTAATGTCCAATCGAACGGCTCAGATTAAAGAGTTGCATTAAAACATTATAAATTTCAATAGACAAGTGGACAGAAGATTTCAATGGCAATCATGTGCCTGATGTTAGTTTATGAATGAAAAACAAAGGATGGACTATTGATACCACTCATATCAAGTTTAGGGGTGTTGTGGCTGTCGTTGCCCGTTGGACATTTGAAAGTCACGGGGCAAGTTGATACTAATTCCAGTCGAGGAGGTGTCTTTGTAATCTGATTTAGATAGAGAAGGCTTACTTACAAGTTTGCAACCTCATTTTCATTGGAAGTACTTTAGCTGCTTCGGTAGTTTCTGTTGAATATCTATTGAATAGTATGTTAAATTTTGGTTTGAATTTTTCTATTTTCTATTTACAGGTAACATAAGCTCAACTACAAACATAGCTGGTAAGCAGGTTCTGTGGTATGGGTGTCATATATCAGCATATCGTAGATCTCTTTTGTGTATACGGTCTATTTGGAGGAAGAAGGAAATAATGAGGGAGATGATGCTCTTCAAAGGTTAACCAAGTGCCTCTATTCTGTATTTACTTAACATTGTGATTCAGGCAGATTTTGATCTATGTACGCAAATTCATAGCCCTCGTTGACCTAAAGTTATTGATTGGTTTATGTGCGAAATATTGATGAGGTTACATTCTAACGAACTTTTTCCATGTTCCCATTTCTTTGGTTTTTACTTGCTATTTTCAATATCCTGGCCTGGATAACTTCATGTATATAATATGGCAGTAAAATTTGGGGCCAATCCAATATCAACATTCGTCATCAAAGTATTGTATTCACATTGATTTTGTTGTTTGACTTGAGAAACTTTAGATAAACATAATGTTAAAGTGATATCTTAGCATAGCTGTCATGCCATCTATCAAATTAAATGTTAGTTTTGTAAGGAAAATGCTAGATGGCTGTTTTGTTTTGTTTGTTTTTGTATTTTGTTTTGTTTTTGTTTTTTTTTGTTTTGTTTTTGTTTTAATTGGCTTTGGCATCATGAATAATTTTACTATAAGATGGAGCTTGTGAGTTATGAATCATATTCATCATCACCGTAATTATTGTGAACGCATTTTCATTGTTTAACTGTTTTGGTATTTTCCTCAATTTCAGATCTGTTAGTTGAGATTAACATTTTGTATGGAAATTGTTTTAGGCAGGGGTTTTCGGAAACATGCAAAACCTCTTTGAGACTGTGAAGAAGGACAGATGGTTGTCCAAGTTGAGGCAGTTAAAGTACAAAAAGAACTGGCCGCGTATGAGAAAAATTACTTTTGTTTGCGATGTATCCTTTCTAGTTTATCTACCTGCTTTAATTTCTAAATTTTCCTATTTTCTTGTTATGTTTGCAGACAGAGATTATGGTTACTGTGAGGCGAGCTAATAAAGATCTTTTTCTTGCAAGTTAAGCAATTGTTTCTGGTGCTAGAAATTGTGTGAAATTTTATTCTAGTAAATCTTCTTTTGGAATTTGGAGATTAGTGAAAAAGTGGATTTAGTTTTCATGAGTTCAATCATTTGATC
>CM046362.1:12535327-12566216 GCA_025413025.1 Ficus hispida
GGTTTTTAAGGATGCAAATGGACTCCATTTTTAACAAATTTGATATTGTTGGAAAGCTCTAGATGTTTATTTTCTTTTGAAATAAGCATCATATTATTTGGAGTTATGTGTGAATTTTTATGATTTTTCAAATAGGTAGAGATTGGACTGCCAAGTTCCGTAAAATTTTAATGATCAGATTTCAAAACTGTTTTTGAGAACTCAAACGGTCTCCGTTTTTAACAAATTTGATATTGTTAGAAAACTATAGATGTCTATTTTCATTTGGAATCAGTTTTATATCATTTAGAAACATCTGTAAATTTTTGTGATTTTTCAAACAGGCAGAGGTCCGGCTGTCAGTTTCGGTAAAAGTTGAGAAATCACTTTCTAAACAATTATTGAGGGTCCAAACAGTCTTCATTTTCTATGAATTCGATACCATTAGAAAGATCTGGATGTCTACATTCATTTAAAATTAGTTTCAGATCATTTAGAGCCCTGTATGAATTTTTATAAATTTTTTAAGGGACAAAAGTCTAACTAGCAGTTTCTGTGATGATTTTTGTAATTTCATGAAAGTGTTCAATTTTTGTGTTTTGATGTTATTAAATGATGAAATAGGGCTTTTAGGTGCTGCTATGATACGATGGATGTGTTTGATGAATTATTATGAGCTTTTGTTGATTTTATTATATTTATTATTCATGGCATGAACGGTTCTAAAGACGAGCACCCGAGACCTCAATCGCACGTCACCATCAGAAAATTTAAAAAGGTTAAGTAAGGCGTCTATGTAAGTACACTCTCACCTACAATATGTATTAAAGATTTGAGAAGTATATGTTTGATGTTGATGATGATGTTATGATTATTTAAATAATATATATGGTATCTATATGTATTTTATGTTTTAAAATGGCGTTGTACACCCTTGATGATGATGATGATGATATTGTCCGGTGAGCGGACTTTTGTTACCGTTGGTTTGGGATTTGTTACCCCAATCATTCTGTGACTAGCGCGCTATGATGGTACAACACCGGGCCCAATATATGACGGTATTAAAAGTTAAAAAGTTTTTAAGTAATGTTTATATTTATGATGATAAAAGAAAAATGTTTATTTACATTTGTGAGATTTAAGTGTCTTACGAAGCCATTGCTTATATAAGTTAATCCATGTTGCAGATAAAGGAAAGGGTAAGATATAGTATTGGAAGAGCTTGGAGCGGATAGCGGGATGATACGTGATAGGCAAACGGGAGGAACGATATTGAGATGGACATTTATAAATTTCAAATGAAGTTTTGAGACTTTAATTTATTATTATTTGATTGAATGTTTCATATGGACTTAAATTTTATTTCATGAATTGGGTTTTTAAAATATATATATATATATATAATTATGAAGTTTATTTTGATATAGTTTTAAAAAAAAAATTCTAAAGTTTTTCTAAAAATTATCTAAGTAAAGTTTTCCGTTATGTAAAGATTTTTTTTATTTCAAGGTTAATATTTTCCGTAATCTTATAAGAGATGAATGATTAAATAAGAAGTCAACTGTAACGGTCCGTGAGGGGTTGTTACAGTTGAGTTTCTCTATTTAAATGAGAAATTATATGTACATAAAAGATGAGTTGAATAACATATAAATTTATACGAAAAATTTATTATGTCGTATTAGAGGGATAAATGTTAATTTTTGGAAAAAACCCCGATTTTTATGTGTAGGTCAATTTGATGACCTTAGTATTTATTTTAGTCATATCAATATTTAAGTTTTGAGAGTATGATTAAGAAAATTAATGTGTCACATAGATAGAAGATGAATTATTAGTATTTATTCTTAGAAAATTCAAAGATGGAAGATTGATCAAGAATTGTGCTTAGATTTAAAATCAATGTTGTATATTTTATGTTAAAGGATTCTAGGCAAATCAATGGCCAAGCTTTGGATGATAAGTGACCAAAGAGATCTTAAAGTAAGGATTAGTATGATGGAAGATCCAATGAATGAGAATAAAGATGACAACCTTTCATTTTCCCTAACTACAATATGAAATGACGCAACTTGGCAATAATTCTACTTTATTTTCCTACGCATTGTTTCTGGTTCTTTTTGTTATTTGTTTTTTTTTAAATGACACTTGTAATTTCGTTCTTTCTTTTTTTTTTTTTTTGCACATTATTAAAACAATTAAATTTTTAGAGTGACACTTGTATTTTTTTTTTTTGTATTTTGTTTATACATTATTATAATTACTAATTGATTTTAATATAATATTTTTGAATGATACCTATCTCTTGTCCATTATCCTAATCGTCCAAAATAGATTAAAAAATTACACTAAATCAATTATTAGTTAGAAGATTTAAATACGATGTTATGACAGTGGAACTTGTCATTTCCTATTTCTTATATGTTAGAAGGTAGGTAAAAGATGTTCATATGAGCAGACCCCACTAATTAATTCCATCACGAAGGACTCTTGGGCAAGATTTAACATCTGATTTGAAAAACTCATTTTACCTTTTTCTTTAAATTGGGAAATAATAAATTATAGAATAAATTTAATGGAATAGTAAATAATAGCAGAATTTTAGACGAAATGCACAAAAACCCAAAAATATCCTCGTCTTCTCCAACCCAAGAACTGGCAGTAACCTCCCCACCGTCGTCGAGTTCATGTGCTCGAAGATCGCCCTCATCGATGACGGTGCCGCCGTTTGCTGCTATAACCGATGAAATCACTCTTTACCCGACACCGTGAAATCGCAACGGAACCTTGAGCCTGCAGGAACTGCGAGATGCAATCCCCAAGCCCTCTCTTTCTGTCTCTTAGGCACAGCTGTTTTTGGTTCTCGGTGGTACTGCTTCTTGGTCAGACAGTCGCGAGCTCGCGAGGAACACGAGATCTCCACCACCGGATCTGACGTCCACTACTCCGGATTTGGGTTTTTGTCACGATCCTCGGCATAAGTGTCACCTTCTCAGTTGAAGGAGACGCGACTGAGCTAGTCATCTTCTCCGAGGGGTGGGTTAGGGATTTGGGGTAGATTTTCGGATTTTCAATAAATATCTAGGCTGATTTTGAAAGAAGATAAAAAATAATTCTCAAATAAAAAAGAAAAAGTTTTAAAAGTACGATAATAATTAGATAAATAATAAACAATAATTTTAATAAAATTGGGACTTGTTAAGAAAATCAGATAAATAATTATTTATTATTATTCTGTAAATTATTTATTCATCTACATGAAAATGCATTTACAACAAAATGAACTTTTTTTTTTCTCCTTAAGTTGATATTTACTTAGTAAATTCGTCGTTTACTACATATTAGAATTCTAGTAATCTTCATGTAAAAAACAATACTTTCTCACTAATTTTCGTATTTACCAACAATCTCTTTATTAAATTTAATAAATTCAGTAAATCCAATATTTTCTCCGAAACTTTTTGTACTTTGATTTTCTTAAGTAATTCTGGTATTTGCATGTAAATATGATATTTACTTAATAAATTAATTACTTATGCATCTAGTCTTGTAAATACTAATAAATCATGTATTTACTGATAAATTCAACATTATTAGTAAATTGGATTATTTAGTTTGTTTTTAATTTCTCTGTTATAAAGTAAATAAATCATTTACTATGCAAATCTAATATTTACCCAATAAACAAAAATAAATAATTAATAAATATCAAATTTATTTAACTAGTAAAATCTAGTTTTTACTAGTAAATCAGATATTTACTTTGTTTTTTCGTTTTTATGTATTTAGAAAATTAAATATTTACTATGCAAATTTAATGCTGTCTGTAGATACTGGATATCTACTGTCAAATTTCAACCGGAGTTAGTCAGTATCAATATGTCAGAACATATTGGGCCCTTGGAAATTATCAATAAATTTCATAAAACAATACGATATAAAGATAATGAGGCAAACAAAATCAGAAAAGAATTAATGACACCACAATTTAAAGAGGTTCGCCCAACGAGTGCTACGTCCTCTGTAAATGAGATTTCGTCACTGAATGTGAATGTTTTTTAGTACAGAGAGATCTGTGTATTTGCAGAAGGAAAAGTATGAATATACTGCTCTGGAAAAAGTTCGTCTTCAATTCAGAAAAAAGAGAGATATCGACCGAGAGAGAGAGAGATCGACCCCTTGTCAAGGGGGGTCTTCCTCTATTTATAGAGGAAGATCGGTGGGCCTGAACCCGTGACTAAACGGTTACTGCTTATTATCCTTGGGACACGTGTCATGACATGGATTCGGCAGTTACCCGTATAAATCGCAGATAGTGGGCCTTAGCGGTTACTCGTATGAGTTGCAGATAGTGGGCCTCAACGGTTATTAATGTGCAGCCATTGGTAGTTATGTACTTGTCATTTTCCATAACAGGCATGGCACATCGTTATCCATCGTTGGTTCGATTGTAATAGGAGATGCTCCTTATTACTTATATTGTAAAGGAGCGACGAACGGTAAGTAGGAAACAAGGCTTTGTGCTCATAATCTATTGTTCGTGGCTTATTTGAGATTCAATCAGCTGAGAATCATGTTTGATATGAACGTTCGATGTTCGATTATAAACGTTCGCAAGTATCAAAATGATTTAGAATCGTTGTACGGGTCTGGCCCATTTGTGAGATCAATCAACGTTCAAGGCTCGAACGGATCAGTGAATTGGGGCTGGCCCAACTATACGAGGTCCGAAATGGAATCAGGAGTTCGCCGTTCGTCCGGCAAACTGTTAAAGCTAACGTTTTAAAGGGAAGACGAAGTCTAACCCCAACACTTTCTAGATAATTAAAGTAAATAATTAGTAAATACCATATTTATTTTACTAATAAATCGGGTACTTAATGGTCATTTATTTGTAAATCCCATATTTACTATTAAATTTAGTATTTACTAATAAATTAGGTATTATTTTACAATTTAAAACCATATTTTGTCTCAAATAAAAAATAAAACTTCTTTATTTATTATACTTCAACGAATAATCTACTTTTATAAAATAGCCCCCAAAATCAAAACCAAGTCACATATCAGCCCCATCATCGGGGTGAAAGATATTTGAAACGGAGAAGGGCAGAGGAAGAGAAAACAGAGGAGAGAGAAATCCAATCCAAAGAAGGGGTAAAATTGGAAAAAAAATATTTGATTTTCGAAGAATAATAAGCATATTGTTTAATTTATGGGGTGTTTGGTGCATAAGTTTAGTTTGAGTTGAGTTGAGATTTTTAAGTTTGAATAGTAATTTTTGTTGACTTTTTCAGAAAAGACAAAAAACTTTTTCAGAAAAAGACAAAAAAACATGATAAAAAAGTACAATTTAATTTAAAATGAACCAATATGCCAAACAAATTAGAGTTTTTAGAAAACTACTATATATTTTAACGCTGCATATAAAAAATATAAGTTACAATTTTCGAACTACCTTTTTACCATTCACATTTCAAATCTTTATACTAAACTCAAATTTTAGAAGTCCCTAATTTTTTGTTTCAAGTCCAAATAAGATTATTATTTTTTTTCAATTCAATAGAATTTCGAGAGAAATGAAACAAGATTCATATTAATATCTTTTATTCGAAAACATTTTAAATTTTATACCTTTTCACACCAAATAAATTTTTTTTTTTTCTAAAAGCACATTTTCAAAACTATCTCTCAATTCCAATCCCAAACACATTTCCAAAACCTCCTCTGATCAGGCTATAATTAAATTCACCCAACGTGTTTGTGGGTAGTGGATGGTAAATTTATTCAACATGTACACTCTATATGAGTGTTAAGTATGTGATATTGTTCATCGGCTTAAAATATAAAAGTTTGTTTCTTACCAGCCTAATAGTCAATTTAAACTATTTAGAATCATGTTTTTATTTTTTATTATGAATATAGTTTATGAAGTTCGTATGATGCATTTCTTGTTGGGTACTAGAGATTGCATATAAGATCTTTAACGAATGTTCTTGTCAATATTTGCCAAACTCTTTTGATAATGCTAAAAAATATGCTAATCAATCTTTCCGATCTTTTAATATGATTAAAAAAAACCCTGCATAAACAAAATAGGAAAATTAATAGATATGCAAAAGATACTTCACCGAAAATACTTAAAGTATAACAACTACTTTTCCTTTAATTTATTTCTTTGGGAAGTTTCCTCGAAGTTAGCTAGGATTCTTATGTTGAGGCTAGGGGTGACAATTTGTGTCACGTATCGGGTTTGTGTCGTGTTAGAGCCGTATCGATTTTTTTCTTCACCAACAGAACACGACCCATGACACGAAAATGACTTCAAACCATGATACGAATACGACATGAACCCATAACGGGTTGATACGATACAAACCGAACTTGATCCGTGACACAAAATTGACCCATGACACGAACTAAACCCGCGACATAAATTAAATCCAAATTAAACCCGCATCTCGAATTAGACCCAAATTGAACCTGCAATTAATTTGAATTTGATACAAAAACCAATTCAATTTAAGCAAATTATATCCCAAATTTATAAAAAACCTAGAAGAATAATAATTTACCTTTAACAAAAACATACCATTGACAAAACAATAAGTTTTAAGGATTGTTTGCAAATAGAAAATCATAAAATTAAACTTCCAACTCAAGTGCAAAGTTCACAATCATAGTTAGGCTAGGTCCTATTACAAACATCTTAATAAAGTCCACAAATTCAAATACAAACATAAAAAAGTCTAAATTCAAATAACATAACACCAACAAATACCCAGTTCTAGTAGACAAATATAACTAAATAAATAACCGCACCAATATTAACAAAAAACAAACACAACAAGTACAACTCAGACACATCCAGAGTTAGAATCTTAATCAACTATTTTCTCCTCATCAATGTTGAGATTCACAACATTTGAATGACATCATTCATATTTGCATATATGATTTTTTAATGAATGTTCTTGTCAATAGTTGCCGAACTCTTTTGATAATGCTCAAAAATATGCTAATCAATCTTTCCGATCTTTTAATATGATTAAAAAAAGGCCTGCACAAACAAAATAGGTAAATTAATAGATATACAAAAGATATTTCGCCGAAAGTGCTTTAAGTATTATAACGACTACTTACTTTTCTTTTAATTTATTTCTTTGGGAAGTTTCCTCGAAGTTAGCTAGGATTCTTGTGTTGAGGCCTCTCGTTCACATGGTGCCTGCATTTTTCTCTTAAAAATAAAAAATAAAAAATAAAAATAAAAACTCCCTTTTGAAGGTGTAAACGTTGGAATTTGCCCGGAAAGCGATGTACATCGTGGTAGAATGATGAGTATTGCCCGTTGGCCCATTTCCACCAAAAAAAAAATTTGTCTAAACCCAAAATTGTCAAAAGACCCTATGAAAATCAAAAACTATCTTATTTAGTTTTGACATGCTCCCAACGCGCGATAAAAACTAACTTCTTCTGCACCACATCAAATAACCTTTGGAGCCAAACGTTTCTATAGTAATTTAAAGAAAAGGATAAAAAAAAAACACTAAAAACTAAAAAACTAAAATATATATAGAGCATAAAATAAAGTATTATATAATTAACATAATACATTAAATTATAGTAGATACTTTTTCAATGACCAAGTAAGATTGTCAAAAAGCTGGTCACATGTTGGGAAGACCTAACTAATTAATTTCCGGTCTGATTCACCCAATGTTTCCAAAGGTAGTGGATAGTTTTATAAAACTATATATATATATATATATATATATATATTAGTGAATGATGGTTTTATCAACATATACACTACCAAACGAAAAAACATGCACACTCTGTAATGATAATCTAATATTCTATTTAAAATGTTTTATGTCACATCTCTATGTATATTATCATTGATATATTTAGTATGGTTAGGATAATATATATAATCCTTATTAAGGAGTAGAACCCGATGTGAGAAATTCGATGAACATTATTGTCAACGCGCCTGCGAAACTCCTTTGATAATGCTTAAAGAATATGCCATTGCTAGTCCTTTCTCCACAAAAAAAAAAAAAAAAAAAAAAAAAAAAAAAAAATTAAAATTAAAATTAAAATTAAAATAAAACATGTAGAAACAAATTTTGCAAATTTATATCCTCCATATACTTCGACGAAAGTGCTTCAAAGTTGACCACTTTCCCTTTCATTTCTTTCTTGGATAATTTGGAGGTCTGTCGTTCACATAATATCCATTAAAGTTCTCTGTTTTCTTGTCATACTTTCCTCGAAGAATTTCATAGAAGAAAGTTGAGCAAGAAGCTTAATTCACTACTACATCACACAAGAGGTGTGTTTATATATGTAAGGCTTCTTGTTCTTCCTTTTTTTTTTTTTTGTTTTGTTTTGTTTTTGTATTTTGTTTTTTTTGTTTTCCTGTCAGTGCTCAGCCTAATATTTTTAATTTATATGTATTGATATCTACAGTTTCCCTTCTGAGTGATCAACTAGGCATATGGCTGCTGCTTCTTCTGTTCCTGTTCAAAAAAATAAGTTGTATGATGTTTTCATCAGTTTCAGAGGTGAGGATACTCGTAATACTTTCACTTGCCATCTATACGATGCTTTCCTTCGTAAAAAAATCAAAGCTTTCATAGATGAGGAGAGCCTAAAAAAAGGCGACGAAATCTCACCTGCACTTATGAAAGCGATCGAAGAATCAAAAATTTCCGTAGTTGTTTTATCGGAAAATTATGCTACTTCCTCTTGGTGTTTGGAAGAACTCGGTCATATTCTTCACTGCAAGAAGACAGATAAACAGATTGTGATACCGGTTTTTTACAACATCGAACCATCAAATGTTCGACACCAGAAAGAGAGTTATGCAACTGCATTTACTGCTCATGAAAAGCGCTTTTGCGATAAGATGGACAAGGTGCAGAAATGGAAGAATGCTTTAACAACAGTGAGCAATTTATCTGGATTCCATTCAACATCAACCACTGGGTAATTTCTAATAAACTTAGATGTCATACACTGTACGGTTTTATAATTATATGCTTTAGCCACTAGAATTATTACTCCTGCAGTTATTTTCATTACAATTAGTAATAGGAAAGACTTAATTTCCATGTTGTCCAATGATTATTATGGCATGGTGGGGATATCAATTTGTTAGAAAATTGAAACTTGTCGATAGGTGTAGAACTGAATTATCACACTAACAAAGGTTTAGTCCAATTAGTCGGATTACTTTTGTAACAATATCGTATATATTTTTCCACATTTTTAGACATTCGTATGCATAATTGAACTCTTAGCTAATTACTATCATCAACTAAGGTTGTAAATTTAAGAACATATAGGGTAAAAATTAGTATTGATAAAATAAATTTTTGGGAAAACTTTTATCGATAAATCAGGCAGCAACCACAATCAAAAGCTCTATCCTATAATGAAAATGAACCATCATCTTTATTAAATAATAATAATTTTTTAAAAAAATTACAAAGATCCGTAAAGGGGAGAAAGTCCAAAGGCTTATAGAAACAACAAAATTTACTCCAATTAATAGGCATGAAGTAACAGTAGTGTATATTAAAAAATGGAATAACAAATTAATTTTAATTTTTTAAATTCACATAAAATGTCAAGAAAACAACTTCAAAATTCATCATTTCCTAAAAAAATACCAAAAATTCATTCAACAAGGGTTGTTCTGCACTAATAAAAAGGGCAGACTTATTTATATGATAAAACACAAATGGATAACTAAGAAAAAAACGGTCTAAACATAATTAGAAAATAAAGAAATGCAAAATTTTTCAAGAAAAGGAAAATTTTGAACAAGAATAGGAAATCATACCTATCGGACCCAAAGATTAAGGAAATGCTATTTAGAATGGGAATTCAAAATTCCTAGGTCAACTTATTCCCAAACAAAAATTACCATAAAAAGAAAAATATGTCATGTTGAACTTCACACATTGTGGCTATACAATGTCACGAGCCTTGGTCGTTGGTTCGTTTCTACACAAAAAAAAAAAAAAAAAAAAACAAAAAAAAACAAAACAAACAAACAAACAAACAAAACAAAAAACAAAAAACAAAAAACAAAAAACAAAAAAAACAAAAAACAAAAACAAAAAACACAAAAAACAAAAAAAAAACCTAAAATTTTCTCCCAAATCTAACATCGTCACCAAAGCTTCTAAAAGCTAGAAATGTGTATTATTTTAACCTTGAGATGATCCATCGCCATATAAAAGCCCGATCTTGTTGCCCCACATCATGCTCTTCAAGATGGAGAAAATTTATTATTAACAACCGAGATGGTTAGTTACACATATATGGACCTTAAAACACATGGTCCATATTTAAAAGGCATAAGAGAGCCCAAATGGCATAGAGATGGCTCATATTGTCCTGTTTTAAGGTTTCCTCTTAGGAGAAGTAGGGAATGAGAGTCAATCACTTATTTATTTACTCTTTTTTTTTCCTCCCTAGAATGGAAGTGGGAATGGCAGGCCATACACCAATTTGGGATTGAAGAATCGTATAGGCAATTCCATACCACTCCGGATTGTGATTTATAATCCTGATATTAGTATTAAATTACCATCTTATCCTTTGTTTACTTACAAATTATTGTATTAAAAAATAGTAGCAACCTATATTAATTTTTTACTAAATATAATATATTTTTTTATTAACTTAATATTATATAAATGTCCTAATTATTATTAACTTTAGTAACTTGAATAAAGAACTTAATTTTATCATAATATATTAGTATGTATCTATTGTTACTCTCTATTTTTTGTTTTGCTTATTTTAATTCTTTTTAGCTTTTTTAAAACCTAAAAAATTACACAACTTATGTTTTATTGTCTTAATATTTTTACTTGTAACGCCCCTAAGTGGGGGTTAATTAATAGTAATAAATTTATTAAAATAAACAAAATGAGATAATTTCATAAATACAAAAAAAACATTGCCCATGGGACTTGAAAGAAAATTTTGAAAATACAGTCATACATCATCAAATCCATTCATCATCGGAATAGTCCAAGTCAAACATTAATTTGATACAGTCCACAACGATAAGTTCACAACTAAATGGAAATGTAAAAGACCTACTATTGCAATAAAAGACTCCTCTACGATCTCCACAGTAAGATCACTCGCTGGATAAGTCACACTGAACACTATCTGAGAGGTAAAATATAAGAGGTGAGCATTGACATGCCCAGTAGGAATGCCATTACCTTCTTTTCGATTTATTTATCATCTATATAATTAATTCAGTTATTTTTTCATTTTATGATTCACCATATAAATGCGTGACAAATAAAACGTACAGAGAACCGCATACCGAGATACCTGACCGAAACCATAGGAGATAGATAACATGAAACCTTGTAGACCAATTGTCCTTTCCACTCCAATGGGCCACAGTTTAGACTTAGAAGGGTAACCGGAATGGGGTAAATCTAAATCCTATCCATGTACCGGTTCCCAAATATAGTGAACTATCCATCCAGTGACAATATAGTCTAAGCAAGGACTTCAAGGTCCGATCTTTATCCCTAACATAACCCAATACCTACTGCGCAACAGAACCCTTCTCGTCAGTGAGAACCCAGTCAAGGTGAATAAATAATAATAAATTCCGCCAATGACCGTAACCCACACATGTGATAATAATAAACCTTACCTTGCATTGTAATCCATGCAATGCCTGTAAATCTTCCAAATTAAAATATATTAACAAAATCAATTTAAATTTAAATTCCACAAAAAAAATAGGTAATAGAACCCCTACCTCGAACGGATCCCTAAAGGGACTAACAATGACCAGGAACAGTTCATGGGAGACTCTCAAGGAATAGCTAACTTGGGTCACTCTCCGTTTCACCGATACAACTTGCCTAGTTTTACGTGCAACCGGTACTAGTCATTTTTAACGAAAAGGAAATAGCCAAAACAGACTACATGGTTGCGATTAGTGCGTCAAAACAATTCAAAGGGTAGATCGTCAATCGAAGACTAGTGGTACTAAGTGGGTGTTTAGTGAATAAGTTGAGTTTGAGTTGAGTTGAAATTTTTAAGTTTAAATAGTAATTTTTATTGACTTTTCAGAAAAGACAAAAAAAATTTTCAGAAAAGACAAAAAAAATTTTCAGAAAAGACAAAAAACTTTTTCAGAAGACGGCAAAAATTTGAGTTCAAACTTAAGGTTTGAACTTTAGCTCTAAACGGAGCCTAATATCGAGGTGGCATGCAAATCGAGGTCTTGATCCGATTGCTTCTTACTGCTGAGTTTAGGCATACCCCCCCTACATGGAGCTTCTTGAATTAAATGATGCAATTGTTGTGAAAATTTAGCAATGCAAGTGTACATTATCGTTACAAGTAATATAATATGATAATAAATTGAGTTATTGTTATCACGAGAACTGTTGTTATCAAGTACTGAAATTATATTAACCTTACTTATTTGAACGAGTCGAAAGTTGAGAGATTAAAGAAAATTTTAAAAATACACAAACTAAAATTAACAAAAATTAAAGAGAATGCAAAACACAATTAAGAGTTTGACGATCAATGAACTAAAGCTCTTGGAATTCCGATTTCATCGTATTACTCTTATTAAAAACCTCTAGCTTAATCAATCAACGTCTATTTCCTATATTGCTATCGAATCTTACTAATATAATCATTAATATTTCTCAAGTATTAACAATTTATCTCATATTAAGCCTTTTATCACCTTCGGGTATCAAACTCTAAGCCTATCACGATTTATTAATAACAGGAAATTCAAGTGTTGCACAGGTTTCATAACTATTTCTAGCTTATAACCATTTCATGGTAATACAAGGGTTTATTTAATTATCACTTCTTAGTCTCAAATTAAATACTAATCGATGCAATTGGTGATCAAGCATTCATAATCATTAAGCACATATTAATTACTTCAACATAGAATTGTAATAGAACATTAATTAATTAAAAATAGAAAAACTCAAACAATCATAATCTGGTTAGATCATATTCCTAAACAAGAAAATTAGTTCATAAATATTTATAGAAATCTACAAAACAAAAGATCAATCATTGTCAAATTATAAAAATCAAAAGATTAGAAAATAAGACATAAAAACCTAGTTATGAAGGTATCACATGTCTCCAGAATCTTTTTCAAAATTTTCTTCTTCCCTTTTTCTTGATGATATGAGATGATCTGTCTCTAATTTTGTAGAATACTAAATCTAAAACTCGAATTAAAATAAAATAGGAAAAGCTAATTCCTAAATAGATTCTTTTCTTTATTTTTTTTTCATGGTTTTCGACTTCTCCCATAGTCAAAGTCACTGGGCACGAAGCCCTAAGGCTCGTATTAAGGCCTTCCAGCACCGCCACAACCCTCCAATCACCCTCTAAAAAAAAAAAAGTTTCTTTTCTTTTCTTTTCTTCTGCAAGCAAAAGCTGCGCCAAGCAAACCCTAAGGGCCCTACATGGACAACTGGGGCGAACCGGTTGGGCACAGCTGAGAAGTGGGACGCATGGCGTTCTAGCAGCGAAGGTCAGCAACGGGCGCACACAAAACAATGGTCTAGGAGACGCGCGCATCTGATCCAACACAACTCCTGAGGTCTGACACGTTGCTTTTCACGTGCCTGTTTGGAAGCGTGACCCACCATCTAGGATGCAACTGAGGTCGATCTAATGGCCAAAAACGCGCATGGCATGCGTTTGCTGATCATTGACTGGGGAAAAAGTCTCCAAAATTTTCTTGCAAGTTTAAATCCTGTTTATCACATTTTTCTTTTAAATTATTACTTTTAAACCTATCACCACAATTAACCTACATATTAACCTACATATTTAAAACAACATAATAAATTTAAAGAAAAAATTAAAATAAATCTTAAAGATTGTAATAAAAATATAAGTTTAAAAATGCTTAAATAATTCTATAAAATAGTGTTATCAGCAATCAATTCCAACAAATTAGGTCTCTAATACAGCGGATCTAACATCAAAGTTTCGTTAAATTCCGGCGAAACGAAATCAACTAACCGGCGGGGGAATCACAAAATTGGTTGAGCGGTTTTGAAGCCCGAGCCACACGGAGTTGAATGACGGTGGTGGCGCACCTCGACGCTGCCGAATCGGCCGGATCGAAGTTCCACGCGGCGGTGGAAGGCGGCGAGGTTGGAACTCCGGCCACGTGTGGTTGTTGAGGTCCGGGATCTAGTGGCTTTTGCTCCCCGGCTGGGTTTGAGTCTAACGAGCCCGGCGGTTCACCCCAGAACTCTGGCAACGACGAGGAACGATGGCGAAATTGTGGCGATTTCCGGCGGTAACAGGCGGCACGATCTGGCGGATTTCGAGGAGAAGTGAAAGTAGATTTTGTTCTCCTCGTCACTTTGAAGCTTTAGGAACTTGAATCACCTCAATCGGAGATCGGACAGCGAAATAATTGCATTTTGCATATTTGGGTTTTCCGGCATCGTTTTTCGGCGATTACATCGTTGTCCGGCGAAATTCGCGGCGACGGTAGGTACCGTTAGACTCAGCTCGTTGAGAGCTTTCAAATGACACCGGCTACGTCGAAAATGGACGCCGTTCCATTTGTCGGAGGTAGGTGGGAATGACGGTGAAAGTGAGAGAAAAAGAGCGAAAGAGGGAAGGTTTCTGATTGGTCTGCTGGTGAGCTAGGTAATTCTGATTGGGTGTGATGTGGAGGGTGGTGTGATGTGTCAATTTATCAGTGGAGGATTTTGTCCTTATATGGCCCGTCTGACCAGTCAATGGTCTAAGTGACCTTTGGTCAGTCAAAGGCTGAAGTTGGGCCCCAAATTTCAGAAAAATTCAAATTTTAACCCAAATTCGAAATTTTATTGTATTTAAGTCCTTCAGAAATTTATACTTGTTACATTACTATTTCACTTTTGATTAATACTATGATAATAAATAAACAAATTAATCATTCTTTGCTTTTTAAAAACAATAAATAAAGGGGTATGTAAGTAAATTTATAATAATTTATTCCGATTCTCGATTTAAGCAAACGCATAAATGAGATTTGTAGTGACTCCAATTTCTAATTTAGAACAAAGTAAACAACTAATTTAGATTTGAAATCCTTATTCTGAATTCTATTACTCCGATTCATGCTCATTCTATTCTACATTAGTAAACACACCCATAATATGTTTAGATAATAATCCTTCATCTTCAAATTATCTGTTATAATTCAAAACAAGCACTTGTCCATGCCTAATTCATTCAAACGGGTAGACAAGATTATGGATTGAAACAAAAAAAATAGATATTATAAGCAACATTAACATTAAATGAGAACGTCTTTGCCACAAGTCTCTTTAATTTCTTATCATAACTCATTGCTATTTACTCTTCATGGTGGTAGGTCCGATGCTAAATTAGTTGAGGCAATTGTCAAAGATGTTATGGGGAAGTTGAATTGCTTATCACCAAGCAATAATTTGAAGGAAAAGGGCTTGGTTGGAATGCAGAAACGAATTGACCAATTGAATCATTGTTGAACAACGGCTCAAAGAAGTTCGCATTGTAGGCATTTGGGGCATTGGCGGTATTGGCAAGACAACCTGGCTCGTGCTTTTTCCACCGATTTGCATCTCAATTTGATGGTTGCTCTTTCTTGAAAATGTAAGAAAGAGTCAAAAGAAGTGGGCTCAATAATTTACAGAAAGCACTTTTCTAAGTTTTGGGGGAAGAAGTTGATGAAGTCAGGATTTGCAAAGATAGGCTTCAGTGTACAAAGGCTCTTGTTGTTCTGACGATAGATAGTGCTAACAACTAGAATATCTAGTTGAACATTTTCGTTTGGTCCTGGCAGTAAAATCATTATAACAACCAGAGATTCTCAATTCTCAAAATATTGATGCTCATGAAATATACCTAGTTGAAGATTAAATTTCAAGAAGCACTTCAACTCTTTTGCTCAAAAGCTTTTCGACGAAACTCTCCCCCGAAGGTTATGAATCGCTGTCGCATAGGGTGGTCGATTATCTCGAGGTCTTCCATTGGCTCTTACAGTTTTGGGTTCTCACCTATATTCCGAGAGCCTAGAGAGCCCAGAATTATGGGAAAGTGAATTGAATAAATTGAAAAAATGTCTAGACAAGGACATCTATGAAGTACTGAGAATCAGTTATGATGGTCTAGACCGCAATGAGAAGGAGATGTTTCTTGATATAGCATGCTTCTTCAATGGCGAGGATAAAGAATTGGTAGAAAGAAAACTACATGCTCTTGATCTTGATGTGCCAATAGGAATTAAGATTCTCAAGGCCAAGTCTCTCCTAACACTCGAGGAAAACAGTTACGTACACATGATTTGCTACAAGAAATGGGGTGGAAGATTGTTCGTGAAGAATCTTATGATGAGCCTGGAGAGCGCAGTAGATTGTGGTTGGCTAAGGATATCCTCCATGTCTTCGAACATAATACTGTAAGTAGCACCTACAATAAAATTTCATTAAAATTTGAGTAAACTGTCTGCATGAAAAATAGAAAGCACAAAAACATTTCAATTAATTTGTCTATAACCGTGCACACATATGTTATGTCAGCATTTAGCATGATTTAATATGGTTACAAGAACTACAATGTGTGCATATGTAGTGGTGTTTCTAGTTATTACAAGCTCGTCTCTGTACCTTATATGAAGTTTACATTTTACAATTTTTGTATGTCATATATGCTCATGACTCTGTTTCTTCTCAATTTTCAGGGGACAAAAAAGTCCAGAGGATGTCTCTGAATATTCATGAACTTGATAGTGACGTAGACTTGAATCCTCTAGTCTTCAAAGCCATGATCAATTTAAAATATTTGTCAATTGATAAATATTTTGATGATCTTACCAAAAAGTTAAACCTTCCACAGTCTCTTCCTAATAAGCTTAGATATCTTTGTTGGAACCGTTACCCTTCAAGAACTTGCCTCCAAATTTTAAGCCACAAAATCTTGTTGAGCTGAACTTGCGGGGAGTAAGCTAGAGAAACTTTGGGATGGCGTTCAGGTAATATTTAGTTCCAATAGCTTTAAATATCTTGTGTAATGAATCTAATGTAAGTTTCTTTATTCCATTTCTATTTGGTGACAGAATTTTCGGAGCTTAAAAGTTCTAGATCTTGAAGACTCTGAGAACCTGATTGAAATTCCAAACCTCTCTCAAGTACTAAATGTGGTGAAGCTCTCTCTCAGAGGTTGTACAACTCTGAGCATCTTCCAGAAATTTCAGAGCCAATGCGAAATCTAAGGTTCTTATTTTATCGAATACAGGGATTATAGATTTGCCAGAGTCAATTTACAATCTGATTGGGATTCGAATTTTAGATCTTATGTACTGCCAAAATCTCAAGAGTCTTCCAACCACCATCTGTGAGTTAAAATCTCTTTTCATTCTTCAACTCTCTTGTTGCCCAAAACTAGGGTACTTGCCAGAAATTTTAAAGCCAATGCCAAATCTATGCTTACTCGTATTTCAAGGCTCGGGGATCAGAAAGTTACCAACGTCATTATTGGAAAATCTACCTGGGATTCAAGTATTATTCCTTAGTGATTGCAAAAATCTCGAGCTTATCCCACCCAACATCTACAATAAGTTTCGTCTGAATTTTACTGGATGTCTAAAGCTTAAAAGCTTGCCTCATCCCTTATCAAGTGGCACGAACTTGGTGGAAGAATTATGTCTTACAGGCACAATATTAGGAGAATACCTAAAAACATCAAATTTTCTAAGCTGCGTGAACTGGACATAAGTCGTTGCAGGTTTCTCGAGTCTCTACCAGAGCTTCCACTAACTATAGAGAAAGTTGTAGCAAGTGGATGCACGTCACTGAAAATGGTGTCAAATTCATTGACTGCACTCACACAACCACCTACAGATCGTGTTAATCTTTGGGTCACTTTTTCATTTATGGATTGCTTGAAGTTGGAACACCAGAACTTAATGTCTGAATTTCAGATGAGAGCTTCGCTCATTGCAACAAAATTTGCATTGAGAAAAACTCCAGATAAGGTATGCCTCTTCTTTCTTTTATTCAAGTAAAAATGTTTAATTTTATTTTATCTATATGTGAAATAATTGTGATGTTTTCATGGCACAGCCTGCCAAGTTATAAGCTTTTTATCCCAAATTCGCTATTTCTTGTAACAAATAAATTGATGTTTTTATTTAAAAATAACCATTATTTATTCATGCTTTGCTGCAGTCTTATCTTCCAACTACTGAAATGTGTTATCCAGGGGATAACATTCCGGAGTGGTTCAGCTATCAAGAGAACGGACGTTCAATTAATATTCCGCTTCCTTGTAATTCCAACTTCATGGGCTTTGCATTTTGCTTTATTCTTTCATGCAAGTACAACAGAGGGGCCATGCATCGATTGGATTTATATGGAAAATTATCTGTCAAAACACTCGACGGCGATGAAAGGCACCTCCGATTTCCCCTGAGGCTATTGTCTTCGAATGACAAGAACCATGTGGTCATGACTACATTTATGTGCGATGTCTTCGAAAACTTTTACCCTGCAAATGAGATGTCATTTAACTTCGGAACTCGTGAGGAACGATTTGTAAAAATAAAAAGGTGTGGGATCCGATTGCTACAAGTCAACGATGAGGGCGGACAGAGCTTATCTTGTGAGAGTCTTTTAGAGCAGCTGTGTGACTTTCAGGTTTTCTCATCAAGAAAGGAGCTTTGTGAGAAAATATGGAGCTCCAACTTAAACCACTGGTACAAGGTACTATGCTGGCAGCTTCTTCGAGACATTAGCAAGAGAAAGAGGAAGTGGAGGAGTTTGAAATTAAGGAAGAGCTGCTTTTTGAGGCCCCAAAAAAGGTAATGGTTGCTTTTTTTTTTTTTTTCATTTTTTATACAAATTCAATTCCAAATTCTCAAATTGATTTTAACAAATTAATAGTTTAATTGGTATCGATCTAAGTTAGGACGTCTCAATTATGTTAGCTCCCTGACGGAGCTACCCTCTACCAAAAAAATACACCCAATTTTACTAAGTAAAAATAAAAATATACCTATAATAAGTTTGTGTTGAAAAACAAACACAATAAGATTATATTTTAATCTTATCATAATTCATACTATTGGGTCACACTATTACAACATCATATTGTGACATATTATTTAATTAAAATTTAATATATTTTTAATTGTCACATCATCAGAATTTAGCATATCATAACTTTAGGTTAAATTTATAACAAAAGCTTTAATACTACATAGGAAATCTTGATGAATTTCCTTAAGTTTATTTCATGATATAGATTTCAAATTTTTTTAAATATTATTTTCATCTTATAAAATAACCTCTATAATTAATATAAAATTTAAAATCTATATCACGAAATAAACTGAAGGAAATCCAAAATAATCTTCCAACCAAAAACAACAATAGGTGGAAATTAACTGGAAATTAAATTTAGGAAATTGGCTCTTAATAGGTGGGGGATGGCTATTATTAGAGTGTGAATAAGTGTGAAAGAAAAAAAAAATTTTAGGCAACTTCTAGAATTTTCGCACCTATTTTCACACACAGTAAACTGTTTGGTGACTAGCAAGTATCCAGATAGTATTCTCGCCATAACTTTTTACTCTGATGTCAAATTTATGCTAATGAGTAGGCGTTGGAACAATTATGAAGTGCTCTATAATTTTATACAAAATAGAAAAATAATTTCGGACATTGAGAGATACAAAATTAAGTGTGAAATCAACGTCATGAAAAATGGGTCTTTTTTTGTAAAAGGAAAGATCAAGGAAAATTTTTGAATTTTCCTAGAATATTTAACTCCATACTTTATAATATAAAACACATCACATCATGATCATATCATAATTCATCAAATCAAAACATGAAATTACAAAAAATTTCATTCATAGCATGAACTTGTTCTTGTACATTGTGTACTTACTGCATGTACCTATGCAAAATAACTCAACGCAACATTAAAATTAATTAAATATAATACCATTACATTACCCATGTTAATTCCTAACAACTAATTTGTAATAATATTGTTAATTAAAATTTGGGTCGTTACAATTCTCTATTGCTCTTTTAGTTCTCTTGATTTAGTCCCGTTGTGTCTAATAGAAAAGGAAAAAGTACCTAAATGTCACAAATTTAAAGATCATTATACTAACATGACACAAAAATTTAACACTAGACCAATATAAAATAAATTTATGCTAAAGTTAGCTAAAATTTGTATCATGTTTGTCAAGAGTGGAGATTTTGTATCAGGTTAGTCAATAAATGAAAAAAAAAAATGGTTATTTGGGTAATTTTTTCAATAGGGGGAAAATGAGTTGCTTCTTTCCTTTTTGCTAGATTTTGTTCTCTTGATTTTCATTTTAGCATTGGGGAAATAATTTAAGTTAATTTATGAGTAAGTTTCTTCATCCCATATTTAGAGTAGAAAACACAAATTTGAATGTTTTGCCGTTTAGAAATGGACTACTTTGTTAGTATGGTTGTAGTTCTTAGTTATAATTCACCAGGAAAGAGAGAGAGAGTAAATAAAGAAGGCTGTATCTTTCTAGGTAATTGACCATTGCATGTTGTCGGAAACAAAGGGAGATTTGATAACTATTTTGTGCAAAAAGAGCTATTCTATGATATTTGTTTATGTTTTATTATCTACCATTGGAGGAGTTCAGAAGAAGATATAACTGAGTTCAATGCTGATCTAGTTAGTGAATAATGAAAAAGGAAATCCTCAAGACTAAATATTTGTGTTATAACTTGTGCATGACAATTGCATCTAATCAAAGAAAAAAGCTTCTAAATTATGACATTCAATATTCATATAAGTAGGGCTTTGTTTAAACTATCAGATTCTGTCAATTTTACATTTGGATTCATATTAATGTAATCTTAATCAAATCTAACATTTATAGCATATTATATCGCTCAAGATACCATAATATAGAAAGCCCATCTAAATATTACTAAATTTTTGTGTTATCGAAAGTGACTTGGAATAGGAGAATTATTGGAATTCAAGTTTCACATATTGTTTCTGTTTCTCTGCAGTGGAGTGATTGACACTAGGTTCTCTCTTAGCGTTCTCAATCTCACCAAAAAAACCAGGTTGCATACATGGTACTCGGGGACAGGTATTTACAAAACCGACATTTTTTTCTTTTTACCCAAATAAGATAGAAAGTTTTTCTAAAATTGTTAGGGTAAAATTTTCATTTCATAGGTAGGAGGATAGACAAAGGTATACAAAGGCTTGACTTAGCAACTGTTAGTGGAGCTGGCCAAGAATTTCCACTCTTTCGGCCAAAACGAGCTTTCATTCAACAAATGCAAGTGAAAAAATTTGCTTCTGTTGTTGTTGTTCTTCTTCTTCTTCTTTTTTTTTTTTTTTTTCAACTCAAATAATTTTTGGTGTTGGGTCCGCCTCATAGCGTCGGACAAATAAATGGGCCAAGCCCAATAGTCCTTTAAGGGTTTTTTTTTTTTTTAATATTTATCTTGATGATTGTGAGTATCTAGTGGTATTTAGAGAAAACTTTGTAATTTATTATTTATTTAATAGAAGTTGATATCGGACTACGGTCCCGTAGTTTTTCCCTTCGCATTGAAGGGTCTTCCACGTAAAAAATCGGTGTCGCTTGTATGGTTGATTATTTTGATTTATTGTTGCTTTTGTTGGTTTATTGGCTTTGCAAAACTTGTTTGGAGAACAAATTTTTATCACACAGAGGAAAATGTTTAATTGGTAGTTTTCTCAACATCTGGTGGGGAAAGAATTGCTGAAATCTTGACGATGGCGCCATCAAAAACGGGGTTTGATCGAGAAAGATTGATTGGATCGGGGGAAAGCAAACATATGAATGATAGCTTAGTGATGCAGGAATTAGATTAGGAACCGTTACCAGTAAACAAACGTTCAAGTTTAGGTACAGATAATCTCATGAAATTCATTTTTGTCTTGAATATTGAAGTGAATTGGGGAATACAGACAAATTTTAATCAAATTTGTTATTCTACTTGAAAACTATTCAATGCAAGATAAATTAGGATCTACAAATGTATTATTGATTGTCTTTGCCAATATCATGGACTTTCTTCTAAAGACACTGAATTTCTCGAAATAAATAACAACCATGAAATAATAAGGACTACAAGTTTTTCATTATTATACTAAAGTGAGTAATTTCTTTACCAGACAAATTCTATAGTCTATTGATTTTGAGGTAAGGCCAGGGATGTAGGATCGAAAAACTTGCTATTACCGTAAAATAAAATGAAACTAAACTTTTAAGTGCCTTTAAAAGTGAGCATTTTTGCCTGGTACATACACAAAATTGTTCATCTCAGACCATTACATGAAGAAAAATAAGATTACTTCAATGCGTCATTGAGACCCGGAGGCATTCCGAGACTCTGGGCAAGATCACTCATCCTTTCCTTCATAGCCTGAGGATCAACAAGGTGAAGTATTTCATTTAGCAGCAAAATACGAGAATTTCTTTTCTTTTTTTTTTTTTCCTTTGATAGAATAAACTGAGAAATTCTCACCTGAACACTTTTTTGGTGTGCATCCTTGTATGCCTCAGTAATCAAAAGAGAGAGTTTCTGCATTACAAAGAGGTAAAATTATGTAAAAATCATTCCCTATTGAGCACCTCATGAAATCTTCCGAATTGTCATGCCAGACCACCAAATTCGGAGTAGCAAGGTGCTGATCACGAGTTTACTTGCAAGTAATATGCCCAGAAGATGATAAAATGAGTGGTAAAATTAGTGATGACCAAGTAGAAATGAGTTACTAACATGCCCAAATGAGAAAGGGAAAACAATGATGGTAAAATCAGTAATGAAAAAGTATTAAGTTGCCACTTTGGGACTCAGGTGCGGCCAAAGTAAAATCCGTTGTAAAAACACTTTAGAAACCTCTTTTTTATTATTTACAAAGAATTGAGAGTCATATTTGCATGTTTACCAAATCATAATGGAATGTAATGCGAAAAGTAATATGTTCGAACAGTAAAGAAAAGGAATAAGAACGGGTATCTATATTGATTCTCTTTCAAGGGTTTCCTTATCTATTAGGACGGGGAAATAAACATCTATTTCCATCTCAAGTGTTTACTGAACTTAGGAATAAGAATCTCATCGATTTATATATTAAATTGTCTTCGTGCATAATTGAACAACTATTTGAGATCATTGGCTCAATAGGGAATATAAGTTAATTTAACGTTTATTCCAAAGAACCAGGAAACAACACCAAGGGAAAGGGAAACACTAGAGAAAACTAGAACTCTATAAGCCAAAACAATGGATCTTTCATGGTACTTGATTAATAATTCATGTCATTTCGATTGCTGCTTCTGGTCCTAATTCCATTGCTGCTTCAGTGATCTCCGTGCGTATAGGTTGTTGGTTCCCAGATAGTGTTACCTACATGGTACTGATCAAGTTACAACCTTTATCTATGCTTATGAAAGAAGCAGGTCCAGTGCATATAAACAAAGTTAAAGTCAAAGATAACAAGGATTTTCTGTTCTTCCTGTAGAATAAAAATGTAGACTTCTGGAAAGTTTAGGAGGATGGCAGGCATAAGATCAAATGATTGAACTCATGAAAACTAAATCCACATTTTCACTAATTAATCTCCAAATTCCAAAAGAAGATTTACTAGAATGATATTTCACACAATTTCTAGCACCATAAACAAATTGCATACTTGCAAGAAAAAGATACCTTTATTAGCTCGCCTTCACAGTAACCATCAATCTCTGTTCTGCAAACATAACAAGAAAAATAGGAAAATTTAGAAATTAAAGCAGGTAGAAAAACTAGAAAGGTTACATCGCAAATGAAAATAATTTTCTCATACGAGGCCAGTTCTTTTTATACTTTAACTGCCTCAACTTGGACAACCATCTGTGTCTTCTTCACAGTCTCAACGAGGTTTTGCATGTTTCTGAAAACCCCTGCCTAAAACAATTTGGCATAACAAAATGTTAATCTCAACTAACAGATTTGAAATTGAGAGGCAAAATAACGAGAAACCAGTTACACAATGAAAATGCCCAAGCCCCATCTTATAGTAGAAATTATTCATGATGCCCAAAAGCCAATTAAAAAAACTAAAAATAAAATAAAAAACAAAACAAAACAAAACAAAACAAAACAAAACAAAACAAAACATAAACATAAACAAAAACAAAAACAAAAACAAGCCATCTTGCATTTTCCTTACAAAACTAACATCCAATTTGATAGATGGCATGACAGAAATGCTTAAGATAGCTCTTAACATTTATGTTTATCTAAAGTTTCTCAAGTCAAACAACAAAATCAATGTGAATACAAATACTTTGATGACGAATGTTGATATTGGATTGGCCCCCAAAATTTTACTGCCATATTACATACATGAATTTATCCAGGCCAGGATACTGAAAATAGCAAGTTAAAACCAAAGAAATGGGAATCATGGAAAAAGTTCGTTAGAATGTAACCTCATCAATTATTTTGCACATAAACCAAGTCAATATAACTTTAGATCAACGAGGGCTATGAATTTTGTGTACACAGATCAAAATCTGCCTGAATCACAATGTTAAGTAAATACAGGAATAAGAGGCACTTGGTTAACCTTTGAAGAAGCATCATCTCCCTCATTATTTTCCTTCTTCCCTCCAAATAGATTGTATACACAAAGAGATCTACGATTATGCCTGATATATGAACACTCATACAACGGAACCTGCTTACCAGCTATGTTTGTAGTTGAGCTTATGTTACCTGTTAAATGGAAAATAGAAAAAATTTAAACCAAAATTTTAACATATTATTCAATAGATATTCCAACAGAAAACTCCCGAAGCAGCTAAAAGTACTTCCAATGAAAATGAGGTTGCAAACTTGGAAGTAAGCCTTCTCTATCTTCTGTCACACTTGTCTATTGAAATTTAGAATGTTTTAATACAACTCTTTAATCTAAGCCGTTCGATGGCATTACTTTAATTCTCCAACATCCATTCACCATACAACATTAAACTAAAATCACCCAACATAGTAAATGAAGTAAAAACTTAACAGAACTTAATCCTTGTCCAAATTAAACAATACTAGGAACAAAGATAAACTCAAAAACAGATATCATCGCACATTGACATGATAAGCCCTCCAAGAAAAAAGCATCTTCCAATTTTTCAATCTCTCTTGGGTTCTTCAATTCCAGCTAAAATTTCTACAAAAATTAGAAGGGAAAAAAAAGAGTAAGAAAATATAAAGTTAAAAACATGCAAAAACCAAAACACAATATATAGAGAAGATAAACAACTCCTAAATGGAAAGACACGTCAACAGGTAGAAAATGTCGATTCAAAGGCAACAATGTCCAGATATAATCAAAACATCTCAGCCCCTAGATATGGGTTAGATTAGATTTATCAGATTTTCAAAATTCACATATGATATCTAGAATAATTCAATTGGATGAGTAATATTATCATCCAAATTTAATTCTATTAAATATCGATCTTTAAAAAAATTAGATTGATTCGGTTGAATATATTAGAGACTGAATCTTGTGTCCATACCTACATAGTAGGCCCTTAATTTAATAAAGAGGCAATGAATTGGAATACTTCTAATTGTTTTGTACGATACTATAACAATTAAATTTGAGGAGTTTTACAATCAGACATGATGGGGGTAAAAATTTTAGACCGTCAGATGAGTTTCAAATGTTCGAGATTGAAAAGATTCACCAAAATTATTGTGAAATACATGTGTATGATAATATTTATAAAAAATTATAAATAAAAAAGAAAAAAAGAAAAAAGAACCATTGTCTCCAACTCTCCATGAACACCGAGCAAGAGCAACGGTGGTGGTGGCTCCCGGAGCGAACCCGGCGAGGCCATAGTGGAGACGATGCCAGCATTCTCGATCGTCGACTGCCCATCCCATATCGCAAATGGCCAAAGAACACTCTCGATTTGAAGCTATTCGGCTGGTGTTTGGGCTGAGCCGCGGAGGAGAGTGAGAGGTTTTCACGATCGTCCAGATCCGGCACAGGTCTCACCTCCGTCGCCGCCGTGAGCCCACTCCGCCGTGCCTCCACTGCGTAGCCATCAAGCCCATTCCGTCGCGGAAGCAAGGGAGGTGCTGAGTTAAAACTTCGCCAGATCTATGCTAGCCAGTACCCACGATGGCGCCGCTCGCAAACCCTGGATGGGTCCCTGAGAAGATGAGTTGACAGGCTGTGGCTGGGTGATTAGTGGAGAGGTCGGCTGCCGGAGGGCGTCCACGTTCGGAGACTTGAGATCTCGAGCTTGCCGGCATCCACAACATCATGAGCTCGAATCTCCGTTGCCGCCCGTCCCTTCAACAGCCTCGCCAGATTTTTCTGATTCAGCTAACGTCCATCTCTCTGGTTTTTAGGACGAAAGGGGAGGAGAATTGTTTCTTTTCTGAAAAAGTGTAATCTCATGTGTTGAAACTATTCTAGTTTTAATGTGCTTTTTCGATCTACACCGTTAAAATTGATCTAATGGTCAATATTTTTTAACTAAATATTTATTCTTCTCCTCATCCTCTATCTTTATTTTTTTGCACTGCCCGTCAAATGTCATTATTTTCTTCATCCCAACTCTCTCCCAGCTTTTTCTTTGTAACTTTTTTTTTTTACCCCCGTTGCTTCTCTTCTCATTTTCTCTTACTTCATGCTCTTTATTTAAAAGATAAAGTTTAAACTAAATTATACTTTTTTCATCATATTTTTTTATCTTTTTATGAAAAAATTTTTTATCTTTTCTGAAAAAGTTAACAAAATTTATTATTCAAACTTAAAAATCTCAACTCAACTCAAACTCAACTCATTCACCAAACACCCCCAAAGTTATTGTAGAGAAAAAAAAGTTAACAAAACAGTTTTAATGTAAAAATTAAAATTGAAAAATTAAGTAGTTATAGATATAATCTAATAAATATTACATTCAAATTTATTAAAAGGTGTAGAGTTCGAATCTGTTATCATAATTAAATTTTTTTTGGAAAAAGAGCAATAGATAAACTATTTTTTAAATTACTGTTATTTTTTGTTTATATATGTATATTTGAGTATAAATATATAATCTATAAGAATATTTGAATATGCACAAATTCACGTATATTAAGGGTGTGTTTGGTTGGAGGGAAAGATGGAGAGAAGGAGGGAGATGGAGGGAGAATCTCTATCCTTGGGCCCACCATAATATCTTTCCATTTGGAAGGATGCACGCTCTCTTTCTCCTTTTTAATTAAAAAGACAATTTTCTCATTAACTTTTTTTTTTAAAAAACAGAAGTTTAAAATGGACAATATAATAATTAACTAAAAAACTATCATCCATCCTTTTAACTCTTCCTCTCTCTTATCAAACAACATGAGGGATTCATATATTCCTCTCCATCCTTAACTCCCTCCAAACATAGCCTAAAGCATGAAACCAAAAAGAAGCATATCCATTAACACGCCAACCAATACCATTATATATATCGCGTCTTATATATATGTATACACACCAAGTTTTATATTTGGTACCGTATGGTATTCGGTAACGTAAATTTCAGTTACTATGAATATGAACTTCAATTGTTAAGAATGTGAATTCACGAAAAATGGAATGTAGTTAAGTGGATGTGAATTTTCTTTATTTTATATTTTTTTATGCATGAATTCACATTTCTAATTGAAGTTCACGTTTACAATAATTGAAGTTTACATTGTCGGAGACTTTCTAGTCCTATTGTGCTTAATCGTGCAAAAAAAGTGTATAATTTTGCGCGATGCAAGAATCATAAATTCAAAATTTTGGCTGGAAAAAAATGTGAAAATTCATGTCATTTCGGAACAGGAATTTTGCTCGAGGCCTGCGATGTCTAATCGTCATAAAAAAGGGTACACATTTCTGCGACTCGAAAATCGTGCCTCAATTTTGGAGGGAAAAAAATTCAAATTTTGGTGAGAAAAAAAGAGTGAAAAACATATTTGTTTCGATGCTGAAGTATTGCTCAGTCCTATTGTGCCTAATCGTGCAAAAAAGTATATACTTTTGCGCGATGCAAGAATCATAAATTCAATATTTTAGCGGGAAAAAAGGTGACAATTCATGTCATTTCGAAGCAGGATTAATGGTCGAGGCTTGTGGTGCCTAATCGTCATGAAAAAGGGCCTAATTTTGGAGGGGGAAAAATAAAAATTTTGTGGGAAAAAAGAAAAAAGCGACAAACATATTCGTTTTTGTGCAAGAATATTGCTTAGTCCTACTGTGCCTAATCGTCGTGAAAAAGTCTATAAGCTTATGCGACGCGAGAAACATGCCCCAAATTTGGGTGGGGGGGGGGGGGGGGGTTGGTGGGAATTTAAAATTTTGACCGCGAAAAGGTGAAAATTCAAGTCATTTTGGAGCAGGAATGTTGCTCGAGGCTTCTTGTGCCTAATCGTCGTGAAAAAGGGTACACGTTTGCACTTTGCAAAAAATGTGTCCCAATTACACGTTTCTGCGATACGAAAACTGTGCCCCAATTTTGGAGGAAAAATTTTCAAAACATTAGCGAGAAAAAAAGTGAAAAATGTTTTTTTTTTTCACGCAAGAATGTTGCTCACGGCCTACGTTGCCTAATCGTCGTGGAAAAAGGTACACATTTATGCAAACCCAAAATCATGCCCCAATTTTGGAGGGGAAAAATTCAAAATTGTGGTCGGAAAAAAAGGTGAAAAAAGTTATCGTTTCGGCACAGGAATATTGCTCGCAGACTGCGGTGCCTAATCGTCATGAAAAAGGGTACACGTTTCCTCGACGCCAAAAGCATGCCCCAAATTTGGACGTGAAAAAATTCAAACTTTTGGCCAAAAAAAAAAAGCGCAAAACATAATCGCTTCGGCACAAAATTGCTTAGCCCTATTGTGCGTAATCATCACAAAAAAGGATACACATTTACACTCCACGTAAACACATGCCCCAAATTTGGAGGGAAAAAAAATTCAAAATTATGGCGAGAAAAAAAAAAAGCGAAAGACATATTTGTTTCGGTGCAAGAATATTGCTCAGTCCTATTGTGCCTAATCATGCAAAAAAGTGTATACTTTTGCACAACGAAAAAATCATAAATTCAAAATTTTGGTGGAAAAAAACGGTCAAAGACTTAAGTGGTTAAATGAGTGAATAACATATTTTGAAGACTAGTTAGGGAAATTATGGAAATAATATTCTAGAAATGATGAGAGTGTTTTTGTCCTAAGTGCTTTATTTATGAATGTCATTTTAAATTTGACCTTATGAAAAATATAATAAATTTACTTATTTATGATTGGTGTGCTGTATAAGAATTGATCTATTAAACTCTCTGAAATAAAGAAAATTGATTAAAGCACTTTGTTTATTAGACTGTAAGATTAGATTCATTGTTATAAATTAAGTGTGTTAAAATAAGTGACAACAATTAGTGATCTAAATAATAAAGCAAATAATAATGGGCCACAGTAATAAAGGCTGAACATAAATAACTTCAACAATTTATCTATAAATAACCAACAGTAAACAGTAATAAAATTATTGCAATAAGTAAGAAATAACCAAATGAGCATGAATAAATAAATAAATATTGAAACCTGGAAAATGGACCAATTTAAACAGAATACTTGAAACAAATAAACGAAAAGGATAGACATCAAAAATAATTAGAGATTAAAGAAATAATGGTGATAGAATAAAATACTCAAATTAGATAACATTAAAGGGAGATTAGAAGTATACTTGCTACCTGTGTTTAAAATATAAAAGATATTGCAATGGTAACAAGAAATGAGCTTGGGAAAGTACAATTTCCACAGTTGATTTTATGGGAGAAATGCAAATTGGTTTTCCAAGGGAGGGCATTAGTTGCTTGTTGATGCATTGCAGCAAGCAAGGGCCTTTTGGTCTTTTTCCACGTTCCCTTGCGCTTATTGGCATGTTATTTATAATCTCTTTTGCCTCCTTCAACATCCCAACTCTTCCAAGCAAATCATCCATGCATCCATAATGCTCAGTTCTGAGTTCTCAGCTCAACTCCATGAACTTCTGCTTTGAAAGAAGTAATGACGCCCTTCTTCGACCAACCCCGAGTCAGTGCAAGCACTAGGGAGACTAACAAAGTGATGTATGTAGGAAGGACGTAACCATTTATCTCAAAATTCTAACTGTGATAGAGACGAAATCAAATCCTTTAAATATCACCCATTATCAGACTTGGTAATCCACTCCAAGCAATATCTATTTGAGCTGTTATTTCGAGAAGTCTCTTACAAATCTATAGACATACCTACGGGTGGGTTCATGCACTTTTTCGAGACCCAGCCATATAGATCACCTCCCAAGTTCAAGTACGCTCAAGCATCATGAAGTTTTCAGGAGCCACCAACTCCCTCTACATCTTCTTAAAGCTTGACGACTGCGTTGTCTTGGCGTGCATTGCTAGCCCAGCAATCATGCAATAAAACTCTGTAGCCTTCTCCAAGCAAACTGCATTTGAATAAAGGTAAACAATTAATCGTCGACCGTGTTTGGAGTTTAATTCGATTCCACTTTCTCTATACATCTGTGTATCCAATTCCCTGGATTTAGAGCACCTAATTCAGTTCAAGTTGTGAGCATACTTGCCACCAAGAACTGTCCAACCCAACTTTTCGTCCCGCAACGTTTCAAACAAAGCAAATCCCTCATGAAAGCAGTAGCTCTGCACAAAAGACGCGAACATGGCTTTCGAAGAAACTGAGCTCCTCTCAGGATTCAACTCAAAAGAGGTGAAACGCCTCGTTGAAAACCCCACCCAGAGTATCTG
>CM046362.1:12566316-12607734 GCA_025413025.1 Ficus hispida
CCTAATGCTTAGGGTTGTGTGTCCCCTGGTTTGGTCCGAAAATCTGCCCTTAGGCAGTGCTTGAAGCATGCTAGCTTAGGGAGCAAAGTTTAGTGTTTGTATGTGTTGTATGCAAAAAGTTAGAACCATGCAAACCTAGGTTAAGTTAATACGGGTTTTGGTTTGCATGGACATGTTTGAATTACATGTTGGTTCATGTGGGACGTTAGAAAACGCTGCATGTATGTTATCTAGGCTCCCGCGTGATCGGTCGAGTTAGAATCCGCGAAATAGGACGTAAAACAAACTTAAAACCGAAAACTGCCAGTTCGGATGTGAACTGCCCAGTTTCGGGAAAAGTGGAATTTGAGGCCTTTAGAGGCCGAACTGGGTAAAACGTAAAACATAAAAGTTGTTCAGAACGAGTTTTCCTAGGGGCCTACGCGGACAGTTTTCCAAATTGAGGCTCCAATGGTCTCCGGTTTTTACAAAAAACCCGTGGCTAGCCTGCCCAGACCCAGTTACAGGATCAGCAGTTTCAAACAAAAACTGGTACGAATACAGGCCGAACTGGATTTTTTCTCAAAACACGAAAGTTTTAGGATTTTTCAAGAGCTACAACTTTCGTGAAGACAACATTTTCAAAATCGGAATGGATCTTTAAACTGGAATGGTTTTATAAAGACTGTACAGGGAATGAGAATTCATGTACAGGATTTTCAAAAAAAAACACAAGTTCCGAAAAAAAAATCATGTCTTTTCCCAAACCACTGTTTTGACTAAGGAAACTGTTCCAAAGGCAGTTCCAGCCTTAAATGATTTTATAAAAACCTATTTCAGGATATGGATTTTTGTGAGATTTTTAAGGTTAATTCACTCAAGTTTCCAAAGAAATGGAACATGGAATTTTTTAAAGCCAAATTGGGCTAAGGTATAGGTTAATTAAAGTAACCTAATAATTATGGATAAGAATAAAGTCCAAGGTTAGGAAGGTAACCTAACCCTAACGGTATAAACATGAGGTTATCCAACGTAACCTCTTAAAGAATTGATTCATATTTGGTTAGGGTTACTATTTGTAACCCAGTAAGACATTTTAGAAATGGGGACATACAATTAGGATTATGTAAGCATGTTGATTAGATTATCAACATTTCCGCAAAACTAATTAGAACCTCACCTATGTCCTTCAACGAGCAGGAGGGAACCTGCAGCTGTACGCAGAAAAGAAGCAGCTCAAAGCAGGACATAGCAAGAGAGGTAAGTACAACCACCGCCTACAGCATAGGCTTTGTTGTGGTACTTGCCTAAGTATGATAGATGTATGCTAGGAATATATGCTATGATATTGATGTTGATGCTATGTTAGGATGATGATGCTAGGTTATGATGTTGATGCTATGTTAGGATGTGATGATAGGTTATGATGTTGATGCTATGTGATGTTATTGTTGTTATGCTATGTTGGTTATGTTGTATGATAGGTTAAGGTATGCTATTGATGAATGCTATGTTATGTTTATTAAGCAAGAAGCATGTTCACGAATCTTATAAGAATTATAAGATCAAGTATGACACAACAAGATAAAAAGAAAGATGGCAAGCAATCGCCTGTGTTGTGCCGACCCGCGTTAGGTCGGGTTGGACTATGGTTTGAGTTGGAAATGGTTTGGCGCCCCAACCACTCCATAGTCGCGCGCCCGGTACATACACACAAGTAAGGGGCCCATAAGTAAGATAAGAAATGAAAGTAAGTTAAGCATGAATTGAGCATAAAATAAGCATAAATGGACCATGCATTATGATGTATGCTATGCTATGATAAATGAAATCATGATCTGTACGATATGCTATGGTAAGTCAAGTTTGTATGTGAAAGATTAGATCATGTTGGTTATGTCGCGGTATAGGAGGTTGTGCTTGCTGAGCGAAAGCTCACTGTCTTACGTTTATGCTGTAGGTAAGAAACCGTCAGCAATGGTTGATACAAGATGGAAGGGCATGGCGGGGCAAACTGTGAAATGTGGGAAATGTAGCCGCTACGCATTCTGTTCTTTACGTATTTATGTTATGGTAAATATTTTTGATAAAGATACATTTATATGTTGCAATTGTATGCCATATAAAAAAAAAAAAAAAAAAAAAAAAAAAAAAAAAAAATTTCCGCTGTGTTTTCATAAGTATGTAAGTATGTAAGGGAAGATAATATGTATGTATGGTAACGGCCTGTGCTAGGCGGGTCGTTACAGAGTTGGTATCAGAGCGGTTTCCTGCGATACGATTTCACAGTCTGCCTGCCATCGCCACCATCATTGTAAGTTAAATTATATTTTATGTATATGCGTAAGTATTTACGATAGGATTATGCTATGATAGACGCGTAAATATGGAGCTCGCACGGATCGATGCCGGGATAGGAGAACCCCAGCATGAAGTGGGTCCAACGTTTCCCGAGGACCCGATTCCTGCTATATCTGTACAAGAGATCCCAGCCCAAGAGGCTGAAGACCAGATGGACGCCGAGGACGCTGCCGACGATTTGATTGCTCCGGAGGAACCACCGGAAGACCCTCCCATTATGATCATCCCTAGCGACGACAAGGACGATATGGAGCCCGAAGCCGAGCAAGGTAACTGGATGGAGGATATTGATGACACCGAGGGCGATCCGAGGAGATGCGATTCCACGATGGAAATTGGGATGAAGACTCTGACGCCGAATCCGACGTTTCGATGATTACGCTAGAGGTTATAGTCTAGTTAGGGCCGATATGCGCATATATTTTTAACCATGTATGATGATAGAGTAATAGACACTCCTATCATATTTTTTTTTATTATGAACAGTACGATGGTAAAGTGTTAGACACTTCCATCATATTTTGACCATGTATATGTAAAGATATGTACGTACAAGTATGAAGTATTCAATGTGTAATTACAGTATTGTAAATTTCGATGTACAAAGTATGTACATAAAGGACCGTACAGATACGGGATTTATAACAAGAGCATGTTATAAATATTATGAAAGATATGCTATATTATGATAAGTATCTGTTATGATACCTTCTATGTTATGATATGAAATGTATGATGTTACGGCATGATGTGATGTGATAAGTTATGTATGAAAGAAAAGATACTAATAGCATGATGATATCTTTTCTTATAGGATTTAAAAGATGGTACGTCCACGAAGAACGGTACCACTCAACCCGCCTGAGCCAGATCTCGCAACCATCGTTGCAAATCTACAACAGCAGCTGCTAGAACAGCAGCAAGAGACGGAAAGACTACGAGCTCAGATAGCTCAAATGAATCAAGGACCGCGGATTAACGAGGTTCCACCACGAGCTCAACCAGTACCCCCGGTACCTGAGGATCAACCAGAAGTTCCTCAGAATGCTAACATTCCGATGGCACCTGCTGGAGGGCAAGCAAACCTACAACCAGTGAGGGAAGACTTACTATATGAACGATTCAGGCGAATGAAGGCGCCTGAGTTCGAAGGCCCGACGGACCCGATCGCCGCGGACAATTGGTTGATCGATATCCAAGTTATCTTGGATTTCATGCGGCTAACGGAACAAGAGAAAGTTCTCTGCGCTTCTTTCGCCCTGAAAAAGGATGCGCGACACTGGTGGATGACCGTGCAGATGCGCCGTGACGTTACGGCCATGAACTGGCAGGACTTTGTGACCGAGTTCCGAGCAATGTATTACAACAGAGAAATCCTTGCCATTCAACAAGACGAGTTCACGAGCTTCAGACAAGGGTCAATGACGGTAATGGAGGCCGTACAGAAGTTTGAACAGCTAGCTCGGTTGTGTCCAGATTTGGTTCCGAGTGAAACGGAGAAAGTGCGAAGAATGATGAAGATGCTCAGAACCGATATTGCCAAGCAAGTAAGTGCTGGCAGCAGCCCGCCTACCCTGGTGTCCGATTGTATAAGCCGGGCGATACGAGCCGAATACTGGATCAACCAGGATAAGGAAGCTAGGGCTCAATTTTTCAAAGCTAAAAAGGAGGAAAAGGCGGCAGCAAAGTCAACACAACCTCGACAAGACTCAGAGTCGCAACCGAAAGGCCAATCTAGTAGCCCTACACAAGGTTCCAATCAAGCTGGGAGGAATAAGCGAAAAGGAAATTTCTCGGGCCAGAACCAACAAGGGAATTTCCCTCAGAAAAAGAACAATCAAGGGAACGAGAACACTAACACCAGCTATCCCGCGTGCGTAACATGTGGAAAGAAACACCCGGGAGTGTGTAGGATGGGGACTAATGTTTGCTACCTTTGTGGCAAGGAGGGGCACTATGCACGAAGCTGCCCCCAGAACAACCAGAACCAGAGCCCTCAGTATCCAAACCGGAATGCCAGCAGCCAGCTACATGCAGTCCAAGCAAGGCTCGAAGGACCCTCAATTGCACAAGGAAGATTAGAGGCTCCTGAACCCCTAGCTAGGATTTACGCCTACACCGATGGAAATGCTGAAGCTGGAACTTCGCATGAAGGGACAAGATAGATACTTGTCGCCACCTAAGGCGTTATTGTATTATTTAATTCTGGTGCAACTCACTTGTTAATATTTATGGAGATTGCCCAGAAATTAGGAAGTAGTATAGATAATTTTTAAAAAACAGCATTTTAAAAATTTCTTTGCTTGTTAAAGGGATTTTGTGGTTTGAATGATCTAATTTTATTTTAATGTAAAATATTTTTGTAATTATAATGACTAAGAACTGCTTGTAGATCTAATCGCAATCAAGCTTTAGGATTTCGATGTGATCTTAGAAACGGATTTCTTAAGTTATTACAATGCTAAGTTTGGTTTCCCAAAAGCGTTGAGAGACGTTTAGCCCTTTCGACAAGGAAAAGTTCAACCTTTACGGACCGTTGCAAAGCTCAACAACCAGATTAATTTTGGCAACGAAGGATCAGACGATGTCAGAAGCCCATAAGACGCCATATTTGGTACATCCAGGAGCTTTCAAAATGTACTAAGACTTCTAAGAAAGTTATCGATGGCCAAGCATGAAGAATAAAGTGACGAAATTCGTGTCAAAGTGCCTAACTTGTCAGAAAGTTAAGGCTGAATACCGACATCCTGAAGGAGATTTGCAGAAAACTGACCGAAATCTACATATCTCAGATTGTGAGACAGCATGGAGCAATAAAATCAAGCATCTCAGACCAGGATGGATGCCTCATTTCTCGATTATGAACGAATGTTCATACTGCCATGGGGTTGAAATTAAAGTTCATTACGGTTTTTCACCCCAAAATGGCAAAACGGAAAGATTTACCCCGGATTATTCTGATTTTCGAGGACGAAAATTTTTAAGGGGGGTAGATTGTAATACCTAGATTTCTCGATGTTACTATTTTTTTTAAAAAGGAATTAAATGAATACCATAGAGGTATTATTGAAAGAGAAGCTCGGTTAAGAGTTCTCTTACATTTTATGAGTTTTTAGATTAATAAAACTCAAAATGGACTATGTAGATTAGCAACGGACCTTTTTAGACAAAAGGGACGGAAAAGTGCATGATTTTAAACGAAAGTCAGAGTTTGACCAAGAACGGTTAAAGGATTGACTTTGCAGTATAGTAAAATAAAGTATACTGTAAAAACCGTCTTTACGGTTGAAATAGTATGAATAGGCTTTAAAAACTAGCTTAGAAAATCAAGCACACCAAGTAGGATTAAAGACCAAAAGGGCTCGAAAAAAATAAGAAAAAGTTTTTACAGTCCATTTTTACGCAGATAAATTTTGGACTGCAGTCAAGTAAAACAGTACTGAATTGTACTGTGTATTAGTAAACACAGTATTAGAAATATCTGTGTAGCAAAAAATGGGTTATTTTAGAGAAAAGTAGCCAAACAAGGCCTTAGGATGACATCATAATTATGACATCATCCTTATTTGGAATTATGACATCATAATTCCATGAACCAACCATTAGATGCCATGTGTATTGTTCTAGAACAATTTTTGGCTTGATCACCAAGAATGTGGCCGGCCACCTAGCATGCCATTTGGCAAATTTTTCAAAACTTTAGGGGTCAAAATTGAATTTTGAAAAGTTCCCCTTTGCCTATAAATAGGAGTGACCCATATTCATTTTTAATGAAAAACTTAGCCAAACTCTTGCCATTTTCTGCCATCAAAACCGAAAAAGAAAGTGAGAGGGAGCCAAGAGAAAAACCAAAATTTTCCTAAACCAAGCTTAGGTTAGTTTTCGGTTTGCAAGGGAAAGCTAAGGGGAGAGTTTGAGAAATTTTTCCAGCCTTGTTCTAGGCTTGCAGCCGGGTGGTTAGGTGCAGGAAAAAACCAAGAGAGAAACTGAAAAATTAAGGGGAAAAGTTAGGGTTATTTCGGGTGTGATTCAATCAACCGAAAACAAGTTTTGAGACCATTTTCTTGGTCTAGGGCAGCCACGGTTTTGAGCTAGGGGGAGGAAGAAATTTTGTGACCAAAACTTGACTTTGGTCCAAGGTAAAAATCTAGAACCCTAACTCTTTTATTTGAGTTCAAATTTTAAGATTTAAGGTAGTTCAATTTGGTTGTAAGGACATAAGTCCATCTTCCAATTTTTGCCCTTATAGTTGTATGTGCTTGATTTGTAGATCTAAGGGTGATGGCTTGATTTCTTGCATAAGTTGTGCTTGTGTAGGATTGATTTTCATGCCTAATGCTTAGGGTTGTGTGTCCCCTGGTTTGGTCCGAAAATCTGCCCTTAGGCAGTGCTTGAAGCATGCTAGCTTAGGGAGCAAAGTTTAGTGTTTGTATGTGTTGTATGCAAAAAGTTAGAACCATGCAAACCTAGGTTAAGTTAATACGGGTTTTGGTTTGCATGGACATGTTTGAATTACATGTTGGTTCATGTGGGACGTTAGAAAACGCTGCATGTATGTTATCTAGGCTCCCGCGTGATCGGTCGAGTTAGAATCCGCGAAATAGGACGTAAAACAAACTTAAAACCGAAAACTGCCAGTTCGGATGTGAACTGCCCAGTTTCGGGAAAAGTGGAATTTGAGGCCTTTAGAGGCCGAACTGGGTAAAACGTAAAACATAAAAGTTGTTCAGAACGAGTTTTCCTAGGGGCCTACGCGGACAGTTTTCCAAATTGAGGCTCCAATGGTCTCCGTTTTTACAAAAACCCGTGGCTAGCCTGCCCAGACCCAGTTTACAGGATCAGCCAGTTTCAAACAAAAACTGGTACGAATACAGGCCGAACTGGATTTTTCTCAAAACACGAAAGTTTTAGGATTTTTCAAGAGCTACAACTTTCGTGAAGACAACATTTTCAAAATCGGAATGGATCTTTAAACTGGAATGGTTTTATAAAGACTGTACAGGGAATGAGAAATTCATGTACAGGATTTTCAAAAAAAAACAACAAGTTCCGAAAAAAAAAAATCATGTCTTTTCCCAAAACCACTGTTTTGACTAAGGAAACTGTTCCAAAGGCAGTTTCCAGCCTTAAATGATTTTATAAAAACCTATTTCAAGGATATGGATTTTTGTGAGATTTTTAAGGTTAATTCACTCAAGTTTCCAAAGAAATGGAACATGGAATTTTTTAAAGCCAAATTGGGCTAAGGTATAAGGTTAATTAAAGTAACCTAATAATTATGGATAAGAATAAAGTCCAAGGTTAGGAAGGTAACCTAACCCTAACGGTATAACACATGAGGTTATCCAACGTAACCTCTTAAAGAATTGATTCATATTTGGTTAGGGTTACTATTTGTAACCCAGTAAGACATTTTAGAAATGGGGACATACAATTAGGATTATGTAAGCATGTTGATTAGATTATCAACATTTCCGCAAAACTAATTAGAACCTCACCTATGTCCTTCAACGAGCAGGAGGGAACCTGCAGCTGTACGCAGAAAAGAAGCAGCTCAAAGCAGGACATAGCAAGAGAGGTAAGTACAACCACCGCCTACAGCATAGGCTTTGTTGTGGTACTTGCCTAAGTATGATAGATGTATGCTAGGAATATATGCTATGATATTGATGTTGATGCTATGTTAGGATGATGATGCTAGGTTATGATGTTGATGCTATGTTAGGATGTGATGATAGGTTATGATGTTGATGCTATGTGATGTTATTGTTGTTATGCTATGTTGGGTTATGTTGTATGATAGGTTAAGGTATGCTATTGATGAATGCTATGTTATGTTTATTAAAGCAAGAAGCATGTTCACGAAATCTTATAAGAATTATAAGATCAAGTATGACACAACAAGATAAAAAGAAAGATGGCAAGCAATCGCCTGTGTTGTGCCGACCCGCGTTAGGTCGGGTTGGACTATGGTTTGAGTTGGAAATGGTTTGGCCGCCCCAACCACTCCATAGTCGCGCGCCCGGTACATACACACAAGTAAGGGGCCCATAAGTAAGATAAGAAATGAAAGTAAGTTAAGCATGAATTGAGCATAAAATAAGCATAAATGGACCATGCATTATGATGTATGCTATGCTATGATAAATGAAATCATGATCTGTACGATATGCTATGGTAAGTCAAGTTTGTATGTGAAAGATTAGATCATGTTGGTTATGTCGCGGTATAGGAGGTTGTGCTTGCTGAGCGAAAGCTCACTGTCTTACGTTTATGCTGTAGGTAAGAAACCGTCAGCAATGGTTGATACAAGATGGAAGGGCATGGCGGGGCAAACTGTGAAATGTGGGAAATGTAGCCGCTACGCATTCTGTTCTTTACGTATTTATGTTATGGTAAATATTTTTGATAAAGATACATTTATATGTTGCAATTGTATGCCATATAAAAAAAAAAAAAAAAAAAAAAAAAAAAAAAAAATTTCCGCTGTGTTTTCATAAGTATGTAAGTATGTAAGGGAAGATAAATATGTATGTATGGTAACGGCCTGTGCTAGGCGGGTCGTTACAGAAAATTACCTAAATAACCACATTTTTTTTCATTTATTGACCAACACAATATAAACTCTCTCATCTTGACCAATATAACACAAACTTTAGTTTATTTTAATTTAATTTTATATTATATTGAATTAATGTTACTTTTCTGTGTCATATAATTAAATTTGTATCATTCAGATATTTTTCCCTAGAAATAATGGTGATTGAATAAAATACTTAAATTAGATAACATTAAAGGGAGAATAGAATTATATTTACTATCTGTGTTTAAAATAGAAAAGATATAGGAATGGTAACAAGAAATGAGCTTGGGAAAAGCACAATTCCCACAGTTGCTTTTATAGAGAGTAAAGCCAAGGGAGGGCATTAGTTGCTTGTTGATGCATTACAGCAAGCGCCTTTTGGTCTTTTTCCACGTTCCCTTGGGCTTAATGGCATGTTGTTTATAATCTCTTTTGCCTCCTTCAGCATCCCAACTCTTCCAAGCAGATCATCCATGCATACATAATGTTCGGTTCTGAGTTCTCAGCTCAACTCCATGAACTTCTGTCATTTGAAAGAAGTAATGACGCCCTTCTTCGACCAACCCCGAGTGAGTGCAAGCACTGGGGAGACTAACAAAGTGATGTGATGTAGGAGTGATGTTATCATTCATCCTAAAAGTTGCAACTGTGAGAGGGGCACAATCGACTTCTTTAAACATCACTCATTATCAGACTCGAAAATCCACCCCAAGCACTATTCGTTTGGGCCCTTATGAATCCATAGAAGCACCTAACGAGCGGGCTCATACACTTCTTTGAGGTCCAAGCCCCATAAGCCACCTCCCAATTTTAATTATGCTCTTGCATTATGACTCTTTCAGGAGCCACCAACTCCCTCTGCATCTTCTTAAAGAGCTTGACGACTGCGTTGTCCCAGCAATCATGCAATTCCAAAGCGAAATCTCTTAGTGCGGTAGTTTCTTGAAAACTCTGTAGGCCTTCTCCAAGCAACTGCATTTGCAATAAAGGTAAACAATTAATTGTCGACGAGGGTTTGGAGTTTAATTCTATTCCACTTTCCTCTATACATCTGTGCAACCAATTCCCTGGATTTAGAGCACCTAATTCAGTACAAGTTGTGAGCATACTTGCCACCAAGAACAGTCCAATCCTAACTTTTCATCCCGCAACGTTTCAAACAAATCAAATGCCTTGTGAAAGCAGTAGCTCTGCACAAAAGACGCGAACATGGCTTTCGAAGAAACTGAGCTCCTCTTAGAATTCGACTCAAAAGAGGTGAAACGCCTCATTGACAATTCCACACCGTGAGTATCCGGCTATCAAAGTTGTACCAGACACTTTGTTCCGCATGGGCATTTCATCAAACACTTTCCTCGCATCATCCAAAGCTCAAAAGCTGACGTACATATTGATCAAGCTGTTTTGACAAAAGTCTTTCTCTCCGAAGCCGAACTTGAGAATGTGGCATTGGCGAGGCAGCTTGCGGCAGCAACGGAAAGGAAAGTGAAGCAGTTCGGTGGGCAACTAGGAATTCAACATGTCTCTCGTGATGGTGTTGTAAATGAAGGTATCTGATTGGGGCATTTCGTCGAACAAATTGAGTGTATTATAAGTCAAATGGCCATTTTGAGAGAGTGCACTGAACTTGATGAGGCAACCCATGGCGTCGTTTTTGGAGCTGAGGTGGATGGTTTGGGAGTGGAGCTGCTCGACGCGGGCCATCAAGTGACACCGCTTCATTTCATGGCGGCTTATTAGTGACTTGTGAGCCTCCGACCACCGGGACTTGGAGAGACAACGACATTTTGTTGTCTGTCGTTTTGGGTTTATTATCAACTTTTATTTATTTATTTTTTAAAGGACTTTATTATCAACTAGAAACCAATAAACATACTAATTAATACTAATTGAAATCACGAGCTTTATGTAGAAGTACATATATATTATAATTGTTAAAGATTTATTTTATGAACATAAATATTAAAATTTCCGATATAATAATTTTTGACACATATATTAGGCTATCACAAAAAAATTTGAACGTAAATTCATAATTTGATTAAGAAATAAATTCATTCAAAAATATTTTTATGAAAATAAAAAATAAGAGCTTAAAAAAGACAATTTTGGAAAAAGTTGAAGGAAAAGAGAGAGAGAGAAAGAGAATGAATAAAATAAAGTAACAAATCAAGAAAAAGTTTTAAAAAAAATCATCACAAAAGATAAAATAAAGTAAATAAATTTTTTAATAGAAAATTTTTACTTTAAAAAAACTTTACCTTTTAATATATTTATATAAATAAGAGAAGAGATAGAGAAAATGAAGCGTGTGACGATCTGTCATCCTACTTCATTTGCATATGCAGTATAACCTTGATAAATAAATAATTATTCAAGGTCATTATCGCCTTAAGTGCTTCTTTGTGTGAGACAGGCTCCATAATAAAACTATCACCTTCAAATTCATCCTCTCTATCACTACCCATGAATTTTTCAACAATTTACTTGTCACGCAAAATCTATGATGTTGTGTCATTTTCCACAGGGTAGTTGTAAAGAGGAATTCAACATCCATTCCATCACTGCACCACGACTCTTTGATTACTTTTTCTTTTTTTTGCATGCCTTAGCCTTACAAGCTTGGTCCATCCAAATTATCAGTAGCCATGTTATCCATGGACCTAATTATGCAATGCCAAAAACAAGTTACAATTATTTTTGCCTATACGTTTATTTTTCAAGCCAAAATGGAAGATGCATATTGCAATAAAATTTTTTTTCTAGATTTTGTCACTCTTCTTTACAACCACCATAAGATTATGATAAAATCGATGAAGATGATGCATCTTGAAAGCACGTATGATCCCTCATCAGTAATCACAAGATCTTTGATGTTGTGTTGCACGGCAAACAAAAGTAATTCGACATTCAATCCTTCAATAGTTTTTGAATGAGCAGGACTATTACCGAGAGGAGAACTTTTCTACTGCCCATGTTTTGAAAATGGACTCCCATTGTTGCAGTTGTTTCTTAGTGCAGTGTTTGCCAAAACTATGTATGCGGATATGCTATGCTAGTATACGTAATCGAACAAGTAATATAGTAGTGAGTAAAGTATAGTCTTCATAGGGATTGAATTATCAAAAACTAACTACAGAAACCAATTATTCCAAAAAATAAATTTGAGAATGAATTAAGCACTAAAATTGTAGAAAATGATGTAAATGAATGGGTATATTTAAAATGTAAACTAAAGGTAAAACATAACAATATCTAAAGCTTAGGATGTGAATCAATGATGGGTAATGACTAGAATTACTGATTTTTCCTTGGTTACAAATCTGATCGCGAATGCTGTAGTAGTTTATCCAGTTAACCTAAAATTCTGCATAATCTTCTTCCAAATGATTTATACTTTCAGTTCTTTAATCTAAAATAAATATATTCATATGCACTCCAGTTTTCAGAACTTAAAATTAAGTACCAACTTTAATGGATTGTACAAGGGAATAGCATATTCCTATACCATCCACATGTATTATCCAAGTAAGATCTAACTAAAATCAATTTTTCTAGAATCAATTTCAGTTTATTTTCCCCACCAATTGATGGCCAGTCAATCAATAGATATTAAACACTTAATACACTTGAATAAACCGAATTGAAAATTACTAAGCATTTAACATAACAAGTAAATCTTCATTACAACCTCGGTTTCATCAATAATCCTAGCAAAAGAAATTAGTTCATACTTCCTTCAATAAAATTAAAATCAACAATCTCAAACGATAGAGTCATGATTCACAAAGACGAAAATGAAGAAAAACCAAAAGGATTCGGGTGAACTAAAAATTAAAAAAAATCCCAAACTAAGCGTGTATGCTCTCGTGCGGTTCCTTGCCAGCCAATAATCCAAAGGCCATGCTATACTGCTTGCTTCTGAAAATTCCAGATCTTCCTCTCCCTTTCGTCCTCTTCTTTTCCCAAATTGGTGTGTGTTTTGCATCCGCTCTCTTCTCGCCCTTCTATACAATCTTTCCTTTGCCTTTTATACTAGGGTAAATTAAAGTATCCTAGTTACACGTGTCACTCTCATAGTCAAGTCTGGCAGCCATCCTTTTTTAGTGCTCTTACAGCTGTCCTCTTTTGACAAAATCAGCAAGTGGACCAGTCTAGCTGTAAGGAGAAAATTACGTCAGCATGTGCTTTTTCGCTGTTTCCTTGTTGCTGTAGCATTGCGATAGCTTGGTGTAGCATTGGGTGTATTTCATCTTTCCATTTCATTGCTTCCACTTTTCTAGCTCGCCTTCACTTACTCTTCACTTGGACCTCCTCGATGGCAAAGCACAGAGTTAACATTTGTATTAAACATGAAGACTGAGTTCATGATTAAGACGAGAATTCTCTACAATTTATCAACCTTTTTCAAGAGAAGATAAACTTCCTAATATCATGTAAAATACTAAAAACCGAGACACTTTACCTTGAGACATCAACAAATATCAAGCCTAAAAGCATGATAAATAACTCTATTTCATAGAGTTATCATGCAGGTTGGATCTTTGTTGTATACACACAATACTTTATGCACTTCATTTGTCGTTGTTGCTTTAGTATTTAAAACTCTAAAAGATTAAGAAAATTCAGAAATTAAAAAAGCAAATTACACACAAATTAAAAAATCACCCAAAACAAAAAATAGAGGATAAGAAAAGGATTGAGAAAAGGTGAGGATAAGAGAATTTTGTTAGGATTGATGCGTAAAAAGCATATGATGTTTAAAAATTTATTGTTATTTCAGTAAATTAGTTTTATGTTTTATTATACTCTAATATGCATATATGTTTGAAACTTAATAATTATAATAAAAATTTGTAATTATCATATACAAGTTAAGAGGGTAATATTTAAGAATAATACTCTAAAATCGTCCCTAATAAATATCTAAAATTTAGATATTTAATTAATTATTACTGGCACGGTTCATCTCATTATGAACGGGACAATTCTATCTGGATTGTTGTTAAAGTATCATTAGAATAAAGGTGCTTTTATATAATATGATTATATAAGATGGGAACATTCTTAATTTGAATATATCTCCGTTAGTATATAGGGTATTCAGTTCCTGTTTGGGAACACTTTTCCAAATGGTGGAATATCGTCTGGTTTACAAATGGGCATTTGGGGAACATTTTGGTTTCCAAAAGTCTTTGCCAGAAATTTACTATAATTCACAATTTGTTTATATATAAAAATAAACAAAATATGCATAACAAAACAACGATTTTTCCAATTATTATTCCACTGAACACACAAAACTCCAAAACAACTTTTTGTTTTTTCCCAAAAACTTTTTAGCCCAAACTCACATAAAAACTCCTCAACTCCAAAAGTCCCAACAATAAGACTCCGTCTCCATAAGTCCACTAAACGGACCCTCAAATTTAATTGACGATGATCATATAAAGAACAATCTTAACTTGCATTGTTAACAGACTCTTATCTATGGTGTTATGTCTTTTAACTTATTCGATACAGATTCACAAGATTTTCAAATCTCACCTGTTATCCATAACAAAGCAAATAGTAGAGAATGTTAAAGTAATGAGATCATGAAGTCCATTCTTTCATTATGAAGTAGATGGATAACTTCGTTAAGTTTTGATTCCTGTATTGAATAATAAGAGCGTTCAATTTATAATAAGATCATAAATATATTATTCATTACCAAATCAATGATATTTAAGAAGAAAGATGCAATTAAAGAGGTTAACTGATAAATCTAACTCTAATTGTGAATTGTTTATGGATAATTCATCTATATGTCACGGTTATATCAATGGACACTCAAACTCTTTGAACAACTTACATTTATAATTTCAAGATCAGTGCAATTCCAAATTTTTAGTAAAATAATTTTGGAATAAATAAAATTGATATATTAAATAAAGTATAGCTTGAAATTATAAGTCCATTGTTCAACATATCATTTCCACAACATTACTTGAACCCAATATATTTAATTGGATTGATTAATTTGAAATTAATGATCTGATAAGTTAAATTAGAATTAATAATATAGTTTAAAAATAAGGTGATTATTTAAACAATTCCAATTGGATGATCCTTCGTGGACAACCACACCAAAGGTGACGCCTATGTCACTAAGTTTGGGTGTTTAGTACTGATTTCTGCCAAAGTTATCACCTTTTGACAATTTTCCCCTCCTCCAAATTTTTAATTTTGACAATTTACCTATTAAACTTGTTAATAAATTAGTATAATATGCTCCCTATAAATTAATTTTATATATACTAAATTAGTTATGAAAATCCCACGTACGCGTCATTTAAGTCTCAATTTCAAATATTTTATTTAGTGAAAAATTAACTAAAATGGCTACATTACAATGATTTAACAAGTACAGTGGCCATATTGCTAAAATTAAAAGTTTGGGGACACATTACCAAAGGATAACAAGTTACGGGGCATGAGTGCAAAATTGTAACGCCTGAATGTTCTAGATGATCATGAAGTATAGTATAAATTGGTATTACTAACATTTTTTTTTTAAGTATATTGCAGGTGATGGCGCTTTAATGCGCTCAAAAATTCATGTTTCATGTCAAAGATAAGTAAAGTAAGAATTATGAAGTTTTATAGTAGTTTCATGTTGATTTTAGGATGCTAGGTTGCCCATGTATAGATGATTTGGTGTAAAATAGGCTAAAAACATGAATAGATGAATTTGAACGATGCTAATTAAAGGCTTGGTCAAGCCTCAGGCGCCGCATTGCCATCATAGGGGCGCCACGGCGCTCCGGTGGCTCTTTTGAGTCAAAAACTCAAGCACAGAGCATTGCAGTGCTCATAAATAGGCTTGCAGCACTACGTATAAAAGTACGTAGTGCCGCATCACTATATTTGGATGCTATGAAGAAAAAGTACATAGCGCCACGGCGCCGCGCCCGGCGCTGCTACAGTGCAGACCAGAAAAAATAAAAATAAAAAAGGGATTTTTAAAGGGTCGACTTGGTAACTTGCACTCCATACAAAAGCTGAATGATAATCTTGGACGATTTTAATTATAAAAGCCTGTTTCTTGTCATATTAATATTCAATTTAAAGTATCTACTATCACGTTTTTAGAATTTTTTTTTATCATTTAGCATTTTCTGTGAAGTTCAAGTGCTGTAGTTTTTATCGAGTACTGGAATTCGCTTGTAACATTTCTATCAATATCTATGAAGCCCTTTTGATCGCTCAAAAATATGCTAACGCGGTATTTCTCAGACTATATATATTATTAAAAAACAAAAACACGTAAAAACAATGCACGCATTTAGTATTAAAATTTATATTGTAGAATTTGGATTTGAATTAATTGTGTTTTTATCGAGGCGTTTGAATTATTGGAGTTAAAAAGTATAAAAACTCGAAATGTGTTAAAAAAAAATCAATATGGAGCTTGTTTTATTTGTCTTGAAATTTTATGTAATTTAAAAAAAAATCTAATTTGGACTTATTTATGTAAAATTATAGATTTTTAAAATCTGAGTTACAAGATTGTATAAATAATAAAACTGAGAAAAAAATATAAAAATTAAATTATAATCAGAAGGTTTGAACAGTAACACCTAACAAACCAAAAGTTTGCTGGTTAATATACAATGCATCATATACTTCGCCGAAAGGGCTTAAAGTATAACTACTACTTTTCATTATAATTCCTTTGGGAAGTTTCCTTGGAGTTAGCTAAGACTCATGTGGAAGTCTCGTTCACACAGTGCCTATAAAAGTTTTTTTTTTTTTTTTTTTTTTTTTTCATACTTTCCAAGGGGAATTTCATAGAAGGAAACTGAGCCAGAAGCTTATTTTTTTTTTATAATTTATTTTTAATTTAATTTTGGTTTTTTTTTTATTTCACTACGCTTGTTTTATTTTCTTAACTAATTTTATTTTATTTTTTTGCTTTGCTCGTCAAATGTCATTATTATTATTATTATTTTTGCTTTGCTCGTCAAATGTCATTATTTTCTTATCCCAAATCTCTCTCCAGCTTTTTCTTTATAACTTTTTCTTTTTTTCCGTTGCTTCTCGTCTCATTTTCTCTTACTTCATGCTCGTTATCTAAAGGATAAAGTTATTTTAATGCCAAAAAAAGTTAACAAAACAGTTTTAATATGTAAAAATTAAAATAAAAAAAATTAAGTAGTTATAGATATAATCTAACGTAATATCACATTCAAATTTATTAAAAGGTATAGAGTTCGAATCCCTCACCTTAAATATAAAATTTTTTGAAAAAAATCATAGATAAACTACTTTTTGATTTACTGTTGTTTTTTTTTTGTTTATATATACATATATGAATATAAATATATAATCTATAGAATATTTGAATCTACACAAATTTATGTATATTAAAGGCGTGTTTGGTTCGAGGGAGGGATGGAGAGAGGAAGAGGTATGGAGGGAGAATCTCTCATCTTGGACCCATCATAATGTCCTTTCATTTGAAATGATACACATTCTCCTTTTCCTTTTTAATTAAAAAAACAAATTTGTTAGCAACTTAAAAAAAAAAAAAGTTTAAAATAGATAATATAATAATTAATTAAAAAACTATCATCTATCTTTTTAACTCTTCATCTCTCTTATCAAATAATATGATAGATTTTTACAATTCTATCCATCCCTCCAACTCTCTCTTTCCCTTGTTCGTTGCATCCCTCTTACCAAACATAGCCCAAAATAAGAAACCAGAAAGGAGCATAACCATTTATACACCTATCAGTACCATAATATATATATTGCGTCTTGTGCATAGGTATATGCATCAAGTCTTACCGTATAATATGCGGATATTTTCTAGTATTGAATATCAAACCGACCTACGTATATGCATTTATATGTAATTATATATATATATATATATGTATGTATCGTTTTTAAACTATGTAATGTTATACATGTAATAGGGAGTACGTTAAAGTTACTATTTCAATGACCAAGGCCTAAGAGAGTCAAAAAGCTGATCACATGGTCGGTAGACCCTACTATTTTTTTTTTTTTAAAGAAAGAAAGGTAGACCCTACCAAAAGTTTGTAAATTAATATACAATGCATCATATACTTCGCGGAAAGTGCTCAGAGGATAACTACTACTTTTCCTTAAAATCCCTTTGGGAAGTTTCTTTGAAGTTAGCCAGGGCTCATGTGGATGTCTCGCTCACACAGTATCTATAATTTTTTTTTTCCCCATATACAGTCATACTTTCTAAGGGGAATTTCATGGAAGAAAACTGAACCAGAAGCTTTTTATTTATTTTTTTTTAATTTTGTTTTATTTTTTTATATCACTAGGCTTTTTTATTTTTTATTTTCTTAACTAAATATTTTTTCTTCTCCTCATCCTCTATCTTTATTTTTTTTGCTCTGCTCTTCAAGTGTCATTATTTTCTTCATCCCAAATCTCTCTCCAGCTTTTTCTTTATAACTGTTTTTTTTTTCCGTTGCTTCTCTTCTCATTTTCTCTTACTTATTGCTGTTTATTTAAAAGATAAAGTTATTTTAAAGCCAAAAAAGCTAACAAAACAGTTTTAATGTAAAAATTAAAATTGAAAAAAATTAAATAGTTATAGATATAAGCTAACGTAATATCACATACAAATTTATTAAAAGATATAAAGTTCGAATTCCTCACCTTAAATAAATTTTTTTTGAAAAAGATCAATAGATAAATTACTTTTTGAATTACTGATGTTTTTTATTTAAATATGTATATATGAATATAAATATAAAATCTATAAGAATATTTGAATCCACACAAATTCACGTACATTAAGGATGTGTTTAGTTGGAGAGAGATGGAGAGAGGGAGGGGGTGGAGGGAGAATCTCTCTCCTTGGGCCGCCATAATGTCTTTCCATTTGGAATGATTGATACTCTCTTTCCTCTTTTCAATGAAAAAGATAATTTTGTCATTAATTTAAAAAAAAAGTTTAAAATGGATAATATAATAGCTAATTAAAAAACTATCATCCGAACAATACGAGAGATTCATACAATTATATCAATCCTTCACTCCCTCCATCCCTCCAACTCTCTTCATCCCTTCTCCTCTGCATCCCTCATACCAAACATAGCCTAAAGCATGAAACTAAAAAGGAGCTTAACGATTTACATGCATACCAATACCATTATATATATATCGTGTCTTGTACATCGCTATATGCACCAAGTCTTATATTCAATATCGTATGGTATCTAATAATATGAATTTTAGTTATTATGAATATGAACTTTAGTTATTAAAAATATGAATTAATGTACAAGAGAATGTAATTATAATAATATCAAACCAACCCTGTGTATATGTATATATATGTAATGTTATATATATATATATATATGTATGTATGTATTGTTTTTAAACTATGTAATGTTATACATGTAATCGAGAGTTGGTAATAGAAACTTTTTCAATGACCAAGGAGTAAGAGAGTTAAAAAGCTGTTCACATGGTCGGTAGACCCTACTAATTTTTTTTTTAAAGAAAGAAATGTAGACCCTACTTTTTTTTTTTGGGACTAACTTTAGACCCTACTAATTAATCCCAGCAATTTTCGTAGGTAGTTGATAGTTTTATCAATAAAATTATAATAATGGGTGGGTGAGTGATTTTTTTAAAGGATTTTAATACTAAAATATGGTTTTTCGTCCGTTTAATATTCTATTTAAAGTGTTTGATATCACACGTATAAACTTATGTTTGGTAGAATGAAAAAGGGAGTAAAAGGAAATTAAAGTAGAGATTTTGGAGATAAAAATGAAAATTTAGTTGGTTAATAGAGAGGAAAATAGGAAGAAAAGAAAATTAAAAATTTATATATCCTATTACTTTTTAATCCTTCCAATTTAAAAAAAATAGATGAAAAACTTTTGACAAAGTAAATATAGATAAAATAACTATTTTAATTATAATATAGAATTATCTCTTAATTTATATGATGTTATTTTTACAAAAATATATTGCATAGGAAATTTTTTTTTCTGGTTTTCTCTCTCTTTTTTCAAACAACATGAAACAAACATCTCTTATTTTTATAACATAGGAATTTTACTTTTTTTTTTTTTTTAATCCTTCCTATCAAAAATAGCATAAGTATCCTTACAATTAAAATATTTGATGAGACTGTTTTCCTCGTGAAGGAGAAGAGCCACACTGGACTGACATTCTTGTCGCTTCTGAGAAAACTCAAAGAATATGCTAGTGTCAGTCCTTTCCGGACTTTTTATTATTAAAAAAAAAAACATGTATTTAAAAATTAATATCCTTTGAAACTTCGACGAAAGTGCTCTAAAGCCACTTTCCCTTTCATTTCTTGCTTTGAGACTGTGGAGGTCTCTCGTTCACGTGGTGTCCATTCAAGTTCTCTCTGTTTCCTCGTCATACTTTCCGAGGAGAATTTCATAGAAGAAAACTGAGCAAGAAACTTAATTCACTACTACAGACAAGAGGTGTGTTTCTGTAAGGCTTCTTCTTCTACCCTTTTTTTTTTTTTTTGCCTTATCAGTGCTACGCCTAATATTGTTAATTTATATGTATTGATTTCTACAGGTACCCTCTGAATCATCAACTAGGCATGGCTGCTAGTTCTTCTGTTCATTTTCGAAAAAAGCTTAACGATGTATTCATCAGTTTCAGAGGTGAGGATACTCGTAATACTTTCACTTGTCATCTATACGATGCTTTTCTTCGTAAAAAAATCAAAGCTTACATAGATGAGGAGAGCCTAAGAAAAGGAGATGAAATCTCACCTGCACTTATGAAAGCGATCCAAGAATCAAAGATTTCCGTGGTCATTTTATCAAAAAATTATGCTACTTCCTCTTGGTGTTTGGAAGAACTCGGTCATATTCTTCACTGTAAGGAGACAGATAAACAGATTGTGATACCGGTTTTTTACAACGTTGAGCCGTCAAATGTTCGACACCGGAAAAGGAGTTATGCAATTGCATTTACTGCTCATGAAAAGCGCTTTTGCGATAAGATGGACAAGGTGCAGAAATGGAAGAAAGCTTTGACAACAGTGAGCGATTTATCTGGATTCCATTCATCTTCAGCCACCGGGTAATTTCTAATAAACTTAGATGTCATACTCTGTATGGTTTTATAATTATATGCTTTAGCCACTAGAATTATTGCTCCTGCAGTTATTTTCATTACAATTAGTAATAGGAAATACTTAATTTCCATGTTGTCTAATGATTATTTTGGCATGGTTGGGATATCAATTTGTTAGAAAATTGAAACTTCTCTATAGGTGTAGGACTGAATTATCACACTAACAAAGGTTTAGTCGGATTAGATTATTTTGGCATGGTTGGGATATCAAGTTGTTAGAAAATTGAAACTTGTCTATAGGTGTAGGACTGAATTATCACACTAAGAAAGGTTTAGTCGGATTATTTTTGTAACAATATCGTATATATTTTTCCACATTTTTAGAGATTCGTATACATAATTGAACTCTTAGCTAATTACATAAAAATCCGTCATCATCGGAATAATCCAAGTCAAACATTAATTTGATACAGTCCACAATGATAAGTTCATAATTAAATGGAAATGTAAAAGATCCATTGTTGCAATAAAATACTCCTCTACGATCTCCACAGCAAAATCACTTGACTCATACCTCATTGGATAAGTTGCACTGAACACTACCTAAGAGGTTAAATATAAGGGGTGAGCATCGACATACCCAGTAGGAATGCTCACTCCGATTATGCATTAGTAAATACAGCCATAATATGTTCAGATAATAATCCTTCATCTTCAAATTATCTCTTACAATTCAAAACAGGAACTTGTTCATGCCTAATTCGTTCAAATGGCTGGACAAGAACATGAATTGAAAAAAAAAAAAGAAGATATTATAAGCAACATTAACATTAAATGAGAACGTCTTTGCCATAAGTCTCTTTGATTTCTTATCATAACTCATTGCTATTTACTCTTCATGGTGGTAGGTCCGATGCTAAATTAGTTGAGGCAATTGTCAAAGATGTTATGGGGAAGTTGAATTGCTTATCACCAAGCAATAATTTGCAGGAAAAGGACTGGGTTGGAATGGACAAACGAATTGAGCAATTTGAATCATTGTTGAACAACGGCTCCCAAGAAGTTCGCATTGTAGGTATTTGGGGCATTGGCGGTATTGGTAAGACAACCCTAGCCGATGCCTTTTTCCGCCGATTTGCATCTCAATTTGAAGGTAGCTTCTTTCTTAAAAACATTAAGGAAGAATCAAAAAGAAGAGGGCTCACTGATTTACAGAAAACACTTTTTTCTGAATTATTGGGGGTAGAAAGTTCGATAAAAGTCAACGAATTTGCAAAGAATAGGCTTCAGTGTACAAAGGCTCTTGTTGTTCTTGATGATGTAGATAGTGCTAAACAACTAGAATATCTCGTTGAACAAGTTTCGTTTGGTCCTGGCAGTAAAATCATTATAACAACTAGAGATTCTCAATTGCTCGATTACATTGCTGCTCATGAAAAATACCAAGTTGAAGGATTAAATTTCAAAGAAGCACTTCAATTCTTTTGCTCAAAAGCTTTTCGACGAAACTCTCCCCCAGAGGATTATGAATTGCTGTCGCGTAGGGTGGTCAAGTATACTCGAGGCCTTCCATTGGCTCTTAAAGTTTTGGGTTCTCACCTACATTCCAAGAGGCCAGAATCATGGGAAAGTGCATTGAATAAATTGAAAAAATGTCCTATCAAGGAAATCCATGAAGTATTGAGAATCAGTTATGATGGTCTAGATCACAATGAGAAGGAGATGTTTCTTGATATAGCATGCTTCTTCAATGGTGGGGATAAAGAATTAATAAAACGTATACTACATGCTCTTGATCGTGATGTGGAAATAGGAATTCAGATTCTCACCGACAAGTCTCTCATAACTCTCGAGGAAAACAGGTTACGTACACATGATTTGCTACAAGAAATGGGGCGGGAGATTGTTCGTGAAGGATCTTATAATGAGCCTGGAAAGCGCAGTAGATTGTGGTTGGCTAAGGATATCTACCGTGTCTTGAAATATAATACTGTAAGTAGCACCTACAATAAAGTTACATTAAAATTTGAGTAAACTGTCTGCATGAAAAGTAGAAAGCACAAAACCATTTTAATTAATTTGTCTATGACCGCGTGCACATATGTTATGTCAGCATTTAGCATGATTTAGTAGTTTAAATTAAGATAATCAGATACCAAACACATATATTTGAGCGGATAAAAAGGAAAAACTACAATGTGTGTGTGGGAATATTCGGCTGATTAAATCATAGAAGATTTGTTAGCTATTTTGTGAATTAGTTAGCTGATTTGTTATTGTGTAAATATAGCTAGTCAACTTTTGTAAAATAGGAAAGTTAGTCATTAGGTCTGCTAGCATAGATAGTAGTTTCCTATTCTTTGTAAAGTCCTATAAGAAGGAGCCGTGTAAATCAGTTTGTGTGTGGCAATATACAGAAAATTGATTCCTTTCAAAGTTTATATGGTATCAGAGCCACAAATAGTTTTAGACAAACCCTAGAACCATAAACCATTCCAGCTATGTCTGATTTCACTTCAGATTCAACCTCTTCCCCTGCTGTCCAGAAAAAAACCACTGAAACCCAAGCCCCAAACTCAGACTCTCATTCTGTCCAGATCACTACCATTCGCCTAAATGGCGATAACTTCTTACGGTGGTCCCAATCTGTCCGTATGTATATTCGAGGGCGTGGAAAAATTGGCTACTTGACCGGAGACAAGAAGGAGCCTGCCAAAGAGGATTCAACACATGCTGCCTGGGATGCTGAAAACTCGATGGTCATGACCTGGTTAGTGAATTCCATGGACGAAGATATTAGCTCCAATTACATGTGCTATCCAACCGCTAAGGAACTGTGGGACAACGTCAATCAAATGTATTCTGACTTGGGAAATCAGTCCCAAGTCTATGAAATTACCTTGAAGCTTGGAGAGATGCGGCAAGGTGAAGACAGCGTCACCAAGTATTTCAACTCCTTGAAGCGGCTATGGCAGGACCTAGACTTGTTCAACGACTACGAATGGAAGTCAACTGAGGATTGTAATCACTACAGAAAAACAGTGGAGGATCATCGCACCTTCAAGTTTTTGGCTGGACTCAATATTGAGTTTGACGAGGTGAGAGGGAGAATAATAGGAAGGAAGCCCTTGCCTTCAATCGGGGATGTATTCTCGGAAGTAAGGAGGGAGGAAAGTCGCAGGAATGTCATGATTGGAAAAAAGATAACTGTTGGAGCAATTGAGAACTCGGCACTCACAGTTTCTGAGGCAAATCTGAGTAGAACCAGCAGCAATCAAAAACGGGGTGAAGAGAAACCCCGTGTATGGTGTGACTACTGTAACAAGCCATGCCACACTCGAGATAACTACTGGAAGATTCATGGTAAGCCAGCAAATTGGAAAAGTAACAGGCCGGGTGATAAATCCAACCAAGGAGGTCGGGTGTTTCCATCAGCAAATGAGGCCGAGACAGGACCCTTCACCAAGGAGCAGATGGATCATCTTCTTAAGCTGTTAAGGACCAACTCCTTATCTGGTATTCCTAATGTTTCTCTTGCACAAACAGGTAGTGAATCTAATGCCCTTTCTTGTCATTTAAAATCCGGTCCTGCTCCTTGGATCATAGATTCTGGAGCCTCCGATCACATGACTAGTTTTTCAAATTTATTTAGCTCATATTCCCCTTGTTCGGGAAATGAAAAAATTCGAATTGCCGATGGAAGTTTCTCACCTATTGCAGGAAAAGGTTTGATAAAGTTATCCGAGAATATAGATCTTAAATCTGTTCTCCATGTCCCTAAACTTGCTTGTAATCTTTTATCCGTTAGCAAACTATCTAGAGATTCTAACTGCCGTGTAATTTTTCTTGATTCTCAATGTGAATTTCAGGACCGGAGCTCGGGGAGGATGATTGGCAGTGCTAAGATGGTGGATGGACTTTACTTTTTTGATGAAAATCTATCTAGTAATAAGAGGTCCCACGGCCTTAGTAGTGTTAGTTCTCTTTCTACTCGTGAACAAATAATGCTTTGGCACCTTAGATTAGGACATCCTAGTTTTCCTTATCTTAGACATGTATTTCCTTCTCTTTAAAGGATTGGATTGTTCCTCTTTTCAATGTGAAAGTTGTGTTTTATCAAAAAGTCATCGTGCTACTTTTTTACCAAAACCTTATATTGCTTCCAAACCATTTTATTTAATTCATAGTGATGTTTGGGGGCCTTCAAAGGTTACTACTGTTTCTGGAAAAAAGTGGTTTGTAACATTTATTGATGATCATTCTCGTTTATGTTGGGTATATTTGATGAGTGAAAAATCTGAAGTGGAAAATTTTTTTATAGATTTTTATAAAATGGTAGAAAATCAATTTCATACCAAAATTAGTATTTTACATACTGATAATGGTAAAGAGTACTTTAATAAATACTTAGGACTTTTTTGTGTGAAAAAGGTATCCAACATCAATCTACTTGCATTGACACTCCTCAACAAAATAGAATTGCTGAAAGAAAAAATAAACATTTACTTGAAGTTGCCCGAGCTATCATGTTTTCTACATATGTTCCAAAATATTTGTGGGGAGAAGCAGTTTTAACCGTATGTTTTTTGATTAATAGAATGCCTACACGGATTTTAAAATTCAAAACTCCTTTGGAATGTTTCAAACAAGTTTTTCCACAATCACGGATACACTCTGAATTGCCTTTAAAGGTTTTTGGTTATACTGCTTATGTTCATATACCTAGCAAGTTTCGGTCAAAACTTGATCCTAGAGCCGAAAAGTGTGTTTTTATAGGCTATGCTCCAAATAAAAAAGGATATAAATGTTACAACCCTCAAACGAAGAAAATTTTTGTTAGCATGGATGTAATTTTTTTGGAAAATCAACCTTTTTTTCAAAAGAATTTTCTTCAGGGGGAGAAACAAGAGAGTAGAGAAGAAAATTATTTTTGGGATTTATCCGCTACCCCTCTACCAAATATTTTGCTTGATTCTCCTTTTGATGTTTCCAATTCTACATCCAATTCTCAAATTAAGGAAAATGTTGTTCAAGATTATGAAAATAATGGAAATCCTTGTCCATCGTTGCCAAACATTGATGATTCACAAGCAGGGGGAGAAACACTTCAAAATCATCCAAATCGTGAGACTCTGGTTTATACTAGACGTAGACTACATCATAAAAGTAATAGCCCTCCAATCACTCTTGGTCGAGATCAGTCAGAACCTTCGAGCAACGGCTCTTTGAATATTCCAGGTACTTCTCTTCCATTTCCATCTCCTATTGAACTTTCTGCTCCAATAAATCCTTCAACTAAAATCATCGAATCTCCTACAAAAAATTTTACAGACCTTCATATTCCTATAGCAGTTAGGAAAGGAACCCGAACTTGCACTAAACATCCCATTGCCAAATATTTATCCTACAAAAAACTATCTCATAGTCATAGGGCATTTACTTCTAAGATCTCTCACCTGTTTGTTCCGAGAAATATTCAGGAAGCACTTGATAATCCGAATTGGAAATTAGCAGTGATGGAAGAGATGAATGCTCTAAGGAGAAGTGGTACTTGGGAGATAGTTGATTTGCCAAGGGACAAGAAGATAGTTGGGTGTAAGTGGGTGTTTACTGTGAAATGCAAGGCTGGCGGAAGTGTGGAAAGGTACAAAGCAAGGCTAGTTGCAAAAGGCTTCACGCAGACATATGGAATTGATTACCAGGAAACATTTGCCCCTGTAGCCAAGATAAACTCAATCCGAGTGTTATTATCATTGGTTGTAAATGGTAACTGGCCTTTGTTCCAATTGGATGTAAAAAACGCCTTCTTGAATGGGGAATTGGAGGAAGAAGTCTTTATGAGCCTTCCACCTGGTTTCGAGGGAAAGCTTGGAAGAAATAGGGTCTGCAAACTAAAGAAGTCCCTGTACGGTCTGAAACAATCTCCTAGGGCGTGGTTTGGACGCTTCGGGAAAGCAGTAAGAAGCTATGGGTATTGTCAAAGCCAAGCAGATCATACCATGTTCTACAAACACTCTAAGGAAGGTAAAATTGCTATCCTAATTGTATATGTAGACGACATAATCTTGACAGGTGATGACAGAGGTGAATTGGAGAAATTGAAGAAGAGACTTGCCGACGATTTTGAGATCAAGGTCTTGGGAACGTTGAAATATTTCCTGGGAATAGAATTTGCCAGGTCTAAGGAAGGAATTTTCGTTAATCAACGAAAGTATGTTCTTGATTTGCTTAGTGAAACAGGTCTACTCGGTTGCAACCCAGTTGACACTCCAGTTGAACCTAATCAAAAGCTACAACCTGTCAAGTCAGAAGAAGTAATAAACAAGGAACAGTACCAAAGACTTGTAGGGAGATTGATCTACTTGTCACATACGCGACCTGATATTGCTTTCGCAGTAAGCATGGTGAGCCAGTTTATGCATTCACCGGGACCAGAGCACTTTGATGCAGTCTATAGGATCTTGAGATACTTAAAAGGGGCTCCAGGACGAGGATTGTTGTTTAAAAAACATGACAATTTACAGGTTGAAGTCTACACAGATGCAGACTGGGCTGGAAGTGTTACAGATAGACGGTCAACATCTGGTTATTGTACCTTCGTTGGAGGCAATCTAGTTACTTGGCGAAGCAAGAAACAGAGTGTGGTGGCTAGGAGCAGTGCTGAAGCTGAGTTTAGAGCAATTGCTCATGGAATTTGTGAAGCAACATGGATTAGAAGACTGCTAGAAGATCTGAAGATCACTGGTCCTCTACCTCTGAAAGTATACTGTGACAACAAAGCAGCCATCTCAATTGCACATAATCCTGTCCTTCATGATAGGACAAAACATGTGGAAGTTGACAAGCATTTCATCAGAGAAAAGGTGGACAATGGGTTAATTTGCATGACGTATGTTCCTACAAATGAACAGACAGCCGATATACTCACAAAGGGACTACACAAAAAGCAGTTTGACAACTTGATTGGCAAGCTGGCTATGGCAGATATATTCGAGCCAGCTTGAGGGGGAGTGTGGGAATATTCGGCTGATTAAATCATAGAAGATTTGTTAGCTATTTTGTGAATTAGTTAGCTGATTTGTTATTGTGTAAATATAGCTAGTCAACTTTTGTAAAATAGGAAAGTTAGTCATTAGGTCTGCTAGCATAGATAGTAGTTTCCTATTCTTCTTTGTTTCCTATTCTTTGTAAAGTCCTATAAGAAGGAGCCGTGTAAATCAGTTTGTGTGTGGCAATATACAGAAAATTGATTCCTTTCAAAGTTTATAGTGTGCATAAGTAGTGAGTGTTTCTTGTTATTACAAGCTCATCTATATACCTTATATGAATTATACATTTTACAATTGTGTGTACGTCAAATATGCTCATGACTCTGTTTCTTCTCAATCTTCAGGGGACAAAAGAAGTCCAAGGGATTTCTCTGAATATTCATGAACTTGAAAGTGACGTAGACTTGGATCCTCTAATCTTCAAAGACATGATCAATTTAAAATATTTGTCAATTGCTGAATATTTTGATGATCTTACCAAAACGTTAAACCTTCCACAAGGTCTTCCTGAATATTTTGATGATCTTACCAAAACGTTAAACCTTCCACAAGGTCTTCTGTCTCTTCCTGATGAGCTTAGATATCTTTGTTGGAACCGTTACCCTTCAAGAACTTTGCCTCCAAATTTTAAGCCACAAAATCTTGTTGAGCTGAACTTGCGGGGGAGTAAGCTAGAGAAACTTTGGGACGGCGTTCAGGTAATATTTAGTTCCAATAGCTTTAAGTATCTTGTGCAATGAACCTAATATAAGTTGCTTAATTCCATTTCTATTTGGTGACAGAATTTTGGGAGCTTAAAAGTTCTAGATCTTCAAGAATCTGAGAACCTGATTGAAATTCCAAACCTCTCTCAAGCACTAAATATGGAGAAGATTTATCTCACTGGTTGTACAAGTCTTGAGCATCTTCCAAGCAGCATTGGCAAGCTGAAGTTGTTGCAACTTCTTCATCTAAACAAGTGCTCAAAGTTAGAGTACTTGCCAGAAATTTTAGAGCCAATGCCAAAACTAAGGGTTCTTGACCTATCGTATTCAGGGATTATAGATTTGCCAAAGTCAATTTACAATCTGATTGGGATTGAATCTTTAGTCCTTAATAGATGCCAAAATCTCAAGAATCTTCCAACCCGCTTCTGTAAGTTAAAATCTCTTGAAAATCTTCTACTCACTTTTTGCCCAAAACTAGAGTACTTGCCAGAAATTTCGGAGCCAATGCCAAATCTAAGGTATCTTCATTTATCGGGATCAGGGATTGTAGAATTGCCAAAGCCAATTTACAATCTGATTGGGATTGAACTTTTAGATCTTATGTATTGCCAAAATCTCAAGAGTCTTCCAACCACCATCTGTAAGTTAAAATCTCTCAAACAAATTCTACTCTGTCGTTGCTCAAAACTAGAGTACTTTCCAGAAATTTCAGAGCCAATGCCAAATCTAGAAGTACTCCTTTTAGATGGCTCGGGGATCAGAAAGTTACCAATGTCATTATTGGAAAATCTAACTTGGATTTATGGATTCTACCTTAATGGTTGCAAAAATCTCGAGATTATCCCACACAACATCTATAATAAGATTTGTTTGGATATTACTGGATGTCCAAAGATTAAAAGCTTGCCTCATCCCTTGTCAAGTGGCACGAACTTGGTGCAACACTTACGTCTTACAGGCACAAGTGTGTCCCAGATCCCTAATAATTTGTTCTCATGTTTAACTTTCTTGTTGTGTTTAGAGCTCTCTCGAACAAATATTTGGAGAATACCTGAAAACATCAAATTTTCAAAGCTGCGTAAATTGGACATAAGAGGTTGCAGGTTTCTCCAATCTCTACCAGAGCTTCCACTGACTATAGAGAAAGTTGATGCAAGTGGATGCACATCATTGAAAATGGTGTCAAATTTATTGACTGCACTCACACAACCACCTACAGATCGTGTTAATCTTGGGGTCGCTTTTTCATTTATGGATTGCTTAAAGTTGGAACACCAGAACTTAATGTCTGAATTTCAGATGAGAGCTTCGCTCATTGCAACAGAATTTGCATTGAGAAAAACTCCGTATGAGGTATGCCTCTTCTTTCTTTTATTCAAGTAAAATATTTAATTTTATTTCATCTATATTTGAAATAATTGTGATGTTTTCATGGCACAACCAAGTTATAAACTTTTTATCTCAAATTCTTTATTTCTTGTAACAAATAAATTGATTTTTTTATTTAAAAATAACCATGATTTATTCATGCTTTGATGCAGTCTTGTCCTCCAACTACTAAAATGTGTTATCCAGGGGATAACATTCCGGAGTGGTTTAGCTATCAAAAGGAGGGACGTTCAATTAATATTCGGCTTCCTTGTAATTCCAACTTCATGGGCTTTGCATTTTGCTTTATTCTTTCATGCAGGAAGTACAACAGACGTTACCGTGTACAAAAACAATTAGATGGTGAAATATATGTCAAAACAATCGACGGCAATGAAAGGCACCTCCGATTTCCCCTGAAGCTATTGCCTTCGAATGCCAAGAACCATGTGTCCATGACTACATTTTTGTGTGATGTAGAAAACTTTTACTCTGCAGAAGAGATGTCATTTAACTTCGGAACTGATGAGGAAGCAGCTGTAAAAATAAAAAGGTGTGGGATCCGCTTGCTACATGTCCAAGATGCAATGGAATTTGGTATCATCAGCAGTCAATATGTATGTAGGAAATCAAATGTTGTCAATGATGAGGGTGGACCGAGCTTATTTTGGGAGAGTATTTTAGAGCAGCTGCATCACTTTCAAGTTTCCTCATCAAGAAAGAAACTTTGTGAGAAAATATGGAGCTTCAACTTAAACTACAGGTACAAGATACTATGGTGGCAGCTTCTTCGGGAAGCTTTACCATTCGGAGCGGCTCTGAATCATGCGGGTGATACTAGTTGCCCATTGTGTGGGTCGGGTTTGGAAAGTGCCATCCATTTGTTTCTGTTTTGCGAGAGAGTTAGACCTCTTTGGTTCATGTCTCGATGGCGCCTTTGCATAAATGACCTTCTCTTTGATTCAATGGCTTCTTTCCTTGAAATTGTGTTGGATCCAAATTATGATCGGGATTTCTTATTCTATGCGTCTCTACTTGTGGATAATATTTGGCGGGCTAGGAATAAGCTCGTTTATGATGGGAAGGTGTTTGACGTTGCGGAAATCCATTCCTCTGTGCAAGCTCAATTCTACCATAGAGGGAGTGGAGGAGTTTTGACATTAAGGAAGATCTGCTTTTGAAGCCCTAAAAGAGGTAATAGTTGCTTTTTTTTTTTTTTTTTTTTAATTCAAAAATGTCAAATTGATTTTAACAAATTAAAAGTTTAATTGGTATCAATCTAAATTAGGATGTCCCAATTAGGTTAGCTTCCTGACGGAGCTACCCTCCACCAAAAAAATACACCCAATTTTAGTAAATAAAAATAAAATATCACTATAATAAGTTTTGGTTGAAAAAGAAACATAATAAGATTATCTTTTTATCCCATAATAATTCATATTATTATGTCACACTATTGTAACCTCATATTGTGACATATTTTTTAATTAAAATTTAACTTATTCTTAATTGTCACATTGTGACACTCTATAAATTCATAAACTTGATTCATGAGTTATTGTCTTGGATTTTCTTCATTAATATACTTCTAATGAATTATTTTGATGAATATCAAATTTCAAGATCATGAATGATTGTATATGTATCATCAGTATGATGATATCGATGATCTAACAATGTTGATGTAACGCCTCAAATGCTACCTAACAATAGTATTAGAAAATTAACATTAGAATTAATATAGATAATGTGATGAGATAGTAATTTTCTTAATTCTAATGTTATGTTGAGTTATTTTTCACAGGTGACGCGACGAGGACTCGATGTGCTAGAATAAAGTTCATGCCAAATTAATGAATTTTTTTTTATGACTTGATAATTTTGTGTGGTGACTTAAATACGTATATAATAAAAAAATTGTTACATTTATTTTGTAAGTTATATAAAGCATATATTATATATACACCATATTTTGCTATACGGGTATATTATATGTTTATATGTATATATTATATCTAAGTATATTTTATTTTATATATATACAGATTATACTGTATATGTCTTTATATATATAATATATATATATATATATTAAGTTATTTGATTTGTCAAATACTTATATATATATATAATATTGTATGCTCATAGCTATTTGTGTGTGTGTTTATATGTAGTATGCACGGTGTGTAAAAAAAAAAAAAAAGGGGGAAGTAATTACAGCCGTAGAGGAAAAAAAAAAGGGAAACCTTTATCCTATTAATTGATATCCAACCTATCAGTTATCCTTGCTCAATATTAGCCTTTGATGACAGCCCTTAATTGGTCTCATTATTCCAATCAATTACCCTTCAATTGATTTCCAATTCAAATCAAAAAGTCTACAATCGTTCTTTTTTTAATTTTTTCAACACTCATTCTTGCTTCTCTCTTCCTCTCTCTCGCTCTCTCTATTATTTTCACGCACAAGCAGAAAAAAAAAATCCACCAAAAAAAAAAAAAAAACCTCCAAATTCTTCCAAGCCGAAAATTAAAGGATTTCAAGGTATGTTTCGGTATTGTTTGATGATGAGGATGATTTTATTATTTGTTTTAATTTGGGATTCTTTGATGGATTGGATAATTTTTCTTGATGAGTGTCTTCATATGAGTTTGAGGAGAGGATGAGAATTATCGAATGATGATCGAAAGAATGTCGATATGGTTGATTTTATGAATAAGACGAAATTAGGGTTTTTGATTTCTTGATTTATGATTTCATTAGTATGGTGATTTAATAATTTTATGTGTTAGAAAGATTTCTTAGGGCTGTTGTGTGTGTGTGTGTGTGTATGAATTATATATATATATTGGTGATAATTTTTATATTTTCGGATTTGACAACTGCACTAAAATTTCCAGATTCTAAGATAAGAATTTCAAATAGTTTTATGGGGTGCAAATGGACTCCATTTTTAACAAATTTGATATTTTTGGAAAGTCCTAGATGTCTATTTTCTTTTGAAATAAGTGTAATATCATTTGGAGTTATGTGTGAAGTTTTATGATTTTTCAAATAGGCAGAGGTCGGACTGCCAAGTTTCGTAAAATTTTAATTATCAGAATTCAAAACTGTTTTTGAGAATTCAAACGGTCTCCGTTTTTAACAAATTTGATATTGTTAGAAAACTATAGATGTCTATTTTCATTTGGAATCAGTTTTTATATCATTTGGAAACATCTGTAAATTTTAGTGATATATTATATCTAAGTATAATTACCCTTCAATTGGTCTCGTTATTCCAATCAATTACCCTTCAATTGATTTCCAATTCAAATCAAAAAGTCTACGATCGTTCTTTTTTTAATTTTTTCAACACTCATTCTTGCTTGTCTCTTCCTCTCTCTCGCTCTCTCTATTATTTTCACGCACAAGCAGAAAAAAAATCCACAAAAAAAAAAAAAAAACCTCCAAATTCTTCCAAGCCGAAAATTAAAGGATTTCAAGGTATGTTTCGGTATTGTTTGATGATGAGGATGATTTTATTATTTGTTTTAATTTGGGATTCTTTGATGGATTGGATAATTTTTCTTGATGAGTGTCTTCATGTGAGTTTGAGAAGAGGATGAGAAATATTTATCGAATGATGATCGAAAGAATGTCGATATGGTTGATTTTATGAATAAGACGAAATTAGGGTTTTTGATTTCTTGATTTATGATTTCATTGGTATGGTGATTTAATAATTTTATGTGTTAGAAAGATTTCTTAGGGCTGTTGTGTGTGTGTGTGTGTGTATGAATTATATATATATTTTGGTGATAATTTTTATATTTTCGGATTTGACAACTGCACTAAAATTTCCAGATTCTAAGATAAGAATTTCAAATAGTTTTATGGGGTGCAAATGGACTCCATTTTTAACAAATTTGATATTTTTGGAAAGTCCTAGATGTCTATTTTCTTTTGAAATAAGTGTAATATCATTTGGAGTTATGTGTGAAGTTTTATGATTTTTCAAATAGGCAGAGGTCGGACTGCCAAGTTCCGTAAAATTTTAATTATCAGAATTCAAAACTGTTTTTGAGAATTCAAACGGTCTCCGTTTTTAACAAATTTGATATTGTTAGAAAACTATAGATGTCTATTTTCATTTGGAATCAGTTTTTATATCATTTGGAAACATCTGTAAATTTTAGTGATTTTTCAAACAGGCAGAGATCCGGTTGCCAGTTTCGGTGAAAGTTTAGAAATCAATTTCAAAACTATTTTTGAGAGTCCAAACGGTCTTCATTTTCTATGAATTGGATTCCATTAGAAAGATTGGATGTCTATTTCATTTAAAATTAGTTTCAGATCATTTGGAGCCCTGTATGAATTTTTATAAATTTTTTAAGGGACAAAGGTCTAACTGGCAGTTTCTGTGATGATTTTTGTAATTTCATGAATGTGACGACCCGCCTTGTACAGGTCGTCACTTGACTTAACTTACTTGAACTTAAACTTGTTTTATCCCATTTTTCATCATGAAAATAGTGGGGATTTTTTTTTTTTTTTTTTATAATAGCGGAAGCATTATACTTAGAAAATATTTACATACACTCATACACAAATAAAATAACTGTCTGTTTTCTCAAAATAGATATGTTAATTAAATCCTTTTGAGTTGTGAATCCCAACCCGTTCATCATTTCACAGCCACCGACTTTACCCTCCACCATGCAGTAAATTCAAGACAGGCTGTTTACCTACAGCATAAACTTCAAACAATGAGCGAAAGCTCAGCAAGTACAACTCCTATACCGCAAACCAATTACATGAAACATAAACATGGCATCATATCATCGATTTCTTCATCTTAAACATGACATTCTATTGTGAAATGCATGAACCGTTTATGTCCAATTATGCTTGCTTTCTTGTATCACACTTTATCTTGTTGATTTTACTTGTGGGCCCGTTAACTTGATGTGCATGTACCCGGCGCGCAGCTTAAGGAGATTACCCAAGCTTTCGATCCGATTGTCATCAGGGGGCACGACACTGGCTCTTGTGGCCTTTTCTCAAACGTTCTGTTTGTAGGTCTTTCTTGACATCTTTTCACTTGATAGATTAGTGAGCATACTTATATGATGTCTCCTAATCTCATGTTCTATCAATGCATGGACAGGCGTACTTTTTTCATGTAAGCATAATAACAATACTTGAAACATTCATCATACAGTAAGCATATTGCAACCATCGAGCAAATCATCAATTAACACTTAAACAGTATAAAGTAAACATGTTAAGTAAACATACAACTCTAGCCTATGCTGTAGGCGGCGTTGTACTTACCTTGTCTTCGTTGTTCGCGAGATCGAATTTCCTTTCCCGAGCACACTCGCAGATCACCTCCTGCCCATGAACGTTTACACGTGAGGTCTCTATTCTAAGATCGTTTAATGTCGGATTAAACCAGCATATATATTTTTCGGTTATATGTCCCTCTACTAACACATGTGAAGGGGTCACACGGCGTAACCCACAACGGAATTATTAATTAAGGGTTCATGTAGAGAATCATAATCTTAACTTAAACCTCAATCCGCATGGTTAACTCTGGGCTTGGGCAAGGCCCTAGTAACTCGAAATAATTTTCCGGCTAGTAACGCAGTATCTTATTCATTTTAAATCTTGAAAACCTTGAACTTGCTTAAAATATCATTTTCTTGTTTGAATAGCACCCAAACTTGTCTTGAAAATTACAAAACACTTGAAAACATTTCTATAAAACATTTGGGGATCGAAAACCGCCTTTGGAACGGTTTTCGGGTTTGAAAATGATGTTTGCAAGTTAGAAAAACGTTTTTTTTTCCTAGTCATTGGTCTAGAAAATCCCGTGCATGAGATTTTGCTCACTACATGGATTTTGTTTGAAAATTCATAACATAAAATATAAAACGAATTTGGAAACGCTTTCTTCACGAAAGTTATAGCTAACAAAAAGATCTAAAACTTTCATGTTTTGAACATTTTCTGATTCTGGCTCAATTGATACCAGTTTTTGTTTGAACACATGTGAATCGTTGGAACCTGGTCACCCTGACCAGTTCTCGGTTTTTCTTCAAAACAAAGGCCATTGAAGCCTTATTTTTAAAATCTGTGCACGTTGTCCCCTAGGAAATACCCTAACGAACAACTTTCGTGTTTTAAGTTTTTACCCATTCGGCCTCTAAGGACCTGTAAGTCCCACTTTTCCGAGCTGCCGGGTGTTGGACCCGAGAGCAATTTTGGTGTTAGTCCAAATTTTACGTCCCTATGCGTTGCTCTAGCTCGACCGCCCAATGCGGGACCTATTAACACATGCACGTTTTCTAACGTCCCTCATACACATAAAATTTTAAATCCCGTGTTTTCGGATTCAACTCAAAGCCGAGACCCCTTGGTCCACGGTTTTGAGAGAGAAACATACATATAACAAAGCTCAACCATATCATCATACAAACCCTAGAACATGCATTTAGAAATTTGATAAACATAATAGAGACATGAAACCCTTAAATAGAAACCCTAGCATGCATCTCTAGCACACAAAATCATAGAGCATATCTCCAACCAAACATGCAAAATAATCACCTCAAAAACCTAAATCAAGCATAAAAATATAACCTAAGCTATTTAGGGCTAAAACCGAAAATTATGAGCTTAAGCTCTTACAACTTTTTGTGCTCGAAACACACGGTAAAACCCTTGAGAAAATGAACCAAAAATTTGAACCAAAAACTAGGGTAAAGTTCGGATTTTTACCTCAAAAATCCGGGGTGTCACTAGCTTGTTCCTAGTCGAGATTTAGCCTCCAAAGTGCACGGTTTGGACTTAAAATTCCTTGAATCTTCTTAAGTATCAACTCACAAAAAGGTTGGTTTCTCTTGGATCTAGATCACACCTTCATACAACCCTTGCTTCTAGCCAAAACCCGAAATTTTTTTCTTGGATTTTCTCAACTCCCAAACACTCGGCAAGATGGGAAAGAGAGGGGAAGAATTTTGAACAAATCTCTCCTTTGAACTCACAAGAAAACCGAAGGCTTTAGGGGTTTCTTCACAAAATTTTTTGGCTTGAACACTCTTGATCTCCCTAGCTCTCTCTCTCTCTCTCTCTCTCTCGGATTTTTTTTTTTGGAGGGGAAATGCCAATTGGTATGGCTGAGAATGGGTTAAGGGCTGCTGACTTTTTGGGGTTTGAAATCCCTAGAAATAGTGCCTCTAGCTAGGGAAATCCTAGGCTTTCTTTTCCAAGGCAAATTGGTTCAAATCTTGCTATTTGGTCCTCCAATTTTTGCAAGCCATTGCCCAAAGGGGCTTGAGTGGCCGGCTGATAAGGGGAGAGGAGTGGGGGAGTGGTTGACAACTCATAGATGAGGTGTCACATGCTCATTGGTCCATGTGTGTGGAGGGTTATGTCCTAACTTAGCTTAATTGTGATGTAATTAAGCTTAAAGGCTTGTTTGGTTCAATCTTTTTGAAAAACTGTGTAATTTCAACACATTGAAATAAATTTTAATACTGAGTTGCTTAAATACCCAGTATTGAAAATTACATTGCATTAAAATTTTTGATATGTGAAAAACTCGATCGGAAAATCTTTTCTCTTATTTTTCCGAATCCTTTCGCCCTGGACTCTAACTTAGTATGCTTGATTTTTCTAAAGTGATTTTAATTCTTATTCAAACTCATCTTGATCAAGAAATGAGTTTTTAGCAGTAATTTCACTTATACTGCGATCTAAAAAAAAAAATTCTTGTTTGACGTTTTCGACCGTTTTGGTCTAACTGACTTATTGGTCAACGTCGACTTGTCTTGAAATGTGCAAATACGACCTCCTTCACTCATAAAGGTCTTTTGCGAGTTCATGAAATTTGTTTTTGAGTCTTAATAAATCTTAAGAACTCGTTTTACAAATTAAGTTCTAAAACGAACTTCCTCATGAAATACCGATTACGGTAAATATTTACACGAAATTTCTATAAAATATGAACCGAAAAAATTCGGGTGTTACAACCTACCCCCCTTAAAAAATTTTCGTCCTCGAAAATCAGAACAATTCGGAGTAGTTTCTTCTAATGTCGCTCTCGACTTCCCATGTCGCTTCTTCAACCGCATGATTCTTCCACAAAACTTTGACCATAGGAATCGTTCGGTTCCTCAGGACCTTATCTTCCCTATCGAAGATTCTGACAGGCTTCTCCTCGTATGTCATATCGGTCTGAACCTCTACCGGCTCCTGATGAAGTATGTGGGAAGGGTCCGAGATATACTTTTTGAGCATTGAAACGTGGAAAACGTCGTGCATTGATGATAGCTCTGGCGGTAAAGCGAGTCTGTACGCGACCTTTCCAACCCTTTCCAGGATCTCGAACGGTCCTGTGTAGCGCGGGCTCAAGTTTCCTTTCTTACCGAACCTCATTACTCCCTTCATCGGAGCAATCTTTATGAAGACTGCGTCCCCAACTTGAAATTCCAAAGGTCTGCGACGCTTATCAGCATAACTTTTCTGACGACTGAAAGCAATGTCGAGCCTTCATTTGATTTTCTGGATATCCTCGGAGGTCTTTTTGATGAAGTCTGTCTTTTGTAGCTGCTTCTGGCCGACTTCTTGCCAATTAATTGGCGATCTGCACTTTCTCCCATACAACGCTTCGAACGGTGCCATGTCAATCGAAGAGTGATAGCTGTTGTTGTACGAGAATTTGATCAATGGAAGCTTCTGATCCCAATTTCCTTTGAAGTCCAAGACACACGATCGCAGCATATCTTCAAGTGTCTGGATAGTTCTCTCCGATTGACCATCGGTTTGGGGGTGAAATGTAGTACTGAACTTCAATCTCGACCCCATTGCCATATGAACGCTGGTCCAGAAACACGAAGTAAAACGCCCATCACGGTCAGATATGATCGATCTTGGCACTCCGTGCAACTTGACGACTTGATTTACGTAGAGTTCGGCCAATTTTTCTACTGAAAAGGTGGCTTTGATGGCGATAAAATGGGCTGATTTGGTTAATCTGTCGACAATGACCCAAATCGTATCATTCCCACTTGCCGTCCTTGGCAATCCTACTACGAAATCCATCGTAATTTGCTCCCATTTCCATTCTGGGAGTTCAATTTTCTGTAGTTCGCCTCCGGGATGTCGGTGCTCTGCCTTAACTTTCTGACAAGTTAAGCAAGTTGATACGAATTCTGCCACGTCATTCTTCATGTTGGGCCACCAGTACGTCTCCTTGAGGTCCTTGTACATCTTGGTAGCTCCTGGATGTACAGAATATGGCGTCTGGTGTGCCTCTTTTAGGATTTGTTCCTTTAAATCCTTCACTTTTGGAACCCAAATCCGTCTCTTGAAGTGGATTATTCCGTCTGCAGAAGTCGTAAAATCTTTGCTGTCCTGATCAGCAAGTCGCGCCTTTCTCAACGAAGAATCTTCTCCCTGATGCGCCTTGATTCTGTCCAGCAAATCTGAGTGAAGAGTCAGTGAATCCAATCTCCCGGTGATTATTTCCAGTTGATAATTACTGATCTCTTTCTGCAATGCCTTGGGAAGTGCTTCAATGGACATCAGTGTGCCTCCCAATCTCCTACTCAGCGCATCGGCTACCCTGTTGGCCTTTCTAGGGTGGTAAATGATTTCGCAGTCGTAATCCTTTACTAACTCTAGCCATCTTCTTTGCCTCATATTCAGCTCCCTCTGAGTAAAAATATACTTGAGACTCTGGTGATCTGTGTAGATCTCACATTTGTTTCCATACAGATAATGTCTCCATATCTTAAGTGCGAAGACCACCGCTGCTAGCTCCAAATCGTGCGTAGGATAATTCTGTTCATGATTTTTCAGCTGTCTTGATGCATAAGCTACCACCTTTCCGTCCTGCATCAGAACGGCTCCTAATCCAATCTTAGAAGCGTCGCTGTAGATTACAAAATTTCCTGCATCAACATTAGGAATGATGAGCACCGGGGCACTTGTCAACTTTCTCTTCAGCTTCTGGAAGTTTTCCTCGCACTTTGGAGTCCATTCGTACTTTTTGTCCTTCCTAGTGAGGGCCGTGAGGGGTGCTGTTATCCTGGAGAATCCCTCTACGAAGCGTCGATAGTATCCAGCGAGCCCTAGGAAGCTTCTTATCTCGGTAACGTTCCTGGGGGTCGGCCATGAGCTAACCGCTTCAATCTTCGCTGGATCTATGGAAACTCCCTCTTTTGATACTACATGCCCAAAAAGTGAACCTTATCCAGCCAAAATTCACACTTCGTGAATTTGGCGTATAGCTGATGTCGCCTTAAACATTTCCATTACCAGTCTGAGGTGCTGCTCGTGCTCCTCTTTGGATCTTGAGTAGATCAAAATGTCGTCGATGAAAATGATGACAAATTTGTCCAAGTATTCCTTGAAAATTCAGTTCATGAGATCCATGAATGCAGCTGGGGCGTTTGTCAATCCGAATGGCATTACTAAAAACTCGTAATGCCCATAGCGCGTCCTGAAAGCCGTCTTGAACACATCCGACTCCTTGATTCGAAGTTGGTGATAACCTGATCGCAAGTCCACTTTGGAGAACACTTCTGCTCCTCTAAGCTGGTCGAACAAATCGTCGATCCTGGCAGTGGGTATTTGTTTTTGATCGTCAGCTTGTTCAATTCTCTGTAGTCGATGCACATGCGCAACGATCCGTCCTTCTTTTTAACGAGCAGGACAGGTGCTCCCCATGGAGAGTGGCTTGGTTGGATGAATCCTCTGTCGAGTAACTCCTGCAACTGTATTTGGAGTTCTCTTAGCTCTGCCGGTGCCATTCTGTACGGCGCCTTTGACACTGGTGCAGCTCCGGGTAGCAACTCGATCTCGAAGGAAATCTCACGCTCCGGTGGAAGTCCGGGTAGATCCTATGGAAAGATGTCCAGATATTTCCTAACAATAGGAACTCCTTCCGGTGTCAATTCTTCTTGATCCTTATCCACCAAATTAGCCAAATATCCCTGGCATCCATTGGCTATCATTTTCCAAGCTTTCATTGTGGAGATGAGCTTTGTGGTGGAACGTCGGGACTGTCCTTGAAAACTGAAATCCTCATCGTCGCAGGGGCTGAACGTGACGTTACGCTTTCGACAGTCGATCCTTGCGTTGTGACGGCCTAAGAAGTCCATCCCTAAGATCACATCGAAATCGTGTAACCTGATTGCGATGAGATCTGCGAGTAATTCTCTGCCATTGATCCTAATAGGAACATTTTGGATCCAAAAGTTGGAC
>CM046362.1:12607834-12619797 GCA_025413025.1 Ficus hispida
AGACATTGCGATGGATTTTATTACTGGATTGCCAAGGACTACGAATGGATATGATGCTATATGGGTGGTCATCGACAGATTAACCAAGTCAGCACACTTTCTTCCTACACGATTGACGTCCTCTATGGAACAGTTGGCAGAATTATATGTGAAAGAGGTCGTAAGGCTTCATGGTGTTCCCAGATATATTATTTCGGATTGAGATAGTAGGTTTACCTCCCACTTCTGGAAGAGCGTTCAAGCTGCTATGGGTTCGAAGTTGAAATTTAGCACGGCTTTTCATCCGCAAACAGTCGGTCAGACGGAGAGGACTAATCAGACACTTGAAGATATGCTTCGAGCTTGTGCCTTAGACTTCAAAGGTGTGACGACCCGCCTTGTACAGGCCGTCACTTGACTTAACTTACTTGAACTTAAACTTGTTTTATCCCATTTTTCATCATGAAAATAGTGGGGATTTTTTTTTTTTTTTTTTTTATAATAGTGGAAGCATTATACTTAGAAAATATTTACATACACTCATACACAAATAAAATAACTGTCTGTTTTCTCAAAATAGATATGTTAATTAAATCCTTTTGAGTTGTGAATCCCAACCCGTTCATCATTTCACAGCCACCGACTTTACCCTCCACCATGCAGTTAATTCAAGACAGGCTGTTTACCTACAGCATAAACTTCAAACAATGAGCGAAAGCTAGCAAGTACAACTCCTATACCGCGAACCAATTACATGAAACATACATAACCTTTTTCATGACATCTTAAACATGAAAACATAAACATGGCATCATATCATCGATTTCTTCATCTTAAACATGACATTCTATCGTGAAATGCATGAACCGTTTATGTCCAATTATGCTTGCTTTTTGTATCACACTTTATCTTGTTGATTTTACTTGTGGGCCCGTTTACTTGATGTGCATGTACCCGGCGCGCAGCTTAAGGAGATTACCCAAGCTTTCGACCCGATCGTCATCAGGGGGCACGACACTGGCTCTTGTGGCCTTTTCTCAAACGTTCTGTTTGTAGGTCTTTCTTGACATCTTTTCACTTGATAGATTAGTGAGCATACTTATATGATGTCTCCTAATCTCATGTTCTATCAATGCATGGACAGGCGTACTTTTCATGTAAGCATAATAACAATACTTGAAACATTCATCATACAGTAAGCATATTGCAACCATCGAGCAAATCATCAATTAACACTTAAACAGTATAAAGTAAACATGTTAAGTAAACATACAACTCTAGCCTATGCTGTAGGCGGCGTTGTACTTACTTTGTCTTCGTTGTTCGCGTGATCGAATTTCCTTTCCCGAGCACGCTCGCAGATCACCTCCTGCCCATGGACGTTTACACGTGAGGTCTCTATTCTAAGATCGTTTAATGTCGGATTAAACCAACATATATATTTTTCGGTTATATGTCCCTCTACTAACACATGTGAAGGGGTCACACGGCGTAACCCACAACGGAATTATTAATTAAGGGTTCATGTAGAGAATCATAATCTTAACTTAAACCTCAATCCGCATGGTTAACTCTGGGCTTGGGCAAGGCCCTAGTAACTCGAAATAATTTTCCGGCTACTAACGCAGTATCTTATTCATTTTAATCTTGAAAACCTTGAACTTGCTTAAAATATCATTTTCTTGTTTATTTAAGTAAGTTTGGTGAATAGCACCCAAACTTGTCTTGAAAATTACAAAACACTTGAAAACATTTCTATAAAACATTTGGGATCGAAAACCGCCTTTGGAACGGTTTTCGGGTTTGAAAATGATGTTTGCAAGTTAGAAAAACGTTTTTCCTAGTCATTGGTCTAGAAAATCCCGTGCATGAGATTTTGCTCACTGCACGGATTTTGTTTGAAAATTCATAACTTAAATATAAAACGAATTTGGAAACGCTTTCTTCACGAAAGTTATAGCTAACAAAAGATCTAAAACTTTCATGTTTTGAACATTTTCTGATTCTGGCTCAATTGATACCAGTTTTTGTTTGAACACATGTGAATCGTTGGAACCTGGTCACCCTGACCAGTTCTCGGTTTTTCTTCAAAACAAAGGCCATTGAAGCCTTATTTTTAAAATCTGTCCACGCTGTCCCTAGGAAATACCTAACGAACAACTTTCGTGTTTTAAGTTTTTACCCATTCGGCCTCTAAGGACTGTAAGTCCCACTTTTCCGAGCTGCCGGGTGTTGGACCCGAGAGCAGTTTTGGTGTTAGTCCAAATTTTACGTCCCTATGCGTCGCTCTAGCTCGATCGCCCAATGCGGGACCTATTAACACATGCACGTCTTCTAACGTCCCTCATACACATAAAATTTTAAATCCCGTGTTTTCGGATTCAACTCAAGGCCGAGACCCCTTGGTCCACGGTTTGAGAGAGAAACATACATACAACAAAGCTCAACCATATCATCATACAAACCCTAGAACATGCATTTAGAATTTGATAAACATAATAGAGACATGAACCCTTAAATAGAAACCCTAGCATGCATCTCTAGCACACAAAATCATAGAGCATATCTCCAACCAAACATGCAAAATAATCACCTCAAAAACCTAAATCAAGCATAAAAATATAACCTAAGCTATTTAGGGCTAAAACCGAAAATTATGAGCTTAAGCTCTTACAACTTTTTGTGCTCGAAAAACACGGTAAAACCCTTGAGAAAATGAACCAAAAATTTGAACCAAAAACTAGGGTAAAGTTCGGATTTTTACCTCAAAATCCGGGGTGTCACTAGCTTGTTCCTAGTCGAGATTTAGCCTCCAAAGTGCACGGTTTGGACTTAAAATTCCTTGAATCTCCTTAAGTATCAACTCACAAAAAGGTTGGTTTCTCTTGGATCTAGATCACACCTTCATACAACCCTTGCTTCTAGCCAAAACCCGAAATTTTTTTCTTGGATTTTCTCAACTCCCAAACACTCGGCAAGATGGGAAAGAGAGGGGAAGAATTTTGAACAAATCTCTCCTTTGAACTCACAAGAAAACCGAAGGCTTTAGGGGTTTCTTCACAAAATTTTTGGCTTGAACACTCTTGATCTCCCTAGCTCTCTCTCTCTCTCTCTCTCTCCTCTCTCTCGGATTTTTTTTTTTTGGAGGGGAAATGCCAATTGGTATGGCTGAGAATGGGTTAAGGGCTGCTGACTTTTTGGGGTTTGAAATCCCTAGAAATAGTGCCTCTAGCTAGGGAAATCCTAGGCTTTCTTTTCCAAGGCAAATTGGTTCAAATCTTGCTATTTGGTCCTCCAATTTTTGCAAGCCATTGCCCAAAGGGGGCTTGAGTGGCCGGCTGATAAGGGGAGAGGAGTGGGGGAGTGGTTGACAACTCATAGATGAGGTGTCACATGCTCATTGGTCCATGTGTGTGGAGGGTTATGTCCTAACTTAGCTTAATTGTGATGTAATTAAGCTTAAAGGCTTGTTTGGTTCAATCTTTTTGAAAAAATTGTGTAATTTCAACACATTGCAATAAATTTTAATACTGAGTTGCTTAAATACCCAGTATCGAAAATTACATTGCATTAAAATTTTCGATCTGTGAAAAACTCGATCGGAAAATCTTTTCTCTTATTTTTCCGAATCCTTTCGCCCTGAACTCTAACTTAGTATGCTTGATTTTTCTAAGGTGATTTTAATTCTTATTCAAACTCATCTTGATCAAGAAATGAGTTTTTAGCAGTAATTTCACTTATACTGCGATCTAAAAAAAAAAATTCTTGTTTGACGTTTTCGACCGTTTTGGTCTAACTGACTTATTGGTCAACGTCGACTTGTCTTGAAATGTGCAAATACGACCTCCTTCACTCATAAAGGTCTTTTGCGAGTTCATGCAATTTGTTTTTGAGTCTTAATAAATCTTAAGAACTCGTTTTACAAATTAAGTTCTAAAACGAACTTCCTCATGAAATACCGATTACGGTAAATATTTACACGAAATTTCTATAAAATATGAACCGAAGAAATTCGGGTGTTACAACCTACCCCCCTTAAAAAATTTTCGTCCTCGAAAATCAGAACAATTCGGGGTAGTTTCTTCTCATGTCGCTCTCGACTTCCCATGTCGCTTCTTCAACCGCATGATTCTTCCACAAAACCTTGACCATAGGAATCGTTCGGTTCCTCAGGACCTTATCTTCCCTATCGAGGATTCTGACAGGCTTCTCCTCGTATGTCATATCGGTCTGAACCTCTACCGGCTCCTGATGAAGTATGTGGGAAGGGTCCGAGATATACTTTTTGAGCATTGAAACGTGGAAAACGTCGTGCATTGATGATAGCTCTGGCGGTAAAGCGAGTCTGTACGCGACCTTTCCAACCCTTTCCAGGATCTCGAACGGTCCTGTGTAGCGCGGGCTCAACTTTCCTTTCTTACCGAACCTCATTACTCCCTTCATCGGAGCAATCTTTATGAAGACTGCGTCCCCAACTTGAAATTCCAAAGGTCTGCGACGCTTATCAGCGTAACTTTTCTGACGACTGAAAGCAATGTCGAGCCTTCGTTTGATTTTCTGGATATCCTCGGAGGTCTTTTTGATGAAGTCTGTCTTTTGTAGCTGCTTCTGGCCGACTTCTTGCCAATTAATTGGCGATCTGCACTTTCTCCCATACAATGCTTCGAACGGTGCCATGTCAATCGAAGAGTGATAGCTGTTGTTGTACGAGAATTCGATCAACGGAAGCTTCTGATCCCAATTTCCTTTGAAGTCCAAGACACACGATCGCAGCATATCTTCAAGTGTCTGGATAGTTCTCTCCGATTGACCATCGGTTTGGGGGTGAAATGCAGTACTGAACTTCAATCTCGACCCCATTGCCATATGAACGCTGGTCCAGAAACGCGAAGTAAAACGCCCATCACGGTCGGATATGATCGATCTTGGCACTCCGTGCAACTTGACGACTTGATTTACGTAGAGTTCGGCCAATTTTTCTACTGAAAAGGTGGCTTTGATGGCGATAAAATGGGCTGATTTGGTCAATCTGTCGACAATGACCCAAATCGTATCATTCCCACTTGTCGTCCTTGGCAATCCTACTACGAAATCCATCGTAATTGCTCCCATTTCCATTCTGGGAGTTCAATTTTCTGTAGTTCGCCTCCGGGATGTCGGTGCTCTGCCTTAACTTTCTGACAAGTTAAGCAAGTTGATACGAATTCTGCCACGTCATTCTTCATGTTGGGCCACCAGTACGTCTCCTTGAGGTCCTTGTACATCTTGGTAGCTCCTGGATGTACAGAATATGGCGTCTGGTGTGCCTCTTTTAGGATTTGTTCCTTTAAATCCTTCACTTTTGGAACCCAAATCCGTCTCTTGAAGTGGATTATTCCGTCTGCAGAAGTCGTAAAATCTTTGCTGTCCTGATCAGCAAGTCGCGCCTTTCTCAACGAAGAATCTTCTCCCTGATGCGCCTTGATTCTGTCCAGCAAATCTGAGTGAAGAGTCAGTGAATCCAATCTCCCGGTGATTATTTCCAGTTGATAATTACTGATCTCTTTCTGCAATGCCTTGGGAAGTGCTTCAATGGACATCAGTGTGCCTACCGATCTCCTACTCAGCGCATCGGCTACCCTGTTGGCCTTTCCAGGGTGGTAAAGGATTTCGCAGTCGTAATCCTTTACTAACTCTAGCCATCTTCTTTGCCTCATATTCAGCTCCTTCTGAGTAAAAATATACTTGAGGCTCTGGTGATCTGTGTAGATCTCGCATTTGTTTCCATACAGATAATGTCTCCATATCTTAAGTGCGAAGACCACCGCTGCTAGCTCCAAATCGTGCGTAGGATAATTCTGTTCATGATTTTTCAGCTGTCTTGATGCATAAGCTACCACCTTTCCGTCCTGCATCAGAACGGCTCCTAATCCAATCTTAGAAGCGTCACTGTAGATTACGAAATTTCCTGCATCAACATTAGGAATGATGAGCACCGGGGCACTTGTCAACTTTCTCTTCAGCTTCTGGAAGTTTTCCTCGCACTTTGGAGTCCATTCGTACTTTTTGTCCTTCCTGGTGAGGGCCGTGAGGGGTGCTGCTATCCTGGAGAATCCCTCTACGAAGCGTCGATAGTATCCAGCGAGCCCTAGGAAGCTTCTTATCTCGGTAACGTTTCTGGGGGTCGGCCATGAGCTAACCGCTTCAATCTTCGCTGGATCTACGGAAACTCCCTCTTTTGATACTACATGCCCCAAAAAGTGAACCTTATCCAGCCAAAATTCACACTTCGTGAATTTGGCGTATAGCTGATGTCGCCTTAACATTTCCATTACCAGTCTGAGGTGCTGCTCGTGCTCCTCTTTGGATCTTGAGTAGATCAAAATGTCGTCGATGAAAACGATGACAAATTTGTCCAAGTATTCCTTGAAAATTCGGTTCATGAGATCCATGAATGCAGCTGGGGCGTTTGTCAATCCGAATGGCATTACTAAAAACTCGTAATGCCCATAGCGCGTCCTGAAAGCCGTCTTGAACACATCCGACTCCTTGATTCGAAGTTGGTGATAACCTGATCGCAAGTCCACTTTGGAGAACACTTCTGCTCCTCTAAGCTGGTCGAACAAATCGTCGATCCTGGGCAGTGGGTATTTGTTTTTGATCGTCAGCTTGTTCAATTCTCTGTAGTCGATGCACATGCGCAACGATCCGTCCTTCTTTTTAACGAACAGGACAGGTGCTCCCCATGGAGAGTGGCTTGGTCGGATGAATCCTCTGTCGAGTAACTCCTGCAACTGTATTTGGAGTTCTCTTAGCTCGGCCGGTGCCATTCTGTACGGCGCCTTTGACACTGGTGCAGCTCCGGGTAGCAACTCGATCTCGAAGGAAATCTCACGCTCCGGTGGAAGTCCGGGTAGATCCTGTGGAAAGATGTCCAGATATTTCCTAATAATAGGAACTCCTTCCGGTGTCAATTCTTCTTGCTCCTTGTCCACCAAATTAGCCAAATATCCCTGGCATCCATTGGCTATCATTTTCCAAGCTTTCATTGTGGAGATGAGCTTTGTGGTGGAACGTCGGGACTGTCCTTGAAAACTGAAATCCTCATCGTCGCAGGGGCTGAACGTGACGTTACGCTTTCGACAGTCGATCCTTGCGTTGTGACGGCCTAAGAAGTCCATCCCCAAGATCACATCGAAATCGTGTAACCTGATTGCGATGAGATCTGCGAGTAATTCTCTGCCATTGATCCTAATAGGAACATTTTGGATCCAAAAGTTGGACCACAAACTTCTCCCGATGGCAAAGATGCTGAAAAGGTTTGCTCTACTCTACTCCCGACTCTGCTTAACTTCTGAGCGAACTCCATCGATATGAACGAGTGGGTAGCGCCAGAATCAAATAGGGCAATTACATCATAGGTGGCGATAGAAAGCTGACCTGTCACCACGTTGGAGGTGCCCGCTTCTGCATCTCCCCTTGTATAAGCGTAGATCCTGGCCCGTGGCTCGGGTGCCTCCAATCTACCCTGGGCAATCGATGGACCTTCGAGTGTAGCCTGGACTGCATGTAATTGCTGGTGTTGGGGGTTTCTGTTCGGATAGGGCTGGTACTGCTGCTGTGCGTTCTGAGGACAGCTTCTCGCGTAGTGCCCTTCCTTGCCGCAGACATAGCAAGTGTTGGTCCCCTGACGGCAGACACCCGGATGCTTTTTACCACACTTGTCGCACTGGGGGTAACTATTCTTGTCCCTCTCGTTGCCTTGGTTGTTCCTCTTCTGGGGGAAATTTCTCTGCTGTCCCTGGTTGTTGAAATTCCCCTTCCGCTTGTTCTTTCCGGGTTGTCGGGGACCTTGTGCATTGGGGTTGCTGGCCTGGGCTTGTGGCTTAGCTTCCGTGGATTGACGAGATTGGTTCGTCTTGACTAGAGCTTTTTCTTCTTTCTTGGACTTGTAAAATTGGGCTCTGGCCTCCTTATCTCTGTTGACCCAATACTCGGCTCTCAGGGCTCTCTCAATACAGTCCGACACTGTTACAGGGGAACTGTCTCCAGCACTCACTTGACGGGCAATATCCGTGCGGAACATCTTCATCATCAACCGCACTTTCTCAGTTTCACTGGTAATTAAGTTCGGGCACAACCGGGCCAATTGCTCGAACTTCTTGACAGCTTCCATCACTGTCATGGATCCTTGAGTGAAGCTGGTGAGTTCGTCCTGCTGGGCAGCCAGGACTTCTTTGTTGTAGTACATAGCCCTGAACTCGTCCACGAAGTCTTGCCAGGACATAGTCAGCACATTTCTTCTCATCTGCACTGTTATCCACCAGTGCCTCGCGTCCTTTTTCAGCGCAAAGGATGCACAGAGTACTTTCTCTTGCTCGGTCAGGCGCATAAAATCCAGAATGACTTGCATGTCGATCAGCCAGTTGTCGGCTGCAATCGGATCAATTGGCCCCTCGAACTCGGGCGCCTTCATCCTTCTGAACCTTTCATACAGAAGGTCCTCTCTCACCGGCTGTGGCTGCATCTGGACTTCAGCCGGGGCTACTGGAACCTCAGCGTTTCGCGGAATTTCCTGCCTGACCTCTGGTTGGGCTACCGGAGGAATATTCGGCACTTGGGGTGCTACGGGAGGAATAGGTTGCACTGGCGGCACTGCCGGAGGGACTGGCTGTGCCGGTGGTGGAACCTCTTGGACTCTGGGTCCCTGATTCTGCTGAGCTAGCTGCTCCCGAATAAGAGTTATCTCTTGTTGCTGCTCTTGCAGCTGGCGTTGAATATTTGTTAATATGGCGGTCAAATCCTGTGCCGGAGGATTTACCGGCATTGTTCTTCTCGGACGTACCATCTTGTAACCTCTATAGCAAGAAAAGATATTAATCATGTGACGACCCGCCTTGTACAGGCCGTCACTTGACTTAACTTACTTGAACTTAAACTTGTTTTATCCCATTTTTCATCATGAAAATAGTGGGGATTTTTTTTTTTTTTTTTTTTATAATAGCGGAAGCATTATACTTAGAAAATATTTACATACACTCATACACAAATAAAATAACTGTCTGTTTTCTCAAAATAGATATGTTAATTAAATCCTTTTGAGTTATTAATCCCAACCCGTTCATCATTTCACAGCCACCGACTTTACCCTCCACCATGCAGTTAATTCATGACAGGCTGTTTACCTACAGCATAAACTTCAAACAATGAGCGAAAGCTCAGCAAGTACAACTCCTATACCGTGAACCAATTACATGAAACATACATAACCTTTTTCATGACATCTTAAACATGAAAACATAAACATGGCGTCATATCATCGATTTCTTCATCTTAAACATGACATTCTATCGTGAAATGCATGAACTGTTTATGTCCAATTATGCTATCTTTCTTGTATCACACTTTAACTTATTGATTTTACATGTGGGCCCGTTAACTTGATGTGCATGTACCCGGCGCGCAGCTTAAGGAGATTACCTAAGCTTTCGACCCGATCGTCATCAGGGGGCACGACACTGGCTCTTGTGGCCTTTTCTCAAACGTTCTGTTTGTAGGTCTTTCTTGACATCTTTTCACTTGATAGATTAGTGAGCATACTTATATGATGTCTCCTAATCTCATGTTCTATCAATGCATGGACAGGCGTACTCTTTCATGTAAGCATAATAACAATACTTGAAACATTTATCATACAGTAAGCATATTGCAACCGTCGAGCAAATCATCAATTAACACTTAAACAGTATAAAGTAAACATGTTAAGTAAACATACAACTCTAGCCTATGCTGTAGGCGGCGTTGTACTTACTTTGTCTTCGTTGCTCGCGTGATCGAATTTCCTTTCCCGAGTACGCTCACAGATCACCTCCTGCCCATGGACGTTTACACGTGAGGTCTCTATTCTAAGATCGTTTAATGTCGGATTAAACCAACATATATATTTTTCGGTTATATGACCCTCTACTAACACATGTGAAGGGGTCACACGGCGTAACCCACAACGGAATTATTAATTAAGGGTTCATGTAGAGAATCATAATCTTAACTTAAACCTCAATCCGCATGGTTAACTCTGGGCTTGGGCAAGGCCCTAGTAACTCGAAATAATTTTCCGGCTACTAACGCAATATCTTATTCATTTTAATCTTGAAAACCTTGAACTTGCTTAAAATATCATTTTCTTGTTTATTTAAGTAAGTTTGGTGAATAGCACCCAAACTTGTCTTGAAATTACAAACACTTGAAAACATTCTATAAAACATTTGGGGATCGAAACCGCCTTTGGAACGGTTTTCGGGTTTGAAAATGATGTTTGCAAGTTAGAAAAACGTTTTTTCCTAGTCATTGGTCTAGAAAATCCCGTGCATGAGATTTTGCTCACTGCACGGATTTTGTTTGAAAATTCATAACTTAAAATATAAAACGAATTTGGAAACGCTTTCTTCACGAAAGTTATAGCTAACAAGAAGCTCTAAAATTTTATGTTTTGAACATTTTCTGATTCTGGCTCAATTGATACCAGTTTTTTTTGTTTGAACACATGTGAATCGTTGGGACCTGGTCACCCTGACCAGTTGTCGGTTTTTCTTCAAAACAAAGGCCATTGAAGCCTTATTTTTAAAATCTGTCCACGTTGTCCCCTAGGAATATCCTAACGAACAACTTTTGTGTTTTTAAGTTTTTACCCATTCGGCCTCTAAGGACCTGTAAGTCCCACTTTTCCGAGCTGCCGGTGTTGGACCCGAGAGCAGTTTTGGTGTTAGTCCAAATTTTTACGTCCTATGCGTCGCTCTAAGCTCGATCGCCCAATGCGGGACCTATTAACACATGCACGTCTTCTAACGTCCCTCATACACATAAAATTTTAAATCCCGTGTTTTCGGATTCACTCAAGGCCGAGACCCCTTGGTCCACGGATTTGAGAGAGAAACGTACATACAACAAAGCTCAACCATATCATCATACAACCCTAGAACATGCATTTAGAAATTTGATAAACATAATAGAGACATGAAACCCTTAAATAGAAACCCTAGCATGCATCTCTAGCACACAAAATTATAGAGCATATCTCCAACCAAACATGCAAAATAATCACCTCAAAAACCTAAATCAAGCATAAAAATATAACCTAGCTATTTAGGGCTAAAACGAAAATTATGAGCTTAAGCTCTTACAACTTTTGTGCTCGAAAAACACGGTAAAACCCTTGAGAAATGAACCAAAAATTTGAACCAGAAACTACGGTAAAGTTCGGATTTTTACCTCAAAATCCGGGGTGTCACTAGCTTGATCCTAGTCGAGATTTAGCCTCCAAAGTGCACGGTTTGGACTTAAAATTCCTTGAATCCCCTTAAGTATCAACTCACAAAAAGGTTGGTTTCTCTTGGATCTAGATCAAACCTTCATACAACCCTTGCTTCTAGCCAAAACCCGAAATTTTTTTTTTTTTTTTTTTTTGGATTTTTCTCAACTCCCAACACTTGGCAAGATGGGAAAGAGAGGGGAAGAATTTTGAACAAATTCTCCTTTGAACTCACAAGAAAACCGAAGGCTTTAGGGTTTCTTCACAAAATTTTTGGCTTGAACACTCTTGATTTCCCTAACTATCTCTCTCTCTCTCTCTCTCTCTCGGATTTTTTTTTTTTGGAGGGGAAATGCCAATTGGTATGGCTGAGAATGGGTTAAGGGCTGCTGACTTTTTGGGGTTTGAAATCCCTAGAAATAGTGCCTCTAGCTAGGGAAATCCTAGGCTTTCTTTTCCAAGGCAAATTGGTTCAAATCTTGCTATTTGGTCCTCCAATTTTTGCAAGCCATTGCCCAAAGGGGCTTGAGTGGCCGGCTGATAAGGGAGAGAGTGAGGGAGTGGTTGACAACTCATAGATGAGTGTCACATGCTCATTGGTCCATGTGTGTGGAGGGTTATGTCCTAACTTAGCTTAATTGTGATGTAATTAAGCTTAAAGGCTTGTTTGGTTCAATCTTTTTGAAAAAATTGTGTA
>CM046362.1:12619897-12779071 GCA_025413025.1 Ficus hispida
TCACTCGGAACCAAATCTGGACACAAACCGAGCTAGCTGTTCAAACTTCTGTACGGCCTCCATTACCGTCATTGACCCTTGTCTGAAGCTCGTGAACTCGTCTTGTTGAATGGCAAGGATTTCTCTGTTGTAATACATTGCTCGGAACTCCGGTCACAAAGTCCTGCCAGTTCATGGCCGTAACGTCACGGCGCATCTGCACGGTCATCCACCAGTGTCGCGCATCCTTTTTCAGGGCGAAAGAAGCGCAGAGAACTTTCTCTTGTTCCGTTAGCCGCATGAAATCCAAGATAACTTGGATATCGATCAACCAATTGTCCGCGGCGATCGGGTCCGTCGGGCCTTCGAACTCAGGCGCCTTCATTCGCCTGAATCGTTCATATAGTAAGTCTTCCCTCACTGGTTGTAGGTTTGCTTGCCCTCCAGCAGGTGCCATCGGAATGTTAGCATTCTGAGGAACTTCTGGTTGATCCTCAGGTACCGGGGGTACTGGTTGAGCTCGTGGTGGAACCTCGTTAATCCGCGGTCCTTGATTCATTTGAGCTATCTGAGCTCGTAGTCTTTCCGTCTCTTGCTGCTGTTCTAGCAGCTGCTGTTGTAGATTTGCAACGATGGTTGCGAGATCTGGCTCAGGCGGGTTGAGTGGTACCGTTCTTCGTGGACGTACCATCTTTTAAATCCTATAAGAAAAGATATCATCATGCTATTAGTATCTTTTCTTTCATACATAACTTATCACATCACATCATGCCGTAACATCATACATTTCATATCATAACATAGAAGGTATCATAACAGATACTTATCATAATATAGCATATCTTTCATAATATTTATAACATGCTCTTGTTATAAATCCCGTATCTGTACGGTCCTTTATGTACATACTTTGTACATCGAAATTTACAATACTGTAATTACACATTGAATACTTCATACTTGTACGTACATATCTTTACATATACATGGTCAAAATATGATGGAAGTGTCTAACACTTTACCATCGTACTGTTCATAATAAAAAAAAATATGATAGGAGTGTCTATTACTCTATCATCATACATGGTTAAAAATATATGCGCATATCGGCCCTAACTAGACTATAACCTCTAGCGTAATCATCGAAACGTCGGATTCGGCGTCAGAGTCTTCATCCCAATTTCCATCGTGGAATCGCATCTCCTCGGGATCGCCCTCGGTGTCATCAATATCCTCCATCCAGTTACCTTGCTCGGCTTCGGGCTCCATATCGTCCTTGTCGTCGCTAGGGATGATCATAATGGGAGGGTCTTCCGGTGGTTCCTCCGGAGCAATCAAATCGTCGGCAGCGTCCTCGGCGTCCATCTGGTCTTCAGCCTCTTGGGCTGGGATCTCTTGTACAGATATAGCAGGAATCGGGTCCTCGGGAAACGTTGGACCCACTTCATGCTGGGGTTCTCCTATCCCGGCATCGATCCGTGCGAGCTCCATATTTACGCGTCTATCATAGCATAATCCTATCGTAAATACTTACGCATATACATAAAATATAATTTAACTTACAATGATGGTGGCGATGGCAGGCAGACTGTGAAATCGTATCGCAGGAAACCGCTCTGATACCAACTCTGTAACGACCCGCCTAGCACAGGCCGTTACCATACATACATATTTATCTTCCCTTACATACTTACATACTTATGAAAACACAGCGGAAATTTTTTTTTTTTTTTTTTTTTTTTTTTTTTTTTTTTTTATATGGCATACAATTGCAACATATAAATGTATCTTTATCAAAAATATTTACCATAACATAAATACGTAAAGAACAGAATGCGTAGCGGCTACATTTCCCACATTTCACAGTTTGCCCCGCCATGCCCTTCCATCTTGTATCAACCATTGCTGACGGTTTCTTACCTACAGCATAAACGTAAGACAGTGAGCTTTCGCTCAGCAAGCACAACCTCCTATACCGCGACATAACCAACATGATCTAATCTTTCACATACAAACTTGACTTACCATAGCATATCGTACAGATCATGATTTCATTTATCATAGCATAGCATACATCATAATGCATGGTCCATTTATGCTTATTTTATGCTCAATTCATGCTTAACTTACTTTCATTTCTTATCTTACTTATGGGCCCCTTACTTGTGTGTATGTACCGGGCGCGCGACTATGGAGTGGTTGGGGCGGCCAAACCATTTCCAACTCAAACCATAGTCCAACCCGACCTAACGCGGGTCGGCACAACACAGGCGATTGCTTGCCATCTTTCTTTTTATCTTGTTGTGTCATACTTGATCTTATAATTCTTATAAGATTTCGTGAACATGCTTCTTGCTTTAATAAACATAACATAGCATTCATCAATAGCATACCTTAACCTATCATACAACATAACCCAACATAGCATAACAACAATAACATCACATAGCATCAACATCATAACCTATCATCACATCCTAACATAGCATCAACATCATAACCTAGCATCATCATCCTAACATAGCATCAACATCAATATCATAGCATATATTCCTAGCATACATCTATCATACTTAGGCAAGTACCACAACAAAGCCTATGCTGTAGGCGGTGGTTGTACTTACCTCTCTTGCTATGTCCTGCTTTGAGCTGCTTCTTTTCTGCGTACAGCTGCAGGTTCCCTCCTGCTCGTTGAAGGACATAGGTGAGGTTCTAATTAGTTTTGCGGAAATGTTGATAATCTAATCAACATGCTTACATAATCCTAATTGTATGTCCCCATTTCTAAAATGTCTTACTGGGTTACAAATAGTAACCCTAACCAAATATGAATCAATTCTTTAAGAGGTTACGTTGGATAACCTCATGTGTTATACCGTTAGGGTTAGGTTACCTTCCTAACCTTGGACTTTATTCTTATCCATAATTATTAGGTTACTTTAATTAACCTTATACCTTAGCCCAATTTGGCTTTAAAAAATTCCATGTTCCATTTCTTTGGAAACTTGAGTGAATTAACCTTAAAAATCTCACAAAAATCCATATCCTTGAAATAGGTTTTTATAAAATCATTTAAGGCTGGAAACTGCCTTTGGAACAGTTTCCTTAGTCAAAACAGTGGTTTTGGGAAAAGACATGATTTTTTTTTTCGGAACTTGTTGTTTTTTTTTGAAAATCCTGTACATGAATTTCTCATTCCCTGTACAGTCTTTATAAAACCATTCCAGTTTAAAGATCCATTCCGATTTTGAAAATGTTGTCTTCACGAAAGTTGTAGCTCTTGAAAAATCCTAAAACTTTCGTGTTTTGAGAAAAATCCAGTTCGGCCTGTATTCGTACCAGTTTTTGTTTGAAACTGGCTGATCCTGTAAACTGGGTCTGGGCAGGCTAGCCACGGGTTTTTGTAAAAACGGAGACCATTGGAGCCTCAATTTGGAAAACTGTCCGCGTAGGCCCCTAGGAAAACTCGTTCTGAACAACTTTTATGTTTTACGTTTTACCCAGTTCGGCCTCTAAAGGCCTCAAATTCCACTTTTCCCGAAACTGGGCAGTTCACATCCGAACTGGCAGTTTTCGGTTTTAAGTTTGTTTTACGTCCTATTTCGCGGATTCTAACTCGACCGATCACGCGGGAGCCTAGATAACATACATGCAGCGTTTTCTAACGTCCCACATGAACCAACATGTAATTCAAACATGTCCATGCAAACCAAAACCCGTATTAACTTAACCTAGGTTTGCATGGTTCTAACTTTTTGCATACAACACATACAAACACTAAACTTTGCTCCCTAAGCTAGCATGCTTCAAGCACTGCCTAAGGGCAGATTTTCGGACCAAACCAGGGGACACACAACCCTAAGCATTAGGCATGAAAATCAATCCTACACAAGCACAACTTATGCAAGAAATCAAGCCATCACCCTTAGATCTACAAATCAAGCACATACAACTATAAGGGCAAAAATTGGAAGATGGACTTATGTCCTTACAACCAAATTGAACTACCTTAAATCTTAAAATTTGAACTCAAATAAAAGAGTTAGGGTTCTAGATTTTTACCTTGGACCAAAGTCAAGTTTTGGTCACAAAATTTCTTCCTCCCCCTAGCTCAAAACCGTGGCTGCCCTAGACCAAGAAAATGGTCTCAAAACTTGTTTTCGGTTGATTGAATCACACCCGAAATAACCCTAACTTTTCCCCTTAATTTTTCAGTTTCTCTCTTGGTTTTTTTCCTGCACCTAACCACCCGGCTGCAAGCCTAGAACAAGGCTGGAAAAATTTCTCAAACTCTCCCCTTAGCTTTCCCTTGCAAACCGAAAACTAACCTAAGCTTGGTTTAGGAAAATTTTGGTTTTTCTCTTGGCTCCCTCTCACTTTCTTTTTCGGTTTTGATGGCAGAAAATGGCAAGAGTTTGGCTAAGTTTTTCATTAAAAATGAATATGGGTCACTCCTATTTATAGGCAAAGGGGAACTTTTCAAAATTCAATTTTGACCCCTAAAGTTTTGAAAAATTTGCCAAATGGCATGCTAGGTGGCCGGCCACATTCTTGGTGATCAAGCCAAAAATTGTTCTAGAACAATACACATGGCATCTAATGGTTGGTTCATGGAATTATGATGTCATAATTCCAAATAAGGATGATGTCATAATTATGATGTCATCCTAAGGCCTTGTTTGGCTACTTTTCTCTAAAATAACCCATTTTTTTGCTACACAGATATTTCTAATACTGTGTTTACTAATACACAGTACAATTCAGTACTGTTTTACTTGACTGCAGTCCAAAATTTATCTGCGTAAAAATGGACTGTAAAAACTTTTTCTTATTTTTTTCGAGCCCTTTTGGTCTTTAATCCTACTTGGTGTGCTTGATTTTCTAAGCTAGTTTTTAAAGCCTATTCATACTATTTCAACCGTAAAGACGGTTTTTACAGTATACTTTATTTTACTATACTGCAAAGTCAATCCTTTAACCGTTCTTGGTCAAACTCTGACTTTCGTTTAAAATCATGCACTTTTCCGTCCCTTTTGTCTAAAAAGGTCCGTTGCTAATCTACATAGTCCATTTTGAGTTTTATTAATCTAAAAACTCATAAAATGTAAGAGAACTCTTAACCGAGCTTCTCTTTCAATAATACCTCTATGGTATTCATTTAATTCCTTTTTTAAAAAAAATAGTAACATCGAGAAATCTAGGTATTACATTTTCTTTTATTTCTTTTATCTTTAATTATTCTTGATGTCTATCCTCTTTGTTTATTTATTTCAAGTTTTCTATTTAAACTGGTCCGTTTTCCAGTTTTCAATATTTATTTATTTATTCATGCTCATTTGTTTATTACTTACTTGGTGCAATAATTTTATTACTGTTTACCGTTGGTTAGTTACTAGATAAATTGATGAAGTTATTTATGTTCAGCCTTTATTACTGTAGCCCATTATTATTTGATCAATAATTGTTGTCACTTATTTTAACACACTTAATTTATCACAATGAAACAAATCTTAGAGTCTAATAAACAAAGTATTTTTAATCAATTTTCTTTATTTCAGAAAGTTTAATAGATCAATTCTTGTGCAACACACCAATTATTAATAAGTACATTTATTATATTTTTCATATAGTCAAATTTAAAATGACATTCATAAATAAAGCACTTAGGATAAAAACACTCTCATCATTTCTAGAATATTATTTTCATCACTTCCCTAAGTAGTCTTCAAAATATTTTATTCACTCATTTGACCACTTAAGTCTTTGGCCGGTCATAATGACCGAATCCTTTGACTAGTGCCAGCTCATCTCATTGACCAGTGCTTATATATGTGTACTGAGAATGTGGTATTCACATATACACCTTATAGTATATAGAAATCAACTCCTTCATTTTCTTTTCTTTCCAAACCTATTATCTTTCTCGTCATATTACATTATTATGGTAATGTAACATGGTTATGTTTCTCTCAGTTGTTTTTAACTACTACAAAAGAGGTTTCTAAAGTGTGTTTACAATAGATTTTACTTTGGCCTCTTATGAAGTGGCAACTTAATACCTTCTCTCATGATCAATGTTTATAATCAGTTCATATTTGTTTCTCACTCAGGACATGATAGTAACTCATTTCTACAGACACAGAGGGTGTTTTAGGTTTTCGGATAATCAGAGGGGTAAAAGTGGCATTTAGTATAAATTAGCATGTTTATTGGTTTCTAGTTGATAATAAAGTCCTTTAAAAAATAAATAAATAAAAGTTGATGATAAAGCCAAAACGACAGACAACAGAATGTCGTTGTCTCTACAAGTCCCGGTGGTCGGAGGCTAACAAGTCACTAATACGCCGCCATGAAACGGAGCGGTGTTACTTGATGGCCCATGTTGAGCAGCTCCACTCCCAAACCATCCGCCTCAGCTCCAATAACGACGCCATGGGTCGCCTCATCGAGTTCAGTGCACTCTCGCGAAATGGCCATTTGAGTTATGATGCACTCACTCAAGATGTTCGACGAAATGCCCCAATCAGATACCTTCATTTACAACACCATTACGAGAGACGTGTTGAATTCCTAGTTGCCCACAAGCTTCCTCCTCTTTTACCTTGGCATGTCGCGCTGCTCCAAAGCACCGAAGTTCCGAACTACTTCACTTTCCTTTATGCCACATTCTCTAGTTCGGCTTCGGTGAAAAAGACTTTTGTCAAAACAGCTTGATCAATATGTACGTCGGCTTTTGAGCTTTGGATAATACAAGGAAAGTGTTTGATGAAATGCCCATGCCGAACAAAGTGTTTGGTACAACTTTGATAGCTGGATACTCTCGGTGTGGGATTTTCAATGAGGCGTTTCACCTCATTTGAGTTGAATCCTGAGAGGAGCTTAGTTTCTTTGAAAGCCATGTTCGCATCTTTTCTGCAGAGTTACTACTTTCACGAGGCATTTTCTTTGTTTGAAACATTGCGGGACGAAAAGTTGAGGTTGGATAGTTCTTGGTGGCAAGCATGCTCACAACTTGTACTGAATTAGGTGCTCTAAATCGAGGGAATTGGTTAAACAGATGTACAGAGGAAAGTGGAATCGAATTAAACTTCAAACACGCATCGACGTTAATTGTTTACCTTTATTGCAAATGCAGTTGGGGGAGAAGGCCTACAGAGTTTTATTGCATGATTGCTGGGCTAGCATTGCACGCCAAAGACAATGCAGTCGTCAAGCTCTTTATGAAAATTGCAGAGGGAGTTGGTGGCTCCTGAAAACATCGTGATAGTAGCATACTTGAATTTAGGAGGTAGTCGATGTGGCTTGGGCCTTGAATAAGTGCCTGAGCCCGACCGTTAGATGTGCCTATAGATTCGTAAGGGAGTTCTAGAAATAACGGCCCAAACGGATATTGCTTGGGGTGGATTACTGAGTCTGATAATGGGTGATGTTTAAAAAAGTTAATTGTGCCTCTCCCACAGTATAACTTTTGGGAAGAATGGTTGCGTCCCTCCTACATCACATCACTTCATTAGTCTCCCTAGTGCTTGCACTCACTCGAGTTGGTCGAAGAAGGGCGTCATTACTTCTTTCAAAGGACAGAAGTTCATGGAGTTGAGCTGAGAACTCAGACCGAGCATAAACATAGGTAGCAAGTATACTTCTAATCTCCCTTTAATGTTATCTAATTTGAGTATTTTATTTTATCACCGTTATTTTTAGGGGAAAGTACCTGAATTATATAAATTTAAAGATCATTACACCAATATAACACATAAAAGTAACATTAAACCAATTTGATATAAAATCAAACTAAAGTAAACCAAATTTTATATTATGTTGGTCAAGATAAAGGAGTTTGTATTATGTTAGTCAATAAATGAAAAAAATATATATATGATTATTTAAGTAATTTTTTCTTATTTCTTTTATCTTTAATTATTCTTGATGTCTATCCTTTTCGTTTATTTATTTCAAGTTTTCTGTTTAAACTGGTCCATTTTCTAGTTTTCAATATTTATTTATTTATTCATGCTTATTTGGTTATTTCTTACTCATTGCAATAATTTTATTACTGTTTACTGTTGGTTATTTATTAGATAAATTGTTGAAGTTATTTATGCTTAGCCTTTATTACTGTGGCCTATTATTATTTGCTTTATTATTTAGATCAATAATTGTTGTCACTTATTCTAACACACTTAATTTATCACAATGAAACTAATCTTAGAGTCTAATAAACAAAGTATTTTAATCAATTTTCTTTATTTCAGAGAGTTTAATAGATCAATTCTCATGCAAGACACCAATCATAAATAAGTACATTTATTATATTTTTCACACAGTCAAATTTAAAATGATATTCATAAATAAAGCACTTAGGATATAAATACTCTCATCATTTCTAGAATATTATTTCCATAATTTCCCTAAGTAGTCTTCAAAATATGTGATTCACTCATTTAAACACTTAAGTCTTTGACCGTCTTTTTTTCCCGTCAAAATTTTGAATTTATGATTTTTGCATTGCGTAAAAGTATACACTTTTTTGTATGATTAAGCACAATATGACTGAGCAATACACCTGCACTGAAACAAATGTCTTTTGCTTTTTTTTTTATCGCCAAAATTTTGAATTTTTTTCCTCCATATTTGGGGCATGTTTTTCGCGGAGTGCAAAAGTGTGTCCTTTTTTGCGACGATTACGTACAATAGGGCTGAGTAATATTCCTATGCCGAAACGATTATGTTTTGCGCTTTTTTTTTTTTCCAGCCAAAAAGTTTTAATTTTTTTCCGTCCAAATTTGGGGCATGTTTTTGGCATCACGAAAGCGTGTACCCTTTTTCACGATGATTAGGCACCGCAGGCTGCGAGCAATATGCTTGTGCCGAAATGATAACTTTTTTCACCTTTTTTCTGGCCAAAATTTGGAATTTTTTTCCCTCCAAAATTGGGCCATGATTTTGGGGTCGCAAAAACGTGTACCTTTTTTCACGACGATTAGGTACAGCAGGTCGCGAATAATATTCCTACATAAAAAAAAAAATGTTTTTCACTTTTTTCTCGCATAAGTTTTGAATTTTTTTCCCCTCCAAATTTGGGGCACAATTTTCGTGTCGCAGAAACATGTATATTTTTTCATGATGATTAGGCACCGAGGCCACGAGCAATATTCTTGCGTCGAAACGACAATGCTTTTTATTTTTTTCCCATCAAAATTTTGAATTTTTTCCTGACAAAATTGGTGCACATTTTTCGCAAAGTGCAAACGTGTACCCTTTTTCACGACGATTTTGCACAATAAGCCTTGAGCAATATTCTTGCTCAGTAATGTTTGAATTTTCACCTTTTTCACGGCCAAAATTTTAAATTCACCCCCTCCCCCCCAAAAAAAAAAATTGGGGCATGATTCTCGCATCACACAAACTTATAGACTTTTTCACGACGATTCAGCACAGTAGAACCGAGCAATATTCTTGCACTGAAACGACTATGTTTGTCGCTTTTTTCTTTTTTGCCGCAAAAATTTTGATTTTTTTCCCTCCAAAAAGTGTGTACCCTTTTTCATGATGATTAGACACAGCAGGCCTCGACCAATATTCCTGCTTCAAAATGACATGAATTGTCACCTTTTTTTCCTGCTAAAATTTTGAATTTATGATTCTTACGTCGCGCAAAAGTATATACTTTTTTGCATGATTAGGCACAATAGGACTGAGCAATACTTCAGCGCCGAAACAAATATGTTTTTCACTTTTTTTTTTTTCTCACCAAAATTTTGAATTTTTTTCCCTCCAAAATTGAGGCACGATTTTCGAGTCGCAGAAACATGTACCCTTTGTTATGATAATTAGACACCGCAGGCCTCGAACAATATTTCTGCTCCGAAATGACATGAATTTTCACATTTTTTTTCCTGCCAAAATTATGAATTTATGATTCTTACGTCATGCAAAATTATACACTTTTTTTGCACGATTAAGCACAGTAGGACTAGAAAGTCTCCGGCAATATAAACTTCAATAATTGTAAATGTAAACTTCAATTAGAAATATGAATTCATGTAGAAGAAAATGTAAAACAAAGAAAATTAACATCCACTTTAACTACGTTCCATTCTGCGTGCATTCAAATTCTTAACAATTGAAGTTCATATTCACAGTAACTGAAATTCACATTACTGGATATCATACAATACTGAATATAAAACTTGGTGCATATATCTGTTATATATAAGACACGATATATATAATGGTATTGGTTGGCATGTTAATGGCTATGCTCCTTTTTGGTTTCTAGCTTTAGGCTATGTTTGGAGGGAATGAAGGATGAAGATCATTATATGAATCCATCATGTTGTTTGATAAGAGAGAGGAAGAATTAAAATGATGGATGATAGTTTTTTAGTTAATTATTATATTGTCCATTTTAAACTTCTGTTTTTTGAAAAAAAAAAAATTTAATGACAAAATTGTCTTTTTAATTGAAAAGGAGAAAGAGAGTCTGCATCCTTCCAAATGGAAAGATATTATGGTGGGTCCAAGGACAGAGATTCTCCCTTCACCTCTCTCCCTCTCTCCATCTTTCCCTCCTATCAAACACACCCTTAATAATCATCCTTAATATACGTGAATTTATATAGATTCAAATATTCTTATAGATTATTTATTTATATTTATATATATAAATAAAAAACAACAGTAATTCAAAAAAGTAGTTTATTCATTAATCTTTTTCAAAAAAAATTTTACTTATAGTGAAGGATTTAAACTCTATATCTTTTAATAAATTTGAATATGATATTATATTAAATTATATATATAACTACTTAATTTGTTCAATTTTAATTTTTACATTTAAAACTGTTTTGTTAACTTTTTTCGTTCTACAATAACTTTATCTTTTAAATAAAGAGCATGAAGTAAGAGAAAATGAGAAGAGAAGCAGCGAAAAAAAAAAAAAAAGTTTATAAAGAAAAAGCTGGGAGAGAGTTGGGATGAAGAAAAAAATCACATTTGACGGGCACTGCAAAAAAACAAAGATAGAGGATGAGGAGAAGAAAATATATTTAGTTAAAAAATCTTGACCATTCGATCAATTTAAACGGTATAGATCGAAAAGCCACGTTAAAACTAGAATAGTTTCAACACATGGGATTACACTTTTAAAAAAGGAAACAATTCTCCTTCCCTTTCGTCCAAAAAACAAGAGAGATGGACGTTAGCGGAATCAGAAAAAGCTCGCGAAAAGGTGGGAGGAACTGGTTTGCCGGACCGGAAAAATCTCACGAGGCTGTGGAAGGGACGGGCGGCAACGGAGATCCGAGCTCACGATGTTGTGGATGCCGGCGAGCTCACGATCTCAAGTCTCCGAACGTCGACGCCCTCCGGCAGCCGCCCTATCCACTAATCACCCAGCCACCGCCTGTCAACTCATCTTCTCAGGGACTCATCCAGGGTTTGCGAGCGGCGCCATCGTGGGTACTGGGTAGCATAGATCTGGCGAAGTTTTGACTCAGCACCTCCCTTGCTTCGGCGTCGGAGTGGGCTCACAGCGACGACGGAGGTGAGAGCTGTGCCGGATCTGGACGATCGTGAAAACCCCTCACTCTCCTCCGCGGCTCCGCCCAAACACAGGCCGAATGGCCCAAACACAGGCCATTTGCGACATGGGATGAGCGGTCGACGATCAAGAATGCTGGCATCGTCTCCACTATGGCCTCGCCGGGTTCGCTCCGGGAGCCACCACCACCGTTGCTCTTGCTCGGTGTTCATGGAGAGTCGGAGACAATGGGTCCTATTTTTTTTTTTCCTTCAATATTATCATATGCATGCATTTCACAATAATTATGGTGAATCTTTTCAATCTCGACCATTTAAAACGACGGTCCAAAATTTTTACCCCATTAGGTCTCATTATAGAATTCATAATATGGTACAAAATAATTAGAAGTGTCGTTTTAAAAAATGACCGACCATAAACAAGGGAAGAAAATAAAGTATAATTACTGCCGAGTTGTGTACTGTCGGTGTGAAAAATGAAAGTGAAAAAAAAGAACCATCCTTTGACCATTGAATGGCGCGTAGAGTGAAAAAGAAAAAAGTGATCAATGTTAATTACGTGGGGGAAGACCTGATCTTAAGTAACTGAAGCAGAGGTGTATTCCAATTCATGGCCTGCTTATTAAATTAAGGGCCTACAATGTAGGTATGACACAAGATTCAGTCTCTAATATATTCAACCAAATCAATCCATTTTTTTTTTAAGATATTCAATAGAATTGAATTTGAATGATAATATTACTCATCCAATTGAATTAGACTAGATATGAGACGTGAATTTTGAAAATCTAATAAATCTAATCCACCCCATATATTTATATTATAATTTTTAAAGAAGTTATATATCATATATCATACAAGATACTTTTTTCTAGAGGCTGAGATGTTTTGATTATATCTAGACATTGCTGTCTTTGAATCGACTTTTTCTACCTGTTGTCGTGTCTTTCCATTTAGGAGTTGTTATCTCCTCTATATATTGTGTTTTGGTTTTTGCATGTTTTTAACTTTATATTTTCTTACTCTCTTTTTTTCCACTTCTAAGTTTTGTAGAAATCTTAGCTGGAATTGAAGAACCCGAGAGAGATTGAAAGATTGGAAGATGCTTTTTTTCTTGGAGGGCTTATCATGTCTATGTGCGATGGTATCTGTTTTTTAGTTTATCTTTTTTCCTAGTATTGTTTAATTTGGACAAGGATTAAGTTCTGTTAAGTTTTTACTTCATTTACTGTGTTGGGTGATTTTAACTTAATGTTGTAAGGTGAATGGACGTTGGAGAATTAAAGTGATGTCCAATCGAACGGCTTAGATTAAAGAGCTGTATTAAAACATTTTAAATTTTAATAGACAAGTGGACAGAAGATTTCAGGGACAATCATGTGCCTGATGTTAGTTTTTGAATGAAAAACAAAAGGATGGAATATTGATGCCACTTATATCAAGTTTAGGGGTGTCGTGGGTGTTGTTGCCCGGTGGCACATTAGAAAAGTCAAGGGGCAAGTTGATACTAATTCCAGTCGAGAAGGTGTCTTTGTAATCTGATTTAGATAGAGAAGGCTTACTTACAAGTTTGCAACCTCATTTTCATCGGAAGTACTTTTAGCTGCTTCGGGAGTTTTCTGTTGGAATATCAATTGAATAATATGTTAAAATTTTGGTTTAAATTTTTTCTATTTTCCATTTAACAGATAACATAAGCTCAACTACAAACATAGCTGGCAAGCAGGTTCCGTGGTATGGGTGTTCCTATATCTGGCATAATCGTAGATCTCTGTGTATACGGTCTATTTGGAGGGAAGAAGGAAAATAATGAGGGAGATGATGCTTCTTCAAAGGTTAACCAAGTGCCTCTTATTCCTGTATTTACTTAACATTGTGATTCAGGCAGATTTTGATCTATATACGCAAAATTCATAGCCCTCATTGACCTAAAGTTATATTGACTGGGTTTATGTGTGAAATAGTTGATGAGGTTACATTCTAACGAACTTTTTCCATGATTCCCATTTCTTTTGTTTTTACTTGCTATTTTCAATATCCTGGCCTGGATAAATTCATGTATATAATAGGGCAGTAAAATTTTGGGGCCAATCCAATATCAACATTCGTCATCAAAGTACTTGTATTCACATTTATTATGTTGTTTAACTTGAGAAACTCCAGATAAACATAAATGTTAAGCGACATCTTAAGCATTTCTGTCATGCCATCTATCAAATTAAATTTTAGTTTTGTAAGGAAAATGCTAGATGGCTGTTTTGTTTTTTTTTTTTTGTTTTGTTTTGTTTTTTTTTTTTTTTCTGTTTTTGTTTTTTTAATTGGCTTTTGGGCATCACGAATAATTTCTACTATAAGATGGGGCTTGAGTTATGAATCATATTCATCATCACCATAATTATTATGAACGCATTTTCATTGTGTAATTGGTTTCTTGTTATTTTGCCTCTCAATTTCAAATCTGTTAGTTGAGATTAACATTTTGTTATGCCAAATTGTTTGAGGCAGGGGTTTTCGGAAACATGCAAAACCTCTTCGAGACTGTGAAGAAGGCACAGCTGGTTGTCCAAGTTGAGGCAGTTAAAGTACAAAAAGAACTGGCCGCGTATGAGAAAATTACTTTCGTTTGCGATGTAACCTTTCTAGTTTTTCTACCTGCTTTAATTCTTAAATTTTCCTATTTTTCTTGTTATGTTTGCAGAACAGAGATTGATGGTTACTGCGTAGGCAAGCTAATAAAGTTATCTTTTTCTTGCAAGTATGCAATTTGTTTCTGGTGCTAGAAATTGTGTGAAATATCATTCTAGTAAATCTTCTTTTGGAATTTGGAGATTAATTAGTGAAAAAGTGGATTTAGTTTTCATGAGTTCAATCATTTGATCTTATGCCTGCCATCCTCCCTAAACTTTCCGGAAGTCTACATTTTTTTTCTACATGAAGAACAGAAAATACTTGTAATCTTTGACTTTAACTTTGTTTATATGCACTGGACCTGCTTCTTTCATAAGCATAAATAAAGGTTGTAACTTGATCACTACCATGTAGGTAACACTATCTTTGAACCAACAACCTATACGCACGGAGATTACTGAAGCAGCAATGGAATTAGGACCAGAAGTGAGTGTCCACAATTTACTTCATCTTGTTTTTTTGCTTTGGATGGTTAATTTATACACGTATTTATGTTTTCATATACATATTCTTACATATAATCTTGCTTTATGTCTTTGTTGACAAATGAAAATGCATGGTCCTTGTGTTTTATCTTTTTTTTTTTTTGGGGGGGTACTTTTGTTGTCCTGGATTGATTATGAATCAAGTATCATGAAAGATCCATTGTTTTGGCTTATAGAGTTCTACTTTTCTCTAGTGTTTCCCTTTCCCTTGGTGTTGTTTCCTGGTTCTTTGGAATAAACGTTAAATTAACTTATATTCCCTATTGAGCCAATGATCTCAAATAGTTATTTAATTATGCACAAAGACAATTTAATATTTAAATTGATGAGATTCTTATTCCTAAGTTCAGTAAACACTTGAGATGGAAATAGATGTTTATTTCCCCATCCTAATAGATAAGAAAACCCTTGAAAGAGAATCAATATAGATACCCATTCTTATTCCTTTTCTTTACTGTTCAAACATATTACTTTTCGCATTACATTCTATTATGATTTGGTAAATATGCAAATATAACTCTCAATTCTTTGTAAATAATAAAAAAGAGGTTTCTAAAGTGTTTTTACAATGGATTTTACTTTGGCCACGGCTGAGTCCCACAGTGGCAACTTATTACTTTTTCATTACTGATTTTACCATCATTTTTTCCTTTTCTCATTTGGGCATGTTAGTAACTCATTTCTACTTGGTCATCACTAATTTTACCACTCATTTTATCTTCAATTGGGCATATTATTTGCAAGTAAACTCGTGATCAGCACCTTGCTACTCCGAATTTGGCGGTCTGGCATTGACAATTCGGAAGATTTCATGAGGTGCTCAATAGGGAATTATTTTTACATATTCCCGCTTTGTAATGCAGAAACTCTCTCTTTTGATTACTGAGGCATACAAGGATGCACACCAAAAAAGTGTTCAGGTGAGAATTTCTCAGTTTATTCAAAGGGAAAAAAAAAAAAAAAAAAAGAAGAAGAAATTATTGTATTTTGTTGCGAAACGAAATACTTCACCTTGTTGATCCTTAGGCTTTGAAGGAAAGGATGAGTGATCTTGCCCAGAGTCTCGGAATGCCTCCGGGTCTCAACGACGCATTGAAGTAATCTTATTTTTCTTAATGTAATGATCTGAGATGAACAATTTTGTGTATGTACCAGGCAAAAATGCTCACTTTTAAAGGCACTTAAAGTGTAGTTTTTTATTCAAAAAAAAAAAAAAAAGTGTAGTTTCATTTTATTTTATGGTAATAGCAAGTTTTTCGATCCTATATCCCTGCCTTACCACAAAATCAATGGACTATAAAATTTGTATGGTAAAGAAATTACTCACTTGAGTATAATAATGAAAAACTTGTAGTCCTTGTTATTCATGGTTGTTATTTATTTTGAGGAATTCAGTGTCTTTACAAGAAAGTCCATAATCTTGGCAAATTCAATCAATAATACATTTGTAGATCCTAATTTATCTTGCGTTGAATGTTCATTTATATGGTAACGGTTCCTAATCTAATTCCTTCATCACTAAGCCATCAGTTATATGTTTGCTTTTTCCCTATCCAATCAATCTTTCTCGATCAAACCCCGTTTTCGATCGCCATCATCAAGATTTCAGCAATTCTTTCCCCAACATTGAGAACTACCAATTAAACCTTTTGCTCTATGTGATAAAATGCGGCAAAGTCAATAAACCAATCAAAGCAACAATTAATAAATCTTTCAACACAAGGGACACCGATTTTTTACGTGGAAAACCTTTCAACACGAAGGAAAAAACCACGGGACCGCAGCCAATATCAACTTCCACTATATTTATAATAAATTACAAAGCTTTCTTTAGATACTACTAGATGCTCACAATCATTAAGATAAATACTTTAAAAAAAACTTTAAGGACTATTGGGCTTGGCCCCATTAATTTGTCCAACTATGAGGCGGACCCAACACCAAAAATTATCTGAGTTGAAAAGCAAAAAAAGAAAAAGAAAAAGAAAAAGAAAAGAAGCAATATTTTCCACTTGCATTTGTTGAATGAAAGCTCGTTGTGGTCGAAAGATTGGAAATTGATGGCCAGCTCCACTCACAGTTGCTAAGTCAAGCTTTTGTCTACCTTTGTCCATCCTCCTACCTATAGAATGAAAATTTTACCCTAAAAATTTTAGAAAAACTTTCAATCTTATTAGGGTAAAAAGAAAAATAATATTGGTTTTGTAAATACCTGTCCTCGAGTACTGTGTATTCAACTTGATTTTTATGGTGTGATTGAGATTGTTAAAAGGGAACCTTTTGTCAATTACTCCACTGCAGAGAAACAGAAACAATATGTGAAACTTAAATTCCAATAATTCTCCTATTCCAAGTCACTTTCAATAACACATAAATTTAGTAATATTTAGATGGGCTTTCTACATTACGGAATCTCGAGCAATATAATATGCGATTATAAATGTTAGATTTGATTAAGATCACATCAAAATGAAACTAAATGTAAAATTGATAAAATCTAATATAAATCTGACACTTTAAAACAAAGCTCTACTTATATGAATGTGGAATGTCATAATTTAGAAGCTTTTTTCTTTGATTTGATGTAATTGTCATGCACAAGTTATAACAAGAACACAAATATTTAGTCTCGAGGATTTCCTTTTGCATTATTCACTAACTAGATCATGATCAACATTGAACTCAATTATATCTTCTTCTGAACTCCTCCAATGGCAGATAATAAACATAAACAACTATCATAGAATGGCTCTTTTTGCACAAAATAATTATCGAATCTCCCCTTTGTTTCCGATAGCATGCAAAGGATAATTTACCAGCAAGCATGAAATGGTCAATTGCCTAGAAGATACAGCCTTCTTTATTTACTCTTTTTTTTTTTTCGGTGAATTATAACTAAGAACTACAACCGTACTAACAAAGTAGTCCATTTCTAAACGGCAAAAGATTCAAATTTGTGTATTCTACTCTAAATATCGGATGAAGAAACTTACGCATAAATTAACTTAAATTATTTCCTCAATGCCAAAATGAAAATCAAGAGAACAAAATCTAGCAAAAAGGAAAGAAGCAACTCATTTTCCCCTATTGAGAAAATTACCCAAATAACAATTTTTTTTTAATTTATTGATTAACATGACACAAAATCTCCACTCTTGACCAATGACACAAATTTTAGCTAACTTTAATCTAATTTTACATTATATTGGTCTAGTATTAAATTTTTGTGTCATGTTGGTGCAATGGTCTTTAAATTTGTAACATTTAGGTGCTTTCCCTTTTTCTATTAGACACAATGGGACTAAATCAACAGAACTAAAAGAATAGTAGAGAATTGTAACGACCCAAATTTTAATTAACAATATTGTTACAAATTAGATGATAGGAATTAACATGGGTAATGTAATGGTATTTTATTTAATTAATTTTAATGTTGTGTTAAGTTATTTTCCATAGGTACACGCAACGAGTACACAATGTAAAAGAACAAGTTCATGCTATTTAATGAAAATTTTCTATAATTTCATGTTTTGATTTGATGAATTATGATATGATCATGACGTGATGTGTTTTATGTTATAAAGTACGTAATTAAATATTCTAGGAAAATTCAAAGTTTTCCTTGATTTTTCCTTTTACGAAAAATGACTCATTTTTCATGACGTTAACTTCACACTTAATTTTGTATCTCTCAATGTCCGAAATTATTTCTCTATTTTATATAAAATTATTGAGCGCTTCACAATTGTTCCAACACCTACTCATTAGCATAAATTTGACATAAGAGTAAGAAGTTATGGCTAGTATACTCTCCAAATACTTGCCAGTCACCAAATAGTTTACTGTGTGTGAAAATATGTGCGGAAATTCTAGAAGTTGCCCAAATTGTTTTTCTTTTTCTTTCACACGTTTTCACACTCTAATAACAACCATCTCCCACCTATTAAGAGCCAATTTCCTAAATTTAATTTCCAGTTAATCCCAAAATTAATCCCCTTAAATTTTTTCTATGCATTATGAACCATCTCCCTCCCTCTATCACTATTCTCTCTCTCTCTTTCCCTTCCTTCCTCTCACAAAGATCTTTGGTTTATTGTTATTATTTTTGGTTGGAAGATTATTTTGGATTTCCTTCTGTTTATTTCGTGATATAGATTTTAAATTTTATATTAATTATAGAGGTTATTTTAAAAGATAAAAATAATATTTAAAAAATTTTGAAATCTATATCATGAAATAAACTTAAGGAAATTCATCAAGATTTCCTATGTAGTATTAAAGCTTTTGTTATAAATTTAACCTAAAGTTATGATATGCTAAATTCTGATGATGTGACAATTAAAAATATATTAAATTTTAATTAAATAATATGTCACAATATGAGGTTGCAATAGTGTGACCCAATAGTATGAATTATGATAAGATAAAAATATAATCTTATTATGTTTTTTTTTTCAACCCAAACTTATTATAGGTATATTTTTATTTTTACTTAGTAAAATTGGGTGTATTTTTTTGGTAGAGGGTAGCTCCGTCACGAAGCTAACCTAATTGGGACGTCCTAACTTAGATCGATACCAATTAAACTATTAATTTGTTAAAATCAATTTGATAATTTGGAATTGAATTTGTATAAAAAGAAAAAAGAAAAAGAAAAAGAAAAAAAAAGAAGCAACCATTACCTTTTTTGGGGCTTCAAAAAGCAGCTCTTCTTTAATGTCAAACTCCTCCACTTCCTCTTTCTCTTGCTAGTAGATATTTGGTTGAATTGAGCTTGCACCGAGGAATGGATTTCCGCAACGTGAAACACCTTCCCATCATAAACGAGCTTATTCCTAGCCCGCCAAATAGTATCCATAAGAAGAGATGCATATATTAAGAAATCCCGGTCATAATTTCGATCCAACACAAATTCAAGGAAAGAAGCCATGGAATCACAGAGGAGGTAATCTGTGCGGAGGCCCCATCGAGAACTGAACCAAAGAGGTCTAACTCTCTCACAAAACAGAAACAAATGGATGGCACTTTCCAAACCCGACCCACACAATGGGCAACTAGTATCACCCGCATGATTCAGAGCTGCTAGGACCGGTAAAGCATCCCGAAGAAGCTGCCACCATAGTATCTTGTGCCTGTGGTTTAAGTTGGAAGACCATATTTTCTCACAAAGTTTCTTTCTTGATGAGGAAACCTGAAAGTGACGCAGTTGCTCTAAAATAGTCTCCCAAAATAAGTTCGGTCCGCCCTCATCGTTGACAACATTTGATTTCCTACATACATATTGACTGCTGATGATACCAAATTCCATTGCGTCTTGGACATGTAGAAAGCGAATCCCACACCTTTTTATTTTTATATCTGCGTCCTCATCAGTTCCAAAGTTAAATGACATCTCTTCTGCAGAGTAAAAGTTTTCTACATCACACATAAATGTAGTCATGGACAAATGGTTCTTGGCATTCGAAGGCAATAGCTGCAGGGGAAGTGGGAGGTGCCTTTCATCGCCGTAGATTGTTTTGACATATATTTCGCCGTCTAAACGCATTGCGATGTGGTAAGGTCTGTAGTACTTCTTGCGTGAAAGAATAAAGCAAAATGCAAAGCCCATGAAGTTGGAATTACGAGGAAGCCGAATATTAATTGAACGTCCATTCTCTTGATAGCTGAACCACTCCGGAATGTTATCCCCTGGACAACACATTTTAGTAATTGGAGGACAAGACTGCAGCAAAGCATGAATAAAATCATGGTTATTTTTAAATAAAACATCAATTTATTTGTTACAAGAAATAGTGAATTTGGGATAAACAGCTTATAACTTGACTGTGCCATGAAAACATCACAATTATTTCAAATATAGATAAAATAAAATTAAACATTTTACTTGAATAAAAGAAAGAAGAGGCATACCTTATCCGGAGTTTTTCTCAATGCAAATTCTGTTCCAATGAGTGAAGCTCTCATCAGAAATTCAGACATTAAGTTCTGGTGTTCCAGCTTTAAGCAATCCATAAATGAAAAATCCCCCCCAATATTAACTTCATTTGTAGGTGGTTGTGTGAGTGCAGTCCATGAATTTGACACCATTTTCAGTGACGTACATCCACTTGCATCAACTTTCACTATAGTCAGTGGAAGCTCTGGTAAAGATTGAAGAAACTTGCAACCTCTTATGTCCAATTCATACAGCTTAGAAAATTTGATGTTTTCAGGTATTCTCCTAATATTTGTTTGACAAAGCCTTAAAATCAGCAAGAAAGTTAAACATGAGAACAAATTATTAGGGATATGGGACACGCTTTTGCCTGTAAGACATAAGTGTTGCACCAAGTTCGTGCCACTTGATAAGGGACGAGACAAGCTTTTAAGCTTTGGACATCCAGTAATTCCCAGATGAATCTTATTGTAGATGTTGGGTGGGACAAGCTCGAGATTTTTGCAATCATTATGGAAGAATTCATCAGCTCCAGTTAGATTTTCCACTAATGGCATTGGTAACTTTCTGATCCCTGTGCCTTCTAAATAGAGAAACCATAGATTTGGCATTGGCTCCGAAATTTCTGGAAAGTACTCTAGTTTTGAGCAATTACAGAGTAGAATTTTTGTGAGAGATTTTAACTTACAGAAGGTGGTTGGAAGACTCTTGAGATTTTGGCAAGATGTAAGATTTAATTTTTCAATCCCAATCAGATTGTAAATTGACTTTGGTAAATCTATAATCCCTGAATATGATAAATCAAGAACCCTTAGTCTTGGCATTGGCTCTGAAATTTCTGGCAAGTACTCTAACTTTGTACAACCAGTGACACGGATCTTCTCCACGTTTAGTGCTTGAGAGAGGCTTGGAATTTCAATCAGGTTCTTAGATTTTTTAAGATCTAGAACTTTTAAGCTCCCAAAATTCTGTCACCAAATAGAAATGGAATAAAGAAACTTATGTTAGATTCATTACACAAGATATTGAAAGCTATTGGAACCAAATATTACCTGAACGCCATCCCAAAGTTTCTCTAGCTTACTCCGCCGTAATTTCAGCTCAACAAGATTTTGTGGGTTAAAATTTGGAGGCAAAGTTCTTGAAGGGTAACGTTTCCAACAAAGATATCTAAGCTCATCAGGAAGAGACATAAGACCTTGTGGAAGGTTTAACTTTTTGGTAGCATAATCAAAATATTCATCAATTGACAAATATTTTAAATTGATCATGTCTTTGAAGACTAGAGGATCCAAGTCTATGTCACTTTCACGTTCATGAATATTCAGAGAAATCCCTTGGACTTCTTTTGTCCCCTGAAAATTGAGAAGAAATAGAGTCATGAGCATATATGACATACACAAAATTGTAAAACGTAAACTTCATATAAGGTATAGAGACGAGCTTGTAATAACTAGAAACACCACTACATATGCACACATTGTAGTTTTTCCTTTTTGTCCGCTCAAATCTAGGTGTTTGGTATCTGATTATCTTAATTTAAACATACTAAAATCATGCTAAATGCTGACATAACATATGTGCGCGCGGTTATAGACAAATTAATTGAAATGGGTCTGCGCTTTCTATTTTTCATGCAGACAGTTCACTCAAATTTTAAGGAAACTTTATTGTAGGTGCTACTTACAGTATTATATTTCAAGACATGGTAGATATCCTTAGCCAACCACAATCTACTGCGCTTTCCAGGCTCATTATAAGATTCTTCACGAACAATCTTCCACCCCATTTCTTGTAGCAAATCATGTGTAAGCAACCTGTTTTCCTCGAGAGTTATGAGAGACTTGGCCTTGAGAATCTTAATTCCTTTTCCCACACTGCGATCAAGAGCATATAGTTTTCTTTCTACCAATTCTTTATCCTCGCCATTGAAGAAGCATGCTATATCAAGAAACATCTCCTTCTCATTGCGGTCTAGACCATCATAACTGATTCTCAGTACTTCATGGATGTCCTTGTCTAGACATTTTTCCAAGTCATCCAATGCACTTTCCCATAATTCTGGGCTCTCTGGGCTCTCGGAACATAGGTGAGAACCCAAAACTTTAAGAGCCAATGGAAGACCTCGAGTATACTCGACCACCCTACGCGACAGTGATTCATAACCCTCCGGGGGAGAGTTTCGTCGAAAAGCTTTTGAGCAAAAGAGTTGAAGTGCTTCTTCGAAATTTAATCCTCCAACTGCGTATATTTCACGATCAGCAATATAATTGAGCACTTGAGAATCTCTAGTCGTTATAATGATTTTACTGCCAGGACCAAACGAAACTTGATCAACTAGATATTCTAGTTGTCCTGCACTATCTACATTGTCAAGAACAACAAGAGCCTTTGTACACTGAAGCCTTTTATTTGCAAATTCGTTGACTTCTATAAAACTTTCTTCCCCCAATAATTTAGAAAAAAGTAGTTTTTGTAAATTAGTGAGCTCACTTCTTTTTGATTCTTCCATGACGTTTTCAAGAAAGAAGCTACCTTCAAATTGAGATGCAAATCGGTCGAAAAAGGCACGAGCCAGGGTTGTCTTACCAATACCGCCAATACCCCAAATGCCTACAATGCGAACTTCTTGTGAGCCGTTGTTCAACAATGATTCAAATTGCTCAATTCGTTTGTCCATTCCAACCAAGCCCTTTTCCTTCAGATTATTGCTTGGTGATAAGCAATTCAACTTCCCCATAACATCTTTGACAATTGCCTCAACTAATTCAGCATCGGACCTACCACCATGAAGAGTAAATAGCAATGAGTTATGATAAGAAATCAATAAGAATTATCGCAAAAAAGTTCTCATTTAATGTTAATGTTGCTTATAAGATCTATTTTTTTTTTGTTTCAATTCATGTTCTTTTCTAGCCATTTGAACAAATTAGGCACGAACAAGTTCTTGTTTTGAATTGTAAGAGATAATTTGAAGATGAAGGATTATTAACTGAATATATTATGGGTGTGTTTACTAATTCATAATCGGAGTGAGCATTCCTACTGGGCATGTCGATGCTCACCCTTTATATTTAATCTCTTAGGTAGTGTTCAGTGCGACTTATCCAGTGAGGAGTAAGTCGAGGGATTTTGCTGTGGAGATCGTAGAGGAGTATTTTATTGCAACAATGGGTCTTTTACATTTCCTTTTAATTATGAACTTATCGTTGTGGACTGTATCAAATTAATGTTTGACGTGGATTATTTGATGATGACGGATTTTTAGGTACTTAAAAAAAATTATGGTGCTACTCTTACTGTGGATTTGATTATGTATAACTGTATTTTCAAAATTTTCTTTCAAGTCCCATAAGCAATGTTTTTAAGTATTTATGAAATTATCTCATTTTGTTTATTTTAATTAATTTATTACTACTAATTAACCGCCACTTAGGGGCGTTACAAGTAAAAATATTAAGACAACAAAACTTAAGTTGTGTAACTTTTTTAGTTTTAAAAAAAGCTAAAAGGAATAAAAAAAATTTGAATTAAAATAAGCAAAATAAAAAATGGAGCATAAAAATAGATACATATATATTATGATAAAATTAAGTTATTTATTCATGATAATAAAGTTAATAATAATTAGGACAGTTATATAATATTAAGTTAATTAAAAATATATATTATATTTAGTTAATAAAAAATTAATATATGTTGCTATTATTTTTTAATATAATAATTTGTAAGTAAACAAAGGATAAGATGGTAATTTAATACTAATATCAAGATTAGGAATCACAATTCGAAGGGACATGAAATTGCCAATACGATTCTTCAATCCCAAATTGAGTGTGGCCTACCATTCCCACTCACATTTTAGGAAAAAAATGAACAAATAAATAAGGGATTAACTCTCGTTCCCGACTCCTAATAAGTAAACCTTAAAACAGGATGATATGAGCTATCTCTATATCATTTGGGCTCTCTTATGCCTTTTAAATATGGACCATTTGTTTTAAGGTCCATATATGTGTAACTAACCATCTTGGTTGTTAATAATAAATTTTCTCCATCTAGAGGAGGATGATGTGGGGCAGCAAGATCCGGGCTTTTATACGGTGATGGATCATCTCAAGGTTAAATAATACACATTTCTAGTTTTCAAAAGCTTTGCTGACAGTGTTATATTTGGGAGAAAAATTTAGGTTTTTTTTTTTTTTTTTTGTTTTTGTTTTTGTTTTGTCTTTTTGTTTTTTTGTTTTTTTTTTTTTGTTTTGTTTTTTTTTTTTTTGTTTTTTTTTTTTTTTGTAGAGATGAACCAATGACCAAGACTCGTGACATTGTATAGCCACAATGTGTGATGTTCAACATGATGTTTTTTCCTTTTTATGGTAATTTTTGTTTGGGAATAAGTTAACCGAGGAATTTTGAATTCCCATTCTAAATAGCATTTCCTTAATCTTTTAGTCCCATAGGTACGATTTCCTATTCTTGTTCAAAATTTTCCTTTTCTTGAAAATTTTTCCTTTTCTTTATTTTCTAATTATGTTTAGACTGTTTTTTCTAAGTTATCCATTTGTGTTTTATCATATAAATAAGTGCGCCCTTTTTATTAGTGCAGAGCAATCCTTGTTGAATGAAATTGAACTTGACTACAGATTTTTATCTCTTTGAATTTTTGGTATTATTTTAGGAAACAATGAATTTTGAAGTTGTTTTCTTGACATTTTGTGTGAAATTAAAAAATTAAAATTAATTTGTTATTCCATTTTTTAATAAACACTACTGTTACTTCATGCCTATTAATTGGAGTAAATTTTGTTGTTTCTATAAGCCTTTGGACTTTCTCCCCTTTTCTGATCTTTGTAATATTAAAAAAAAATTATTATTATTTAATAAAGATGATTGTTCATTTACATTACAGGATAGAGCTTTTGATTGTTGTTGCTGCCTGATTTATCGATAAAAGTTTTCCCAAAAAACTTTTTTTTCCAATACTAATTTTTACCCTATATGTTCTTAAATTTACAACCGTAGTTGATGATATTAATTAGCTAAGAGTTCAATTATGTATATGAATATCTGAAAATGTGGAAAAATATATACGATATTGTTACAAAAATAATTCGACTAATTGGGCTAAACCTTTGTTAGTGTGATAATTCAGTCCTACACCTATATATATACAAGTTTCAATTTTCTAACAAATTGATATTCCAACAACATCGAAATTAAGTCTTTCCTAATACTAATTGTAATGAAAATAACAACTGGAGCAATAAATCTAGTGGCTAAAGCACATAATTATAAAACCATACAGAGTCTGACGTATAAGTTTATTAGAAATTACCCAGTGACTGATGATGAATAGAATCCAGATAAATTGCTCACTGTTATCAAAGCATTCTTCCATTTCTGCACCTTGTCCATCTTATGGCGAAAGCGCTTTTCATGAGCAGTAAATGCAGTTGCATAACTCTCTTTCTGGTGTCGAACATTTGATGGTTCGACATTGTGGAAAACCGGTATCACAATCTGTTTATCTGTCTCCTTGCAGTGAAGAATGTGACCGAGTTCTTCCAAACACCAAGAGGAAGTAGCATAATTTTCCGACAAAATGACTATGGAAATCTTTGATTCTTGGATCGCTTTCATAAGTGCAGGTGAGATTTCATCTCCTTTTTTTAGGCCGTCCTCATCTATGTAAGCTTGGATTTTTTTTCGACAAAAAGCATCGTATAGATGGCAAGTGAAAGTTTTACGAGTATCCTCACCTCTGAAACTGATGAATACATCATAAAACTTTTTTCGAAAAGGAACAGAAGAAGTAGGAGCCATGTCTAGTTGATGATTTGGAGGGGACCTGTAGAAATCAATACATATAAATTAACAATATTAGGCTTAGCACTGATAAGGGAAAAAACAAAAAAAACAAAAACAAAAACAAAAAAATAAAGGAAGAAGAAGAAGAAGAAGAAGCCTTACAGAAACACACCTCTTGTATGATGTAGTAGTGAATTAAGCTTCTTGTTCAGTTTTCTTCTATGAAATTCTCCTTGGAAAGTATGACGAGAAAACAGAGAACTTTAATGGACACCATGTGAACGAGAGACCTCCACATTCTCAAATAAAGAAATGAAAGGGAAAGTTGATAACTTTAAAGCACTTTCGTCGAAGTTTGGGAATGATATTAATTTTTAAATACGTGTTTTTTTTTAATAATAAAAAGTCCGGAAAGGACTGACACTAGCATATTCTTTGAGTTTTCTCAGAAGCGACAAGAATGTTAGTCCAGTGTGGTTCTACTCCTTCACGAGGAAAACAGTCTCATCAAATATTTTAATTGTAAGGATACTTATGCTATTTTTAATAGGAAGGATGAAAAATAGAAAGAAAAGAAGAGTAAAATTTCTATGTGATAAAAATAAGAGATGTTTGTTTCATGTTGTTTGAAAAAAGAGAGAGAAAATAAGAAAAAAAATGTCTTATGCAATATATTTTTATAAAAATAACATCATATAAATTAAGAGATAATTATAGATTATAATTAAAATAGTTATTTTATCTATATTTATTTTGTCAAAAAATTTTCATTTATTTTGTCTTTTCAAAATTGGAAGGATTAAAAAGTAGTGAGACGTATGAATTTTCAATTTTCTTTCCTTTCAATTTCCTCTCTATCAAATAACTAAAATTTTATTTTTCTCTCTAAAATCCCTACTCTAATTTCCTTCCAATCCCTTTTTCACTCTACCAAACATACGCTTACACATGTGATATCAAACACTTTAAATAGAATATTAGAATGAAGAAAAACCAAATTTTTATACTAATATCTTTTAAAAATATCACTCATCGACCCATTATTATTATTTTATTTATAAAACTATCCACTACCTATGAAAATAGTTGGGTGAATTTGTGCTGGGATTAATTAGTAGGGTTTAAAAGTTAGCCAAAAAAACAAAAAAAAGTAGGGTCTACCTTTCTTTCTTTAAAAAAAAAAAATCAGTAGGGTGTACCGACCATGTGAACAGCTTTTTGGCTCTCTTACGCCTTGGTCATTGAAAAAGTATCCATTAGATTTTTATTATACTATTATATTAAAAGAAAATGATGTTTTACCGGTCTTTTAACAGTGTTTAATAATATTTTTTTGCTTTTATTTTTTGTTTTTGCAGTTATTGTTACAGCACAGTGATATATAATAAAATTACTTTTTTATCCTTCTGATGAATGAATTTGTCCTCGAAACCCTATTTCCCCTTTATCTTCTTCCTTCTACCGCCTATTGTCTCCTCCACTTTCTCTCTCTATCGTTCTGTCTCTCTTTCTCTTCTTCTTGGAATTTTTGCTCTCCAAACCCTATTTTTCCCTTTGTCTTCTACCTTTTACTGCCGATTATGCTCCTCTATTTTCTCCCTCTATATTTTATATTTTGCTTCGCTCTCTCTACAGCTCTGTTTCTCTCTCTCCTCTTCTTCTTTGGATTTTTGACGTCCAAACCCTAGATTTTGGGGTTCTTTTGCACTCTCGGCCGATCATTCTCTGTTTCTTGGTTTCGGTTTGTATTGTTGATAGTTTTTTTTTCATTTGGTTGTGTTTGTTCTCTCCAGATTTGGAAGTTCAGTTTTTGTTCATCGTTCTTGATTTTTTTTTTTGGAAATTTTTTTTTTGGAAACTTTTGAATGATTTTTTCTATTGGGTTTTGTTTATTCCATTTTTTCATAATGCTAAGTTTTGATTTTTGATTGTTTTCCCTTATCTCTGAACCCTAATTTTTGAATGTTGGATTTTTTTTTTTTTGGGAAATGTTTTTTATGTTGAAAGTATAAATTCTAATCTTTATTATGTTGTTTTGTGCTTCATTGTTGTTTTTGTTAGGATTTTGTTTTTTTTTTTTTTTTTTGTTTTACTCAGATTTTAGGGTTTTTGGTTTCGGAACCTTAATTTTTTATTGTGGGATTTTTTCCGGTTTTTTTTTTCTCTCGGTACAGTTTTTGTGGTGGAGGTGTAAATTTTTTTTTTTAGATTATGGATTTTTTGGTCTTGGAACCCTAATTTTTTTTTTTTTGGTTTTTTTTGTTTTTGTTCGGTACATTTTTTGTGGTGCAAGTGTAGGTTTTAGTCTTTAGTATGTTGTTTTTGGCTTCATTGTTATTTTTGTTTGCTTTTTTTCATTTTCTCAGGTCTGGGTTTCGGTCTCTATTCTTGAAACGTTTCTTCCTTTTTTTATTAGAAGTATTTTTTTATCTTTTTTTTTTCATTTTTGCAAACAAAGGCAGAGTAAAAAACCTAAACAAAAGATTGGATATGTTGATTTTTTTTTATTTGCTTTATTTCGATATTATTTCCCGTTTTTTGCTTTTGTTCATTTTTTTTTTATTGGTTTTTGCAGATCGGGATAACAATGGTGAGAAAATGGACAAATGCAAGTATGGAGAGGAATATTGAGGATTTTTTGTCTCTTGATTTCTAAATCTATAATTTTTAGCTCTTTTTCTCCTCGGGTAATATTTTGTGATTTTCTTTGCAATTCTGATTTAATTGGCTTAGTGTGTGTGATGTTTTGTTATCATAATTTTTTATTATGTTCTAAGTATTTGGTGAGAAATTTAGTAATTGTGGTATATGATGATTTAGTTAGATTCGAACGAATTCTTAAATTTTTGTATTGTTTAGTTATGTGGTTATGATTACAATTTCTAAAATCTATCTATGACATTTAATGCTTTTATATTATCTGTTTAATTTTTTGTTCTGTTGTAATTTTGTGATTTGTTAGAAGTTTGTAGGTTACTATTCATCATTACTTTGACCGAGATTTTTTTTTCTGTGCCTCTGTCATTAATGCAACTAATTATATTAAAATTTTTTCTCTTATCTGTTATCTCCAAAAAAAATTTTGACTCTCTCTTGCACCGACTCTTTTCATTTACTTAGCTCTCTTTTATAAACAAATTATCTTCATTTATTGCTTCATTCGTTTCCTTCACTATTAATGGTTCTATAAAATCCTCTTAACTGTTTTGCTTTGAATCTTAATTGGCTTCCGTCCAAACTTACTCTGTTATCTAGGTACTGTGTTTATTTAAGACTTTTAATTAGTCTTGATTGCTGTTTTCATTTTGTATATTGTTAATAGTTTGTTTCTCGGTTTTCCTGTTTATTTATATATTATGTCAATATGTTTATTATTATGAGGACGATATTGTAAAGAGATTTAATTTTTTTATTGTGTTTTTTTTTTTCCCTATGTTTTTTGTTTTTCTGCCTGTTTTTTTTTTTCTTTGTCGTTTTATGTTCTCATAGTGTATAAAGTTGTTTCTCTCTTATGTTTAAATGTTCTATAAATATTATTGATACAAGTTGTATGATTATGTTATATGTGATACGTTGACTGTTTTGTATTGTATTCCTTCTTTTTTTTTTTCCCCCCTTTTCTCCTATTCTGATTTCCGTGTTATGTTGATGTCAATATTTTTAATAAAAACTTTTGGATCAGAATTTTTATATACTATGATGATCTCTATTTAATTATACAATAATGCATATACCATAATTCTTTTTTAATTTGGTATATGATGCTGAATATAGTATTATTGATATCATATATTACATATACTATTTGACCATCTTTACTGTTGCCGTGGGTGTTTGGGATTTGTGTTAATTTTGTTTTTGTCACCATATAATAGTATTCATTATATATTGTTGTTTTCATATTATTGTAATATTTTAAATGTTTTTTTCTTTTTTATCTATCATCACTGTTTTTCCCATTTGTTTTCCCTGTTTGGTGAAAACATTTGTAAGGCTTGCCCTTTTTTTTTTTTTTGGACGCATTACCAGACATCATACTTGGTAGTTATCAAAGATGATGTTGAATTGTATTATAGCTATCATTAATGGATAATTTTAATGAAATCTGAGTATAGTATAAAATATTTTATAAAAATTTTTATGTTAGTTTTTTGTAGTATATATGTTTATGTATATCTATATATTTAGTTATGTATTTAGATTAGTTATATAATTAAGTATAATGCAGATTTAACTTTCTGTTTTTTCATTATCTTTTATTATTGTTATTATTCCTATTTAATTTGTTGTTCTATACTTTGATTTTTTTCCTTGTCTTTTTTTTTCTTATTACCCGGGGAGCTTTTTTTCAATATATTATTGTAATATTTAAATTTATTATAAGAATTTATGTATTTAAATAGTTTTATGATAACAAATTATTGTAATTTTAATCGTATGGTTTAACTTTTTTTATTATGTAATTCCATAGTTTTTATTTGAGTTATAATGCACTCAAGTTGTTCGACGAAATGCCCCAATCAGATACCTTCATTTACAACACCATCACGAGAGACATGTTGAATTCCTAGTTGCCCACAAGCTGCCTCCTCTTTTACCTCGGCGTGCCGCGCCGCTCCAAAGCACCAAAGTTCCGAACTGATTCACTTTCCTTTCCGTTCTTGGCGCATGCTGCCTCGCCAATGCCACATTCTCAAGTTCGGCTTCGGAGAATAAGACTTTTGTCAAAACAGCTTGATCAATATATACGTCGGCTTTTGAGCTTTGGATGATATGAGGAACGTGTTTGATGAAATGCCCATGCGGGACAAAGTGTCTAGTACAACTCTGATAGACCGATACTCTGGGTGCGGGTTTTTCAACGAGGCGTTTCACCTCTTTTGAGTCGAATCATGAGAGGAGCTCAGTTTCTTCGACAGCCATGTTCGCGTATTTTGTGCAGAGCTACTGCTTTCACGAGGCATTTGCTTTGTTTGAAATGTTGCGGGACGAAAATTTGGGGTTGGACAGTTCTTGGTGGCAAGTATGCTCACAACTTGTACTGAATTAGGTGCTCTAAATCCAGGGAATTGGATACACAGATGTATAGAGGAAAGTGGAATCAAATTAAACTCCAAACACGCATCGACGATTAATTGTTTGCCTTTGTTGCAAATGTAGTTGCTTGGAGAAGGCCTATAGAGTTTTATTGCATGATTGCTGGGCTAGCAGTGCACGCCAAAGACAATGCAGTTGTCAAGCTCTCTAAGAAAATTGTAGACAGAGTTGGTGGCTCCTGAAAACATCATGATGCAGGAGTATAGTTGAACTTGAGAGGCGGCCTATGTGGCTTGGGCCTCGAAGAAATGCCTAAGCTCGTCCGCTAGGTGCATATACTGATTCGTAAGGGACTCCTCGAAATAAGAGCCCAAATGGATAGTGTTTGGAGTGGATTCCCGAGTCCGATAATGGGTGATATTTAAAGAAGTTGAGCTTCTCCCATAGTTACAATTTTTGGGAGAAATGGTTGCGTCCCTCCTACATCACATCACTTTGTTAGTCTCCCTAGTGCTTGCACTCACTCGGGGTTGGTCGAAGAAGGGCGTCATGACTTCTTTCAAATGACAGAAGTTCATCGAGTTGAGTTGAGAACTCAGAACCGAGCATTGTGGATCCATGGATGATTTGCTTGGAAGAGTTGGGATGTTGAAGAAGGCGAAAGAGATTATGAACATCATGCCAATTAGCCCAAGGGAACGTGGGAAAAAGACCAAAAGGCCCTTGCTTGCTGCAATGCTACAACAAGCAACTAATGCCCTCCCTTGGAAAAGCAATTTGCTTTACTCTATAAAAGCAACTATGGGAATTGTACTTTTCCCAAACTCATTTCTTGTTACCATAATTCCTATATCCTTTTTTTATTTTAAACACAGGTAGCAAGTATATTTCTAATCTCCTTTTAATATTATCTAATTTGAGTATTTTATTCTATCACCGTTATTTTTAGGAAAAAATACCTGAATGATATAAATTTAAAGATTATTGTATTAATATGACACACAGAAGAATAACATTGAACCAATATGACACAAAATCAAACTAAAGTAAACTAAGCTTTGTATTATGTTAGTCAATAAAAAAAAAAGTGATTATTTAGGTTATTTTTTCTTATTTCTTTTATCTTTAATTATTCTTGATGTCTATCCTTTTGGTTTATTTATTTCAAGTTTTCTGTTTAAACTGGTCCATTTTCCAGTTTTCAATATTTATTTATTTATTCATGCTCATTTGGTTATTTCTTACTTATTGTAATAATTTTATTACTGTTTACTGTGGGTTATTTATTAGATAAGTTGTTGAAGTTATTTATGCTCTCCTTTATTACTGTGGCCCATTATTATTTGCTTTATTATTTAGATCACTAATAGTTGTCACTTATTTTAACACAGGTAATTTATTACAATGAAACTAATCTTAAAGTCTAATAAAGAAAGTATTTTTAATCAATTTTCTTTATTTCAGAAAGTATAATAGATCAAATTCTTAGGCAACACACCAATCATAAATAAGTACATTTATTATATTTTTCATATAGTCAAATTTAAAATGAAATTCATAAATAAAGCACTTAGGATAAAAACACTCTCATCATTTCTAGAATATTATTTTCATCATTTCCCTAAGTAGTCTTCAAAATATGTTATTCACTCATTTAAACACATGTTCCCCCACGAACCTGGGAACACTTGTCAAGATTACTGAGAACGTGGTATTCACATATACACCTTATAGTATATAGAATCAACTCCATTTTCTTTTCTTTCCAAACCTAGTATCTTTCTCATCATAGTTCATTATGGTAACATAAATATGGCTACGTTTCTCTCAGTTCTTTTCAAATACTACAAAAGAGGTTTGTAAAGTGTTTTTACAATGGATTTTTCTTTGGCCTCTTATGAAGTGGCAACTTCATACCTTCTCTCATGATCGATATTTATCATCAGTTCATATTTGTTTCTCACTCAGGATATGATAGTAACTCATTTCTACAAACACAGAGGGTGTTTTAGGCATTTGGATAATAAGAGGGGTAAAAGTGGCATTTAGACTAAATACAAATGGACCATTTTGGGAAAGCATTGAATGGAAACATATGAATGGAAAATTTTTGAATAAAAACATTTGAACTGTTATCCAAACTGGCGTTTAGATTGTAACATTCTGATCATAACATTTGAATATATATATATTTAAATATATATTTGGAAGTACCTATATGAAAAGACATAAGAAAAATAGGAAAATGACATATGAAATGATTTTTATTTTTTATTTTTTTCGAAATCACTGTAGAGTATATATCAAAATGAAGGAAACTTTTGGGGAGGACTTTTTGCCATTTAAGAATAAAAACCTAAATAAAATTTTTATTTTTATTTTCAATTTTTTATGAAAAAACACATATTTAGAATCATCATTCAAATATCCAAATGTTCTCTCAAATGGTAAATGGATGCAAAGGTGTTTTGGGTATTTTTCCTTTTCATTGTTGTCGTAAACATAAATTTTGTGCTGTGTATATACCGGGCAAAAGATGCTCATTGTAAGGCCCATAAGTTTAGTTTAATACATATCAAATTGTAGTAGTTGTTGAGCCCAGATTTCTGGCCTAGCCAAAATCAAAAAGAAAATGAATTTGTCTGGTAAAGATATTACTCACTTTAGTACAAAAATGAAAAACTTTTTTTTTTCTCCTGTCATTCATAATACAGAAAGCATCCATGATTTTGAACTTCTCACTCTTGGTAGTAATATATATATATATATATATATATATATTTTTTTTTTTTTTTTTTTTTTTTGAACACCAAGTTATTAGTACCTTTACAATAGGTCCATAATCTTGGCAAATCAACCAAGGACATATCATAATTTTATCATGCATTGAAGAATTTTCATGTAGAATAACAAATTAAATTCAAATTTGTGTCTGATTTCCCAATTCACTTCAATGTACAAGACAGAAATGAATCACATGAGAATATCAGTGCCTAAACTTGAATGAATGGTTCCTAATCTAATTCTTTCATCACTAACCAATTGTTTGTATGGTAGTTTTTTGCTTCCTAATCAATCAATGTATCTTGATCAAACCCCGTCTTCAATCGCCATTGTCAAGATTTCGGCAATTCTTTCCCGGCCAAAAACGATTGGAATAGAACGAAAGCTCGTTTCGGCTTAAAGAGCGGAACTTCATGGCCAGCTCCTCTCACAGTTGCAAAAGTCAAGCCTTTGTAAACCTCTGTCCATCCTCCCACCTAAAGAACAACGAAAATAGAAAGTTTTAGAGGGGGAAAAATAAAATTAAAAAAAAAAAAAAAAAACTTTCAATCTTACAAGGATAAAAAGAAAATTTTGTAATTTATATTTTGGGAATACCTGTCCACTTGCATACCATGGATACCACCTTGTTTTTATAGGGAGATTGAGATGGCTAAGGGAGAACCTAGTGGCTGTCACTGGAACTACTGAATCAGTGTCTCCACTGCAAAAAAACAAATGTATATTTATAAACATTAAATTTGATTAAAATCACATCTAGATAAAAAAAATATATATATAACTTATAAAATTTGATATAAATCCGACGAGTATTTAATACAAAATCCTATTAATAATGTATTTTTCATATTTTATTGTAAAATTTTCACAAGATAAAAGGTATATATAAAATTATGGAGGTCAACTATGGTTTCCAATGACCAATGGTACAAAATTAAGTTAGCTGTAATTGAATATACTAAACACATTTATAAACCGTCAAATTTTTATAGAATTTTGATTACAATTTTACAAAGAGTATTGATTTCTATTAAGTGTTGGACAAACACATAACAAGAACATCGGAAATACATTAAAAAAAAAAAAAAAAAAAAAAAAAAAAAAAAAAAAGAGCAATTGTTTAACCGGAGTTCGACGTCATCTAGACTTAAGCACAGTGACCGACTGACTAAAGAGATAGAGAGAGAGAAGAGGTTATAAAAATCCAGTCAAAGACTCAACTTAACGTCAAAGAAATCTGTTGCAGCAACAAATCTTCATTTATGTGATGATTGGAAATTTAGGGGTCACAATCATGTTAATTTTTTGACAGTCCATTTTGACTCAATTTAATGTAACAGCCTTTCGGCAGATTGCCTTTATTTTATTTTCTTTATATATGTTTTTTTTTCCTGTGAATGATAGATTTAAAATATTAATTAATTAAACACTGAGATTAGCTTTTTATGAGAGAAAAAATCACAAAAAATTAAATTATGAATTTGCATTAATGATTCAAACAGGACTGAGTTATCCGATATTAATAAATTGTCATAGGATTAAATGCCTTTTTGGAAAATGAAAGTAGTAAATTTTTTTTTTTTTTGTTTTCCTGAATTTTCATTCATTAATACGGGATCTTTTGTTTTAAAATTATATGTCGGCATTTCGGTCTTTCTATCAAAAACGAATCATTTCAATCAAATCTAACAGTTAAAGGAAAAGTAGAGGCATGGAGAAACAGAAACGTAATCACATCATCACACGATCATAACTTTTTTTTTTTTTTTGGGGGTGGTAAATCACACTATCATAACTTTCCTATTATAAGTGTCACAAATATCTAAAACGAGCTCTTTAAAATAATAAAAGAAAACTCCTCCTAAAGAATTGATTTTTTAAAAAAATAGAAAAGAATTGAGTTTCTATGACTTGCTTTTATTTTGTATTTTCTGAAAAAATTGCTATTTTAACTATTAAATTATTATTTCAAGTTTCAACAAGTCTTAGGGTAGATTTTAACATGAATATTTATAAATCATTAAACAAGAATGTACATATAGTATATATATCTAAATACACACATTAGTTGTGATCATATTTAATTTAGGCCAGTGCTTTCAATGTGTATGTGTGTGTGCGTGTGTGTTTGTATATATATATATATATATATATATATTATTGGATCCTATAATAATGTGTGATATCACGTACGAACTATCATACAAAGAAAATGTGTCCTGGCAAAAAGCTAATGGTTAGTGTAAAATGCTATAAATTAGTGATTAATACTATTTCAACTGCACCATATTATAGAAAAGATTACGAGAAAGTCAGAAACTCACAAATTTATTGTAATTGTTAAAAAATTAATTTTACCTGAAAACCCATATCCTTAGACCAGCTGAAATCAAGAACTTGTACGTGGGCAACACAGAATTCTCTGAGTCCTTCCAATTCTTGATCAGGACATCACTGCAAAAAATCATATGCATGAATACCAATACGATCTAACAGTTAAAAACTACGTTTCACCGATAGGATATTTTTTCATTTTCTATCACAAAGTTATTTATTTATTATTATTTTTTTTTTTTCAAATAATCACCTGCAAGCAGTCCACTTGTAAGGAATTGATCCTGTGGTGTTTGCATGCATGGCTTTCTGAACATCTTTCCGGTTGTAATACTTCTCGGCGTAGCTCTCGGTACACGGGTCGTACCCGGAAACCCTTCTTCTCAAAAGAGAGTTCTTGAGCCTCATACGTAGTTTGGTGTTGCTGCTGTTGCTAGGCACTAAGGCCGTGCATGTTGGGGTGTAGATGCTGTACTGATCGATGTCGCCGAACTCGTGGTTCATCGCGTAATACACCGCGTGGTCGCAGGGCTTCGTGGTCTTGTCTGATGAGAAATTGCAATTCTTGAGGATTGACTTGTAGGTTTGGTCGGAGATCATGGCGTGAGTCCACCAATATGTTACGGTTCCAATGTTGTCGTAGTAGTTGTCTGTCACAGCATTCCCCACCTGCATGTATGTATATATAAATTATATATATATATATATATATACACACACACGCACACACACATACATATGTTACATAATTATGTTTATACTACGCGTATGCTAATCAAATAACATGTACATGTTACGTTATCTATGAGGCATAATAATAAACAATTTGGAAATAATAATAAAGATTAAGAATCACGAGGTTGATTAAATTACTAAAAGAGAAGATATTTTTAGATTGTTAAGATGGGTTTTTTTTTTCTTTTTGTAATTTAAATTTTGTCCAATTTTGTGAAAAGGAGGATTTTTAACATGAAATTAGAAATATAGAAATGACCGTTACATTCTTAAAAACAAAGAATGAACGTGTCATTTAGATAAAACACAAGAGGCTTATTATCCCATAATGAATTAGAATTACAGAAATGATCACTAAATTCTTGGAAACACAGAATAAAACGCGTTATTGTGATAAAATATGAGAGAGACTTAGATATTTATATCCCAAATTTTTATGTTAGTTGTGTCCTGAAAAATCAGGACTGATCAATAATTATTAAAGAGATGTGACTGATAAATGATATGGAGATCTTTATATTTCACATGAAGAGAGTCAAATTATTGTAAAAAAATAATATAATTTTAGCTCAATTATAATCACAATTTATGAATAGTCAGGAATATCACATGAGCAATATGACTGCATTAACTAATAACGAGGATAGGACAATATTAGTTGTGTTAAGAATAGTTACGACTAATCAATAATCAAGAAAGGACAACAACTTTTAGGTAAGTTCATTTTGTCTCTACCTCATAGAAATCAGAAATCACAACCAAATTCGAGGTGTAATTTTTTTTTTTTTTTTGTTTTTTTCCTAAATATGTCCAAGTGAATGAGGTCTAATAGTCCTATATCTTTCTCTGTGGCAATATAAGTTTCAAATTGTATTTTGAAGTATTAAAAAAAAAAAAAGGCAAACTTAATTAGAACTAATTATAAGTTTGTAAATGAAGAATTTCTATTTGACTTACAATGAAGCCTTTAAGGTTGATGATGGAATTTGAATGTTCTTTGTTGTAATTGACGATTAACTTTGCCAGCTGTGGAACGTAATGCCCTACACAAAGCAGTAAATAATTAATAAATTAAATAATTTTATAGAACTATACGTGATTAAATAAATAATTATTTATTTTTTGCCCAAACATACATATTTTTTGTATGTGAACAAAATAAGAATGTACCTGCATAACTCTCCCCAGCAATGTAGAATTCTCTATATTTGTATTCCGGAAATCTTGATATCCATCTAAGAAGAAAAATTAGAGCATCCTGAGCTGTAAAGATATTTACATAATCAACAAAAAAAAATTACAGTTTTAATTTGTTGAAATTAATTATAAGAAATTAGAAAAGGCTTAAAAATTGTGATTAATAATATATTATAGTAATTAACTTAATACCTGTTCTTTTGTCCCCAGAATTTTTGAGGTCGGAGCTTGTATTTGTATAAGAGAATCCCACACCAGCAGGTGATTCAAGAAAGAGAAGATTTGCTTCTGCAAACCAAAAAGAGAAAATCAAATAAATGGTAATTTGTGATTATAATAGGGCTAATTTATGGTCTTTTCAAAAGGACGGCTTGTTTTCTTGTAACACATAAAAGTATTATTAAGTAACACTGATATTAGAAAGTCATAATAACATAGTAAGGGAAAATTAATTTTTGATGTAATAGTCTGTTAATTATACACATATATAGGTTTGAAAATTTAATTTAAATTTGTATTTTGTGAGGGGAAAAAAACTCTAATAAATGTTTTAAATAGTATCTAAAAATAGTCTTTATACAGAAATCAAACAACTATATTTTTAAAGTAAAATGTGTGTTAAGTAAATATCATGTTTTACTTCTCGCCCTATACATAATGAGATAATGAGAGAGAAGGACGCTATAATATATTCAAAACACTAACAAAAGCAGTAAATAAAATAAGTACAAATTAATTAATATGGTAGTTAAAAGTACCTCTATTCCAAGAATATGTATTGAGAAAAAGAGAAGAAGCAGTTTTGTTAATCCGAAATGGTCCAATCTCCTCTGATGCTCCATATGCTACTGAGGAACAGCCTGGTCCTGCACAGTCACGTCACCATTCAATAATTGTATCATATGATAATGAGAAAATTGAAAAAGCAGGGTCCAAATTAAAATTTAAAAGACCTTACCAAAATTCAGTTTGCCGGCCAAATTAATCAGTAATAAAAGATATTTATAATTAAATCGAAATATATAATCAATACTTGGAGATAAATATGGCATAATTAAAAACAGAATTATTGATACAATTATAAATGTAGCAGATGAGTATGTTTTGTACTCATCTTCAAATTATGTAAAATCATTGTTTTTATCCAAAACAAAAATTGAGATTCTCCAATTTTAATGTGGGTCTACATAATTAATATCAACAAGAACGAGCACACCACGCATGAAGTCAATATTTTCTGATATTTTTTGTACATGTTCTTGTCCTTTCTTTGAGATGTTAGCTCATGTTATATTAATACCCAAGATAGTGACCCCATTTGTATATATATATATATATATATATATATATATATTTTTTTTTCTATACTACTTTGTTTGCTCTTACAAAACAATCCAAAAAGAGGGAGACCGATATTAGGATATATCTTCTTTGAATGTTAATCAAATTTAAAATACTGACAAAACTGTTCGCCAAAGATCTTATAACAGTAGGCCTTATCCCTATAATGCAAAGTGCATTATTATCGATGTGCACATGGTATTAGTCAAAATACATAGCAGCATAATTCTAAATATACTGAATCAAAAATTGAGTTAAAAATACTGCATAAGATTCGAATCTTAAATAAAAAACATAATTATTATAATCTTTTATCGTTAGAATCATCGGAATACAACTCAAACTTCTACTAATTAATTACAATGTAGAATCTTAAATAATTTCTTATTTCTTAGCAATTGTAAAACGCACATAACAAACATGAGTGTGAAACTGTTTGTCTTTTTTGTGGGCTAGAAAAAAAATGCAACACTCCCACATCATTATCATCACACAATAATATCAACTCTTTCTGAACACGCGTGCAATTCAAAGCAAAAGAAACAGTGCATATAAGGGGGCAAACGGCACAAGACAAAGAGAAAGAGAGAAAAAAGTTATTTTCATTAGACAACATGGATTTACACCAAAAGTTAAACTGCAATAAAAAGAAGAACGAAAAAAAAAAAAAAAAAAAAAAAAGTAGGTTCACTTTTTTGAATTACTGTTTCTTGGGGGGACAAGCGACAAACCAAAGAAAAAGTGACCAACAATTTTTATAATTATAACATATATAAAAAAAATAAAAAAAAAAACTTATTAACAAGTCATTGAACTACATAATAATCATTTAAAATTTTAAAAAATGACAATATAACTAAATTTAATAAAATTATGACAATTCAAAATTATATTTTATTAATAAAGTACTTTTATGCGGAGCGCTTTTTTTTTTTTTTTTTTTTGTAAGTCCTATAGTATGGGAGAATATTTTTTTCTTCTAAAAATAATTAGGAATAAAATCCAACAGATGGAAACTTGCACACACATAATTACTATTTTCACATCAAAAGTACTTTGTGTTTTTAAATACAGACAAAGAGAGGTCACGAGTACCCATGTGGGTTTTCCTTTCTTCTTTTTCCCTCTAATAATATTCTCTGATATATAAATCACTTGAGAATGCAAAACAATTGCTCTCGTGGATTTGGGTGATATTTGATGTCACACGTGAGAACAAGATCCACACGTGCAAGAAATATTATATATATATATTTGGTAAATTATATATATATATATATATCTTTTGGCAAACGAGGACACTGTATATGGGTGAGAACATGACCAAAAAAATTAAAAATAAAAAAATTGTCTCAATTTATTTAAAAACCAGGAACAGTTTGTTGCTCATCATTTTGGTATCAACGCCAATTTCCCAGGACACAAACAAACAAAAATAAGAGTACCACATAGCAAAACTCATGAAAACAAAGCATGTAGTTTTGTTTTGGTTTTTTTTTTTTTTTTTTTTTTGTATTTTAAAATGATCACATTAATCCCACAAATTTTCCCGGGAAAGTTTGTTGTTTCTAGGTGGGAATTTATTATATAATCTTCAGAAAGAAATAAAGAAAAAAAAAAGAGAAGAAGAAAATGAACATGTTCACAACATTAAAAGTGGATATATTTATACATATACATACACGTACATATATGTATATACACTAACCTCCATTGAGCCAGAGAACAAGGGGTTTCTGGTGAGGAAAGGAGGTGGCTTCGTTAGCCAATAGAAGAGAGCTCTTCCATGTTGTTCGTTGACTGTGACATACCCAGAGAACTGAGAAAATGAGACGTTTGGTTGACCAGGAAGGGCTGAGATTCGATCAAGCTCTTTCTCTTCTATACTATTACAAAAAGATGACACAAAGAACAAGAACAACAAGAAGAAGAAGGCTCGAGATTTTTGTTCTGATCTCCCTTGGAAAATGACCATTATTATTCTTACAAGAATATTTTGGTTGGTGTTGGAGAGAGAGAAAATTGGAGTGGGAAAGTGGAGGGAAAATTGGAGAAAGTTTCAGTTTCGTGCTCAATTATATGGGGGGGCTCTATATAAGTAGAGTAGAGAGAGGCCTACTCCAAAGGCTCTCTGAGAATATATGAAGTGTTTTGCAGAATTACTACACAACTGCAAGTTGGCGCAGCTGACTCTGTATGTGGACCTGCTAATGCACCTCCTCTTCTCTCTCTTTCTCTCTCTATAAATATAGAGAGAGAAAGAGTTAGAGAGAGAGAGAGAGATACAGCTGGTCCTATTAGAGAATTGAAGCCTAGATCGATGCAAAGATCAAAGTCTTGTGTGGGGGGTTTAATTGGAAACCCAGAACCATCCTAATAAATGCATCACAAGACTTATAAGTATGGTTGTGCACCTTTATTTATTTTCTTTTCTCATTTTTTTTCTCTTTTTCAAAAAGCAATTAGATAATCACTGATACAGAATGTGGATACCACGACGATTTAAACTACGTGATAACCCTTCTTTTTTAGTGCACGCATCAAAATATTAAATATAATCAAAATCATTTAAAATATAAAAATATATGTAAAATTAATAATTTGATTCATATTCATCGGTTCAAAACTAGGATCCCTATTGGGAGGTGGTTTTTTTTTTTAGATATCTTTTTGTAGGAATTGCCCCAAAAATATGGACTTTTGATTTATATATTATATTTAACCCAAATATAATAATATGTTGCGCTAACCTTGCCTCTTTTGCTCAAACAAGTCAAATTGATACTATTAAGGCTCAGTCAATGCCTTCCTAACCCTTTTTTTTTTTTTTTTCTTTTTTTCCCCCTCTCTTTGACAGCCAAAGTTAATGCCTACTTAACTTGTTAAATGAGCTAATTAAATTACAAAAAAGGATTAAAAAAAGAAAGAAAGATAGATTTTCAGCACTTCTATAGTATAAACTATGAGGTACAACATATTAGTTTCTACTGTAAAATTTACTAATTAATAATAAGCATTCCTTGATGTTTTTGAAAATGGAACAAAGTAATATGCATCAAATTAATAATTCTAAAAATAATAAAATGAACAAATTAAAATGCATCAAGATTAATAACTACATATACTAAACAGACCTGATTTTTTATGGGGATTATTCTGTCTATATACATATAATATCTTCAAGCCAAGTTATATGTGACTGAATCAGTCCATTTCAGAAGTAAGAAAAAAGTCATGATAATAGTTATTATAATTATGATTATTATTATTATAATATAATTAGTTGAGTACTATATTTCTTTTCTTGTTCTCATTATCATTGTTATTATTATTATCTTTTCTTTAATCGCATCAACTAGTTTACAAATTTACACTCGTTTGTGAAACGGTTTATTAGTTAGGTTGGTTGATTTTTAAAAATAGTTATAATTTTTATGGACTTTTCAGAAAAAGATAAAAATTGAGATAAAAAATACAGTTTATTTGAGTTAAACCTGATCACCAAACGGGTCTTATTTGTTTCTTTTCCCAAAAAAAAAATAAATAAATATTTGTTTCTTTCAAGTTAAGCGATAAGCATGCATAGCCGCTATTTGACTCAATCTCGTGTGTATGCGTGACTAAGAGACTGTCTCACTAATTTTATATAGAAATAAACATATACATATTGGAAAATTTTACATGAAGAGCTTCTAGGTAGGAACCATCTTTTTATTATTGGATTCATTTTTTAATGATTTGATTTATGAATGTTCACGTTAAAAAATCTATGATGTGCAAAATAATAACACTCTACTTATATATACAATAGATAAAAAAATTATATTTAAAACAATAATTTCTATTTATAAAATAAAATTGGATTTTATTGTACCTAAAAACTCCCATATATTATGAAACTCACAGCATAACATAGTTACATGATAAACTGAATTTTTGACCATGAAATTTATATCACTATCAATTTTATGTAATTTCATTTTAATATAATTCTAATCAAACTTCATATTCAAATACATACGTTACAAAATAAAAATGCCTTATATAAAAAAAAAAGCTCTATATATTATGTATATGAATATTTGTACAAATATTTATGACATAATTAACATGCAAGAAACAAAAGTATTAAAATGGTCCTGAACAGTGAAAATGGGGAAGAAGATGCGAGGGGGCAAATAGCAAATGTGGAGTCGAGTGGTGGGGTTGGAATTTCTTGTGACCCACCCCTTCTATTGGGCAGTTTTATATAATAGTCCTTTTTGATTCTTGGAATATTATATGAGACAAGTGAAGCTGGAATCTGACCAATAAGAGTGCGCATAAACAACCAGAAATGTCTACATCCTTCTCCTTATTTTTCTTTTGGGGGTAATGTTTACTACAAGTCAAAAATCCCCTATTTTTTTTTTCAGCATTTCTTTTTTTTTTTTTTGGGGAATAAAAGAATATTCCAAATCTTCTACAAAATTAATAAGACATCTGGTCGTAGAAATATCTTAATGCTAATTCTACCTCGTATATCGTAAAGTTTCAACCTTCATCCTCAATTTAGAATTAGATTTAAAAAATAAAAATAAAAAATAAAAAATAAAAACCGATGGTACATGGTATAAAAACAATAGTCAGTCAATCTTCTTAGAGGTTTCCCACTTTGCTACAAATTTGTCTAATCAACCCCATTTCATAACTTCGTTACTAGTTAATTATCTGTGTTTTTTAATATCTATGATACACGAGTTTTTCTTTCATTTTTTTTTTTTAAAGAATTGTACATGTTTGATCGTTAGGAATTGAGGATTCACCAAATATATATATATATATATATATATATATATATATATATTAGGTATTGATGCCTTCGGTACTGTAAAAGAATCTTAATAAATCTATGCAGATATATATAAGAAAATGTTAGATTAGGCTTTTTGTGGGGTTGTGTTTACTTAACAGGTGTCAACTTAAAACTTTTTAATGAGTTTTAATATATGTACTAATATTAAATTTTAATATTAATTATGAATAATCACTCTATAATGCAATACTCTTTCTTAAATTAATTTGACATATGTTATATTTATACATTTATATATAGATATATATGTCATATTCTTTATTGGTATTGGTTGTTGTATTAACTTTTTTTTTAATTTAATAAGGATGACATAGTCATTTTTAAATTGATTGAAATAATATTATTCAGTAGAGTAATAAATATGGAATAACAAATATCAAATAAGTCATCGATCTTAGTTAAAATATGTTGGTAAATGTGATATATCAGTTGTCTTTCTCATCATTTATTTATTTAAAAAGAGAGAGATATGAGTGACAATACTCTTTTTAGTTAACACTCTTGTTAGTTTATTGTTAATTGTTGTTAACAAGAATTTGGTGATTTTCAATGTTGGGTTGACCGAGAAATTGAAAATTGCTCAATAGTTGTAATTTAACCACTATATGTTGATTTTTGTTTACCTGATTGGGAGGGGTTAAGGGGTTTGGACATCTTTCTAAATTGATTTCCGTCTCGTGTATGATAGAGTTGTCAATGAAAGTAGTTAATTAGGTTCAGAAAATAATCCTCCTTCAAAACCCCACACATATTTTTTTTATTATTAGTATCTAAAAACAACACATTTATCTTGTTGTTTTGCACTCATTAGTAATAGAGTACATGTTAATGTCTTCCTATTTTACAATGAGATTTATTTTGGAAATCCGAATTAAAAAATAAAATTAGAAACTAGCTACTACTAAAAAAAATAAAAGTTTGGTTACCAAAAAAATAGGATTTTTTTTTTTTTTTTCCAAATTATAGGTCCAATGTCGTTTAGTCCTTATATTTTAAATATTCCAGAACCAGCTTCGAGTTATTAATTTTTCCCACAATCCTGTGGTCCAAACTATTACAAATTAAATCTCTAACACATATGATCTTGACGTTGTAACTACTTTTCATTTTTAAAAATGTTTGGATGGAACTATCACTCTGGGACTAATAATTGATAGTTTAAGGGTCGATTCTGCGACATTTTGAAATTCATAGACTATAATGGGAGTGGACATATAGTTCACGAGGCAAAAATGAAAGTAATCCACAACAATAATATTGAGGGTAGAATTCGTGAGGGCCATTATTGAACTTGAAAAGGTAATCCTTCAAGTAATAATTAAAGGAAAAAAAAAAACAAAAAAAAAAAACAAAGAGAGAGAACTAATGGAAGGATATGGATCTATCGGGATGAAATTCTTATCCACGTGAATACGTCCTTAATGAGACGGGGTATCAGAGATACTATATGGAGCTGAGGGTGTGTATGAAGGCCAAAACCCTCGAGTCGGGGATGGGACAGAGTGCAAAACATCCCTTCCTCTATCGGTGGAGCCACTCGTTCCTCCTAAACTCTCATTCCAAGTCTGTAACTCGTTCCTATTAGTTGAGCACTACAGTAGAGAAACTTCCCCATCCCCACCCTTAATCCAATTATCTAAACTTTTATATTCTATGTATATTTTATTTTGAATATATATATATATATATATATATAAATATATATAACATGCTTTGTTTTGAAGACTTTAATTTGATTGAATTGGACGAGTTTAGTTTTGTAATTTTGTCGGAATTCGGATTGTTTTTTAGACTTTGGTTTGTGAATTGTGATCATCAGAGTTTGGGTTTGGCTTTGAGATTTTGGTATGTTTTTATGAGAAACTTGTTATGAAGTAGCTAAAGTTTATTTTTAATTTATTCGATTTTCTTTGAGTTTTAATACGTTGCAAGATTTTTTGTTTTTTGTTTTTTGTTTTTTTTTTTTGTGAACTCTTAATGGACAAATAGATAGGAGTTAGAGATAGTCCCTCAGTTAGGATTTGACCATGATCCTTCTTTAAATTAAGCATGTATGGAGATAGAGTATAGGAATGAGGAAGGCTCACTTCTCTCCGTCTTATCTCGTTATCATCCTTGATTATGAATATCTTCCTAATAGGATATAGTTATAAAACATGTTAAAATTATTTCATAACTAGACTAAATTAAAAACAAATTGTAGCATCTTAATGCAATCTACTAAAACTTAGACATTTTAAAACTCCCTATAAATAATGCAAGAAATAAATAAATAGCATTATTATAATGAATAATTAAAGTAAATTACATATTTTAAAAATAAATAACAGCAAATAAAAATTTATTATATAAATAAGTTATTTACTTCTTGTAAATAGATTATTTACCTTTAAATTTACTGTTATTTAATTTAAATATTTTAAAATTTGTTATTTATTTATTTAATTCCGTCAAATACTTTTTTTTTTTTTTTTTGGAAACGTCATAGAAATGTTCTAAAAGAAAATATGAGATTTTTCTATTTTTTTGTCATATATCGATTTTGTTTTTCAATTATCGAGAGTGATGCAGCTATTATATCGAACAGTTATTCATGTTTGTATTCTACCTGTTCGCAAATATATATATTTTAATGTCTTTGGATAATAATCAAGTACCTCTCTGTAATTTACCCCAAAAAAAAAAAAAAAAACCTCTATGTGCAGTTGAAAGGGACTTGTCCATGCACAGGAAATATCAAAAAGGTTGGAAGCTTCATGCATAATCATAATTAAATAAAATTTTATACTGAAAATTATATTTTTATATTATCAATAAATACTGATGTTTTAATTTTTTTTATAATATCTATACGTCATAAAACTATTTTAAATTATAAATTAGATGTTAAAAAATATTAAATCGAATAATTAAAATAAGAGCATCAATTGATAAAGTAAAAAAAAAAAAATTTGAGCTTCTAGGCAAAATTTATGGTATATATGTTTTTTTTTTTTTTTTTTAAGTACCTAGAAGCTCAGTTTAAATGACTTTTGTTTCGTCTTAAATTCGTAGACATCATCATAAAAGCCTGAAAACTTATCCATGCAAAAAGTTGGCAGTACAAATACTCTTTTTTCCAGCAGGAACTATTACTAGTACTGGAGTGGTCTGGAAATGACTCCACTACGTTTATTTCAAGACTGTAAGTCTCTAGCTTCACGCATTATACGAACAATACCAAAAAATTCATCTATATATTTTTTTAATATATTATTATTGTTATTATTGTTATATTATTATTATTTTATGTTTTTTGGATTTGTAAGCACTGATCTGTCTTATATTGTGGTATATAAATTAAATTGGGATGTACATAACCTGAATGGTATTTGGGAAAGAGAATAAACCTACGAAGACTCTCTTATCTAGTATATTCAAATCAAATTTTGTTGTCTATTACGAGATTGTAATTATGACTCTCTAATGACTTGCTAAGTTAGATTAGATATTGATGGCTTTAATTATGATACCAACAGATTCCTATAATAATGATGTTAGTCTGGAGAGGTATATCACTAATTTGCTTTTATTTCTTAAGCAAAAAAGAAAAAAAAAATTGGGAGTACTGTTAGTTTTTCTGATTCTAGTTGTTCATTCTTGTAATATATATATATATATATATATTTATATATTAAAAAACAAGATATAACATAATATTTTAATTATTTTAATCTCTTAGCATCGTGATATTTTAGTATTTTATAGTTTAATAACGTTCTCGACGTATAGCGAATGGTTTTTAAAATTTAACTAAGATTATTATGTGTCTATTATAACTTGAAGTTTCGCATAAATAGTTAATATTTGTTACAAAAAATTATTTTATTGTTGTTAAAAAACCTTTGAATATTAGAACTTCCATCGTTTGTGCAACTATTTCTGTATAATTTTCAGATATTATGTGATAGAGAGATGATTACCTCTAATAAATTTAAGAAGCTATTTATCTATCTTCTTGTTAAGGACTAAAATTGATTAAATAAATAAAAATTTAGGAAAATTTGGTAGACTTTTCCTCTATTTTATAAAACCCATGCATGTTTCCCCTAAAGTATATGTACAATATTTACATGCTTGTTATGGTTTGAGAACTGGTGACGGTGCTAATAACTTTATTTATTTTATGTAAAACAACGTTGAAAATGTTAAATACTAGTTTATTTTGTTTATTTGTTCTTAGACCTTCTAAAGACATAAAACAAATATAATAATACTACATCATACTACTACATGTTACATGTAACTAAGATTGGATAATTATAAAAGATCAAGAAGTCTTTGCTTTTTTTTTTTTTTTTTACCTAGTATTTATTTAGGAGACATGTTAAGTTTTTCTTTTTTTGGTGTGACTGAAAATATGATAGATTGAGTTATACATATGTAGATATGCCAATTAAACACACTAATGGTTGTTGAAGTTTCTTATTAAATTATAAAAAGGCCCTATTTAGAATGTGGTTAAACTAGACTTCTAATATTCAAGTTACAATGAAATGAGCATCGAAATTTTTATTGATTGGGATTGGTGGAAAATCAAATTTGTTTTTGAACAAAATAACTAAATTAAAAGGCCCCACCAAGAATGATTATCCAAACCAAATCATTCACACTTTTCCTTTCCTTTTTCTTTTTCTTTTTTTTTTTTCATCAAAAAGAAGCTACAACTATCTATCTATTTATCTTTCCTAAACTCTTAAAAATTCACAACTTTATTGAGAACTTCGTTGCGTTAGCTATATACATTATCATAGAGTTTCTATCTCGAGAGTCCATTTTGTATCACGGATTTTTTGTTCATCATGTACTCAAACAGGAAACTAGGAATATCACAATCAGATCTCCATCACGTCTGAATCCCACGTCACATGAAGTTTTGCTCCATGGATTTTCTATACATCCGATTTCTTTAAGAGCCAATAATTTTCATCTGATTTTTATCCAGAATTTATTTTGTGCATATACATGACTATATGACTATATATGTAATATTTCTAATACTACTCATTCGGCCTTGCGGTTCCACCATGGATAATTAAGAGAAAATTGTAAACAACTTCTCAACTAGACATGTTATGTTTTTTATCCTCTAACTTGAATTTTTGATCTTTTGCACTTATCTAAAAAAAAACCCTGAAATTATTACTTGGTAATAATTGGGATATGTCCATTTTCAAAGCAATCCTACAATGATCCGAAATTACTATTTTAAATTATAATCATTTTTTGATTTCCTTCCCACCAAGTTTATTAAAAATATGACCCGAATTCAATTTCTAATAATACAAAAATTCACAAAAGTTTTACTTCAAAAAAAAAAAAAAATCACAAAAGTTGACCAGTCTGCTCTATCAACACGTGCACCGACGACAAGTTTTAATTCGATACTATATTGTATATTATAAGTAAATATTAAACAATTCTGAATCATATACACCAAGGAGTGAGTCCAATCTAGCTAGCTTAAAATTGTAATTAATTTGATTATTGGATTTTAGTTTGTGACTGGCTCATGCATAGATGGGATCTGTGCCCATGATTTGCGAGATGTTGTTTCTTGATCATTAAATATTGATATACGGAATTCCTTATCTTCCAAAAATGTTCTAAAAATCCCATGTGCATCCAGCAAATTCCCCTTTATAGTTTGTACCTAATTGAAGCAAAAACTGCTCTTGTTTATGCAAGTTCAACTCCACTTCTCAAGAAGTTTCGTCCCTCCTTTAATGTTAGAGAGAACTTAATATATATATATATATATATATATTAGTGAATAATACGAGGATAAAAACTCTAATTTTGTGATGTAATTTTTAAACACTTATTAATAAAAAAATTAACAATTTACATATTAAAAAAATGGTATTAAATAACTAATATGGTGTTCTTAACATCAACGGCGAAGCCACAATGTTGTAAGTGAAGGCACGTACTCTCACTTTAATTTTTTAGATTTATATTTTTGTTCTTTAAAGTTGATGTTCAAAAATTCTATTCCTATCCTCATTTTACTAGAAAAACTATGTTTATGTCAACAATCAAAAACTAAAATATATTACTACGCTCATATTTTGCTAGAAAAATTTTACTTATGACTTCATTTAATAATTAAAATGTATAAACATGTTTTGCAGTGTCTCTACTGAAAACTTTTCTGACTCCGCCTTCTCTCCTCTCCAGCAATATATGTATATATATATATATATATATAGCATTTAATATAGTCCAGGCAGTACTGATCATGCCACTCGTCAAGTCAATTATAAAATTTCATAGTGCGTACAAAGGAAGAAACATTTAATACCATCTCCTTTTTTTTTTTTTTTATGCCCATATTTTTGGTACCACCACGCAAGTTGTATGTAACGAGTTACTGCCTATTGTGGTACAAGTTTTAGGACCCTCTTTTTTTTTTTTTTTTTTTTTTCCCAATTCTGCTGTGTACGAGCTAAAGAAATTATCATAAAAAAAAAGATAATAAAAAGAGAAATTCTTATAAATTATAAATATTTTAACTTGAAATTTTTGTTTAGAATTTAACATTTTGTCATATCGAAATTAAAAAAAGGAAAAAGTACCTGATTATTACACCAATATGATACAAAAAATTAACACTAGATCATTATATACAAAATAAATTAATATTAATTAAAATTTATATTTGTTATCAAGAATATTAATAATAGATGAAAAAAATATATTGTTTAAGTAATTTTTTATTAAAAAAGGGGCCTGAAATCTATTTAAATAAAAGAACTACCAAAATATAACTTGCTTTTATGAACAAGACCATCCTCCTCGTTTTTTAGCTTGTGCATAGGTAAATAAAAAAGTTTGTAAGGCAAATTAGACTGTTCATATAAAAATTCGTTTTCTGTTGAGATGGAATATTTGATAGTACATACGATGGAATACATCCGAAATGACAGCAAAGGATTGAAATTAAGATAATTTGTTGCACTTATCACGATAAAGCATTTTGGTTGTTTGATATTGTTTTAGAAAAGAGTTTAGAGTTTCTAATAAATTTGTTTTGAAAATAGTTCTGAATATTTGTTTTGCATAAGGTTATAAAACAAAAATGAAACATTTTTTTATTAAGAAAGGAGAAAATAAAATAAAGTTGCTTTAATTTTCCTCGTAACCAAACTAATTTCTCTAAATATAAAATCAAGCACATTATCAAAAAATCTCTCAAACTTATTTTCAAAACATTATCGTTTCTATTTCATATATAACAATAATATTAATAATAATTTCCCAAATTACCCTCAAACGGAGCCTTCTTCATGATCACATTATACTCTTTTAGTCATAATTCAAGCTTTCTTGGACCACTAATCTCCAAAATGGTCTCTAAACAGAGATGTAACAAAAAAACTATATTTATTTTCTCACTTTCTACATCATGGTAGATAAGTAGGGCTAGTTTTAATTAGGACGTCTTAAAAGTCAAAAAAACCGGAATTAGATTTATTATTAGAATTTGTGGACTAGTTATGAGATTAATCTGTAGAATTATATTTATGATAAATTGTTATTTTTTTCATTTGTATGAAAAGTACTCACCAACGTATAAATATTTCTTATACTAATTGCCAAAATATACTCTAGTTTTTTTTTTTTTTTTTTTGGGTGACTTCAGCTCTGTCGACTTCATCTTCCAACGGCGACGGCACCGGCACTTTGACCATGTACATGTATAATGTGTGTGCATATATTACGTGTGTATATATATATATATATATTAGTGAGTATTTTGCTGTGTGTAAAATATACAATTAAAAAAAAGAGAGGAAAAAAAAAAGAATAGCTCTGGATTGGCTGCAATTTGTTCTTCTCTTTTGTCCTTTCTTCCAGATTCAAAGGGGAAAAAAAAGAAAAAGAAAAAAATACCAAGTTATTAGCTAAGGGACCAGAGATATATGTCTTGAATATGAGCAGTTGGGGAGTTGAGAAAGTAATGGGTTTACTTTAATTTTGAGCTCATGTCTCAAGGAAAAAGAGTGTTATATATATATATATATATATATATAATATATATAGCTCAGCTTCATGATCTTTAGGCTGGCAATTCTGATCTGTACTACTATTATAGCATCTTCTTTGGCTGGCGATTCAGTGTACTAAGTTCTAGACCATATTTCAAGTAGACTTTTGCACATTACTTATTAAGATATTTTCTCTTAATTTCTTTCTTATAGAAAAAAAGACAACATAAAAAGATATTATCTCTTGTCTAGTAGTCATATTTGTCCGTTGAAGTTTCTTTTAAAATAATATAACAGTTAATTGATTTATATATAATTTTATATAAAAATTATATATAATATAATAATATTTTGTATTATTAGTGTAAAATAAAATACAGATAAAAAAATGTTATATTGAAATCAGGTGGTTATTACATAAACATAAAAAAAAAAAAAAAAGTTATTAGTGCCTTTTTTAAATATATTAAATATGAGATTATTGATACTTATTAAAACCCTAAATCTTGACAAAATATTTCGACAGTTTGTTTATATTATTTCTTATTCTATTTGATAGATGATTGATCTTCCAGGATTACCATCGGAAAATGGGCTCATTATATCTTCCTAGCTATAGCATTTAGAAAATCAGTATAATTTTCTTGATACGTATAATGTTCTTATTTAGATTTCAAATTATTCCCCACTTTCAAGATTTAAATATGGCCATGATTTCCATTCTCTTGCCAAAGAAAAAAACAAAAACAAAAACAAGCATGCTTTGTCTAATTATTTTAGCTGACTAGATGAGTAGTAGGATCAAGCAAATGCCAAAACCTAATTCTAGACCTAAACAAAAAAAAATTAAAATTAAAATTAAAAACCTAATTCTATTTAGCTAGACACAACCAAAACGCATGTTTCAACGTTTTTTCTCTGGAATTTCTTTTTTTTTTTTTTTTTTTTTTTTGAAAGTTGAATATTGATCCAACTAGCTACCATACAAGTAATACTAGCTTGATTAATAATACTATCGATAAGTGATGACTTTTCTTTTCTTTCTTTTCATATTAGTTTTGTTGGTTTCTTTCTTTCCTTTTAGATTAGTTTAGTTGGTTTTATACAATTTTAGAACTGAATAAACAAATGACAATAATAGTTATTGTATTCAAATAACAAATAATAGTTCGGGAATCTATATATATATATGATTTATATGATGTATACATAAAGTTTGGTCAATGGATCTCTTTGAACCGGAAGTATTTATGGAACTAAACATTTGACCTTTAGGACTATAGCTTCAATAGCATATATATATATATATATATATATATATTATACATATATGCAATCTATACAAACAATGCTGCATTTGGCTTATAAGTTACTCATTTGATAGGGACAACTAATACATATATATGTGATGTGCTAATTAATGTATGCAAGACTTTTAAAAGTTTAATAATAACCATTTTGAGGGAGGCACAACAAATAGAATCAAAAGTAGTGAGTGATGTTTGGTGAGATCAACTTGTGTTTATTTGGAAAAGGGTAGCTCTATCCATAAGATATGGATTTGAATTCGTTAATTAACATAAAAATCATATTTATATCTTGTAAAATGAAAATTTAACAGGATTTGATGAAAATTTAATGGTTTAATTAAAACAATCTTATCCAACGAAAATTTCAGACATCATAAAACGAATTATTTTTTTTATTCGTTTTAAGCCTCTTAAATAAGGAGATAAAAGATATATTTTTAATTTTATTTCATGCAGACAACAGAAAGCTATAGGAGCTTAGGTTTGGTTGAGCGAGTGTATAAATAAGATCTTGTCTGAATATTCTCCCTGCCTTGGATTTTACTAGATCTTAGCTACATATTTATAAAAATATTTATGATATATAACATAGTTTTAATTTTCAAATAAAATAAAACAATAATAAAATAATTTTTAAAATAGTTGAAGTTAATAATATATTGACAATAAATCATTAATTCACGAAGCATATTTACAGTAAAATAATCTTATAAACGTTTGTGTTCATAAGTGATCTACCGTAATTATGCTAATAACCTTAAGCATTTGGAAATATGCTATTTATCGCAAATGTACTTTTTTTAAATAGTCGATTTGTTAATATTTCTGTTTAGAAGATGATTTTTGATTTATTTATTTATTTCTTGCTAAAAATTGTGATTTCTTGATTAACTAGTGGTTGTTGTTGACTGAAACATTTTCTAACCACATTTTTCTTGCTCTCGGCTAAAAATATTAGTCCAGGCCCAGTCCTAGTGAAACTAGTCCAACGGGTTCTAAATTATAATCTTGGCCTTATAATGATGTCCGAAACTTTTGACAATTTTGTGTTAACAAATTTCACTTCTATGCCAGGAAAAAACCAAAAAATTTCCCAATAATTAATCGGAATAGCAGTGTTATGAATACCAACTCTAATTTTAATTTTTTGAGTACTAACTCACCTGTTATATTTTTATTACTAGATGCAATTAATTGATATGACAATACTTTAAACATTTACGAATAAAAAAAAGATAACGCATGACTCACAGAGGTTAGTACTTAAAAGTTAGAAGAGTGTGTATTTCTAGCATTTTTCTTATCTGAATGCTGCATTTTACTCTCTATTTTTAGAACTGGAAAGGATTTTACATGATTTATGGGAGACCTTTTTAACACAATTAGTACAATGCGGGGAATGGTTTTAATATGATTTATGAAACATCAACACAATTTGTTAAAAATAAATTATTTGTGTAAACATTACTGAAAGCATAAGATAGAATGCAACATTTTGACTAATAAGAAGAAGTTTTTTCTTTTAATTTTGTTTTATTTTTGGTTTTTGGATTTTTTTTTTTAAGAAATTCTAAAGACACATTATTAGTTAGTAGAGAGGATAAAATCTAAAGTGAATTTATAACAGAGGCCATGACTGGTAGACTACTGGTGGCACGATGATAAGTCGAGTAGTAACAATAAAATAAATGTAGAAAAATTAAAAGAACATAGACACAAGAATTTATCTAGGTTCACCCATAGTCTCGTAGGCTACATCCTTTGTGGGTGTTTCGAGAGCGTTTACTTTGTTAATTGAAAAAAAAAGGGTGAGTTGCACCTTTTTATCTTTCTTCTGCCAAAAAATTTAAGATGAATTGAATTGTTAACCTAATTTCATAAGCGTTGTCTGATTTAATCAATTATAAAATTAAGATAATTTACGTATACACTCATTTCACACTCATTTTCACACTATGATTTTAATTTTAAAAAAAGTCCTGAAATAAAAGTATTTTTCAAATGTGAACAAAACACATAACAGATTATTCTAAATTTGAACAAAACATATAACAGATTATTCTAAAATGACCAAAATAACCTTAATCTAATTACTCCTAAAATAATACGAAAATGGGATCAAAACATAAAATAGATTATTCTAAAATAATTATAAATGGTCTTTACCATGAAGTGCTCCCAAATTTTTTTTTTTTCCTAATTTCTTTGTTTGTTTTTTTTTTTTTTGGAGGATTTTGTTTTTGTTTGAATTAGTCATCTGCTTCTATCTCTATCTGATCCATAAGGGAAATTGGATGAGAACAAGTAACTTGGTGAGGGGAACCTTGCCAATGAGCCTCCAATTTATGATATAAATGCACTGGATTTGTATATCCCTTTGATGGCTTTTGGCACTTATGTTGTTCTTTGCGGCTTCTTTCTTTGCATTAATGGAAAGTAAATTTAGGGAAAAATTTTTTTTAATATTCTTTAGTTCAAAACTAACAAAAGTGTCATTTCAGCATTTAACTACTTGTTCAATTGATAAACATACTATATATATATATATATATATATGGTGGCCGAGCAAAAAATTTTCTTACAAACATGAGCTAGACTAAAATTACCGTGCAACTAGGTTTAAAGAAAATTATTTATCGCTTTCTTTTACCTTTGTTTATTTATTTATATGTTTATTTGTATTTTTCTCTTGTAACCTAAGCTTGCAATAGATTAATTTATTTTTTAAAGTTTAGAGTTTAATTATTACTTATACAGTAGTACTTTTTAGCTTATCCACAATTTTGGTGTAACACACATTAAAGTGAGAAATGTTAAATTGAATAAATGTTAACTTACACTTCTAATATATATGTTGAATTGTTCAGGCCGTCCTCTGTATTGGGCTGACTAATAAATTGGGCAAGGCCCAATATGTTTTGAAGTGCTAAAAAAAAAAAAAAGAAAAAGAAAGAACAGGGTTAATGGCTAGTTGGACAAGCCCTGCGTGATAGCAACAAAAGAAAAGGAAAAAAAAAAAAAGAGGGGGGGGGGGGGGGGGGGGGGGGCGCGGGGTTGTGGGGGACGTCCACGTGGGTATGTGTGAAAAATAAAGAGGGTGAGGGAGAAAGAAAGAGAGAAAAAATGAAATATTTGAACTTGTGTAAGACAATTGAGCGGTGAAACGGTATCCCTTGGTGCTCAAATTAGACATGATTAATCTTTGTGACAAGCTTTTCTCATCTATCGATTCGGATTTTTTATTTAATGTCTCTATGGTACTTTTTCCAAATTCCCACTTGAGACCTAGAATTGATTTTTATTGATGCTACGTGTTGAAATCCATCTTGTTGATAATGAACCTTGTTGTTTTGTCAAGATTGTGTTTTATCTTGATGATTTTGAGCTTCAAGTTGTATCTAGAGAGAACTTTGTAATCCCATTATTATTGATATAGTAGCAGTTGATATCGGACTACGGTCCCGTGATTTTTTCCCATGCAATGGAGGGTTTTCCACGTAAAAATTAGAATCGCTTGTGCGGTTGATTATTTTGATTTTTCATTGTTTTGGTTGATTTGTTGGCTTTATTGAAGCTTGCTTTTGGAGAACCCCTTTTATCACACAAAGTAAAAAAAGTTCAATTGGTGGTTTTCCCAACAAAGTGATATTAGAGCTTTTGGTTGGCTAGAGAAAAATTCTTGTGTGTTGAGATAGATGAACAAAATTCGTCTGGTATTATAAAATTAACCCCGTCAAATTCTTCCATTAGGAAGCAGAAAATGCAAGACATGTTGTATTGCAGAGATTTGTTTAGGCCTGTTCTAGGTAAGGAAAAGCCATAAAAAATGAGTGATGCATATGAAGGCTGCTACTACAATAAGGCAGTAAGTTGATCACAATATATTCCATCACTTTATTAAAAAACCAAAGCTGATATTTTCTGGAAAAAGTTAGCGGCGATGTATGAGAAAAACACTTTCAGAAATAAAGCCACGTTCATTAAAAGGCATGTGAATTTGAAGTACAAAGATGGGAAGAGTATGACTAAACATATAAGCGATTTTCAAGGCTTGAATCAGTCGACAATTATGAAGATGAAACTTGAAGATTAGCTACAAGCTTTGTTACTTCTCAGCTCAGTACCTGAAAGCTAGAAAGCACTAGTGCTATCACCAAGTACTTCAGCATCAGAAGGAAAGCTAACCATAGAGATCGTTAAGGACAGTTTGCTCAACGAAGAAGCCAGAAGAAAGGAAAAGATGAATCTTCTTCCAGGTACTTGTTTCTGAAAAACATGAAAGGCGTGGAAGAAGCAAAAGCAGGCATCCTCAAGGTCATGGCAAAAAGGATACGTCCATAGGAAAATCTCAAAATAGAAAAAGTTTCAAGTGTTACCACTGCAATAAGTTAGGTCACATGAAGAAAGAGTGCAAGCTTTGGAAAAAAGAGAAGGATGAAGGGAAAAAAAATGTGAAAAAGAGACAAATATAGTAGCCACTAAGGGTGATATTGTCATTGTTTGTGATTATAGTTATGCTAGCCTCGTATGCTAGGAGAGTGATTGGGTGATTGATTTTGGTGCTTCATTTCATGTTATTGCTCATGGTAATTTCTTCACTTCTTACTTTATCGATAATTTTGGCAATGTTAAGATGAGAAATAGTGATGCCTCCAAAATTGTGGGTATTAGTAATATTTACTTGGAGACCAATCTTGAAAGCAAATTAATACTCAAGCATGTCAGATATGTACCAGATATTGGCCTCAACTTGATCTATATAGACAGACTTGACAACGAGGGTTTCATTAATTATTTTGGTGAAAGTAAATGGAAGCTCACCAAAGGTTCTCTAGTAATTGCAAGAGGAAAGAAGATGAATACGCTCTATATCACACAAGCAAAGCTACAGAAAGTAGAGATAAATACCATTCTTAAGGATGCAAGTATTGATCTTTAATTGGCATAAGAGGCTTGGTCACGTTAGCGAGAAAGGACTATAAATTCTTGCTAGAAAGTTATTCCTCCCCAGTTTGCAAGGCATGCCTCTTAAAACTTTTGTTGATTGTTTAGTTAGAGAAACATATAATGTTGCATTTCATTCACATCTTTCATCAAGAAGATCAAATATTCTTGATTTGATTCATACTGATATCTGCTCTATGTAAACTAAAACTCTTGGAGGTGTACTTTATTTAGTGACTTTTATTAACGATCACTCAAGAAAAGTTTGGTCTATTGCTTTGAAAACTAAAGACTAGGTATTCGATGTCTTTAAAGAATTTCATGCCAAGATTGAAAGAGAGACAAGAAAGTAGTTGAAGTCAGTTTGAGCTGATAATGGTGGTGAATATAGGGGGTTATTTGAAAACTATTACAAAGCCCATGGGATCAGGCTCGAGAAAACTCCAGCAAAGATACCTCAGCTAAATGCTCATTGTTTGCATGTGATGAAATTATTATTTCTAAAATTATCAAACTTTATCCCATAATCTTTATTATTATCATAGATTTAGCTAAAAACTAACTATACATGGCATTTTGCTAGTTAGGCTCCACTAGTTAGTAGCTTCTTTTTAGTTACTTGAGCATGACTTTAACGAATCAATAGCTAGGGTCTACTTATACAATTCGAATATGGAGATTAAATGGGATTAGTTTTGAATAAAAATGAATGTGATTTAGATTTTGAATAAGTTATAATCTAATTTAAATTAGATTAAATAGTTTTGAACCCATTGCCAAACAAGAGATAATAACATGGTTTATGATCGAATTGTAAAAATTTCCCGTTAATTAGTGTCATTTCTTTAGAAAATTGATCAGTTGGGATTTTTCCCTTAAATTCTACACATGTGCTCTTCTGTTTTGTTTTGTTTTGTTTTGTTTTTTTTTTTTAAGAAGTTGATATCATTTTTCAATCACTTTTCAATAAATGAAATTAAAATAAATAATATATTTTTAAAATAATTAGAGTAAATAGTAATAAAGAGCAAATTTACTCTGTTATTTACATCAAAAGAGCAAATAGTAACGGCACTTTCAATTATTTACTGAAAGTGCCGTTTACTATAGTTTCTATTTTTTCATATTGAACTTTCTTATACTTATTTTGACAAATTTGGTCATAAAATGCAAATGAAAGCCCGACAGAGCATCCACATGCAGTAGGAGACGCTATAGAGTACATAAAAGAGCTCACAAGAACAATACACGAGCTTAAAGTTCTAGTGGAGAAAAAGAGATCACGTGGTAGAAATCAAGATCGGAGGACAAAGTGTTACAAAACTGATCAAGATCACGATGCTTCTAGAACATCGACGACTGAAAGTTCTTCTGACAAGAACCCGGTACTCGCTGATGATCAGTCTCATGATCATGATCAGTCCCTTGTTAACAACATTTTCTTGAGGACTTCGTGGCTTCAGAGGAAATCGAAGGACACCGAGGTTGATGTTCGAATAATCGATGACGAGGTCACCGTTAAACTCGTTCAACGGACGAAGATCAATCTCTTTCTGGTTGCTTCCAAGGTGCTGGACCAATTTTGGCTCGATATTCGCCATATTGCATGGGGCTGCATTGGAGACTCGTATAGCTTTTTGCTCAACACCAAGGTATTATTATTATTATTATTATTTTGCTAAGAATTATTTTTAACTCTCGTGCATAATTTGTTTCATCAACTGATCTGATTTTTGTGGAATATCAGCATTTAAAAACACTAAAATAATGTAACAAATTTCGTCCATGATCTTTTTCTCTTTATCTGTCTACATATAAGTTGGTTAATCTATCTATCCGTTAATTTATTTTCTCTCTCCTCTCTCCCACTCAATCTCCCTCGTTCTCTCTCCTCTTTCCTTCACGATGTCCCTATCTGCAACAAAACATAAAAATCACAAGACCAAAACATGAAAATTCATACCTACATTTTTACACGACAAATATAATTTGTACCATGTATATAGTTATTTAATTGTCAATAAGGATAAATAATTTTGTATTGTATGCATAATAGAGATTTGATAACTATTGGGAAACAACCATATGGCTTATTGATTTTGTTACTGGCAGATATACGAAGGCTCTTCCTTATATGCCGGTGCTATAGCTAACAAACTTATTGACGTTTTGGACATACAACATGCAGCAACAAGCCGTTAACGGAGTGCCCCCAGAGTTTAGTAGCATAGCAATAATGGATTATCGTAATAGATCAGTAGTCAAATGTGTGAATATTAGGTGTGATACACTTGTTAGTTTTAAATGTGAAAGTGTGTTTTTTGTTATAGCCTAGTTTTTGATACTAAGTGTTTGGATCATGCTCACATATATCCTTATATTAGCACATTCGGTAAGGTTGGGATGGCTGCTCTTTGTCAAGGAATAGGGTCCGCTTATAGGGCCTTCAGTAAACATTCCTGTAGTATCTAGAGAACCTTTTTAGTCCGTCTATAGGACCTTCAGCGAACATTCCTATCAGTATCTGGAGAACCTTTTTAATAATGCATAGGAGGGATATGCTAAAACTTGTTGTCCCTTTTCGGACTTAAAAAAAAAAAAAAAAAAAAAGAAAAGAAAAGAAAAGAAATCATCTGTAGTTTGCAAGATCCGATAGTTTTTTTTAATTATTAGTATTTTTTTATTATTAAAGCAGCTAGAGTTTAGTGCTAGATGAACTGCTCCGAATTTATTTGGTCTCTCTATCCAATAAAAAATATTGCATTAATTCTAACTCCACAGTTTTTTTTTTCTTTAACGGGGAATTAATTCGAAGGTTTAATATCTATTTTTTACTTGTTTTGGCTTTAGGGTAATTTTTCCAGGCAATCATTCAGTTTGACATTCTAAATGCTAGTTTTATTGTAAATTGATTTTGCGGCTTTGTTTGGCATTAAGGTTGAACTCTAACTAAACTATATTTTTTCATCTTAATTTTTATCTTTTTATCTTTTTCTGAAAAATCAATAAAATTATAATTAATTTTTAAAAAGTAAACCAACTCAAATATAAACATTTCATCTACAACTAACTTACCAAACGAAGGTTTAACTAATTATATTAATATATATTTTTTAATCGTTGTAAATGTACTTTTGTATATATCATTAATTAACGATATTTGATGAGAAACTCTACCTGAGTCATTCATAAATTTTCACCTTTCACCCCCAAAAATACAAAGTTTTACACTTGTGTACTTAATTTGCCACATTGTATTTTCGAATTCAAATATTTATAGAGATTTATAGCTAAATGACCTTTTTTGATAAATATTTTAATAAAAGGGTCAAGTTTTCAAAAATTAGTTAAGATGCTTTTTTCTTCCCCTTAAAATTGCTAATCACTTTTGTAAATGATTAATCACTGATTGACCATATTGAATAATTAATCATTGATTAATCATCGGTCAATCAATGATTGACTATCAGTCAATTACTGACCGATCATAATATAACTCATAAATTTTTGTAGTCAATCAAGATTGACCATAAACAATATCACAAATTTGAAGGTCAACCAGTGATTAACTATGAGTAAATCACTGATTTTCTATTTAAAAATTAAAAAAGTAAAAAAAACAACTCTCTCTCTTCCCCTCCCACTCTCCCCCTCTCCCCCACTTGCGATAGCCCCCTTTCTTTCTCGCCATTCTCGATTCTCTCCCTCTCTCCACTGCTTTCATTTTTCCCTTCTCTCTTTTCTGGTTTATCTCTCTTTCCTTGTTGATCGGAAAGGCGATGTGCCGATGACAACAACAACGGCGATGGTGGCAGCTTGTTGCAATTCGACCAGAGAATGTCGAGACTGTCATGATTTCTAGCAGATCGAGCGATCAAGGGTCATAGGCTTCGCGAGCTTTTTTCTTTGGCGATAAGTGCAGCTTCCTCTTAGTGATCTGGTTTTTCCCTCTCCGTCTCAAGCGGCATGACGAATTCGCCCTGATGTCGCTATTTCGATGTCACTAGTCTTTGTCCGAGGCTATAGTCGGTGATGGTGATAGTTGGAAGGAAAGAAGAGAGAAACAAATAGAGGAAGGAGAGAGAGAAAGAGGCCGGGGGAGGGAAGGAGAGGAGTCTGGGAAGTTGATAAAATATGGTTAGGCTATTTAGTTAAATAAAAAAAGTTAGGCAATTTATTAAATTAGATTATTACTATGAGTTACCCACTCTAATTTTCCATATTTATATTGAATTTTTCGGAAAATTTGCAATTATACCCTAAAATTTGACATTTAAAATATACACATATATTTGAAACTTAAAAAACTATATTGTGTGTATATTTATATATACAACCATGCTATTGTAATAATTCATAATTTTCTTAACCGTAAACTTTAAAAGGTCTTACTGCTATTTTATTAGCTTGAAATTGTAATTCAGTTCACAGCCCCTTAAAAGATTCTGACCTCGCTATTACAAATGATATGAGAGGGGCTCTAAGCTCTCATAAATGAAATTAAAATGATCGAACTTGCCACTCGCCAAATTCGTCTTTCCTCATGTCCATACTCAACCGTAGTGAACTCTTTTGAAAATTCTCATTCTGTCGTGAAGTATGATAATGTTATTTTTCATACTTTTTAGTAACAAATATAGCATTGTATTAAAATTGACCTATATATATCTAAAGATGGCTTAATGAAGGTAATATCCACAAGGAATAATAAATATGATATGTTTCTATTCCTAAGCAGAAGTACTAACACCAAAATGAGATAATTCTTTATGGTTTCTCTAGTGGAGACAACAGTGGAGGCACCCAGAGATCAATCTCTCTCTCTCTCTCTCTCTCTCTATATATATATATATATATATTTGTGTGTGAGTTCTTTGCAAGATGAGTTAACATTGAGTAGTTTAAATCTACTATTTGGAAAAAGATCGCCGCAAGTTGTATAATTTGTTTAACAGCTTGAAAAGAAAGGATATCATTCTGGATGATCACTTAATTCAATCGATAATTCTGAATATATCAATTACAAATATTTACAACCAACTCAGATAAATTCTGAAAGAAAAAGAAAAGAAACATATGGTTTTAGTAATCCCATTATTGTCATAATTTTGAGATCATTACAAACAACTCAAATAAATTTTTTTTTGTTTCAAATTATGAATACCAGATGACATGATGCACGTAACACGATTTAGTTATTGTTTTATTCTCGAAGTGTAAATATGGGTTGTCTACTCTGATCCGTCCGAACATAAAAGAAAAAGCGGGTCGGATTGGACTCGCTTGTTCCAAGTAAAAGTTGGCCTAATTCAATCCTATAACATCGATAGATTAACGGTGAATCGGGCACGATACTATGTTTTATATATTAAAGGATTATTTACCCTTTTTTTTTTTTTAATTTAGGAGTGAGGGATTCAACCTATACCTTTAACCATGGTTATTTATCATTTTATATATTAATTTTGTTTTTATGTAATTTAAACTGTTATGTTTTTATATGATTAGATTGCATTTAATTATAAATATATACAATTTGTTGGTTAACACATAATTTTGATCTAAAAATACTAAAAATACCCTAAAAAGAGAAATATAATTTGTATTGTTTACCTTTCATACATGTATTTTGCTTCTATTCAAAAAATATATCAAGCATTCAAAATTATGCATTTTATTCATTGTATAACAATTAACATTAAATCAATACGCTTCCTCATCAATATTTATTTAACCTAAAATATTCAAAATAACCTTTAGAAGAAAAATTATAAAAACACAAAACCTTTAAATTTCTCAACAAAAAATTCATACTTCTCATCACATCCTCGTAATCGCCCATCCCTTTCCACCGCATGCACCCTTTCAACCCCTGTCTCAACCCATTTATTGAGCTTTTACTTCAATTATAATTTTGTCAATGATTTTTTTTTCCCAATTTCAAGGGTATATTAAGTATTTTAAATGTTAAATAAGTGTATTTTTGTACTAAATATAACCTAATAATGTTAAAATGTAAATTTAAAAGACATGATATACTTTTGAATAAAGCAAATACAAGAATAAGACTGTAAATAATATTTAGTTTTAATTATTCATTTTTAAGGATAATTTGGGCATTTTAAGATAAAATCAAGTATGATCGATGATATAGGAGATATTATGAAAATGTAAAAGCTAAAAATCCAAAGTATATTTTTAAATATAAACAAAATACAAGATACAAAAATGTTAGAAACCCTATATTAAATAACTAACAAAAATCTTAAAAAGACACCATATGAATTGGTCCATGCATTATTAGAGCTAGACCTACGGGCCCTCATATAAGGTCAAACCATGAGTCAAGAAGGCGGACTACTACGACCCATTTATCTTGCCATATATTTATTGGGTAAAACAAGAATGCATATGATATCATCTTATATTTACTCAATCATAATATTAAGTTGATAATTTATCATTATATTTATATATTATAACATAAATTGATATTTTTTTTCATTTTAATATAAAATTATAATTTTAAAATTAAAGTGGATAAAATTATAAAAAGTATTCAAAACATGATTCCCACCTAATTTCATTTTTTTTTTAGTTTATTTTAATATTGTCATGTTATTGAGAGCATTATATAATAGATTGTCAATTAAACAACAAAAAAAGAGGTAAATAACATTTTAAAACAAATCTATGACAAGGAATATTTTATCATAAACAATTTTATTTATGATGTATATTTACAGCAAATTATCTGTTCGGTTAGAAGGCAGCCTACAAGACGTACATTAACCTGACCGATATTATAAGTTTATTTTAAGCTTGTCATGCTATTGACAGTATATCTAAGAAATTGTTATTAAAAGAAAAGATAACAAAGGATAAATTTCACTTCCCTCACTTTAAATTTTAGATTTGTCATAAAATAATATGAATTTTAATTTATATTCTTTCATTTGAATTTTGAAACATTTACAGTTTTTCCTGTCAGTTAAATTTTTGAAGGAAAAATCCGTGTAATACTTGTTGGAGGCATGCAATGAGGGGTGTTAAGTTTGAAATTACAAAGTCCTATTATAATTATGTCAAAACATAAATATTTAGGACTGGTTGTTTTTTTTTTCCCATATAGCTCTCTATATTTTAACTTCAAATTTCATATTAATAAAGAATAACTAGTATGCGCTGTCAATAAGTGTCATTTGTAATTTCATATTTTATACTATTACCAAGTGTGTTTTTCCATAAAAGAATTTAACTGAGGGGGAAATCTGTAAATTTTTCAATTTTTGAAACATTCTTGAAACAGTTTAGTTTTTCCCCTTAGTAAATTTTTGAAGGAAAATACATGTGATACTTGTTGGAGGCATGCAATGAGGGGTGTTAAGTTTGAAATTACAAGTCGCTATTATAACTATGTCAAAACGATAAATATTTAGGATGATTGTTATTTTTTTTCCATACTGCTTTATATTTAATTTCATAATTTCACATTTAATAAAAATAATAAGTGTCAAGTGTGCTGTCAATAAATATCATTTCGTAATTTCATATTTTATATTACTGCAAGTGTGTTTTTTCATAAAAGAATTTAATTGAGGAGGAAATCTGTAAATTTTCAAATTTATAGGAAAAAATGTTACAAATTAAAATTCGGGAGATTTTTTGTAATAAACCTAAAATTCGAAAGACGAAAAGTGAAATTTGTTGAAAGATAACATTTTTAAAAACATTTATAATAAATAACATATTTACAGTTATATACAAATATTTACGATGAAATTATCTTTCTTTTTATGAAATAAAATTATCTTAAAAATATTTTAATATATATAGTTTTTGAGAAATATAAAATAATTTAATATATGACATTTATCATAAATATATATTTTTTAAAAATGGCAGGCAAAGGTTGTCAGGATTATGAATTAGTTTACGCGTGGAAACACGTCCGTATTCCGGGTACCGGTCCAATTTGACTCAAAAACAAAAAAGGTCAAAAAAACCGCCCTTTCCTCTCAGACACCCAACCTGATCAAGGCCCTCAGCCATTTTCCTCCTCAGGCCCACCTCTCTATATAAACCATCAGAACCTTCCCCAAAATAGAAGTTTTTATTTATTTTTTTTTTCATTTTTTTAATTTTTCTGTTTTTTCTTCTCAATTTTCCTTTTTGTCTTTGGTCGTTTCTCGCAAAACGAAATCAGAAACAGGTATTTTGTTCTCTCTCCTTCTCGTTCATACCGATTTTGTTTTTGGTTTTTTTTTTTTTTTTTTGTAGTTTTTTGGATAGATCTTAGATGATTTGATGGACGCGAAATTCAGATTATAAAAAAAAAATTATTGATTCTATGGAAGATTTGATCTCATCGGGCTTGATAGTTTGTTAGTTGGCTAGAAACCGTAGGAAAGTTGGAAATTTGGAATCTGGTTTTGTTGCAAATTCGTTCCGTCTCTCTTTCTTTTATTTATTTATTTTTTCACGCTTTTTAAACGAATATTTTCTTTTGGTTTTTGATACCAAATGATCCCGATCTCAATTTTAATTTCTTGGCATATTCTTGATTTTCATTTTACTGCTTAATTTTTTATTTACTAAATGGAATTAATCTGAAGTCTTTTTTTTTTTTTTTTGGGCTTGAATTGCAAAATTTCGCTAGTTTCTTTTTATTCCTTTCGCATGTGATTCGAAGAACACGAAATTTGAAGAAACGAGTTTGATTATAGGTTTTCCTTATGATTTCCCCAATTTTCCATTCATGTCTGTTTTAGTTTGCATGTTCTTCTGGATTTTGAATTGTGTTATGATGTGCAGGGGAATTGATAATAGTAATATGTTAGAACAATTGCTGATATTTACAAGAGGAGGGTTAATCCTCTGGACGTGTAAGGAACTTGGGAATGCTCTAAAAGGGTCTCCAATTGACACCTTGATCCGATCATGTCTTTTGGAGGAGCGCTCTGGTGCAGCATCTTACAACTATGATGCCCCAGGAGCTGCATACACCCTCAAATGGACCTTCCACAACGAACTCGGTCTCGTCTTTGTTGCCGTCTATCAGCGAATCCTCCATCTCTTGTATGTGGATGATCTGTTGTCCATGGTGAAGCGTGAGTTTTCGGAGATTTATGATCCTAAACGGACGGTCTACAATGATTTTGATGAAACTTTTAGACAACTTAGGATGGAGGCCGAGGCTCGTGCCGAAGACTTGAAGAAATCGAAGCCAGTGGGGAAGCCTCTGGCTGGTTACAAAAAGCAAGGGCAGGTGCAAAATGCTGGAGCTGAGGAGGAAATAAGAAAAAAGGAGATCGCGGTTTGGGAAGCGATGGGGTGATGGTGATGGTGCGAAAGGGCGTAAATTGAGAATGGTCTCTCCAATGGTAATTACGTTGACTCGGAAGAGCCTAAGGTGAATGGTCTCTTCAATGGGAAAGAAAACACTAGCTCCAATATTGGGGCTTTTGATGTAAATAAGCTCCATAAGCTTAGAAGTAAAGGTGGGAAGAAAACTGATACTGTTGTAAGTAAAGGCGCCCCTAAGGCGGAGCCCAAGAAAAAGATAACAAAGAAGAATAGAGTTTGGGACGATTCACCTCCCGAGACGAAGTTGGATTTCACAGATCCTGTGGGTGAGAATGGGGACAATATCGTAGAGGTTGTGGCAGCAGATCAAGGTGAAAGTATGATGGACAAAGAAGAGAATTTTAGCAGTGAAAGCGAGGATGAAGAGGAGGAAGAAGTGGGGAAGGACAGCAAGCCCGAAGCTAAGAAGAAAGGGTGGTTTTCTTCTATGTTCCAGAGGTAGAATTGTTATCTCACATCCGGTTCTTTATAGTAAAAATTGCAGTTTTTAGTTATTTTGTCTAGTGGATAAGCACCCACATTGTGTCATTTTACTGATATTGCATAGTTGAATGGAGGTTTTATTTAGGTTTTTAGATTCTTGTGTCATTAATTTTCGACTTTCTTTTTCTTTTTCCTCTCCTTGCATTACAGTATTGCTGGCAAGGCGAATTTGGACAAGTCAGACTTGGAACCTGCTTTGAAAGCTCTTAAGGACAGGCTCATGACCAAGAATGTGGTATGCTCGTCTGTTCTCTATGCACTATTTTCTTCGCTTTTATGTTTTCCAATTAGTTCTCTGCAATTTAATCCAACGAAGGCAGCTAATAGAGTTGTGTTGTGGTATGTCATAGGCTGAGGAGATAGCTGAGAAACTTTGTGAATCGTTGCTGCAAGTCTTGAAGGTAAAAAGTTGGCTTCATTTACAAGGATTTCTTCGACCGTGCAGGTTTGTCAGTTACTCCAATAAATGGCGTTCCTGTTTCTTTTTTCTGTTTTCCCCCCCCACTTTCTTATCAAGGCTAATGTTTGGTTGAAAACCGACTGCAGGCAGCTATGGAAGAAGCTCTTGTTCGCATTTTGACTCCTAGGCGCTCTATTGATATTTTAAGAGATGTCCATGCCGCCAAGGAGCAAAGGAAACCATACGTTGTTGTTTTCGTCGGCGTTAATGGAGTTGGAAAATCAACCAACTTGGCTAAGGTTTACTTGCTATCCTTTTCCTACATTGGCACATGCATAATTGGACGTACACATTTTAAGCTGATAGTTATTGGCTTATTGGCAATTTGCAGGTGCTTACTGGCTGCTGCAGCACAAGGTAGTGTCACGATGGCTGCTTGTGATACATTCCGTTCTGGAGCTGTTGAGCAGCTGCGAACTCATGCACGCAGACTTCAGGTATGAGACAGTCTTTATAGAACCCCTATTCACATACTTTTATGGCTTTTATTCACACGCGTGACAGTTTTGCATTCTGGGCAGTGATGATTAACTTGTAATTAACTTCTATTTTAGATCCCGATATTCGAAAAGGGCTACGAAAAAGATCCTGCAATTGTGGCAAAGGAAGCAATCCAAGAAGCTACACGCAATGGTTCTGATGTGGTTCTTGTTGATACAGCTGGTAGAATGCAGGTAAAGTTATTTAAATCATTTTACAGTGGTTTAGCAACAACTTTGTGATGGAGGCATTAAAATCTTAATCCCGAAAAATTCTATTTGGCGACTTTTATTCTTAACCGTGATGTACTTGTGCTTTTCAGGATAATGAACCACTAATGAGGGCACTCTCAAAGCTCATCTACCTCAACAATCCTGATCTGGTCTTGTTTGTTGGAGAGGCACTGGTTGGAAATGATGCCGTCGATCAGCTTTCAAAGTTCAATCAGGTTTGAGCTCGCTTAAATTCATCATCTGTTTCCGTTGCCCCATATTTACAACGCTGAGTTACTGAGAACTTTGCCTTCTCTCCGCAGAAATTAGCGGACCTGTCAACTTCGCCAAACCCCAGGCTTATAGATGGAATACTGCTCACAAAGTTCGATACTATCGATGACAAGGTAGACTCGCTCTTCTTACGCCCTGTAACGGTTTGTGGTGCTTCAATTGTTCGAAACATTTGACGTTAACCGAATTGATTTTCGTAGGTTGGAGCCGCACTCTCCATGGTCTACATTTCCGGAGCTCCCGTCATGTTTGTCGGCTGCGGGCAGTCGTATACGGACCTGAAGAAGCTCAACGTGAAGTCGATAGTCAAGACACTCCTCAAGTGATGAATCTCTCTAGTTTGGTTTGGTTTTCACATGTACGCTATTCACTCTTTTCTGGACAATGCTGCTTTGTTTGTTGTCAAACCTCTATGTTGTTAATTTTTTTTTTTTTAATCCCTTTGATGACCCCATAAGCGTCTTGTTGGAGATGAATCAGTCCTTTTGCGGCTGTAAATTATGTTAGATTTTTTAAATTTGTTATACCTTTTTTCTTTAATCTCCCCTTGAACAAATGCACACACCCACCATTAGTTTGTGAAATGCAGATCACGGTTCTATAATCAATCAAATTCGCAAGTAATCGTATATCTTTGTTTCATAAGGATGACATCGGGTCACCAAACCCGACTTTTAAAACCATCTCTATTCCCATTCTCATCCCCACCTTAGGGCGGGGGTCAAGCGCAGGGATACCCAATTGAAGTAGTCTTTCTCATACTAACTTCATTCCCTGATGATATAATTATGCATGTTGAAGATTATTTAATATATTTTTTTAATTACACAACAACAAAGAAATAACACAAATTAATTATATTAGCTAAATAAGAGCCAATAATCCTTTTTTTTTTTTTTGGTTTTAGAAATGACACATATGAAAAGTTTTATCATGAATATAATGAATTGTCAAGTGTTTCAATTCTGTAAATTTGTAAAATTAAAATGATTATTTTATTTTATTTTTTTTTTACCCCTAATAAGTAATTTTTAGTTTCATGATATTTTTTTAACTTTTTTTTTTAATGATGGAATCATTTTTCTTTTTTTTTATTAATTTAAAAAAAATTAAAGGGAGATTTAAATTCTACACCTTTTGATAAATTAGATGAATATTATATTAAATTATGTCTGTTATCATCATTAATGCTTTGAACATGTTGGCAAAAGTCGGAAAATGCAAAAAACTTTCATGGCAAGAGTAAATGGCCGACAAAGTTATTTGATCTTATCTAAAGATTATAAGTTGATGCTGAGTCATTATTTATTGTATGTGGCACTTGTAACCAAAAATAGTTAGTGGGTCGAACCAAATGAATATGCGATCAAGCCGACAAAATCTTGCAAAGTTCCAGCCTAAAAATTATAATAATTAAATAATATAAACTACACTTGGAGATTAGTCTCAATTGTCCTAATGTAGTTAGGATTCATAAATTAGATGACACTATCAATTAGAATACTAGGTATATGATACATATACATGGTAAGAAGTTACCACGCTAATATAAATGATAACGGTGATTAACAAATAATTCAAAATTGAAATTTAACCTAATTTAATATGGTTTTATACAAAATGAGAGAGTATCAAATTACTATAAAGAGTTTCTAGGATGCCTAAAGGTACTTAGAATATCTTATATTTTTATTGTCCCCGGATTATAGACCAAAATCTTTTGTTCATCAAGTTTTCAAATGTCTTAAAACGAGTCCTTTTATCTATCAGGTTGTCCCAAATTAATCATTTTGTCCATCCGACTATTAAATTAATCTTGATGGAGAAAGACATGCGAGGGCCATGAACTTTTTAGTGGGGGTTAATTTTTGTTATTTGACATGTTATGAAACGCCTACTAAGAATGAAATCACATATATATATTTTTTAGTCGAGATTATAATAATTGTAAGGGAAGAATGACTCATTTAGATAATTTAATATATTCGAAACTCGTTCTGTGACATTTTTAAAGTCAATGACCAAAATAAGATTTGGCTTATAGCTCTGAGACTAAAAATGAAAATTTCCCTTCTACACTACGCTCTTTTATGAAAGTCAATATATTTGTGAAAAATCGATATTATGAAAATTTATGTAGAAATTTCTGCAGAAAAATTATTGCACTTCTCTTTCAATATCAGTAGTGCCATAATACGAAATTTTTTGTAAAATATTGATTTCGGAAATGTTGATTTTCAAAACCCCGTTTGTGTCTGTGTTAACATTAACAAATATCACATATTAGGGAGTGTAAGTAAAGTAGTACCTCTTCGAAGGGCTAGTATTTCAATCGCTAATAGTGGAACACTAAAAGTGTTCTTATCAAGAATGCATGTTGTAAATGTTTTAAGTGATCTTAATTATTAGGGGTTTTTTTTTTTCTTTTTTTTTTTTATCGCAACAAAATTCTCATACGAGGAAAAGAAATTGTTTGGAAGATTGGACACGAGAAAAGGAGATTGCTCAATAAAAATATATTCACTCAAAGTCTAATCTGCATGCCACGGTTTATTGAAAGGGTTACTTCATAAGCATTCCTATCACCAATCGTTTGAAGTCTTGCATTTATATTTGATTTATGTACACTCCGACTCACCTAAATTCGGTTGTCCAACATTTTTTTAACTTAGAAGGCTCATCGGTCGCTTTTATGTTAAAAATAGATAGCCTTCTGATATAACAAGTAAAAGTTTTTTGCTACAAGAACTTTAGCAAACAAATTTCGAGCTTATTTGATAGGTGCAAAGGTCACGGTTTTCACAGACCATTCGGCCATCACTACTTAGTAGAGAAAAAGGATGTAAAGCTAAGGCTATTAGATGGGTGCTTCTGCTTCAAGAATTTGACCTAGAATCAAAGATAGGAAAGGAACAAAGAACCAATGGCTGATCATTTGTCTCGGTTGGAGAAAGTTGAGAAGGGCATGGATTCAGGGTTATTAATGAGGTGTTTTCGGATGAGCATGTTTGGTTGTCACTAAAGCAAATACTACATTGCCTTGGTATGTTGATTTAGTAAATTACTTAGTAAGTGGGCTGTTACCTCCTTATTTGATGGTCAACAAAAGAAGAAGTTTTTGCATGAGTGAAATTTTACTTCCAGGATGAGCCTAACTTATTCAGAAAATGTGCTAATCAGATTTTGCGACGGTGTATCCCAAGGAGGGAATCGAACAGGTGCTGTAACACTGCCATGATTCCCCGTATGGAGGGCATTTTCAAAGTGACAAGACTGCAACAAAAGTCTTGCAATCTGGCTTTTATTGGCCAAGCTTGTTTCGAGATGCTCAGAATTTTGTGCTATAGTATGAAAGATGTCAACGAGGTGGTAGTATCTCAAGACGACATGAAATGCCACTAACCACATTCTTAAGGTAGAGTTGTTTGATGTGTGGGGAATAGACTTTATGGGTCATTTTATGCCTTCTTTTGACAATTTATACATACTAGTGGCAGTTGATTGATTTTAAGGTTTTTTTTTTATTTTAATTTTATCACGGTATTTAATACTAACGATGAACCACTTGAAAGAAAGAACAAATAGACCTCAAGCAATGCAAAATCATATCTACAATTTCGTGTGAAAATAATAAAACATTCAAGATTTATTTTTTAGAACTTTCCGAAAAAAAGTTATTCAACAACCAGCATGGTAATTTTTGAAGTAAAACTTGGGTTGGCAGCTGATTTGGCGCCAACTTGGTATCTTTTTTTTTTTTTTTTTAAAAAAATCTGATGGTGGCCTCATTATTTTCCTCATTTTTTGTTTTTAAAATTCACGTAGATAAAGATACTTCCTAATTGATAGGAAATTGAAACTTCCGACCTTTCAGTTGATGAGATTTAAATTACCTAGTTGATGAGATTCTAAAATACCTGTTGTGCTAACTTATCAATCCGGATATGTTTGCTGTCTATTTGGTTAAATGGCTGCCAATTTGACTGCCAAGTTAAAAACTTGTAGGACCCAGTAAGTTTGCCTCTTGTAGCCTTGGGATTAAAATATACAACTAAAATGTGGAAGAAAAACTTGGGCTTCACGAAATGAAAACCACCTTACTCTTTTCTTTGCTCGAGACCAATTCCAAGCCCCTTTAACTCTATCATCTCTTCTAATCTTTGCAATTCAGACAATAAGAATTATGTGGTGACGGTTGTTCTCTCCATCAACTATTATTGAGGTAAAAAGTAAAAACTACTAAATTCCTAATTTAAGGTTTTTTTTTTTTTTTTTAATCTGAACTAGAAAAAATTTAGAGTTTATCCTTTTTTTTTTTTTTTTTAAAATTGTCTTATAATTTTGTTGGAGTTTTGGTTGAAAATTGGCATGGTTTTTGACTCATTGGATGCTCTCTTTATGTCAGGAAGCCAGAAGGTTTTGGAGTAAAGAAAAAAAGCAACCGTCCTTCACCAAATGGAAAATTGAAATATGTTTGCTTATCATGTTCTCGGGCTTGAATGACTTTAGTGTTATGTTAATTTGTGGACTCTTAACCTTTTTTTTTTTTTTTTTAAATAATTTTCACTTTCTCCTCCTCTTATTTCTTGTATTTATTTAGTCTTTCCATAACAGTTTTTTGTTTTCCTCAAACTTAAACATGTCTATGTGGAATATATAGAAGAAAATGAAGAAAAAATAGTTTCGGTATATTTTTTCTTTTCCTTCCACAGATCTCCAAATTCCTCCTTTTCTTTTCTCTTTTTTCTTTTATTTCTTTTTTCATTATTTCTTTTCTCTTTTCTCTATTCTCTTTTTTTCTTTTATTTCTTTTATTATTAAAAACTGTGGACACCGTTACTGTCAAAATCAATATATAATCAATCCTCATAAGGCAAATTCTGCAGGCGACCTACTTCAAAAGGAAATAGAAGGTAAGAAACTACTAAATATCAAAATAGTATTTATTTAAATTTAATTGTTTTTTCATTGAATGTTAACTTATATCAAAATATATTGTTTTCTATTTGTCATGGTCACAGACCAAAAAGAAAAATTATGTCTCTTGTTATGAATATTATTGTTACAAATTACAAATTCGATCTTCAGATAAATATATGATATTAAATTATTGTCGTATTTTTCAACAATATCTTGTAGACATTTATGTTAGACTAGAAACTCAAAGATTAGATTTCTTTAGAAACAAACAAAATCAAATTCATAGTAATCCTAATTGGTACGAAATTAAACAAGAATTAGAAACATGTGAAGAGGTTCAAAATACAACTGATTTAGTTAGTCGAATATTTAAGGCAAAACTAGAGGAATTAAAAATTGCATTATTTAAAAAATAAATATTTGGAGCTATAGCATCATATGTATATGTGATTGAATTTCAAAAAAGAGGACTTCCGCATGCGCATTTTTTAATAATTTAAAAAAACAATTCCAAAATTATTACGCCAGAGGCTTTTGATAGAATTGTAGCAATATAAATATTTCTTTTTAACTATATTTTATCATTGTATATATTTTCACACATCATCAACGTATATCAAATTGCACGCGCATAGCGCATGCCTCCACCCTAGTATTGTAAAATGTTTTTAAACTTTTGGAGTTTTGTTTTTTGTTTTTCTTATATAGTTTTGGATAAAATAACCTTTACTAAAAAAAAAAAAAAAAAGAAACAAAAATTATTTTTTCCGTGTTTCATTTCAAAATTTAGTTTATATTTGAGTAATTGATGTAAATAGTCATGAATTCTTTACAAGATGACAGTTTAATCTTTGTTTTATTTTTTAATTTGGCCGAATTGACCATGAATCTTAAAATATTGACATTATAATCCTTTCCGTCCAAAATCATTAAATTTCTAACGGAATCAGTAATTGAGAGGTGGGGAAGGGGCAGCATGGATCTGACGCGGGGTGGAGTGGGATTGTCGCCAGCGACGATTCTCTCTCTTTCTCTTATATGGAGGGTGTTTACCTACAAATCATGTACTTTTTAGTTCAAATATTTGTAAATTCTCAAGCACTTTTATTAGTTAATGCAGGATTTATAAATAAAAAGTGGATTTAGATGAAAATGTAGCAAAATGGGATTTTTTTTGGAACTAATTGGAAAGAGTCGTGGGTAGAAGAAGCAAACCGAAGTATGCCGGATCAAAGAAGACCCAAAAAGATTATCCTAAAGGCACCAAAAAGAAGAATTAGAGAAGCAAGAAGCGAGTTGTAGCGTGCCAAAAAAGTGCTGTAGCGCGGCTGCCGGGCCAGAGAGAGCCTGACTGCAAGCTGCAGAGGATAAAAGGCCCATTGCAGCCCACTCCAACCAGCATATGTGCACTGCAGCGAGCCTTTCATCCGCTGCAGCGGCCTCCTGAGATACTCCATTAGCCTTATATGCATTGCGGCGGGAAAAAAGCCGTTGCAATACCGCACAAAGTGAAAACCTAATTTTGAGGCAAAATGTGATGGTTTTGGAGGCTAAATAGGAAAACTAGCTAGAATCTGTGGAGAGCTTTTAGAGACCCAAAAATTCGAGGGATTCAGGCAAAACTGATGCTTCCAACAATGTTTGTCATTTCATGATTCTATAGTTAATACCCCAAACTGATGCTTCAAAGAGTGTTAGATGTATTTTTTCATAAAAATTTAATTGAGAGAGGAAAACTCACAAACTTTTCCAAAGTTCAGGGGGAAAAAAGTTACAAATTGAACCTCGGGAGGCATTTTGTGACAAGGCCTTGCAAACCCGGCCACACATTGCCACCGAGCGAGATCGCAAGCTCCCTCCGGTCTTTTGTCAGATATGGTAATTTGTTAGGTTAGTGGGGAAGAGAAAAGAGAAATTGTCAAATGGGTAGAATTTTTAGTTTGCTTGTTGGTTGATTTGCTATAATTTTGCAGGAGAGACCAGAGAGTGAGGACGAAGAACGATAGGGAGGATTTTTTTTTTTTTTTTTCAGTTCTGAAAAATGGTTTAGTTGATATATTAGGGGTAGAATAGTCTTTTTAACTTAACTTCTGAATCTTTGACGGAAAAATCTTTGACGGAAAACTAGAAGTTTTTTAATGTCCGTCGTTAAAAATGACTAATTTATACCTTTTTTAAGAGTTCAGGGACCAACAATCAAAAAAAGAAGTTTGAGGACCAATCAGTACCCTCATTAAAAGTTCAGGGACTATTTTAGTAATTTATCCTAAATAAAAAAAGTTTGCAACCAATAGATAAGTAATAATGGTTACAGGTATAACCTAATAATAATTTTACATTATAATTGGCAAAATTTGAACCTCCACATCCAAAAAAAGAAAAAAAAAAACTAGATAATTTTATTAGATTTTATAAATGCTCATGTAGGTATGTTATAAATTTCAGAATGGGTAAGAGGTCCTTCATTAGGAAAGTACATGAGGTTTCCTATAATAGGACAGAAGTTAAGAGAGAGTATAGGGAAACAAGTGAATTATATGGGACAAAATACATACAGAAAACTTACGTTTGTTTTTGCCTAAGTTAATATTTATTTTATTAATTAGTTTTTGACTAAAAAATAAAGGGATTTCAATAGTAGAATTTTTGATAGAGTGAGATATAAAATTACAATTAGACGCTTGTTAATATTAGTTGATGCCATGCCACTATCAAATAATTTATCAAAATTTGAGTTGGCCAAACTGAAATAACAAACTCTGTACAATTTGCCATGGAAATGGTGCATGGTTGATTTGAACTATTATACATTGCATTAGTTAATTTTGAAAAATACACACACACACACAAAACATACATACATACACACACACATATATATATATATATATATATATATGCATGTTTTTACTTGTCTTTGCATTCCAACGTTACAGCCTTATTTTCAATTTCTTCAAGTTGGATAAATATTAATGAAATTAAGCACTTGTCTTTCACATATATATACTACCCTCACTCTCAATAAGTGAGACCCACTTCCCTGAGTATGAGAAGAAATATGTGGGTCTTTAACTCAGTCTCTTTCAGTCGTCAACCAAGACCTCACCCTAAACATCACCAACCCAATTCTACTACAGCTTAAGCTGGAACGGAGGTCTTACAGGAATTCCACAGGATCGAACCTTGGTGGACAAAGAAAGAGGTTAAGAAACACGTCATCCCTCTTTACCAATCCATCCACCCGTGTGGGTGTATACACTACCACCCCTTAATAAGTGTGTAATTACTATATATATACAATCCTTGAAAGAGTCACTTTATGCTTTCAAACATGCAAAATGCACGTTTTATTTTTCTGTTTTTTCTTTTGAAAATTAAGGGTGAATTGTACATTAGAATAATCTCACTAACCATGGTAAAATATAGTAAAATAATAAAATATTTTACAAATGGAAAAAATTAAAATCACTATAACTAGTACGTAATTTTGTAGCATACAACGAGAAAATCATTATAAATATTACCGACAAAATATTGTAATCCTAGTAAGATCGTAACAAAGTGAATTGTTATATTTTAGGGGTTAAAAACAAACTCATTTCCGTACCTATCAAAATTTAAAAGGTTAATTTCCAAGGAAAAGAAATCCAGAAGATAAAAAACAAAATTGAAGGGTTATTACACCTAGCGGAAATTGAAGAGACATTTTCACATTCAAACTATATGAGTGATTTTAATTTACAGCCAAGGGCCACCCAAATCTCAAGACTAATCCAAATACCTGGTTTCCGACACGTGGCGTTCATCTCTTGGTTCGGGGTACTACGAAGCGGTCTCCGGACCTAAGCCCCTAAAACAAAACCTAATGGCTATAAAATGACACCATTTGATAAGCTCAAAACTATCTACTGTCTCACAAATATAAGAGTTTGTCACATTTTTCGTTACTAATCATCTTTCATCTAAACCTATGGCTTGCCCTAGAATCATAATTCCCATTTTGGCCCTGGTTTTTCTGTTCTTCACTTTCTCAGAAGCTGTGGAAATTCTGGTTGGAGGAAAAGAAAATTCATGGAATACTATTCCATCAAATTCCTCGGAAAGAACTTATTTTGATGAATGGGCCAAAGACTTGGCGATATTCTCAGTAATTGTCATCTAATTATTACTTCCTCCTCACTTGATCAACTTCTAAATATTAGTTTCATAACTGCTTTTTTTTTTTTTTTTAACTAATTGCATTGTTCTAATATTAATGCATGTTTTGCCCATCAAATTTTATCTCATCTCAGTGGATAAAAAGTTGCATATATATTGTTTACTTGTTTGCTTTTTGTAAAAATTTACAATAGAACCTGCAGTTTTATCTTATCAGTAGGCACTGCAGTTTTAGTTATTGGATCAATTTTTCACCGATATGATCAAAAACTTAAAGCAATTATATGTGTCAAGATGTAAATTTTTAATATCGACACTCATAGATCAAATCATTAAAAAGTTAATCTAATGATTAAAATAATAGTATCTATAGATTTTGTAAAACCTTTTCTTTTAGTGTTCATATAACTTTTTTTTTTCTTCTGAACATTTTTTTTTTCTTTTCCACCCATGGCTATTCAAGCTTTTGGAGTTTCTACTTGTATGGATCTTGAAAACATGATATGCTAATAGAGTAATTCTTCTTTTTCTTTTATGATTTCATCTTTTAAGAGAACTAATATTCGGAAAAATTATCTCTTTAAGAAACAAAAATAACAAATAAATAATTATAGCATCATGTATGTTATGATCTCATATCTTTTTCACATTATTTGTACCTTGCAGTTTACCAAATCCCATGCAAGAAAACTTTACCATAATTTTCTTTTTTTTTTTTCCCCCTTCTACCTTTCTCAAAGTTTTAGCAATATCAAAAAAGCCTTGGCTCTTCTCTCATTATTTCTTCTTCTATTTTACAAAACAGTATTCAAGTTCAACCCTAAAAAGGACTGAGTGCTACGAGTTACGGAGAAGAAAGCTACAACACATCGAAGCCAATCGAAAGATACGGGAACAAGAAGACTCTGATCGAGTTGGATCAGTTCAAGCCATTTTATTTCATCAGCGGCACAGAGGGCACTGTGAGAAGGGCCAGGAGCTATTAGCTAATGTCGCGTATCACAGGCGTGACGTGGAGTTGTTGACTGGGGCACGGTGGTGGCACCAACCCCAGACGGGCAAGGTATCGGTGCCATCAGATCAATGAAGGTGGGATTTGCGGTGGTGATAGGCAGTTTGGCGGGATTTCAAGGGAGAATTGTGAAAGCAATATGGGAGTTTCGAAGTTTGATTTCTTGTTTTGTTTTGCTGTTGTTGGCGTTGTTTGGTTTTCATTTTTCATTTCTGCTGCAACTTTCGGGGTTTGATTTCGGTATATGGGGAATTTGAGTTATATTGCATGCATGTGATTTCAGGGACTTTAACGGACTAAATAATTTAGGGTCAGTGATTCTGTGTTTGTATTGTCATTATTTCAAACCGCAAATCATATGATATTACCTCAATTTTTCGAGGACGTTTGGATTCTTGTTTCGCATCATAAAACTAGTGATGGTTCAAGAACGTTTTATCAAGATCGCAAAATATTTACAAAACATTAGAATTTTCGCAGCCTATTCTGAGAATTCAGTAGAAAACTCCCTACGGATCAAGGACTCCTATAGCTTTCGCTAGAAAAGCAGCAGAACAACCTAGCACTTCTTCCATAAATATTACAAAGTTCCTTAAGATGATATCGAAAACCCTGAAAATTTCTGAACAGATCAAGCAATCTCCTTAAGGTTATGATCTGCTTAGGATTTTCGACACTTCTCGTTGTTCAAAGAACACTCTAACGGAGACTAAAGTCTGCAAGTGAACCTTTTCCATGGTTTACAGACTATCGAAGCATTTCTAAATTCGATAGATATATCTTAGTTCCCTAAGGATCATAAGATTCCCCTGAAGACTTGCAAAAAGACTATATCTAGCACTTGCCTATAAATATCTCGAGTTCCTTAGATATATTTCGTCTCCCAATTCGCTGTTAAGCTATTCAGAACCACCCCTAGATATACGACACTTGTGAAATTCATAGACATATTATGTAAATGACTTCTTCCTATAAACAATTGAGAAATCCTCATTCGGGAACCAACCGAGAAATTCAAGAATCCAAACATACAATCCTCTCTTGGCCAAATCCAAACAGAATTTGCCCATTCACCCAAATTATTTTCCCTTGTTCTTTCTCTTCGCCACTTTCCTTGAACTTTGGTAAACATTGGAAGCATGGAAACTACAACGGCTAAGGGTCACAAGGTCGCTTTATGAATGAAAGAATCCTGACATCAGGCACACCTTTCTAGTCTATTTATGTACTTTAATCAAGTGAATGCTTAGCCATAAGCAAGCTTAAGTGTAATTTGTACCATTTTGATCTAAAACCCTGACCCCTAAGCCGCAAAAGGTTCATCCCGAAATGTTAGACTCGTTTGTTTCTGACTAAGAAATTCTTGAAAAAAAAAAACAAAACAAAACAAAAAAAAAAAAAGAAAAGCCAAGGATTTCACAAAATGAAGCACATAAACAAACTAAACATTACTAATTTCACTATTTTTTTATAAAAAAATCCAAATTCAAATAGTGCCAAGAAAAACTAGAGTTGCCAATCAATGCCAAATTTCATGGTTATGATGGAATTTCAATGACCAATCCGCCATTCAGTCCTTCTAATTCAGGGGGAAAAACAAAACAAAACAAAAAAAAAGGAAACATGGTTCCCTAGTTCAACCGCAATGGACCCACTCTAGTGGGAGATATCTTACTATCTTTCTACTGTTGTTTAACTTCAGCTTTCTTCTTCTGCCACAGCCTGTCAAGAGCACTGTCAGCATCTCCCTGCAGAAAAAAGAAAAAGAAAATGGCAAAATTGTCAACCTGAATTATGTAGCGGTGTAGCTGGAAAATTTTTCAATAGGGCACCGCGAAACAATTATAGATTTTTATTTTCAATGAGGACATATATATATATATATATATATATATATCAAGTTTCAAACGAAGGCACACTAATTTTTTTATTTATTTTTTTTTTATAGAGTGTGAGTGGGGGTACAACTGAAATATTTCAAAAGTTTCTCAAACAGAAGATGACACAAAAAATACACACACATATATATGGGATCAAGTGAGGCATAAGAACTATAGAAAAACTCAAGGAGAGAAACTAGTTAAACTTATAAAATCGTATAGAAAATTTTCCAACTTCCAAGCACCTAATCAAGACCAGAAACTACCTTCCCAGATTTCCCAACATAAAGCATAACTTCACTCCAATAAGACATACAAATTGCCAAAAATTAATTCGTTTCCAAACTTTTACTACATCAATACATTAGACAGTCTTGAAGGGCATAATCTGAGAAACAGAAAAAAGTACAAGTGCCTTTATGAGAAATAAAAGAAAAAACACAAAGTTGAAGTGGGGGCAAACAAAACTAACCTGAGCGCGAACAAAACCACAAAGAGCAAAGGTGGAGAACTGGCCAGTGTAGACACCGTTCTCGTCTAAATGCCCGACATTAATCTGGACCGACGCATGGTCCTTCGAAGTGATCAGCCTGTTGGTTGCAGAGCTGCACCCACATACCACAATTAGCCAGAATGCACAACTCCAAAACTGTTATGTGTTTAACTTAGCTTGTTTCTGTTGTATGGCATTCAACACAACATAGTACGGATGCTTAAAAAATAATTTTTTTTAAAAAAAGTGTACCATTTTCTGGGAATGTAAAGCTCGGTGATAACTCCTTCTTCGTTCTGCATATTGGCGAGTGAATGATCAACTACTTCCTCAAGGATTTATGAAACCTATTCAAACCAACAAAATTATCATGATAGGAAAAAATAATGCACATATAGAACGAAGAAAAAGAAATAAAAACAAAAAGTCTCCAAAGAAAGAAAGAACCAGAAGTAACACAATTATTAAACACCCCACCAAAACCACAACACACCCAAAAAAAAAAAAAAAAAAAAAACCTACCAAATGGCTAAATATATAGGAGAGGTTTGTGACTGATAGGACACCAATTTTAAACACCGGATCAAGTGCATGTAAAGTATTTTATCCATTACATGAAATCAGAATCATAGCAGGTTAAAATAAAGCACGACAATTTAACTGAAGCTAACGAAGATCGGGCTAGAAACCATGTCCTGTCAGGTAAAGTACTTTTTTAATACTCTTTCATAGAAGTCTGCAAAAAATAATTATAAATACTCTTAACAATCAAGGTGACAATTTGATGCAGCAGAATAAAAGAGAATATATGAAGTTTATACTCCTTCGAAGAGTTAGGATAGACATACCCTAAAATAGCTCGAGAATTCGATAATGACAATAATGAAAACTGCACTGAGGTACAAATTTATAGGCTGATAAATCCTAGCCAATTTATGAATTCTAATTCAAACAAAGCAGTAAATAGAAAAATATCTTAACTGTAAAATAAATAATGCAGAATCCTTATACAAACTCGAACTAAACATGGATAACAACCAAATTAAAAAAGAAATTAAACACATATTCTCTAATTTTCCAACCCACATCGCAATCACTCAACAATGGAAGCAACAATAGAAAATTTTTCAAATTATATCCAAATTAAAAATCTACAAAAAGGGCTAGAGCTAACACAATTACGAACAAAAAGTTGATCAAAAATCAACCCTGTTCATTCAAATTCTACATTACAGAAGGGGGAAAAAAAAAACTTTCCAAAACTGGGATAAAAACCCTTTTCAAGACCCAATACATGAAACAAGTTCAAATTCTCAAATCTCCAAAAAAAAAAATTAATTAAGAGGTCAAAAATTTCCAAGCGAACAGACAGCTAAATACCGACATCATAGGATTGAAAAAACTGTTGTCTATTATCCAACAACATAAAAATTCCCGAAAAGAAACCAAAAAAATAAAAGTAAAAACCGGGTTAAGATGTTCTAACTGTGCAAAGACACGAGCTCAGTCAACAAGCAAAGCAATAACAGGAAAAAAAAAAATTATATATATATATATATAAATAGAACGAAAATTGTTAGATGTAATAAAGAGAGAGATTCAGAGAGGAACGTACGAACGAAATAGCAGGCGTGAAAGGAAGAATGGGAAAAGGACAAATCTTTACGGTGGAGCAGCGACGTTATAACCCAGACAACAGTTGACACTTGACACTGTAGTGCTGGGAATTCGGGCCGCCAGGCCCGGCCCGGCCCGAGCCCATCGGGCTATTGGAAAATTCGAGCCGGGCCGGTCCGGCCCGTTGAAAATTCGGACCTGGCCGGCCCGGTCCGAATTTTTGAAATATAAGCCTTGCCCGGCCCGCGGGTTTAGAGCGCGCCGGGCCGGGCCTAATTTTTTAAAATTTTATTTAATTTTATTTTTTATTTGTAATTTTTGAATAAATTTGTATATTTTTGATAATTTAATAATTTATCTTAATATTTTATCTTAGATAAAAAATAAAAAAATTTATACTTTGTTAAAAAAAATTTATTATACTATTTCTATTAATTTTTATATTTATATTTATATTATAATTGCTTAGTTTACATTTAATAATTATAATATTAGTTAGTTAGTTAACTTAACATTGTAATTAAACTTTTAATTTTAGTTGTTTAAGATTATAATTATTTATCAGTGTCTGCTTAGTAGTTAGTAGTTATTTTTTATTAAATATTACTAAATTGAAAAATAAATTAAGCACATAATAAAAATTATAAATTTTATTAAAAATAAGGATACAAAAAAGAAAATATAAAATTAAAATTTAAAATTTTATTGATGTCATGATTGCCCCATTAAAAACTTTACTAAGTAAAACGCATTGGGATAAAACCTCAGTAAAGAAAAAAGAGTGCAATCTTAATTCATATTTACAGTTTTACAATAAAATATATATATAATTTTTTTAATAAAAATTTTAAAAATAATAAAAATTTTAATAAATTAATATATATAAAATTTTAAATAACGGGTGGGCTGACCCGGCCCAACCCTCCGGACCTAAAAGGAGAGCCCGGCCCGCTCTTATTATCGGGCCGGGTTTTATCGAGCCGATAAAAGCCGGGCGGGGCCTAAATTACCGGCTGCGGGCCGGCCCGTTTGGCCAGGCCCAAATTCCCACCTCTACTTGACAGCTTAAACCCTCTGTGATTCCGTGTGCTCGGGTACAAGGTAGCCTTATGTTATCGCCCAATCAAATTTCAGGAGAAAAAATATGAAGATCTGTTTGGGGCATTATCTGGATTTCAAAATCTTAACTTTACATCAAAATTTCTATATTCTATTTTCAAAAAACTCAAACTTTAAAAATCCATAACTTTCTCATTTGAAATTAGAATAAGATGATTTTCTGTCAAAATGCTGGTAACGACGAAATGAACAAGATTAGATCCATTTTGCATATTTTTTCCGAACATATTTCAAATTTTTACTTAATTTTCTAAACAGTAATTATATCAAATAGCATATTTAAAATGTACTAATGAAAATTATAACATATATTTTAAAATGGTATAAATTATAACATATTTCAATTCATATTTTAATTTATTCCAATTTTGCCCTTTCCTCTTTTCAAATACACATTCCCCCCACTTCTCTGACCGGAGAGGACCTGCACCAGCAATGATGGAAAATCATGGCAGCGATGAGAATTGGAACCAGACGGCGGCGCGAAGAACCAAATCCCGCATGCGTGGAGAGCACAACTGGATGCCAACTACAAGATGAACACGATTGCGATGGGATCATGAGTTTTCTCTCCCCTCTAGGTCTAGCCTTTTGCTTCCGGTTTTCTACAGGCCGGTGACGAGAGGAGAGCTACCGCGACAGGATCACAAGACGAACGGCAAGGTGTGACGGAAACAAGGTAGGTTTTTCCTATGTTTATTTCTCAAGCAATCAACGTCCACACTGGGGCCTTAGGGTTTAAGTTTTGGTATTTTTGGGGCTGGTTTGTAATTATTTGGTTTGAGGGATTTGTTGTAAAATAATAAAATAATATATGGTTATTGGATTTGTAAAATTTACATGTATTTACCAATATATGTAAATGCTGACATTTTTATTCAAATTAGTAATGGAAACTTTCATATTTAAAATATTTACTAATAAATAATTGTCAACTATAAACTTGATAAAAATAGCAAATATTTAAATTGTCCATTTACATTTATTAGTAAATATTACTCGTAAAGATTTGATTTTTCTGGATAAGTTTATAATTTTTAAAACAACATAAATACTAGTAAATATTAAGATTTACTAGTAAATACTAAGATTTACCTAACAAATTTAAATAAATAATAATATAGATATCAATATATATTAGATTTATTTATTTACTATTAAAAATTTGATTTACTTGATAAATTAATAATTTTTAAAATAACGTAAATTAATAGTAAATACTAAGATATTTTAGTAAATATTTTTAATTTACTTGATAATTTTTGAAGCCTTGAAAATACTAGATTTACTAATATATATATATATATATATATATATTTTCATTCATTTTTTTTTTTGGTGAATATCACATTTCCCATAAAATACTTAAATTATATAGTAAATAAATTATTTGGAAATATATTTATTTACTTATTTTTTTCTTGATAAATAGAAAATTTGTTATTTGGAATTAAATAGATTTACCACCTATTTAAGCCCAAATTTTATTAAAAATTACAAATCCACCCCAAAGACCATATTACAAAAAGGTTTAGCCAAAGAAAACAAGAGCTCCATGGCAGTCGTCAGAGAAATCACAGCAAAGAGGATGGAGATCCGATATCGACGAAAACGAGGAGGAACAGTCGTGATTTTCCAACAAATTCCCTCCTAATTCCAGTGATTTTCCTTGCAAGCTTCGAATCCACGGTGAGATTGTCCTCTGATCGTGACTCCATGGCGAGATCATCATTTGATCTTGACTCCATCGTGAGATCATCATCTGATCTTGACTCCATTGTCTTCTGATCATGACTCCATGACGAGATCGTCCTCTGATCGTGACTCCATAGCAAAATCCTCCTCCGGATTGCGACTCCATGGTAAGATTTGTCATGCCCTACTTCGAATCTCGACTCCATGACCACTATCACACCTTCCTCTGGTTTGCAACTCCACGGCGACTGTTGCACCCTCCTCCAGTTTGCGACTCCACGGTGACCGTCACGCCATCCTTCGGTTCATGACTCCACAACGACTGACATAGGTAGTCTCGACGGAATTAACAGGGTTTCTAATTTGAGTGAGCTGAATGCGTCAGGGTTGGGTTGTTTGTGAGAGATTGTGGGGGTTTTGTTTGTGAGGGTATTTTGGAGAATTCCTATTTGAGTTTAATGATAATATGCTATTAAATTATGAAACTTAATAATTTGCTATTTTGGTCTTTCTCCCTTTTTCTATACACATAATTTTTTCAAAAGTTTTCATTCCAAATACACATTTTCAACCCTACTTTTAAAATATCATATCTAGATATTCCCCAAACGGACCCTTACTTTTAGCCATTGAATCCCATTTTCCCAAAAAATTAACAAATAAAAAAATGAAGCTTTTAGTTGCTGAATCCCTTTCTTGCAAAATATATATATATATATATATCTATATTATTATAATAAAATAGTCACAGATACAATCTAGCGGTAATTTCTCATCTGACTTTATCATGAGGTGCAGAAGTTTTTTAATAAATAAAGTAATAATAATATCAAATAATAATAAGAGATTTACATCTAAATAGCATTTTTTTCAAGAAGTTTTTTAATAAATAGCCGAAGTTTTTAAAAATTATTTAAAAGGCCATTTTCTAAAATGGTTAATCAATTTTCTTAAATGGTCAATCAGTAATTGACCACATAATTGTCAATCGGTGATTTATTTATGGTCAATCACTAAATTTCATAGTTAATCACTGATTAATCAAATTCGAAAAATGACAAATAGCCATTTTTCTAAATAAAAATAAAATAAAATTGGGCCATCCATTAGTTCAGGAGATTAAAAAAGATCATCAACTTAATTTTCCTAATAATAATAATAATAATAAAGAGTAAACTCTCAAAAACAATTTGAAAGAAAAAAAGTTTTTAGTGGGTATTAAGCATTGATGAACCCAAACTTGTCACCCTTTGATAATTTGTAGTCCAAACTTTTTATTTTTAATAATTTGACTTCTAAACTTTTTAATTATTATATATACCATATTTAGTTAATTTACATTCATTGAATATTGAATTTAGAAGATTTGTATTAGATTAAGATTTTTTTTTTTTGTCAGAAATAGGATTTTTAGTCTTTATATGGGACATACGTGTGCTTTACGTGACTAATTTAACAGAAAATCAATCCATATGGGATGCATTACAACAATTTTATAAATTCAAAGGTAAATTGTTAAAATTAGAATTTTAAAGGATAAATTGAAAAATGTGATAAATTTGAATGACATCAGTTTTAATTACTTTTGAAAACTAAAACAAAACATATAAAAGATTATTTTGCAACGTTGTCCCCAAAATTTTTACATTGTTGTATTTCGCACTTTGAACTTTTAATTTCAGTAATTTACCCCCTGAAATTAAAAAAAAAAAAAAAAAAGGTTAGAAACACATTAAATTTAATAACTATGTTAGCTTTAGTCAGAAATAAACCTCTGTCTTGGAAATGGTCATTAACCAAGAATACTCATCTTTGTATATGTTAGTCCAAATTTATTGGCTTTAAGGATTTTAATTAATTAAGTGCTGAATTATTTTCATAAATGTCCTTGAAGTATGCACGTTTTTCAATTTGTTCCTCTATCTTTCAAAGCCGTTGAAAATGTCCATGTAATAAAAGATAGCCCTCACCTTTAGAATTTTACTAATAAAGTTGTATTAAATACTTAGATGTGGGTTATCTTTCATCACATTATATTAGGACTAAACTACTAATACAGGGTTTGATTATTCTGAAACCTTAAATTTTAGAGAGTAAATATAATTTAGGAACTTTATTCAAATTATAATCTAGCATTCAAGCAATAAATAAAACAAATTAAAAAGATAAAAAGAGAAATAGAACTAATTACAAAAAAACAAAAAGAAAATTAAAAGACAAAATAAATAAACATAATTGTTCTTATTCGATTATAAACACATTATAATTTAGTTATAATCATAATTATTAATGGTAATCTTATATGACTCAAAACCATAATTACTATGAATAATTATTATCATTATTATTGGCAGAATTTCGTCTAATAGTAAATGAATGTTCTTAAAATAGAAAACTAGATCAAACGAAAAATAATGATCAAGAACATTAAGTATGAAAAAAAAAAAAAAAAACACAAGAACCTTAAGAACAATATAGAGAAAACCGGAGTCCAGTATAATTGCCTCAAGACTTTTGTATTGAAATTGTATCTTATCATTTTCCTCTCAATTCAAGAGAATTTATAATACATTAGGAATATAGAAGTTTAATTCTCCTATTAATTTGAGAGTTTATTCTCTCTTTAATTACAATGAACCATTCATATTCTGGTGATTTGATATGTAATAAATTTAAATGTTTAACGTCTTTGATATTAAATATAGATGATTGAGTTTCCTTTGTAAACTCCTATTAATTGTTGAACATTATCCTTTGTAGACGCTTAAACTTCTCCTTCTGACGTCCGATATAACATTAGGAAGACTCTTACTTGAGGGTTATCTCCTTTCTCATAAATAAGTAGACATCTACCTAGGTTGTCTCCTACCTTATAATTAAGTAGGTTCCTACCTAGGTTATCCCTATCTTATAATTAGATATGGTCCTACATATATTGACTTGAGTTGATGTTATTTTAAATAATTTTTACATAATGACAAAAATACCATCCAACAATTATTAGTAATGGATTTTGAGCTGAAAATTTTAGGATATTTTCTAGGGGTGACAATACATGTCACGACACGACGACACAACTCGAAAATGACACGAATTTCGTGGGTTCGGTTTGGGAAAAATAGGGACGGGTCAAATTTGGGTTACCAAAATTGACACAGGAAAAAACGGGTCGTGTTGGGGTTGGACCAGTAGAACCGAACACGACCCGTTTTTTGTGTGTCAATTTTGGGTCAAATGTCGTGTCAACTTCATATCAAATGTCGTGTTAATTCGTGTCAATTTCGGTCCAACCCGAATATGATCGGTTCCAACCTGAAATTCGTGTCAACTGTTCGGTAATTTGTGTCGCGGGTCAATTTCGTGTCGCGAGTCAATTTCATGTCACGGGTCAATTTCGTATCGCGGGTCAGGTTCGGTTTGTATCGTGTCAACCGTTACGGGTTGTGTCGTGGTTTCGAGTCATTTTCGTGTCACGGGTCGTGTTCGGTTGGGGAAGAAAAAATTCTCTAACACGACATCAATCCGACACGTGACACGAATTGTCACCCCTAATTTTCAACAATTTAATTCCACGAGATCTATCAAATCTGATGTGGTGGTATTATAAAAGAAAGTATTCAAATGTGATATTAGATTTGAAATAAAAATTTTAGAAGTGTATTACTGAAATTAAAAAGAAAGGAGATTGATGTAGGATTTTATTAGGATACTTTTAATTTTTTTAAATGATATTTTTTTTTCTTTAATTAATAATAATATGTAGATCCTAAAATCTGATGTATTTATACAAGAATTGAAAGTATTGGATAGTAATGTTAGGTTTGCAATAAAAATATTAGAAGTGTATTATTGATATTAAACTCTTTTTCAAATAATTAATTATTCGATAAAGGCAAGGCAAGGCGAGGATATACATCTCTTATCTTTCTCCTCCTTCCCCGTTTTATCTTTTTTTTTATTTTCTCTCTCTAAACCCCCTCTCTCCAGAGTCGTGCTCTCACTCAGTTCCTCTCTCGCTCTACAATCTCCATTTCCATCGATGAATTGACACAGGAGTTTTCACTGTAGGTCTCTCTCTCTCAATTTCACCAAGTGGAATCGTATACACACACACACACACACACATAATGAACTCAGAGCAAGTACCCTTTTGCCTAAACCGCATACCCATTTGTATAGACATCTAAATATCTATATCTAATCTATATATATATATATATAGAGAGAGAGAGAGAGGAGAGAGAGAGAGAGAGAGAGCAAGTAACCCTTTTGCCTAAACCGCATACCCATTTGTATAGACATCTAAATATCTATATTAATCTATATATATATATATATATATATATATTCACATATTGTTTTTCCTTGTCTTTCTCTGGTGTGTGTTAATTTCAGGTTCTGGGCATGTTTGTTTAAGCATGGAATGTGGTTCTTGTAGCTCCTCATTGGGGCAATGCCTTTGTTGTTGAGTGGCAAAGGAACGGTTTCTTCTCATAGAATGGTGGTGCCCTTTAGAGTTTCTTTCAAGCTTGGCCTGTGCCCTGGTCTTGGTTTCCTTAATTCTTTGCAGGTATTGCCTTTTTAAATTTCTGGGTTTTTGGTTTTTGCTGGAAATAACTACTTGATTGTTGATTAGAGAGTGATGCAAGAACTAGTCTCTCGAAAAAAAACTAGTGTTTAATTTATAGTTAAGTTGATGAGTGAACTGAGGTACAATGCATCCATATCAAGAGAATAGTAGTGGTTTAGAATGAAGTTTAAGGGCCCGTTTGGGCCATCAATTGGAATTGGAGCTCTGGAGGGGGTTTTTTAAATTGGAAATGAGTGAATATTTGGAAATGTGTGTCTGGAAATGTGAATTAAAAATAAATTGGGATATTTCAGCAGTTTAAAAACCTGAAATACGTTCAGAGAAAATAGGCAATATGAATATGGTTTTGTTCTTCTCGTCATTGTAAGCATTTAGAGTCAAGAATCAACTCATTTCGACTTTAATTCAGAAAGTTCTGTACTTTTAAAGGTTGAGTTTTATGAAAAATAGAAGATAGAGAAAACAAGACGTGGATCAAACTCCTTTTGAGGAAAAAAATAAAACACTAGTGAAGCTTTTTTATATTTTGCTTATAATGTCCTCCTTGTCTACATGATGGTATCTTTCAGTAGTTTGCTATGAGTTCTTAAATTGATAGATGTATCATCTGGCTTTATTTATTGTAATGATTTCTTTTTGTGTTTTAAGTAAAAATATATATATATATATATATATATATAAATTGGCCCACATTTTTAATTTAGTACTGTTTCTAGAACTACTGAGTTCGATTGGATTAATATTCATTTTGAGTCGTTGATGATGCAAGGACCATTTGGATTGGCCTTGATGAACTTTCAATTCATCTGAAAAGGAAGTATTTTCTGAGCCACATGTTTTGCAATTTTTTATTTTTATTATTTTATTATTTTATATCATTATTCACAACAACAGCTTAGCTTCTTGTTTTGGTGACTGCTGGATTGACCGTCAAACTTCCTCTAATTTTTATAATGTTGATATGATAGTACAACCGGAAACTTGAAATGACTTTGCTCATTTAAAATTATACCCGTCAAAGATTTTGAAATCCTAGTTCTTTTTTTTTTAATTAATCTTGATCACTGTATTCACTTGCAGCATTCTAACAACAAACTGACAGCACCATTGAAGTCCTCTTGTAAGCTGCCACCATCACGTGCATTGGTTATCCGGAGTGAACATCCTCAGAATACTGACTTGCCCCGGTACTATTCCAGAAAGGAGAAGAAACCCTTTCCAATACCGATAGTGGAGTTGAGGCGTGCTGCACGGGAGAGGGTCAAGAGGAACAAAGGCCGGCCTAGAAAGCCTGTTCCACCTCCCAAGAATGGCCTGGTTGTAAAGAGTATGATTCCGCTTGCCTATGACGTGTTTAATGCAAGAATAACATTGATCAACAATCTCAAGAAGCTCTTAAAGGTGGTACCTGTGCACGCTTGCAGGTAAATATTCTTTTGTGAATTGTATATAACATAAATGGCTGGACGGCTGTCAAGTTTCTCGTAAACGGCTGCCTTTGGCCGGTAGTATCTATGATTGTACTTTCCCAAGTTATCATTGTTCTCATACTGACTAAATTGGAGCACCGATTATCCCCAGTGATAAAAGAGGACTTGTTCATGTGGAGTGGACGAAGCTTCCTGAATTGGATGTTGTTATATTTGAATGCATGAAACATGTATGTATGCGGTTTCAACATATTCGTATAGTTAGCACAAGAATTTTATTCTTGCTAGGATTACCGGTGACAAGAGTTGCTAATAACAACTCAGGACTCATTCAGCAACTGCATAGTTGCATGTGTGCTTGCTCAAAGTGAAAGCTAGCAGGTTCTTAATGAGATTGGATTTCATGTAGGCATCCAATTTATCGGGTGGATTCGGCCCGTTTGGACTACTAATTCCAGTTGGAGTTTTGGATTGTATTTCATTTTATATTTCTCAAAAGGCTTTTGTTTACACAACTTTTCAAATTCGCATCTCGCTTCTATTTTCATAAAACTTAAACGTTAAAAGTACATAATTTTCTTATTTCAAGTCCTATTGAGATGATTCTTGTCTCTAAACGCTCACAATAACAAGATGAGCAAGACAAGATCAATATTGCCTTTTTTTTTTTTTTTCCTGAACAGATTTCAGTTTTTAAACCTTTCAAATATCACAGTGCACTTTCAATTCACATTTCAACTAATTACACATTTACAAACATCCACTCATTTCCGATTAAAAAAACTCCAAAACTCCAACTCTAAATGGTGGTCTGAACGATATGTTTTTTTTACAAGTGAGTGGTGTTATTCGACTGATCGTTTGACGGGAAATGTTCCTTATTCTAGATAATGAAGCCATTGCCTTACTACCATTTGGTCAGATGCCAGTGTGAGCTTCTAGACTGATTGACATTATCTTTTTTCACTGTGCTGTATTCCCCATGTGACCTTTTATACTGATTGACATTGTTTTTGCTCATTGGGCAATAGCATCTTTCACAGAAAGTTCCTTGAATGATTTAGTGATTGAATAATGATTCTCATGCAGGTGGTGTAACGAAATTCATGTTGGGCCAACTGGACATCCGTTCAGGTCATGTAGAGGCCAAAACGCTAGTATCCGAAAGGAATCCATGATTGGGGAACTGCTACTGTGGAAGACATATTTCTGCCCATTGAAGCTTACCACCTCTATGATCGGCTTGGAAAACGTATTCCCCACTATCAGAGATTCTCGATTCCCCGGATTCCAGCATTGATTGAGCTGTGTATTCAAGCTGGGGTCGATATCCCTGAATTTCCCACTAAAAGGAGAAGGAAACCAGTCATCAGAGTTGGCAAGAGCGAATACATTGATGCAGATGAAAGTGAACTACCAGATCCTGATCCCAACGCTCCAAAGAGACCGGTGTTGACTGAAATACCCGACTTTGAAATAGTTGGCCCCTCCAACGAAGAAGAAACAACCTTGCTTGCAGAGGAAACACTCCGAGCATGGGAAAAAATGAGGAAAGGAGCCCAGAGGCTAATGAAACTTTATTCAGTGAGAGTTTGCGGATATTGCCCAGAAGTGCACGTGGGTCCCAGCGGCCACAAGGCGCAAAACTGTGGGGCCTATAAGCACCAACAGCGAAATGGGCAGCACGGTTGGCAGTCGGCCGTGCTGGATGACTTGATACCGCCGAGATACGTGTGGCATGTTCCTGATGTCAATGGACCGCCGTTGAGAAGGGAGCTCAGGAACTTCTATGGCCAAGCCCCTGCCGTTGTTGAAATGTGCATTCAGGCCGGTGCCGCCGTTCCCGATCAATACAGAGGAACCATGAGATTGGATGTCGGAATCCCCAAAGATCTCAAAGAAGCTGAAATGGTAGTTTGAGAATGATTTTTATCCTACACACCCTTCTAAATCATGAAAATCTCTTTTTGATATCCTATTCCATGTCTCTGTGTTGTGCCTCAAATTTGGAAAATGTAAATACTAGTCGAAATCGAAAAGCAATATCAGAAAACCAATTCTCTGTCATGGAAATGGTGCACAATCATAGGCTGAGGGCCTATTTGGCCGGTCCACTTCGGTTGAGTTTTGAAAATATATATTTGGTTGAAAATGAATTATTTAGAATTGAAAAAAATAAAAACGTAAAATGTGTTCGGAAAAAAAAAAAAAATATATATATATATATATAGAGCAATATGGGTCTTATTTGATTCCTTCATCATTCTATGTATTTTATTAAAAAAATATTATTTGAACTTGAAATAATGAAGTTATGGATTTTTAAATTTTAAGTTTTTAAGAAAGATTTGCACATATGAATAGTAAAATTGTGCTTATTTTTGAAAAAAAAAACAATATTTGGAAATATTTTGTTGGAGTGAACCAACCAAACATGCTCTTATTCTAGGATAAATGTTTTTGTTTTGAAGTGAGAATAGATATTTTGTTTTATTTTATTATTAACTTTTTAACGGTATAATATGTGAGTAAGCACGTCAAAAAGTACACGACATAGAAGTACTTCTGGTAATATATTTAAAATATAATCTAATGATTAAAATAGCAGTACCTACCGGTTAGGTAAAAATACAATTGGCACCAATTCTTGACAAAATTCCACAGCATGAAGTACAAAACTGTTCCCATTTATATATGAGATCATTAAAAAGTTAATTCAAAATGGAAAACGGCGATTTCAATTGGCAGGGTAAATGAAAATATTATTTGTCCTTGGTGGCTACAAACTCAATGTACATTTAGTTGGAGTTAAGTTAGTTGGATTTAGCTTCCGTTTGGTAAGTTAATTGGAGATAAAATTTTAAGTTGAAGTTAGTTAATTTTTCAAAAATTAATTATAAAATTTGTTGACTTTTTAGAAAAATAAAAATAAAAATTGAGATGAAAAAATATATAACTTGAATTAAACTTGAATATCAAACGGAGACAATCAATCAGAGACTAAATGTACACCAAATGGAAACATAGTATCAAATTGAGATTTGACAAACCCTATATTCCCGCCGCCTGTTAGCTTTCTTGACTCGAAGATTGGTCTTTTTTGTACAAGTAATTTCCGCACTATTTTTATCATTATTATTATTATTATTATTTCTTTGAAAGCAATTTTTAAGTTATTCTCTTCCTACTTTGAAGTCCATTGCTTATGAAAAATGGGATCAACTTGATAGATGGGTAGATGTTGGAAAATCTGAAAATAAAGACCTGAAACACGTAACGAATATGATTTTCTTAACATGTGATTTGTCCTTTTTTGAAAAGAGATTGCTTCGAATTGAATAACAAATCGTTTTTAGGACATGACAAGTTTTTGAACGAATTTTAGTATCAAGCAAAAGTGAAAATTCAAATAGAAAAAGAATACAATAATTCTTGAAGAATAACAATAGGAGAGAGAGAATTCAAAAAAAAAATTCTAGTGAATGAAATTTGATTTCTCTGTAACTTTTTATGGAATTTTGACAATTTTTAAGAACACTCGTTTAGAAAAAAATGTCATTTAATGTATTTTTTCTGAAAAAATAATAATTCTTCAAAATGAGAAAAACTTATAAAGTATTCGACACTCTCATTCTTGTTCGATGTGAGACTTTGTACACTAGTCGTCGATACCCAAACAATTATAAGTTTATATATGAACAAAAACCCAACAATAGATGGGCTTTCTAAAGGTGGGGGAACCCTACATTAGATGAGAATTATGTGATAAGGAATTAAAAAAAGAATTAGTAAATATAGTTATAAATCAGATTATATTAAAATTATATCAGTTAAAAAAGAAAGATATTTTTGATGAAATCGGATGAAAATATGACAGTTTTGAAAAATTGTCCTATATATGGATAAAGTAATACAAAACGTGAATGGACAAGTCAACCCCAAAAAAAAAAAAACATGCAAGCCATGACTCTTCATATCCCACATCAACCACTACCTCTCAAACTGCCATCAACCTCCAAATCGCACGTGTCAAAACCATACAAACTTTTTCGTCCCATGCTCTCCACGTGTGTGTTTTGTCCAATTTTTTTTTATTTTTTTTATAAAAAATGTTTTTATCCAAATTAAGGTCATCTTTTGAGACAACATCTTTATATGCTAAAACATAATCTGAATTTTTAAATCTCAATTTTATATCAAAATTTTTTTTCTCTTTCATTTTAAAAAAACTCAAATTTTAAAATCAATAACTGTCTCATTTGAAATCAAAATGAGATGATTTTTATGTCAAAATACTCGTAATGACGAGACGAATACGACAAGATCTATTTTACATATTTATTTTCAAACACGTCTCAAATTTTTATATGTTTCTATATCACAGTATTTTTCAAAAAAATTTTTTTCTCAAAATACATATTTGTAACTCAACTCTCAAAACACCATCTACAGATGTTTCCCAAACGAGCCCTAAGAGTACCACAAGAGTACTCCAGGAGAAAAGTAAGAAAAACAATAATAATAGAGATTCGACTCTTGTGTTTTTATTTCTATAATTTTCATTCTCTTCTTATAGGATCACAACACATAATTTGAAAATTGAATCTCAATTAACATATTATATCATATTAAATAATAAGGTAAATTATTAGATTAGTCTCTCAAATGTTAACTTTATACAAATTTCATCCTTCAATTTTTTTCATAACTAAAATCTATTAGGAAATATCTTAGCTGTATATTTATGTTTCCCATTCTGTATTTTACTTCCTAAATTAGTGTAATTCGAATCCCACTAAAAAGGGAATCACGGCTTCTAAGCCTTAGATGTAGCTTACCATATACGTTGTATTTTATGTATATATGCTGCTCAATGTTAATAAATCAAAAAAATCAATTCCTCCATTACTTGTTCTATCATTACATTATTTTAGATGGTATCAGAGCATCCTGTTGCATGATCATTAACCTTTTCAAAAGCCCCGACAACCAGTAAAACACCATGACAGATGCAAGCCAAATATCAACAGAAAAATCCCTTTCCAAACATCCAAACACCAGCAACGTCACTTCAGCCATGGATTCATCCAGTCCATATTTCGTCCATCATTCGGATCAACCCGGTCACATGCTTGTTCCGACGAAACTGAATGGATCCAATTATCCATCGTGGAGCAAATCCATGATTCATGCCCTTATAGCCAAGAACAAAATTGGTTTCATTGATGGATCTATTGAGCCACCTTCTGAAACAGAACATCCAACACAATATGCTCTTTGGAATCAATGTAACAGCATGATTCTATCATGGTTTACTCACTCGGTGGAGCCTGATCTAGCCAAGGGGGTCGTTCATGCCAAAACGGCTCGTCAAGTGTGGGAAGATTTCAAAGACCAATTCTCACAGAAAAACGCACCAGCAATTTATCAGATTCAAAATCACTGGCTTCTCTTTCACAAGGCACGATGACAGTCTCAGCCTATTTCACAAAACTCAAGAGCCTTTGGGACGAATTAGACACATATCGACCTATCCCTACTTGCAACCAGATGAAGGCGCACATCGAACAAAGAGAAGAGGATCGGATGATGCAATTCCTCATGGGACTTAATGACACTTACAATGGCGTTCGCAGCAACATCCTCATGATAACTCCATTGCCTAATGTTCGTCAGGCCTATTCTCTCGTGATTCAAGATGAAATGCAACGACAAGTGACATCAGAGACAACTGAAAACTTCTCCATTGCTGCTGCAATTCAGAATCCTTCGAACAACTTCTCAAATAAATCAAAGGGCAAGTATTGTGAACACTGTAACAGAGAGGGCCACACAATTGAAAATTGCAGAACTCTAAAGTTTCATTGCAAACACTGTGATAGAAGAGGGCATACTGAAGATAGATGCAGATACAAAAATGGCACATGGACACCCAACGTCGTAGACAATCGACGAGGCCAATCACAACAATCACAGCGTGGACTTCGAAGGAATTCTTTTCCTACTGCAAATGTAATAGATTCCCCACAATCTACACATGGAGTTCATCCACAGGACACTAGCAAAACAAGCCAGACTCCCGACCCGGTCAATGTTTTGCAAGGATTCTCCACAGAACAACTCCAACAGCTTTCCCGTGCCTTATCAATGATGAGCCCAAGTCATAGTGCTGGTAATAAACACACTTATGCAAATGCGACAGGTCTGTCTCCGTTTTCCGATGCTTCAATTAATTCTGTTTTCACTAAGCCTTGGATTTTGGATAGTGGGGCCACCGATCACATCACCTCTGATTCCACACTTCTAACTAAAACACAATCAACATCAATACCTATTGTTAATTTACCAACCGGTTCTACAGCTTCAATCACTTCAATTGGCACCGTATCTTTCAATTCTGATATCACCTTAGATGATGTTTTGTGTGTTCCAAGTTTTCGCTTAAATCTGATTTCTGTGAGCAAAATCACCACTGCCTTAAACTGTTGTGCCATTTTTTTTCCCACTTTTTGTGTCTTACAGGACTTGGCTACGGGGAAGATGATTGGCTCGAGTAAACAACATGGTGGTCTCTATTACATGCCTAAGTTGCAAAGGACACCAACCTGTCATCATGCTTCACACCCTTCCAATCTATGGCATATGCGTCTTGGACATCCATCACCATTTTGCCTTAAATTAGCTTCTTCCTTGTTATCTTCAAATAATATTTCTTATGACAATAATTGTTCAGTTTGTCCCATGGCAAAACAAACAAGACTCCCATTTCCATTAAGTTTTATATCAACTCATGCCCCATTTGATTTATTACATTGTGATATCTGGGGTCCTCATAAAGTTCCCACACATTCAGGGGCACGATTCTTTCTCACCATTGTAGATGACTTTACACGATGCACATGGATATTCCTTATGCAACACAAGTCTGAAACTCAAAACATTTTGAAATCTTTCATTGAATTTGCTCATACTCAATTTCATGCCTATGTCAAAGCAATTAGAGTAGACAATGGTTCTGAATTCTTGTCTATGAGAAATTTTTTTCGGTTTCATGGCATTGAATATCAACGCACTTGTGTTTATACCCCACAACAAAATGGAGTTGTTGAAAGGAAGCATCGTCATATCCTCATTGTAGCACGAGCACTACTTTTTCAATCCCACTTACCTTTGCATTTCTGGGGTGAATGTGTTTTAACTGCCGTTTATCTCATTAATCGGTTACCATCCCCATTGCTCTCAAATAAGACACCTTTTGAAATTCTATACAATCGCCCACCCTCACTTGATCATTTGAAGGTTTTTGGTTGTCTATGCTATGCCACTGTTGTACACCCAATTCACAAATTCGAATCTCGTGCCAAACGTTGCATCTTTATTGGATATCCAACTGGGCAAAAGGGATACAAATTATATGACATAGAAAATTAAAAAATATTTGTCAGTCGTGATGTCAAATTCCATGAAACCACTTTCCCTTTTTCCACCTCAACCCCACCAACTTCTGATTTTGTAGTGCCCAATTTCATCCCTGAGACCACCGAAACACACCCTGTTACATCACCATTTCCTTCTAGCTCTCCTTCTTCTCAACCCGAGCAAACAGAACCAGCCAATACACATGAACCCATCTCTCCCACACAAATGCAAATCCCACCTATTGTTCCATCCACCACTATTCAGCCTTCCACGACCACTCCAGCAGCCGAACCTCCACCACCACTTCTCGACACATCCAACACTCTTCTTGAACCTACTACTACTTCTCTTCCACCTCCGCGACAGTCAACACGGCCTAAGCAACCTCCGGCGTGGCATAGAGACTTCCTAATGTCATCTCAAGCTAATCAGTCTACCTCCGCACCAAGCTCTGCAACAGGTACTCGATATCCACTCTCTCATTTTCTTTCCTATTCACGTTTTTCACCTTCCCATTCTGCTTTTCTAGCTACCATCACAGAACACACCGAGCCCAAAACTTATGCCCAGGCTGTCCTTGATCCACATTGGCAACAAGCTATGAATACAGAATTAGAAGCTTTACAGCTCAACAACACATGGAGCTTAGTCCCTCTGCCCATTGGCCATAAACCGATCGGTTGCAAATGGGTCTATAAAATCAAATACAGATCTGATGGCACAATTGAGCGCTACAAAGCTCGTCTCGTTGCTAAGGGATACAATCAAGTTGAAGGCGTTGACTATCAAGAAACATTTTCACCAACCGCCAAGCTTACAACCCTTCGATGTCTTCTTACTATTGCTGCTGCTCGCCAATGGCACATTCACCAACTGGACGTTCAAAATGCCTTCCTTCATGGCGATCTACATGAAGTCGTCTACATGGATCCTCCACCTGGCCTTCGCCGACAGGGGGAGACCACTGTATGTCGGCTCAACAAGTCTCTTTATGGACTTAAACAAGCATCAAGAAATTGGTTTTCTACATTTTCAGACACCATTCGAAAGGCCGGTTATCAACAATCAAAGGCTGATTACTCACTCTTCACCAAGGCTCAAGGTACTTCTTTTACAGCGATTCTCATATATGTTGATGACATACTTCTCACAGGAAATGATATGCATGAAATGAAACGCCTCAAAGGATTCCTTCTTAAGCGCTTCCGTATCAAAGATCTTGGAGACTTGAAATACTTTCTGGGTATTGAATTCTCACGATCCAAAAAAGGTATTTTTATGTCACAAAGAAAGTACGCATTGGATATTCTACAAGATTCAGGACTCCTAGGCGCACGTCCGGACAATTTCCCAATGGAACAAAATTTGAAGCTCACCCCCACTGATGGAGCACTGCTAAATGATCCAACAAAGTACAGAAGACTAGTTGACAGATTGATTTATCTGACGGTGACAAGACCTGACATAGTCTACTCAGTTCGCACATTGAGCCAGTTCATGCAGGAGCCTAGAATACCTCATTGGGACAGTGCCATTCGAATTCTCAAATACATCAAAGGTACTCCTGGTCAGGGATTATTACTTCCTTCTAATAACAGTTTAGCTTTGAAAGCCTTTTGTGATTCAGATTGGGGAGGTTGTCGTGCCACAAGAAGATCAGTTACAGGGTATTGTATTTTCCTTGGAAATTCTCTCATATCATGGAAATCCAAGAAGCAAGCCAACGTCTCTAGATCATCAGCTGAGGCTGAATATCGAGCCATGGCTAACACATGTTTGGAGCTAACTTGGTTACGCTATATACTACATGACTTAAAAGTTCCTCAAGCAACTCCTACACCATTGTTCTGCGACAATCAGGCAGCTTTGCACATTGCGGCGAATCCTGTCTTTCATGAACGTACGAAACACATTGAAATAGATTGTCATATAGTACGAGAAAAAGTGCAAGCTGGAATAATTAGTCCTTCTTTTGTGTCTTCACACTCGCAGCTGGCTGATGTATTTACGAAGGCCTTAGGAAAGGATCAATTTGTGAATTTGCGCAACAAGTTGGGACTTCATGACATTCACTCTCCAACTTGAGGGGGAGTATTAGGAAATATCTTAGCTGTATATTTATGTTTCCCATTCTGTATTTTACTTCCTAAATTAGTGTAATTCGAATCCCACTAAAAAGGGAATCACGGCTTCTAAGCCTTAGATTTAGCTTACCATATACGTTGTATTTTATGTATATATGCTGCTCAATGTTAATAAATCAAAAAAATCAATTCCTCCATTACTTGTTCTATCATTACATTATTTTATATCATTACATTATTTTATGTATATATGCTGCTCAATGTACATTATTTATGTACAAATTTCATCCTTCAATTTTTTTCATAACTAAAATCTACCTAAATTTTTAAAATGTTGCTACAATAATCCTTTACGCTAATTTTTGAATGGAATCTAAAATAAATTATACCATCACAAATGATGTTTGATATTTGTTGATCTTTTTTTAACTTAAAAATTAATGAGTTAATAAAACTAAACATAACTAAAAACTAGTTTTTAATATATGTAATTTTGATATGATATAAGCTATTTTGAATAAGATCCAATTAGGGTCAAATTGTCGGCCATCGAACCGTCTCTTACAATCATGTACAATGGGTGGTCCTGGTTTAATTCTTTCCCAAACTTCCAATTTACAAAACCAAAATACCAAACTAACCTGCATGTTAGTAGAAGTAGTTCTACATGTTACGTTATAATTTTTTTTAACGTGTATATTCATAGATTAAACCGTTAAAAAATTGATCTAATGATTAAAATGACATTACCAACTAATAGTGTAAACATACAGTTAAAGCTATAAGTTTTGCCCGTTTTAAAAAATAAAGAACTTATTTAATATTAGTAATTTGTTTTTCTACCGTAATTTTGACTTTTGGTTAAATGATTGTTATTGATTTGGGTGTTGCCTTCTTGTTTGTGTTATACTCTATGAATAATAATTCGAGTGCTTTTAGATTAGGGCACGTTGTGTTTGTCTTATTGATATAGAGCTAATTAAGTTTTTTTTTTTTGGAACACTGTAAGATTAAATTTTAATGATTGAGTTATGAGAGTGTACATTAAAAGAATCATAATAAGAGACAAAAGTATCTCATTCATAGATCCAACCTTTAATAATAACTATGGATGGGCCATGAGAAGGAAGATTCTATGCTTAACACATGCAAATCGAACTATGTTTTGAGTGAGATAAATTTATCGTTTCAATTTGATTACTAAAGATATGTGGAAACCTACACATTCCCTAATGGTAGTCGAACTATCCCAACCAACACAATTGATCGTATTTCATTTTCTTCTTCCAAGCCAAGCTCTTAAGAACAAAAACTCTAATATCAACTTTCAAGTATCAATTTATGTGGCATGTGAGTTATCATTCTTTTTATCAAAAACGTTTAACTGATTATCATATCAATTAATTATATCTATCAATAAAAAGTAGATAACTCACCGTCACGTAAATTGATACTCAAAAGATGATATTAAAATTGGTATCATAATACTACTCATTTAATTAATAATTGTTTGTAAATTTAGTTGAGAACTGTGGAGTTCTTGTTAATGAGTGGGTCTTTAATTGTAGGAACTAAGTTTCATCTAGGTTCAATATGAGCACATTGACTTGAGCATTTGGATGCCTTCATGGAACTAGAAATCATAAAACTTTTCTTCAATTCTCCTTAGAGTAGAAAATGAAGTTTAAGGATCTTAATCGGTGGTTTAAACTAGATTTTTTAATTTGAATATGTTTGGAATTTTTTTTTTCCGTTCGAACGCTAATTTAGATGACAGATATGATTTAAATTAAATATTTTAGTCTGGATCTAACTACACACGTATTTATTTTTAATTTCGAGAAACCAACAACAAATTATAGTGTGAGAAATATCAAATATTCTCAGTGATGATCATTTTGATTCGAATAAGTGAAAGTTTATAGATAAAGCTTAGTGACGATCCTCATATCATAATTTATGAATAATAGGATTTCATATCAAGTTTGTAATCGACTTATAACTTATAGTAACGTCCAACATCTCCTCTTATTCAACGGGAAAAGCAAAGGAAAATAATTAAAAAAAGGAATAAATTTGCTCTTCTACTTTAGTTACTATCTTACTTTCTGAAATAAATAAGAATAACTTCATACTTATTAAATGACAGGACAGTCTTAAAAAAAAAAAAAAGACATGTCATATTTTATATTGCTATATGCTAACAAACTTCCTTCCTTTCTTTTATTTTTTAGTTTAATCTTATTAGAAAAAATAGATTATTAGATATTTTTTCAAAATATTTTTTTAGAAAAATGGCATGAAATTTTTTTATTTAAAAAATAACTGGTGATCATTGATTGACAATAATCAATCTGCTTAAATAAGTGATCGAATATAATTAATTATAATCAATAAGTTAAAAATACATATTAATGATCAATCAATTAATCATTATTGGCTAATTTTTTTAAAAAATCTTTTTTCTAATTTTATAAAATTTCATAGATTTATTGAAAAAGTTCTTAAAATGTCATTTAATCACATATCCCATCTTATTCTTAGGCTTTAAATTACGGACTACATTTTATTTTAGTCTCTTGTCCTAATGACACAAGAACACCACATATGGAATAGTAGAAGTTGATGCTATAATGTTACGTCTTATAAAATAATCATTAAGTAAGAAGCTGTGCTTTTCTTTCTTTCTTTCTTTTTTTAATATTTTATCAATTAGATGAATAGAATAATTAATTTGAGATAACCTTAACAACCGTCAATTTCACATGACAAGTGATCAAACTTTTTTTTTTTTTTTTTTATCTCCCTCGAAAAAGACATCCATTTGTTAAAAAAGAAAAAGAAATTCCAAACAAAATCGATCAACTTGATAATATTTCGTAATATGAGTATTCTAATGAGCCGATAAAATCACATTATCATTCTCATAAAAGTGAACAATTATCCAATAGAAAAGTTTCATCATTTTCTAAAAAAGATTATTTTCTAAAAGCTCTCTTTTTGTCTCTTGATTTTAAAACTCTCATTTTACCATCTAAATTTAAAATTTAATCTCATTTTACTTCTTTTATCAGAATTTTCATTAAAAACATTTTTAAAAAAATTAAGTGTAATCATATGATTTTTTTTCGATAATTATTAATAGAATTCTTAGAGAATGGACTTAATTAGATTAATTATATTATTTTTCTGTGCATTTTTAATTGAATTCTAATGAAAAAAATAATAAAGTGAGGTTGAATTTAAATTCAGAAAATAAAAGGAGAATTTTAAAAATTTCAAAGAATAAAATAAGAGTAACCTTAAAATTTTAAAAACATATATGAAAAAAATTATCAGAAAAAAAAGAGATCAAAACTCAATAACAAGGGAAATAAAAACGAAAAGGAAGAATCAAACGAATATTCTTTCCGCAGAACAAAACAAAATAAATGAGAAAAGAAGAATTTTTTTCAAGGGATTTCCAACTTTTTTTTTTTTGAGAAAAAGATATTTTCTTTTAAGTTAAGAATAAAGAAATATCTTTTTCAATAATAAAAATATAAGATATTTACGAAGTGCGAAAAAATAGGGAACAAGATTTTCAGAGTCTTAAACACTTTTAGGCGAAAAAAAAAAAAGAGAGGAAAGAAACCAACAAACTGCAACAAAAGAATTAAAAACTGTTTGGAAAAAAAAAAAAAAGCATTAAAAACTTTTTTTTTTTTTTTTTTTGACAAGTAGAGGCGTATCAGTTTGACCCTGTTTCCATTTTCTATCTCCCCCTTTTGTTTTTCTTATTTATTAAAATTTAATTAATTAATTAATTAATTATGTGGAAAAGGCTAGGATTCGTGCCTCTCTCTCACCTGTCTTCTGCTTCTTCCTCCTTTTTCTCTCTCTTCTATCTCTCTCTAAACCCCCCCTCTCTTCATAGTCGTGCTCTCCCCCAGAGCCTCTCTCTCGCTCTACAATCTCCATGTCCGTCGGATGAATTGACCCCAGAAGTTCACTGTAAATCTCTCTCTCTCTCTCTGATTCAATTTCACCAAGTGGGATCATATGTATTTGTATATATATTATGTCTATATATGTAGATATATAGATGTGTACACAAATGGGTATGTGGTTTAGGCAAAAGGGTTACTTTGTCTGAGTTTATTGTTGAAAATTATTTGATCAGATTTTGAAATTGGTCAACAAAGCAAATTATCAATTTCTGCTTTGTGCTTTTAGAGAGAGAGAGGGCTATTGGTTGCTTGTCTTGTGTTTCGATTTGGTAGTCAACGGTAGGCAATGAACTTGGTTGTGCTTAGTTGTTCATGGGTAGTAAATAATATTGTTTGGTTTCGAACAGAAGAGTTCTTTTTTGGATTAGTATTTTTGAATATCCAATTTTTCAAAGAAAATCAGTGGTTAAATGTGATGGAATCTAGGAATTAAGCAATATGAAGACGGGTTTTTGTTTTTTGTTTTTAGAAGTAAACGATGTTGTTGATTGAAGCCCGTTTACTACCGAGAGCGATGAAAATGAGAAAATGCAATCAAGGGAACATAAGATTTACAGTGGTTCATTCTCAACGTGAGTGGTGCATTCGTTTTCTGTCAAAGAAAATCAATGGTTAAATGTGATGGAATCTAGAAATTAAAAATATGAGGAAGGGTTTTTCTTTTTTGTTTTTAGAAGTAAACGATGTCACGGAGTAAAACCCTGATCCTTTACTTCCGGGAGCGATAAAAATAAGAAAATGCAAATGAGGAAACCCAAGATTTGCTATTGTTCATCCTCAATGTTAGTGCTACTCTACGTCTGCTTTCAGACCTTATCGGATTTTATTGGGACGAAGAAGAAGATTATATGAGAAATCACACACTTAATGTCAGTTCAATTATTAGGCTTCACACTTGGCAAATGAAGAGGATGGAACCAGACCAAAATGAGTTAATGATTAAGATGGAGATCCAAATTGATATAATTGGTGTTACGACTTTTAAAGAATTCATTTTTAGCCATCACGGCCATTTGGGTAAGGATAAGAGTTTGTATAGGATGTTTGTTGTGTGGAAAAACACAACATACTTATGTTATGGTAAAACCTTTCAATAACAGAATAAGAACCAAAATACTGTGAGAGTTTAAATTAGGACTCTAGATTTATGGATAAAGGGACTTCTTTTCCCTAAGGAACAGATTTTTGACAGCATTTAAGATGTTATACTTAGTTTCTTGATCTAATGTATAGTGCCTATATGCGCTGTGTTTTAAGTAAACTTGTTACTTGTTGGTGAAGAAGGGATTTGTTTTGTTCGAGGTTTTACGAGCATGATTCTAACTGTGGGAAGAATAGTTACAGAATTTAACAAATTTTCTTGGTTGCCACTAGCCAGTGATGAAATGAGATCTTAGTGAAAACCGTATCTGAATCTTCTATATGCTCTTTTTATAACATCTGATCCCTTTGTTTTTTTGGCTTGTTTCATGTTTTGACGGGATTCATTCAGAAGCCGAGGTGATAACATTATAGATGGATTGATTGCTTCAGAATCTAGGTGATAAAAAATGATACAATGAAAACAACTTATTCCACTGTAGATTAGCTGATTCTGCCCCTAAAAAATAATATAAGTAACTCTAGTAACTAACTATTAAAGCGAAACAGAAAAAGGTGGAAAGGCAACCTCATGTAGGTCAATTTTATAAAGGAAACACATTTCCTGAGAAATTTTATTACAAAATTACCCTTTCAGCATTGGTGTCCTGAATCCTAATAAACATCTGTCTTTTTGATCTATGCTGCTTCGGGTTTATCTTCAAGGTGTTAATCATATCAGATTGTTGGCACTTTGCATGTGAATCCAATGAATTTTTCCAATTGGTTTGCACTCTTATTTGGAAATTTATTGTGTTTTTAACAGGTGGAATCTATGTGCTTAATAGATGGAAATGTTTGATTGTGGTTATAAATCACAATACTTGGGTGGTCAACGAGAGAAGTTTGTGAGGTACCTAATATAATCTCTACTCTTTGTAAGGGTTTAATAACATTTGTCAAAGAGAATAGTTTTAAAATGTATTTACTTGTTTATGCCCTTTTTTTTATTTTTTGTTTTGGTTTAATCATTCATGCATAGCTGTAGCTAGCTAGAACAAGAAACTTATCATTTGTGTTTGTGTGATGAATCTAAAGCATTAAAAGTTTAGAAATTTTGATTTGTTTAAATTCAAAGAGTGGCCAAGGGAAAGAAAAAAAAAAAAAAAAAGGTGGATTCTGTGTCTCGTATATGGAGTTAAGGTTGAGGAGAGCTTTTGGCACGAAGAAAGTTTTGATTCCTCAACTGGAATTGTTGACTTTAGGGCATATGGGGGAATATTTATCAGTCTTTTTTTTTTTTTTTTTTTTTTTAATAGGGAATGGCTAAAAATGGGTCTATTCCAAAGATGGGTCTTTATAACACTGGGAACTATATTTTTGAGTATGACAGGATAAAGGGCATCTGACCGTCTGTATGTGTGTGTTTTTTATTTTTTTGGTAGAACCGTCTTAATTTCCAGGTTTTTGCTGATAAAATCTTTATTTCCAGGTTGGATGACTTGGACTCTAGATTGTCATCGCCATCTGATGTGGGAGGGAGAAATTGTGGATTTAATATTGACGGAATAGGCGGTTCTCGTCAAGCGAGGGATACAACATCTAGATCATTTAAGAAAGGGATGAAAAAAGGGTCCGAAGGACTAAAGTCAATTGGTCGATCACTTCGATTTGGTGTTTCTCGTGCAGTGTTCCCCGAAGATCTTAAAGTATCAGACAAAAAGATATTTGATCCTCAAGATAAATTTCTTCTGCTGTGGAATAGACTTTTTCTCGTATCATGTATTTTGGCGATATTTGTGGATCCCTTGTTCTTTTATCTTCCCGTTATAAATGATTCATCAAATTGTCTTGGTATTGATAGAAAGTTAGCAATCACAGCAACAACGTTGCGGACACTAGTTGATGCTTTCTATCTTATTCACATAGTTCTCCAGTTCCGAACTGCCTATATCGCTCCATCATCTCGAGTCTTTGGACGAGGTGAACTTGTGATAGATCCTGCGCAGATAGCAAAGAGATACTTGCGGTGGCATTTCATTATTGACTTCTTAGCCGTGCTACCCTTACCACAGGTTTTAAAGATTTTGTTTGTTAATTTGTTTGATATGCGGTCATTATCCTCGTACTTTTTCATTCCTGTGTCTCTTAGTTGTTCCTTTTGTTGTTCTGTTTGAATCCCTTTTTGCTTTCCTTGACAATTTTAGCACAATACTTTAAATATTCACCCCCATGTGTTGGGGGGTTTCTGCACTTATCGAGGCTATTAGGCCAGTTTCTTGCCTCTGTTTTATTATTATTCTTTATTCATGTTTTTGCTCTTTGATGGATGCAATTTTCTTTTTTTCATTGCGATATTGCAACTTTGTCAGTTTGTTTATCACCTAACCTTTTGCAATTCTCTTATGGAGATTGCTTGGTTAGAATTCTTGACTACCGACGTGTTAGTTATCTCTCTCTATTTCTCAATTTTTGCAGTTTGTTGTTTGGAGATTTCTTCAGAGGTCCAATGGGTCAGATGTGTTAGCTACAAAACAAGCATTGTTTTTCATTGTCTTGTTTCAGTATGTTCCGCGACTGCTTCGAGTGCTACCATTAACTTCAGAACTCAAACGAACATCAGGTGTCTTTGCCGAAACTGCATGGGTTGGTGCTGCATACTATTTGCTGTTATACATGCTCGCTAGTCATGTAAGTGGCTATTTGGGTTTGGCTGCCTTTCGTTTGATATCTGAATCGAATATATTACTTAATTTCCCATTTCCTTGGTCGTTGTCTGGTCCTTTTTTCCTTGTGATTTATTTCTTTTTGGGCATTGTCTTCATCCGAAGGAAACCCTTGAATAGTTTTTGACTGTAGGGAATGCTTGAAAAGTTGTACTATACCGCACTTTTGCTAGTTTCATATTACTGAAATTTCTTACGTATTTATTACATTATCACGGATTATTCAATCGCCCAATGTTCAGAGGACCTATATGTTGGGATCAAGTTTTTATCGGCTGCAAGTGTATTAGAATGTCCAAGAATGAAAATCTCGTCTTTTCATACCTTTCCTTTTACATAATTGACTTTTCCCCTTCTTAAAATTTTTTATATTGTGGATCTTGCAGATAGTTGGGGCTTTTTGGTATTTATTGGCTGTGGACCGCAACGATACATGCTGGCAGAGGACTTGCAAGCGGCAAAATGGATGCAATATAAATTACTTGTATTGTGGCAATGAAGGCTTGTCAGGTTACAGTGCTTGGTCTCAAACCGGCAGTCCACCCTCCAAACAAATTGCTCAGCAGATGGAGATGGCACGCAATTTGATTTTGGTATCTTCAAAAATGCTCTGTCATCCGGGATTGTTTCATCTAAGAAGTTCATTTCTAAGTACTGTTACTGTCTTTGGTGGGGACTACAGAATTTAAGGTAATTGTTTTAATGGTGGTTTTGCTGTGACTAAAATCTTAATGTGCTTGTTCTTATTCCTTATTGTCCACTTAGAAACAAATTAGCAACTGAGTTTTAACGAGCTTATCGATTTCTTAGTCAAAAGTGGTTCATAAGGTTTCAAGAAGCATTATTCTTGATCATTTTTAATGCTGTAAATCGAACCAGGTCCACGTGTTTTGTGTCTGTTTATTATTATTATTATTTTTTTTTTTTTAGAGTCGAACTGTTGCTAAGCATTAACAAGTCAACTCCTATGTTGCTGTAAAGTACTCTTGGACAGGGTCTTCAGACCAGCACATATCCTGGAGAAGTTATATTTTCCATTGCTCTGGCTATATTCGGACTCATCCTCTTTGCGCTTCTCATTGGTAACATGCAGGTATCTTGGTACTAATTGTAAGAATGGTGTATTAACTGTGATTAAAAGTATAATATCCTGTTTAGATATAGTTTTTCGTGGTTTTTTTTTTTTTTCCTTTTCTTTCCCAATTATTAATAATTCTTGGAACTCGTTTCTATTTGAAAGCACTTGTGGAATGCAAGCTAATATAATTTGATGATGCTGACATTTGGGTGTTTTTATCCTCACAGACCTATCTGCAGTCACTGACCATACGGCTTGAGGAAATGAGGGTCAAAAGGCGTGATTCAGAACAGTGGATGCATCATCGCTTGCTTCCCCCAGAGCTCAGGGAGCGGGTTAGGCGATATGACCAATACAAGTGGTTGGAAACACGTGGCGTTGATGAAGAAAGTATTGTTCAAAGTCTACCAAAGGATCTAAGAAGAGATATCAAGCGTCACCTCTGTCTCGCTTTAGTGAGGAGGGTGCGGATTTTAAGCTTTTGTTGCCTTCTTTGCATACACTATTTTTAACGAATGTGATTTATAACTTCTCCATGTTCTCTAATTTCTGTGATGGCCTTGCTTGTGATTTATAGGTTCCTCTCTTTGAGAACATGGACGAGAGGCTGCTTGATGCCATCTGTGAACGATTGAAACCGTGTTTATTCACAGAGAGTACGTACATCGTTCGGGAAGGGGATCCAGTTGATGAGATGCTCTTCATCATTCGTGGCCGCCTCGAGAGTATAACTACTGACGGAGGGAGAACTGGGTTCTTTAACCACAGTTTACTAGAAGAAGGCGATTTCTGTGGTGAGGAGCTTCTGACCTGGGCACTGGATCCGAAATCTGGTTCTAATCTCCCAACATCAACTCGGACGGTGAAAGCTTTGACAGAAGTCGAGGCTTTTGCACTCATAGCTGAGGAGCTTAAATTCGTGGCTAGCCAGTTCCGGCGCCTCCACAGCAGGCAGGTTCAACACACCTTCCGTTTCTACTCGCAGCAATGGAGGACCTGGGCTGCTTGCTTCATCCAAGCAGCATGGCGCCGATATGCGAAGCGAAAAGCCTTGGAGCAGCTTCATCGGAAGGAGGAAGAAGAAGAGGCACAAGGGGCACGAGCCAATGCCGGTGGTGGCACGTATAGTCTCGGCGCCACGTTCTTGGCTTCAAGGTTTGCTGCAAATGCTCTGAGGGGAGTCCATCGAAACCGGAACGCAAAGACCGCTAGGGAGTTGGTAAAACTTCAGAAGCCCCCGGAGCCTGATTTCACCGCTGAAGATGCAGATTGATTTGTAGTTTACAAGGACTTAATTTATATCCACCGATAACTATTTGCTCAAACAAACAAACAAGAAAGATAGAATGTACTAATAACAATGTATGTGGTTAGAATGGGTGAAAAAATGTTGTATTATAGACGTTCACATTCCATTATTTTCATGGTATTTGTGATTGTGAAGTTTGCTGAAAGCAATTTTAAAGCTGTATTATTGTCGGTTTTTTATGACTAGCTTTTCATTCTTTTATTTATTTATTTATTATTATTATTACTTTCAATTTAGGCATTAAATTCTTTTTTTTTTTTAACTTGGAATGGGAGATTTGAACTCTTTACTTTCTATTTAGTAAAGTTAGTAATATATGATAGGAAATAAAATATGTTAGATGTCAATTTTTGGTAACCCAATTTAATAGATATATATATATATATATATATGGCACTACTCCTAAAATCTTGTGCTAAAGAGCATAGAGGTTTGAGTTCCATTGGCTTGCATCCAGTAGGAATTGAATCTACGAATTCGCCAATTATGAGTTGGACGCTTTAACCATTCAGTCATGGATGCTTAGCGGGGATCCTCGTACATGGTGAATAACCAAATTCCAATTGAAATGAAATCTTTAGGGTAAATCAATGCAATTTAGGAGGGCATATTAAGGTCTAATGGTTATTCTTGGGTCAATCAATCTCTTTTTTGCCTCATGAAACTAACTGCGGCCACGATCTCAGAGGGTGATATTGTCAGAGAAGAAGATGCCTCAGGCAAGGGCTGATCGCGATCTCCCATGACGAAAACAACCTCGCATAACGATAGGAATTGGGGTGAAATTATGATTTTTGATTGCAATCCAACCTCTGGCAATGCCTCGACATCGTCTTCTTCGGCAAGATCATGGTCGTCGGTGCCCAAGCTCCTTGTCTTCTCTGGCGGGCAGCCAACTCTGCAATGGGTTTGGGTCAGAGGGTTCGATGGGTTCAAGTTTAGATATTACTATATTATGGTCAACTAATGATTAATTATGAAACTTGGTTTTTTATATTATACTCAATCACTGATTAACGATAGTATGTTGTTGATGCCCCAAATTTAACATGGCTCAGCCTAACTACATCTTGCAATGTGGTGAAAAGTGGTATATGGACCCAAGCCACGTTTTAGAAATTAAGTGGGTTGTGGTTGGAAGGCTAATGAACATGAATGAGCCCATTTATTCGGTTCAATTAGACTCTTAGCTAACTTGGGAACCTTTGAGTCTATGAGGAATTAGAACAATATGGATTGTGGAGAAACTTAAACTATCCCAAAATACTTAGCTTAATTCCATTGGTCCAAATAAAGCCTAAATAAGCCCATTAAATCCAAGAGAAACCCAAAGAATATCCCATAATATTCTCCGAGAGTTTAATAATATTTTGATGTATGTATCATATATTCACCATTTAGGCAAAACATCCCTGCTGAAAATGTCTTTTACTTATGGACTACTTAAAAAACGTCCACCCAACAAACCTTCTCTAGGTGTCTCTTACCAAGACAAATCACTTTTACAATGTTCAAATGGTCCGTGAAGAGTTCTCATGCCTTTGAAGCTTATCATATCTGGAAAACTAAGCAACTATGATAAAAAGAAAAAAAAAAAAAAAAAAAAATGTTAAAAGGACATCTTTTAAGAGTTCAAGACCTAACAATAACGACAACGATGACGGATGACGAAGATGATGAGACGTCAAAAATGTAATTTTGGGATTAATAGAATAATTAACCTTGAAAAAAAAAAATTACAAAAGTCGTGTTTTGTAAAATAGTATTTCAAAAGATGTAAGAAAAAGAATAGTGACACCTCATTTGAAAAAATTTATTGCATAACGAGGACAAAATGGTGATACACATTTAAAATAAGGGTAATTCTACAATGTGATAAGACAACTTTATCCCTTGATTGTGTAAAATTATTGACCGTCTTAGTTTAGATGGTCGAGATAAAAAGATATACAAAAAAAATCATAAAACCAACGCACATGATTATTATCAAAGAAATTAAAAAAAAAAAAAAGCAAGAAAAACTCCGGCGAGGTTTACCCTACCTCCGACCATTCCTCACCCTCCTCCGGCGACAGGCGAACCAGAACCATTTTCCCGCTTTTCCTTCCTTCGTCCAAAACAACCACCAAGGATGGTGGTCGCCGGACCCAAAAAAGCTCGCGAGGAGTTGGTGCGACTGGTTCATGACGGAGAGACGGGCAGTGACGCAGTCATCACTGGCAACGGAGATCCGACCGCGCGACGTTGTGGATGCCGGCGAGCTCGCGATGGGTCGCGAGTCGGCTGCCTCCTAGCTCCTTCTCCGAACGTTGATTCCACCACTTGACATCGTCGGGCCAGACGGTTTTCGGAAGTTGAGAGAGACGATTGCCGGAAACTCAGTCTCCGTCGTCGCCCTCACGCTATTGCAAGCCCAGTCCGCCACTGGATCTAAAAGGTTGCAACCCCAGCAACCGACCGGGACTGAGTTTTGGGACACCGGAATCTAAACGCCGGCCATTGGGTTTTGGAAAGATTTCTTTCAACGACGAAGTTCTGGGTTTTTTTGCTTAACGTTGGCTACGATCATATGTAGTTGGGTACATGATATTTTTGGTGTAATCGTACCATCCATACCGTCAAAAGCAATCTAGGCTGAATATTTTACTTTATCAATGAGATAAAGTAAGTTTACTCCGTTGTAGAATTTAATAAAAAATAAAACTTTTAAGGAAAAGGTTTGGAAAAAAAAAAAAAAAACTGTTATAAGATGGGTTGTTCGGGTATAGTCAAAGACGAAACTTTTGAGGTTGATTTGGAAATGTCTGTTGGAATAATTAGATTAAAATAAATGTGATATAGGAAATATGATAAAATTTGAAATGTGTTCAGTGAACAAATGTCATAAGGATCACATTTTTTTGTTCTTGTCATTCTATTCAATATAAAAAAAAAAATCATCTTATTTTGACTTTAAAAAAAAGTAATAAATTTTTAAAATTTGATATTTTGAAATGAAAAGAGAGATTAGATATGTAGATTTAAGAGTTTTGGAGTTAAGTAGTTAAAATTAAAGAAAATTGGGTGGAAGATATTTAGAGTACCTCATTGTAATTTTATCTATTTAATATTAAAGTTGATAATTTTAGTATTATAAATTAGAAAAATTATTAATTTTAATATTATGAATGCATAAATATAAATAGGTGTCAAATTTATGGTGTCATATAACTCTTAAAAATTATGAGAAAATTACTTAAAAAGTCACGTTTTTCATCTATTGACCAACATAAACAATCCACATTCTTGATCAATATGATATAAATTTTAGTTAATTTAATTAAATTTTATATTATATTGATATGTGTTATTTTTTATGTCATATTAATATAATAGTCTTAATTTGTGTATTTAAATGCTTTCCATAAAATTATGTCTCCCAAGCCCAAACGGGGGTTTAGGCCTACTCCAACGCTGCTCTATTATAGCGCAAAACGCCAAAATGGAGATGAAATTCATCTCCAACGCTGATCCAAATCCCAGGCGAAATTGGAGTGAATGAACCTGTAGAAATTTATATTTTATCAATATTATATATTTTCCAACAAAATGACATTTTTTTATATCATTTTTATTGCATAAATGGTTTAATTTAATGATATTATTATGTTAACATTTATAAGATGAATTAAAATTTGTATATAATATGTCATACAAAAGATAAAACATTAGAATTGAGACAATTAAATCCATTGCAGACATTAACAAGAGATAATATTTTTCATAAAATAATTAAATATACAATTGTATTAATATGATAATAAATATATAAGTATATCATTGACGAAACAAAATGATTTTTGTAAATGGAATAAAAGGAATATATCGAGAATTTTCTTTTTAAAGTAAGATTTGAAGTTGATGTATTGGAGATTAATTTTAAGTATGTGTTTGGATTGTAAGTGTTGATGTAGGTTTTTTATCTCAGTTTTTTTTTCCCCCTAAAAAGTTGACAAAAGTTTGGTGCAAAAGTTATAGCATTCTAGTGCAAAAGCTGCGTTAAAATAGAGTTATGCATAGGCAGCATGGCACATTTACTCATAATAAAGAAGAATTAAAGGGAAAAGAAAATGACAAAAGTAGGCTTAGAATAAAAAACAAATAATGAAACAAAGTGGTAAAAAAAAAAAAAGAAAAAAAAAAGAAAAAAGAAAAAGAAAAGTGGACGATAGTTCACGTGGCCCATTCACTCTTTTTGATGCGTTAATATTATATTATATTATTAGATAATGGGTATAGATATTTGAAGTTAGATTGATACGATTATATTACATTAGGTTGGGTAAGGTTAGATTAGATAGATGTAGACTTTAGTGGAATATTAATGACTTATGGTTTCACTCTGGAAAATCTATTTTCAAGGAAACTTCTCTTAAAAAAAAAAAAAAAAAAAAACGTTTCTCATCTTTGTGCACTGTTTGTAATGAGAAATATCTACCTTTAGCTGATCTTCCAAGCATCTGAAAGTCCACTGGCCTCCTAGGAATCAGAAACTCAAGAATTATGAGCTACTGTTTCAATAAAATCACCAAACAAGATCGATAATTGCTTCCAACTACAACTAAGGTTTTTAATCTTCAGCAAGGGAATGAAATGGAAGAGCAAAATCTCGTCATACTAATTGATTTACACGTAATTTTTAATCCAACAGTCGAACATAACCGGTAATAATAATATTCTATTTAAAATCTTTAAAATTTTATAATTTCTAATTAATTTAATGTATTTTTTTAGTTATTCTCTTATAACACATTACTATTTAGAATTATTAACACAAAGCATAAATAATTCTAAAAAATGCCACATTGTAATCAGCAAATTGTTACAATAATTTTTTTTTTTTTTTAATTACAAGGTTATAAATGGCGGATATGAGACAACCCATATATGTGTATGCGTGTGTGTGTGTATAGCGTCAGTTAGAGACAACAATTCCGTTTCCAATTGGATTAAGCATTTGGAGACAGTAAGATTGCTTTAACAGTTTCTCACAAATGTTTCATACAGAACACTAGTAAGGCATTATAAGAGAAATTTAAAAAAAAAAAAAAATGGGAACTAGAGCTGACGAACATGTATTGAGAATGCTATGAAGAATAACAATTTTCTATGGCCTCAAAGATTCAAAACTGAATCCAACCGTGGTGTGCTCTGGGCGGACATTCGAATCAAACCGTCCCAATTCAAATCGTACCATCCCCAAGTGAATTTTTGTGCTCCCTCGTGTAGAAAACAAAGTCTATTTTTCCTTTTTGATAGAAGTGAAATGAAGGATCAGTCGATCTTTACTGACGAATAGATGAGCCTTGTGAACCAGAAACACGCGTAGAAACCGATTGTGCCAGTCAGCACGAAGAACGCGTATGAGCCAATCAGCATGTACCCGAAATACAAGGCTCCAGACACAGGCTTCTTGATGTCAAGCTTGCTGAAGAAATAGAACACAGCGTAGAGGAAAAGGTAGAGCGCTGAGGAGCCTGAAGTCAAATACGACCTCCACCACCAGAGATAGTCCTCGCTGCAGAGCTGGAAGTAGCAAAGCACAATGGTAATCTCGGCGCAGGTGATGATGAGGATGACAAAGACGATGAATAGAAATCCGAATATGTAGTAGAACTGATGCAGCCATATTGAGGTGAGAATGAAAAAGAGCTCAATGAAGACAGCACCGAATGGGAGTATGCCTCCAATTAGGATAGAGAAGACAGAATTCATGTACCAAGCCTGTTCGGGGATCTGTCTTGGGATCTTATTCGTTTTCACTGGATCCTCGATTGCTGGCTTCTTAAAGCCAATGTATGCACCGACATAGACAAGTGGAACCGAGATGCAGAACCACAAAAATACCAGAGCAAACATGGTTCCAAATGGGACTGCGCCAGATGACTTCTCACCCCAAATCAGAGCATTCAAAACAAAGAAAATGGCAAAGACAGTTGCAGGAAAGATGAAAGCTGTCTTCAGAGTGATTTTCTTCCATTCTGTTCCCTTGAACATTTTATAGAGGCGGGAGGTCGCATATCCAGCAAAAAGGCCCATAAAGACCCAGAGTAGGAGCATGGCGGTCATCAGCCCACCTCGGTTTGAGGGGGAGAGGAATCCAAGGGCAGCAAAGATCATGGTAACAAGAATCATTCCAAAGAACTGAACCCCTGTCCCAACATATACACAGAGGAGATCCGAGTTAATTGGAGGCCTGAAAACGTCACCATGGACGAGTTTCCATCCTGTCTCTTCTTGGGCTTCTTCTTGGGTTTCAAGTTGGTTGTACTTGGAGATATCTCTGTAAAGGGTTCGCAGCATGATCATAGCCACCATGCCAGAGAGGAAGAGAACAATCATCAAAGAATTAACAATAGAGAACCAGTGGATCTGATCGTCAGCCATCAGAAGATAGGTATCCCAACGAGACGCCCACTTCACATCACTCTCCTAGAAAATCAGCAAAAGATAAGGTAGATCAAAAAGAAAAAAGGTTAAACTCCAACTCAAAGTGGCAATTGCAAAGAATTTTCTTCATTTTAAAAGGTAAAAGTTACTAACCTCGAAGTCTACATCATATGTAAATATGATTTCCTGTTTATCCTCAACCTCCTGAGGAGTTTCAGAATTGGTAACTTGCTTTCTTGCATGAGGATCACATGTCGTTAAACGTACGTTGTCACTCCACTTACCATCATATGAGTGCTTGACACTAGATTTGATAAAATAATTCACCCTCGTCATACATGAATAGATTACCACCAAAAAAAAAAGAGGAGCATAAAGAAGCAAATCATAAATTATAACCTGTAAGGCTTGACCTCAAATCCTACAATCCTAGCCAACTCTGTAACTCGATCTCTATGATACTTGACTACAAATGCCAAATGATTGTGGATAAAATGCTTTTCCACCTTGCTCTGCAAATAAATTACAAGAAACCAATTAAGAAACTTGCTTACAGAACAATGCAAAAAAGAAAGATTCATAAACAACAACAACTGGTAAATAGGCCTCCACTTACCCCAGCATATTGCCCCCTAAGACCAACATGAAAGCCATGCTGATACACAATGGACGAATCCAAATCCGTCCGTCTTACGGGAACAACAAGAGGAAGATTATCCAGAATCCTGTCAAATACACGCAACACCGCAATTATCACTAAGGACCATGATAACAGATACAATTCTTCTTTGTTTTTCCTTTTTTAAGTTAGATTCTCACATGTTCACCCGGTACTCGTTGTCGATCTTTTCCTTCAATTGCTTGGCAGTTTTTGCATCAAGAGTTTTATGACAGAGAACCTTGCACATCTGGGGTTCTCTCATTTTAAACTGCAACAAACATTACATTCTTTGAGAAACAGCATACATTGTGGAAAACACAATAGCAGCAAAATTAAAACCAACCTCATAAGGAGAATTCTCAATCCGATCACCACGAAGAACTTCCCCAAGATTCTCCGCGCTGTCGACTATGTGATCCGGAGGACAGTACGGGAGGGAATAGTATGAGTACGGAAGCTGCGTCTTTGTAGAAGTCAGTTTGTTAACTTTCACCTTCAGCAGATCCCCCTGTAATCAACCAAGACAAAATCTTTTTAATCCTAAACTGATACACCAATCTAATCACGATTCGACCGTGCTCGAATCCATAAACCGCATAAATTCCTAAACGAAATCATAGATCTCAATCACCAGCAGCGTTATTCATACAATCGCATCAAATTCTCACAAAAGAACGAAAAAAATATCATCACCACAGACATTCCAATTCACAACGCGGATCTGAATTCCAGTAACTAAAACACCACAAAATCGACAAAGATCTAAACCTAAATTCGACCATTATCGTACAAACACAAGAAATTCACAGGCAAACACACATATTTCTAAATTACACACACAAATACGCAAATGCATGCATGAATGCGAAAGGAACCGAGCTGACCTTGGTGAAATCCTGAGGGGCGACGCCGGGGAGATAGAAGCAGCGGACATGGAAGAACAGAACGAGGAAGAAGCAGATCCATAGCTCAAGAGCGAGAGCTGCTCTCGCCATGGCGTCGCAGCAACAGTCTGAGAAAGAGAGATCTGGATCTCAACAACGCCTTCTCTCTCTAAAAAATGCTCTCTTTCTCTCTCTAGAATGCACTCTTTCTCTCTCTAAAACTCCCTCTCTCTCTCTCTCTCTCTGGGAATGAAATGTGGGATTTTTTTTTTTTTTTTTTTTTTTGGTTGTCTCCTCAGTGTATCAAAAATGGTTGAGTTTTTCTTTAAAAACACGGGAAGAAGGTGACAGCTCTCTCTGATCCGAAAATGGGTTTGGATTATTAGAAGTCGCACCACATTGAAAGCACTCCCGTTATGGCCGTCGGATCTTACTTCTAGGAGATCGGACCGTCCGTCATTTGACGGTGCTCACCATTTATGTTCAGGACAAAATGGTCAATTCGAAACTTCCATTCATAAATTCATCATGAGAAAATAATTAAAGTAAATAATTAGGTTTTAAAATATTAGAGTGATAATAAATTATCTGACAAATAAAAAATTACTAGATAAACAATAACTTCATTAGGTAAATAAATTAGTTACTTAATATTAGTAAATTTGTTATTTATATTAGTCCGAATATTTTTAAATCTGTTATTTACTTAAATTATTTATGTAAAAATATTGTTTGTTACTTTCTTTATTTGTAATTTATTATTTTTCTTCTTATTAATGAGAAATTAATTCTTTAATTAATTAAGATTGTTACTCAAACTCATAAAATGGTGCATTTGGGCTCATGACCTTAAGGGGCTGTTTGAGGAGACAATTAAGATGCAGAGTTTTTGACATATTTTTGCTTTTGAGTATGTGTTTGCTTAAAAATCATGTTTGGAGTGAAAAATTATAAAATCTTAAAATATGTTAAAAAAATATCAAAATGAATTTTGTTTCTTTTTATTAAAATTGTATGTAATTTAAAAAAACATTATATTTCAATTTCAAATAAGAAAGTTATAAAAGTTTGAGATTACGATAAAGATTTAAAGATAGTGAAAAGTGAAAAAAAAAAAATATATATATATATATATATGTGGTTTGAAATGCTACAAAGGAACTCAAAATCTCTATTATATCATGTGTTATCTCTAATATATCTAGGAAGAATTTTACATTCTTATATCAGGAATTTGATGTGTTATTATCCAATATATCTATCTTATTATTGTTCTTATATAAATTATGTGCTATTTTGATGAGAGGACTTTCTCTATAAAATGGTTATTGTATTCGATGCACCCTGTTTTATAGTTACAACTTCTCAAAAACATAAATAATAAAAAAACTTAGTTAATTAATATCAATGTGATTTTGTGATATTACTGTTATTTTATTTGTTATACAAGTTTTTTTTTTTTTTTTTCGTTTTCTTTTTAACTTGCTAAATACAAGTTTTTATACTTTGCTAGAATAAAAAGAGATCAATAAAGTCTTTACCTGCCCCCCTAGCTTTTTTATTTTTATTTTTATTTTTTTTAATATAATGGGAAATTGGATATGTGTATAAGTTAATATTAGTCTCCTTAAATTAATAATTTTCTTATAAGGTAAAAATATATTACAAATCTTTATTGACTTTGTGGGGATATTCATTAATATTATGGGAGTAAATAAAATTTTATAATTAAAAAAAAAAGATATCTCTTAGAGAGTCAACAACTATTAAAATATGTATTTTTGATTTTTTTTAATTCATTAGTATCATGTTTTTTTTTCCTTTTCTATTAGTAAAATGATTTTCTATGGTTTTTTTATATGATTCTTCTTTTTATATATTTTTTTCTTATTATATACGTTTACATGATTCGATATTTTTATATTTTTTAAAATGCAGTATGACATTCTTTAATTTTTAATGTAGATATTACTTGAGTTTCACTTCTTTACTATTTCCTCTCTCTCTTTTTTTTTTTTTAGAATTAAAATATATCTTTTTTGCTTATTTAGATTTGTTAATTTATTTTTAACAAAATAAATTGCAATTACAATAAAAATGAGTATATGAGGATGTTAAATACGATATTATATAAAATGTATCTATAAAATGATAGATTTACCATGTTTATATTAGAAAACATTTATTAAGCAGGGTTATTTATCAAATATTATGAGTATAAATATAACCACTTATATTTTATTAAGTAAATAATTTAAATTTTAAGAAATAAAATATTTTTATTAAATTCAAAAACATTTGTGGGTCTAGTGATTTAACCGAAAATAATTTTTTATACCCACTTACCAATAATCACGGCTCCGATCTTTACATTCTATTTTGCATAATACCCTTAAATGATCCACTAATAAATATCATTCTAGTGTGCGGTCTTTAATTTTTTGCAAACTGCATTTTTCGTTGTGTGTCACGACCTAATTCATTACCAAAACTATTTCGTCAATTTTGAAAACATAAATAATGAAAACATTTTTTTTTCCACGGGAAATTTTTTTTTTTTTTTTGGATAGTATGCTAAAGGAAAATAATGAACGGTTGATCGAAAGCGAAAAGACATATTTTGATTAGTGTTTTAAATGCTGATTTTTTTTCTATTAGTGCAATTATTGCGTTCGTGTTGACGGGCAATAAACGGCATTTTTTCACTTATTTATTTGTGTGGGCTCTAAGTTTGTGTTGGTTTTTCAAGTGCCTTGAACACATCTCTTCTATGATTTTTTTTTTTTCCCCAATCATGTTTATGTGATTAAAACTTAAAAAGGAAAGAAAAAAGAAAAAGAACATCTCAGTTTCTAACCAAGTGAAAAAGACAAGTGAAGAATAAATACTCATTTCCTTTTCTAATAAAGAGGACATGAAAATGAGGGAATAACTTCTTTGTTTGTGTCCTTTTGCCTTTCTCGGGAGACCTCTTAAATTTTTTTAGCGTGTTATTTTTATTTATTTATTTTTTTTTTGGGAATCCTACGATGAGGTCTTTTTTTTTTTTTTTTTAAATCCCACCGATAGAGTCATATCCAATGGTCATTATTTGATTTAAGTGAGGGTGCACGTATTCTTTAGCACACCAAATTCTAATCCAATTAATTCAAAAAAATATTATTTTAATAAAATAAAAGAACATTACAAAAAAAAAAAAAAAAGTTGCCAAATCGGAATCTTAAAAAAAACCCAGATTCCGGTGATTGGCACCGCTGATTCTAGGTGCGACTGCTGCCACTCGCGACCCTGCCTCCCCCGCCGCCTCTCGACTGACGTCGAGCCCTTTCACCCCCCTCCCCCGGCCGCGACTGGGTTCGGCCCCACCCTCCCTCCCTGCGCGAGTTTCTGGTCCCCCCCTGCACCGCCGCAACTCGGTTCGCCCCTTCCCTGCGCGAGTTTCTGGGTCCCCCCCCCCCCCCACCTCCCCCACCGCCCCAATCTGGGTTTGGAGCCCCCCAACAGCGCCACCGTGACTATGTTCGCTCTCCCCCTCCCTGCACGAGTTTCTGGTCACCCCATGACCTGGGTTTGGAGCCCCCCCCCCCCCCCCCCCCCCGATCTGGGTTTGGAGCCCCCCCAAGCGACGACGAACTACCATTACGCGACCTCCCCTTCTCTTCCCAAACACCAGCGAAGAAGGAAACCGCGAAAGGTTCGAACAGAGGCGAGAGGAAATCGACGTTCCAATCGTCTTCTCCAACGCAGTTTTTTTTTTTTTTATAATATTTGCAAGAATTAGATATTGGTGGGTGCATAATAATTTTTGTGCAATCACCCTATCTCAACCGCCCAAAGTCAATCGGATGGTGAAGAATTTTTAACCCCATTGATGGGTTAAAAACATTTGACCCCATAGTAGAAGTCCTATTTTTTTAAAAAAAAAAACTATTTTTACCAAAAGAGTTGGAAAAGAGGAAAAGGACATTACCAAAAGTATTAGAGTCTCAATACTAGATTATACTAGCCCCTTCGAATGCCTTTAAATACCCCTTTCTATAAAATGATTATAATAATTAAAAAAAGGACAAGCAAATGGCCCCACTATAAAGAAAAAACAAAAAAGAAAAAAAGAAAATGGAGGCAAAGTTGGGAATTATTATTATTGTTATTATTATTAATTAAAAATGAACTAAGGGATTCATTGTGAGAGTAACGGTCTACCTCAGACTCATAAGGTATGCCATCCTTCTTGCAAGCTACATGCTTAAGAATCAATCAAGATACAATGATACATATATTTTTAAAAAGAAAAAGACAAAAGCTATGTATCTTTATATATTATTTTCTTCTATTTTTTTATTGACAAATTTTAACAAAAGCATATTTTTGTTTTGATTTCCTACCACACCCTAAACTATTTTCGATTTTATTTTCTTCAATTTATCTCTCATGACAAATTTTTAAAAAAAGATAGATTTCTCTTTCAATTTCTAACCACACCTCTAAACTTATTTAGATTTTATTTTCTTAAATTTATCTCTCTTGACAGAACAAATATATATTTTCCTTCAATTTCCTACCACACTCTCAACTTATGTGCCAAGTACTAACCTAACTTTGTTTTACATGTGTCATGAAGATTCACTTTGCCACTATTATAAGTATGTTACACCTCACATGAAGTCCATTCTAGAGTCGTTTAGCGCAAAAAAAAAAAAAAAAAACAAAAACAAAAACAAAAACAAACACAAACACAAAAACAACAACAACAACAACAACAACAACAAAAACAAAAACAAAACAAAACAAAACAAAAAAGAAGAAGAAGGAAAAGTTGGTGTCAATACCATATGAAGTTGTTTCCCCAACGAGTTTGATAGTGGAATCTGTGGTTCTACGCAAAACAAAATAATAATAATAATAATAATAATAATAATAATACTGAGCTTGCTTAAAACCTACTATATCAACAGTCAACCATGATTAAGACAACGTAACAAAAAAAATAATAATAATAACAATAATTCAGTAAAGAAAAACATGTGGGCAAAGCTGAAAAGTCTTCTTCCTAGGAGTGCTAAAGTTAAAGAGACATGGTTTTTTATTTTTTATTTTTCTATTTTTTTATTTTTTTTATCCCATCTTAGGAAAGATCATACAAAGTCTTATGTCAAAAAATTGTGGTAAGAAAAAAGTTGTTAATCTTGAGCAGAATTTAGCATCAATTTATCCCTCTTCGTCCCCTTCCCAACAGAAGTAATTGTTCAAAATGTGTCAGATAAACAATCGTTCCATTAGTTGCAAGATGCACAAAAGGCCAACATCGGAAAGTTAACAGGTACTGACATGTTCCACTTCTAATGGTCTGAGAGCAGTGTTGTTTGGCTGCACTTTGTGATGATCCACACTCATGTTTTGGTCAAGAAAGTTTGTCCAAGTTCATTAATCAAGCCTATGGTCGCTTACTTTAGACTAGGTGTGTGTGCAGGTCCAATCTGGTCCAAATCGTACTAGACCGTATCACACTGTTTAATATACATATATCAAACTGGATCAGATCGTTTTGCAATGGTTTCATCTGGTTTAAACTATTCTTTGGATTTTTTTTTTTTTGAGAAAAAAAAGGTGAAGAGTCCTATTTTAAATATCTTTTTATAATTTTTGATTGTTTTAATATTAAAGTTGATAATTTTAATATTATTAAATGATAAAATTATCAATTTTAATATTACAGTAGACATATTATTAGAAGATGTCAAATTCATGGCATTATTGCATATAACAAAAAAAAAATATTTGGAGTTGTGTATTTGGTTGAAAATGAATTATTTAGAGTTAAAAACTGTAAAAATTTGAAATGTATATTAAAAAATTATAGTAATATAGATCTTATTTTGTTCATCTCGTCATTCTATGCACAAAAAAAAAAAAAAACCTTCATTTCGACTTGAAATAAGAGAATTAGGAACATCAAAAGTTTGAATTATTAAGAGAGCTATACAAAGGAAAATTAGGATGAGTGACCTATATTTATTATTTAATCTAATAGATAGTCAAACTTCCTTTTAGTTAGTTTGATGACCTAATGTTTATATTTTGTTTAATCAATTTTCATTTTCCTCAAACACCTCCCCTTTCTCTCCTCTCTATTTCCCAACCTTCTTTTTCTCCCCCTGCCCGTTTCTCTCTTGGCCGTCGTTGTGTTTTTCTTCATGTTTGTTCGATTTCAGTTCATCCTTTGAATTGTAATTGAAATCTAAATGTTTGTTTTTGTTTTTCATTTGCATTTCTTTTTTGGTGAATTTTGATTTTAACTTAGGTTTTATGCAACATTATTGACTTATGCTTTTGTTTTTGCTTGTTTTATTTTTTCTTCACTTTGGTTTTTGTGATTTTATGGGTCTTTGTCCATCAATTTTGGAAAAAAAAAAATGTGTATCGATTCATATTTTTCATTGTTATGTGTTTTATCATGTTGTGATATGTTTATAGTCAATCAGTAATTAACTGAGGATTAATTGATGATTGAATAAGGATCAATCAATGATTAACCATTAGTTAATAACTCTCATCTTAGACTCTTTCAAAATTGACATATTCTTTTACACTCGAATATTAGTCACTGATTATACTAGAGTCAATCATTGATTGACCATTAGTTAATTAATGATCAACTAGAATCAATCAATGACTGACCATTAGTTAATATAATGGTCAATTAGTGATTTGTTTGTCTTCGATCAGTGATTGACTACAAAAATTTAAAAGTTATATTATCAAATTTAATGATTTACCGATAGTCAATCAATGATTAACCGATAGTTAATTAGTGATTAAACTAATGATTAATTATAAAATATGGTCAATTACTGATTGACCATTTACAATATTGATTAACAATTCTAAGAAAAAATGGTATTTTAACGAATTTTTAAAAATTTAGACTTTTTAACTAATTTTTAAAAACTTTAGTAATTTATTAAAAAAAAAACTTATTTAAAATAGGTTATTTAGCTATAAACCCCCTTTATAAATTTGAAAAGTGAAATTGATTTACTTTTAAAGAAAAAGACAAAATATAGAGTCGTTCGCCCTGTCATTGACGTCTGCATTGTTGCCGTGATGGTCATCGTCAACATTTGCGAGCACCATCCCAAGCCAGCACGAGCACCATCACACACTGCACATCGCGCCATTAACCTCAGATCTGCCCTGACCCATATCCGTGCAACCCAACCTCAGATCTCCCTGATCCCGACTCGTGCCACACGTGTTTCCAGACCTGACTTGTTCCATACCCGAATTTTCCTGGCCTATTCCAGACTCGGACTTGCTCCCAAGTCAACTCTCACTCTCTGCCCCATTTAGACATGCTCAGTTATAGGGTTTGCTTCATCATGCATGGATTTTGCAGATGTGATTTTGCGTAGTTCATCTCTCCTTTTGTGCCCGATTCATATTCAAAATTTGTAATTTTTAATAAAAAGCCTTCCCATGTTGCAGCTCTACATTCCACGCAATACCAATTGTAGATTTATCCAGGTCAGATTTTTATTCAACCTCCTTTTGAACCTCAGATTTCTCTACGTAAGGCTTGCAAAGATACGGGCATGGTATTTTCTAAAAGTTGGGATGATGAAGCAGTATGAGGGGTTTACTTTAGAGTCCGTTTGGTAAATGAATTTGAGTTGAGTTTTTGAAGTTGAAATAGTAAATTTTGTTGACTTTTTGGGAAAAAGATAAAAACTTTTGAGGAAAAAGACAAAACTTTTAAGGAAAAAGATAAAACTTGAGCTTGAAAAACCAGGTTTAAGCTTGGTTTCCAAACGGGGGAAAAAAATATTTCAAAAAATGACAATACGATGGAGACTCATAACACTATTGCCAAAGATTTGGCAGTTGAAGACTTTTCAGAAGATAGGAGTTCCAGGAGGGACGTTGAGCTCAACAATTGTCCTATGTTTTCACTCTGTTAGACCATTTTGTTCATGAGTATGAGGACAAGAATGTCTATGAACAATATCAAAGGACTGTAATAGGGTAGCAAATGGCCTATATTCACATCCCTAATCAGTTTGGACAATAAAAATTTTTGAATCAAGTTGCAACTCCATAAGCTTTTTAAAATTTTCAAAAGTTTGAAGAATATCTGACTTTTGTCTAAGCATGTAAATCCAAGTAAACCTGGTGGCAGCATCTACAAAATGAACATGATAGCGATATCCATTTGTAGAAACTGTAGGTGAAGGACCCCATAAGTCAGGGTGAATTAATTGCAATGGCTTTGTATATTCTGTGTTAGACCTAGGAAATGGAAGCTTGTGCAATTTACCTAAACAACACGCTTGACACAATGAAGGGACCACTTTATTAGAATATGAAATGTTTCATTTGGCAAAAACAACTTTTACAACCTTATCTGAGGGGTGTCCAAGTCTATTATGCCATAGATCAAAAGTTGTACAAGGTGTATGTGGTGTACGTGGTACATCAGAAAACACAGGAGTAGGAAAACTAGCAGAAGAAGCAAAAACAGTAGGTTTGTGCTCCTGTGAGGTTGATGACGACCGAGATGTAAAAGTAGGACCATGTTGGATTGTTATCAAACACATAGAGTCCATCCTTAAGCTTCCCCATCAGCAAAACAGTATGAGTAGCCTGGTCCTTAACAAAACAGACAGTGGAATGAAATTAAAAATACACATTGTTATCATTAGCAAACTTGGAGACACTAAGAATATTTTTTGTGATTTTAGGGACATGGAGTAATTGTTTTAGTACTAGACATCTAGAAGGCTCTAAAGAAGAAGGAAACATGGAATGACCAACATGAGTTATAGTTAGACCCTTACCATTACCAACATGAAATTGCTCTAGTCCATTGTATTCAGCCTTTGACATCAGATTGGAAGCTTCAGAAGTAACATGATTGGTAGCACCTGAATCAGGGTACCAGCTGTTGTCACTGACAATTTCAGGAGTAGCCAGCATAGCAATGAGTTGAGGATCCTCTGGGCTGTGAGAAGATTCACCAAGGAAGACAACATTGCCTTGAACTCGAGCAGAAAATTGCCCTGGTCCCTTGTAAGAAGGATCAAATTTATAGTAGCACTGTAGGACCTCATGACCCACTTTGTTACATAGTTGACACACCACTTTGTTAACACCAGAATTAGCATGATTCCAATTACCACCTGAATTCCAATTAGCATTCCCACGGCCACCAGCAAATCTGCCACCATTACCATTACCAAAACGTCCTTTGCCACTAGGAGGACCCCCACGATTATTAGAGAAAGGACCACCATTGTAAGAAGAATGAGAACTAGAAGGAAATCTGGAACTAGGAAATCCACGATTAGAAGGATTAGGATAGAACTGTCGCTTGCTTTGTGCATAATTTGCAGTAGCTACATTAGCCAAAGCTGAGTCAAGCGATTTAGCATTCTTATCAAGTTTGACTTCATAGGCAAGGAGAAGAGCCTCAACATCCTCCACAGAGTAATTATCTGTTCTTGAACTAATAGCTAGTTCAACACAATCGTATTCTGATTGTAAACCCTAAAAAATGGCATCAATTTGATCCTTTACAGACATACTATGACCTACTAGGGCTAAAAGATCAATAAACCCCCTGATCTTGAGTAGATACTCATTGATCGTTAAAGATCCCTTCTTGGTAGACTGAAGTTAAGTTTTGAACTCTGTTATCTTAGCTCTTATTTGGCTGGCAAAACACACTTCAATCGTTCTCCAGATCTGTGTAGAAGACTCACAATTCACCATTTGAGAAACAACCCCTTCAGTCATGGAAGACATAAGCCAGGACATGATTGATTGATCCTGTTGTTCCCAATCCAAGAACTCAGGAGTAACTCGTCCAAGAATCTCATCTTCAGCAGAAAGAAATTTCACCGGAGGAGTAGAACCAAACAAGAAATTCTGGAAAAGATAATCTTTGATCAAAGAAAGAACCTGTTTTTGCCAAATCAGAAAATTGTTCTGATCTAGTTTTGTTCCAACAGGATGAGAAAATGAAATGGGAAGAAACCTCTGTAAATTCGCCTCCATCGCCATTGTTGTCGGCCTTGAAGAACCTTCAGCTCGAGCTCCATTTTCTATTGTCAGAAATTGCTGCATCGCCGAAAATGGCTTTGATACTATATTAGGAAAAGAGTGTTTGGGAGAGAGAGAGAGAAAGTATATCTGAGAATAAAAGATAAAGTTCTCATTAATTTGAGAGTTGGTTACAATTAAGAATAAATAGCTTACACAAACCAATTATAAGCCTCCACTGTACAATCTATAACAACCTATAACAAACCTATAACAGATCTAAGGAATACAAAATAGCCTAAGTATTATTCCTAACAAATTACATAGATCATCTTAAACCAAATGTCCCCTTAATTCGCCCTAAGATTGCCTATTTATAAGCTTTGAGATTAGAAGTGCAAAACGGTAAGTTTCCCATGAAATCAGCCTAAAACACAATTTTCTTGCAGTGCAGCGACTAGGCACTACATACTAGCGTCTAGGCTCTTTGTATTCTGTAAGAATTTCCGTCTGTAGTGCCTAGTCGCTACATACCCAGTGCCCAAAATTAGTGCTTAAGTGCTGATTGTTCTGCCTTTAACCGGATTTCCTTCAAAAACACCATCTAACTTGTTCCAAATCACTCCAACCCTTTGTATGATCAACTTCCCTAACCTATAAACAAAACATGAAAACACAAATAAAACTCAATTAAAATCCCAAGAACCAACTAAATACCAAGCTTAGATGGCACCTAATTCATGAGTAAAACTCACTCATAAACTTGTCATTTAATTTTCCCAAGAATTCTTTCTATGTCATAGCCATAACATCTATTCTCATTATAACTGTCTCCCACTAATAACGAGCATCCTTTTTCAACACATAATAGGAACATAGTACTTTCTCTTGTTCGGTAAGATTCATAAAGTTCAAGAGAATTTGGATAGAAGTTAACCATTCTTCTACCATGGTACGTTGTTGCATTTAGAGATTGTCAGTCCTTGTAAATTTCTGAAATTCATTCCTGCAGATAAATTGTTGTATCAAGTTAGGGAATTTTGTTATATTTGACTGCTACTTTTGTTAATTTTAATTATCATCATGTACTTAAAACATAATAGTAAATAAAAGAATGGGATTGATACTATTTCATAATTACAAATACTTCAAATTCTAAACAAAAAGTTATAAATATAAATTATGTGCCAATGTTTTTTTTTTTTTTTTCATTATTATTTAATTTAAATTTGTTGATATAATGTGCGGGCTGCATATATAATTCGGTATGTAGACTTTTCTTGGACTTTCTTTTGCTACATATGATGAATTCCATATCATTATTTGCTTCTCTGTTTTATTTCTTTTTTATGTTACTGCTTTTTCTTTACCAGGGTATATTTCTAATTATAGAAAATTAATGCTTTAAATTTTGAACTTACTGATATCTTTTATAATATAACAAGAGAGAAATTTCTACTTATTATCTCTTGTGAATATTTGGAGGAAAGTCAAATTTCATGAAAAGGTGATCTGTTGAAGGCTTTCAAACGTAACTAAACATGCCGTAAAGATTCACTTAGCAAAAACGAAAGAAAAAAAAAAAAAAATGTAAAGATGACCTCAATTTTACGAATGACTTGATTGATACACAACACTATAATTGGTTCTCTATATAAATCATTTTTTCGTACAAATTCAACGAGAAACAAAACAATAGAAAAATTGTCCAAACTTTCATGAACGAATATTTTTATTTTTATCTTTATTTTTATTTTCTAAAAATACATTTTTTGAGAAACCTTTAGCTAGGTAGTAAAAACCAGCTAATTTGCTTTTCTCGAAAGATTAAATGCAGATTCAAGTTTGAATTATGAGTTTTCATTTATATATGTTGATAACAGCTGGGCTAACATGGTAGTACTAATCTCTAAGTTTTTCAAGGAAAATAAATTATTTCTTTTAAATAATTTTATTATTTATAAAAAAAAAAAAAAAATCAGCTTTAGAAGTTTTTATCTTAGATACATTTTTTTTTCTTTATATTTTTTTTCTTTTTGCCGAAGGAAATTGGGTTATAAAGGTAGAGATTGGAATGCCTAGATAATTCCAGAGAGCTGTGGATACCCCCGCGTGATATATGGATCCCTCACGAAGTAAATTGTCTATATTCCCTGGCCAATTTAGTGGTGACGGGTCGAACCCAAGCATTCAATGAGAAGAACGAGTACCCTACCAACCCACTTAAGGGACATTAACCGATACATAATTAATTTAAACAAAGAACAATGATGATATTCAATAAAATATAGATGCTAAGTAGTATTAATAATTTGGGCATGTGTTTGCTTACAGGTTAGGGTTCTTATTCTGAAATAGAGAAATAATATCGAGATTAGCAGAAATTAGAATAGGAATTATTAATGAATTTACTTTCAATTAATGTTAAATACTAAAACAATGTTACCTTTTCATTGAATAGAGGTTGTAGGGCCACCAAATCTCTTTATTCAACTGCTGGTAGCATTGGTACTGTTGATTCATGAGAATTAGGAATAAATGTCCTCAATTCTAACAATCCCTTATTCTGAGCTTTAATAAGGAAGGGAATTCAATGCAATCTCCTTCACAAAACCTTTTGAGTTTTGGAAGATATTCAAGTTTAGGGAATGAGATGATGTTCTTCAACCTCCCATCTTCTCCTATTGCTTTTGTGACTATCTGTTTCGTGGCCTCACACTTTGATACTTTTAGCTTCTTAAGCTGAATAATAAGGCTTTCAACCATTTCTAAAGAGAACAAATACTGTACGTTGTTGCATTCAAAAATTGTCAGTTCTTATAAATTTCTGAAACTCATTCCTGTAACTACCTGTAAAAATGAAATAGAGGCAATTTATTACATCAAGTTAGAGAATTTTTGTTCTATTTGACTGCTATTTTTGTTAATTTTAATTATCATCATATACTTAATAAATAATAGAAAATAAAAGAACTGGATAAGATACTGCTTCATAATTACAAATACTTCAAATTCTGAACAAAAAGGAATAAATACATATACTTCATATATAATTCGGTATGTAGAATTTTTCTTGAACTTTCTTTTGATACATACGATGAACTCCACATTATTATTTGCTACTCTGTTTAAAAACTTCCATTATTGTATGTTACTGCTTTTCCTTAATCGGGATGTATTTGTAGTTATAGAAAATTAATGTTTTAAATTTTGAACTTACCGATATCTTATATCTAACTTCACAAGAGAGAAATTTTTACCAATTTCTTTTGTGAAGGTTTGGAGGAAAGTCAAATTTCGTGAAAAGATGACATGTTGAAGGCTTTCAAAGCTAAACAAGTTAAAAAGTCATTCAGCAAAATAATAATAATAATGTAAAGATGACCTCAATTTTACGAAAGACTTAGATTGAAACAAAACACTATAGTTGGTTCTCTAAACATATCATTTCATATACAGTAGCAATTAGATAAATAATTAAGTAAATGTCATGCTTTTTAAAAATAAATAATAAATAAAATTAAAGAGAAGGAACAACTAGTACTATATCTAGAGTACGTACCTTTAACGTATCTCGCCTATCCCTACTAAATAAATACGTCACTATTGTTTTTTTTTAACCAATCACAATTTAATCATATGAAATTTGATTAAGAAAGCATTGCAATTGTGATATTTACAATTTTTCCAAGTGTAAATATTGGCAAAGGCCTAGCTAGCTTTGAGTAGTTAATACCAATACTTTAGGTGTTTTTGCTTGAAATCTAAACTAAGATAAGAATACAAGCTAGTTTTTTTTTTTTTTTAATGTACTGTGCTGTTCGGTAAATATACCCTGCATGCTAGCCATGTAATTCACGCTTGTCTTCATCATCTCACTTGTAGGGATTTATTATCTATTATTATTTTTTTTTTTCTAAAAAAGGGAAGTTTAACATGTGGTTTGTGTGATTTTCCCTCAGTGGGGGTAAATGACACAAGCTGTTGGATGTCAGCTTGTGATCGAACAATAGCGGAAAGATGGACTCATGAGGATAAATTAAAATACAATATTTCCGAAAATCATATCATATAATCTAAACCATCCAATCTTTATCTATCGACGATAGAAAAAAGGCATCCCTACAGTAGAATTTCCCTTTAAAAAGTGTCTATTTCCGTATCTTTGATCTGCGTGCACGTAAATTTATAAGATTTCATAATACTTTACAATACACTACGTAGTCCTAAATCAAAGTTCTCTAGATTATCTGCAAGTATAAACTGTTGTATGTACTTGGAACTTTTTATTAACAGTATTTTTTTTTTTTTTTGGTGTAGGAACGTGGTAGCGCTTGAATTGATTTCTTAGGGCATACACTTTTTCAGGGATGTGCTACTCAAATTCCTCTTAATTCCGTACTATAGTAGCTCATATTTGTCGTTCATGTGAAACTGGACAACAAAGACAACAAAGTAACTACGTTGAATCTTAGTTCACACTTAAGAAAAAAAAAAAATTTTCTAGGCTTTTTACTTGACGCTTCTTTTTACTAGCCAAAGTGACTTGTGAATTTTTAATAGACAAAACTTCAAATTGAAAGAATTTCTAAGGCACCCTTTCCATTGAAAAATAAAACAAACAAAAGGAAGTAATACAACCATAGTATCTAACAATTTCACCTTAAAAAAAAACAAAACAAAACAAAACAAATAACACACACGCACCTTTTATCCTCCAAGAGAAATTACAAACATTTAGTAAGTTGACATTATAATTAAACAAATAATTTTTCATCCATCCTTCTTAGCAAACAATAAAAATATTATGTTTATCCTCTCTATTTTTTACATTTTCTACTCTTCTAACTGTATTATTGTCCCCACCATGGTTCAATATATTATCAATATTTCACAAATTTTAGTGGAAATTTTGGTTTGGAAGGTCAAAATATCTTTTGGATAGCCAAAGATAAAAAATAAAAATAAAAAAGCTTCTTTTTTTTTTTTTTTTTTTTTTTTTTTTTTCAAATATCAATAACAAATTAATAAATATCAGTTGAAATATCATTTTTGTTAGTCATAGTGTCATTCATGCCAAGTTTTCAGAATAATTTTCGAGATAATTTTAGAAAATATATCAATAATTACGAAACTTTCAATCATGGATATACTTTTATTATCTTTTTATGTTATCTGTAGTTTTCAGTATAAATATTTATTTTGACCCCCTAGTAATATATCTTTTGAGCAAAACAAAACAAAAAAAAAATCTAAGGCTTATAAAAAACCCCCAAAGAGAAGCAAAGAAAAATAAAGGAAATAACTTCAAGCTCAAGAATGCTAAAATTTGATTAAGATAGTTTTTATGAGTTTATCAATGAATTTAAGATCTCATAATATAGCAGATTCTCCAGTTCCTCTTGTTTGTTATGGATATAGAATTTTAAATTATCGTAATCCGAGCATCCCTCCACCATCTCAAGTAAACAGTTGGGAATATCCACAGTTTCTTGTTCATGAAAATACAATGGGAAGATATAAACAAATTTATACGTGGCATACTTATAACTATATTCAAAACGATTCTAAATATATGTGTGAGAATATTCGGTTTGTTACCGAATTATTATATTTCCATATATAGATTAGTTGATTGTTTCCCAATTGTATTTGGGTAATTGATGTACAGCTGTATAGCTGATTTTAGGGAATTAGTTTCTAGTTTTCTTTTTTAGCATCTAAAAGCTGTGTATAAATATACTTGTATTGTATCATTCGAATATATGAAAATACAATCAGTTTTCCCTAAAACACTTTCATGGTATCAGAGCCTTAGCCTTCTTCCCCGAAAATCATAGCTTTCATCCCGAAATCTGCCCAGTCCCGAAATCTGCCCATTCCCACGTCTCATCTGCCCAGTCCCGAACCTTCATCCTACTTCTCGCCTGCCTAGTCCCGAAACCTGCCCAGTCCAGAGGAGGAGTTTTCGGCCAGACCAGAGAAGGAGTTTTTTTTTTTTTTTGCTCGGCAGATTTTTTAGCCAGACCAGAGGAGTTTTTTTTTTCGGCACCAGAGAAGGAGTTTTTCGGCAGTTTTCTTCCAGATAGTTGCTCTTCCCGACAATGAGTTCAGAGAAGGAGATAATAGGCGCTGCTAAGGATGGTTCTTCCCTCTCCACACCCAGTCCAGTCATATCGACGGTGGCTGCTCAGTCGTTCGGAGAGGGATCATCACTGTAGATTACAAATCACAGGTTAGATGGCAAGAACTTCCTCCAGTGGTCCCAGTCGGTTTTGATGGTGATTCGAGGGAGAGGAAAAATCGGCTACATCACAGGCGAGGTCCAACGGCCCAATCCGACAGATCCGACGTACGGTAATTGGGAACTTACTAATTCTATTGTCATGGCATGGCTGATTAACTCCATGGAGCCCCATATCAGCCATACCTACTTGTTTCTTCGCATCGCCAAAGCTATTTGGGATGCTGTAAAGGAGAATTATTCGGACCTTGAAAATGCTTCACAGGTTTTCGAGATTAAGAATAAGCTTAGGGATATTCGGCAAGGCAGCTTGGATATCACCGAATATTACAATGAGTTGCAAACTTTATGGCTGGAATTGGATATGCATTATGAAGCTGACTGGGGTGATCTCGACGGCAACATGAAGTTTAAGAAACATTTAGAGAAAGAACGGCTGTATGACTTTCTTGCTGGGCTCAACAAAGATCTTGATGAGGTAAGAGGACGAATCCTAGGCCGGAGACCATTAGCCTCCATCGGAGAAGCTTTTGCTGAAGTGCGCCGAGAGGAGAGCCGATGTCGGGTGATGCTCGGAGAGAAGAGGGACTTGTCTGTGACTTCTTCCAGTGAAAGACCTGCTGAGAACACTGCCCTTGTCACTAAGAGTAATGTTAACCGACCTCATAGTGATCAAAAATCAACTCAACGCCCACGGTGCTCCCACTGTAACAAACTTGGCCATACCCGGGATGTTGGGATATTCATGGACGACCAGCCGATGCGAGGCCAAGGAAGCAGCCTCAAAGCAAGGGGTTTCAAGCTGCTACAGGTGAAAAAACAGAAGAAACTGGCAGTAATGGAATTTCTCTTAACCAAGATCAACTGGAACAACTCGTCAAACTTCTGAAGCAGCAAACCGTGACCAGTTCTACGACAGCAACAAGTAGTTTCGCTCATCAAGGTACTGCCTTTCATGTAAAAAATCCAATTCCTTGGATACTTGACTCTGGCGCTTCCGACCACATGACAGGTAACTCATCCCTGTTTCACTCTTATACTCCATGTCACGGGAGCTCAAGGGTGAAAATTGTAGATGGAACATACTCTTGTGTTGCTGGAAAAGGATCTATTCGGCTGTCCGAGAAACTTATCCTAAACTCCGTACTCCATGTTCCAAAACTAGCATGCAATCTGGTGTCTATAAGCAAACTTACCCATGACCTTAATTGCACTGCTAATTTTTCTGTCACTTCTTGTCACATACAGGAGCAGGGATCGGCGAGGATGATTGGCATTGCTAAGGAGGATGGTGGACTCTACTATTTCAAGAATAATGAGTGTTCGAATAAACAGGCTACAATCGCTGAGAATGTATCTTCTGCTTCCAATAAAGATGTAATGATGTGGCATCGTAGGTTAGGCCATCCCAATTTTCATTACCTTAAACGTTTGTTCCCAGATTTATTCAGTAATAAAAATCCGAGTTCTTTTTACTGTGATATTTGTCAATTAGCCAAACACACACATACATCATATCCTGCCAAACCTTATATAAAATCACATCCATTCCTCTTAATTCATAGTGATATTTGGGGACCCTCTCGTGTTAAAAATGTTACTGGGACTAGATGGTTTATTACGTTTATTGATGATCACACCAGAGTCTGTTGGGTCTATCTTTTTAAAGAAAAAACCGAGGTCTCACAAATCTTTCAAAATTTTCACTCCATGATAAAAACCCAATTCCAAACCAACATTAGCGTCTTAAGAACCGACAATGGAACAGAGTATTACAAAGCCATCTTAGGTGCTTATCTAGCAACCAATGGTATAATTCATCAAAGTTCCTGTTCCGATACACCACAGCAAAATGGTGTAGCAGAAAGGAAAAACCGTCATTTACTAGAGGTTGCTAGAGCTCTTATGTTTACTATGCATGTTCCAAAGTACCTCTGGGGTGAAGCCATCTTAACTGCCTCACATCTTATAAACAGAATGCCTTCAAAAATACTCCAATTTCAAACCCCTATGTCTGTTCTTCTGCAAACTTACCCAATGTTTCGTTTTTTCTCCTCTGTTCCTTTAAGGGTGTTTGGCTGCACAGCATTTGTCCATGTCCATTCTCACAACCGTTCAAAACTTGATCCGAGAGCAACCAAGTGTGTTTTTGTTGGGTACTCTTCCACATAACGTGGGTATAGATGCTACTCACCCTCTCTTCGTCGTATGTTTGTGTCAATGGATGTTACCTTTCATGAAACCCAATCATATTTCCCTGGGTCCCATCTTCAGGGGGAGATTCTTGGAGAAGATGGTTCTTGGGATGAGTTTGATTCCCCAACACCCTTACCTTCACCACAGCCTATCTTGCCTTACATACCGAAGTTGTCACCACCTTTGCCCAACCCGAACCCGACCGAACCTATTATGCCGCATTATAACAAAATATTGGAAACTGAGGAACAAAACTCAGTGGGGGATAACTCCCAGATACCCCAGTTACTTGTTTATTCGCGCAGGAATCATTCTCGGAATAGCAGCAAGCCTGATGCCCAGCAAGGTCAAATGTCTGAACCGGTCCCTCTCCCAGATCCAGAGCCTTCTAGTGGTTTGGGTGATACTGACTTCAACAACAGTTCAGATCTGGATTTGCCTATTGCCCTCAGGAAAGGTACACGGTCATGTACACAGCACCCAATCTCTAATTATGTCTCATATGAGAAATTGTCTCCCAGTTTTTCAGCCTTCACCACTACTCTTACGGGTATTCAGATACCAAGAGATATTAGGGAGGCCCTTGCAGATCCCAAGTGGAGACTAGCAGTTCAGGAGGAAATGGGAACTTTGAAAAAAAATGGCACATGGGAGATTGTGAAGCTGCCTAGCGGGAAGAAAACTGTGGGATGCAAGTGGGTGTTCACGGTCAAGTTTAATACAGATGGCAGTGTCAACCGGTACAAAGCAAGATTAGTTGCCAAGGGTTTCACTCAATCTTATGGTATAGACTATAAAGAGACATTTGCACCAGTAGCCAAACTCAACTCGGTAAGAGTCCTCTTGTCTCTAGCAGCTAATATTGATTGGCCACTTCAACAGCTAGATGTAAAAAATGCATTCCTAAATGGAGACTTGCCTGAAGAGGTGTATATGGATCCGCCTCCAGGATTCGCAGAAGAAGGAAAATTGGTGTGTAAGTTGAAAAAATCACTTTATGGCCTTAAGCAGTCCCCGAGGGATTGGTTCGAGAAGTTTACTCAAGCTGTGAAGGAACGGGGATTTGTACAAGCTCAATCTGATCATACAATCTTCTACAAACACTCTAAGGACGGCAAAAGAGCAATCCTTATAGTATATGTAGATGATATAATTGTTACTGGAGACAATCAATCTGAGTTGGAGTGCTTAAAAGCGTATCTTGCAAGCAAGTTTGAGTTGAAGGATCTAGGTACTCTCAGGTATTTCTTGGGTATGGAAGTCGCCAGGAGTAGCTCTGGAATTGCTGTTTCTCAGAGGAAGTATGTGCTCGATCTTCTCCAAGATACAGGCATGTTAGGGTGTAAACCAGCTGAGACACCTATGGAGCCTAATGCCAAACTTGGGATTGACGGTGGAAAGAATATTGATCAGGAGTCGTATCAACGATTAGTGGGTAGGCTTATCTATTTATCACATACTCGTCCTGATATAGCCTTTGCGGTAAGTGTTGTTAGTCAGTTTATGCACTCACCCAAAGAGAGACATCTTGAGGCAGTTTATAGAATCCTGAGATATCTGAAAAAGACCCCCGGAAGGGGATTGTTCTTCAGAAAGGGTGATCACAAGGTTGTGGAGATTTATACTGATGCAGACTGGGCAGGTTCTTCAGTGGATAGAAGATCGACATCAGGATATTGTACTTATGTTTGGGGCAATCTAGTAACATGGAGAAGTAAGAAGCAACCAGTGGTAGCTAGAAGCAGTGCAGAGGCAGAGTTTCGAGCATTAGCACATGGTATGTGTGAGGGGATTTGGCTTGGTAGGCTACTGGAAGAGTTGAGGATCTCAAGTAATTCTCCTATGAAGCTCTACTGCGACAACAAAGCTGCTATTAGTATTGCCCACAATCCAGTTCATCACGATCGAACAAAACATGTAGAGGTGGATCGTCATTTTATCAGAGAAAAAATTGACAATGGAAGCTTCTGCATGATATACATTCCGACTAAGGAACAGACTGCCGACATCCTAACGAAGAGCCTCCACAAACCGAATTTCGAAGACATGGTGAACAAACTAGGAATGACAAACATTTACATTCCAGTTTGAGGGGGAGTGTGAGAATATTCGGTTTGTTACCGAATTCTTATATTTCCATATATAGATTAGTTGATTGTTTCCCAATTGTATTTGGGTAATTGATGTACAGCTGTATAGTTGATTTTAGGGAATTAGTTTCTAGTTTTCTTTTTTAACATCTAAAAGCTGTGTATAAATATACTTGTATTGTATCATTCGAATATATGAAAATACAATCAGTTTTCCCTAAAACACTTTCAATATGTCATGGCACTAGTACTACTTGAATCAAGAACCTCATAAAATTTCCTTTTGATATTAATATCTGTAATTTATACAATGTTTCTCAAGTAAAACTAGTTTAATTATCTATTCAGCATTGTTACAATCCTAAACATTAGAAAAATGTATTAGTGCAAATTTTCATAATTTCTGTAATTTTCTTATTTTCAAATATTTTGAAAAGCCATATTCCACGGATATTGATATTTTCATCCCAACAAACCGAAAGGAAGAAAAAGAGAGAGCAAAATCATAATTAAACCTCGTCCCATTAAGTAACACATTACATAACAAAAGAATTGGGAGCCAAAACATTATATCATATTCCGTACAAATAAGGCCACGGATTCTAGTCACTGCAAAATTTATTAAAAAAAAAAAAAGTACATACTTTAATTGGGATTCTGTCCACACCATCAGTAAAACACGAGTAAAAGACAAAATCTTGTACAATCCTATTTGCTGCTTCATGTATTTGCCTTTTCTGTACACTTTAACTTAAGACCAGCCCCAAAGGTTACACGAGATCGCATTGACAAAAATGAAATGGCACCATAAGCAACAGGCGTAAGGCGAAACTCGGCAAATGCATGGAAGGAAACTCATCGCCTTTTTTCATATATTTACATCAAGACACAAACAGAAAGTTGATGTTTGACCAAACTCGAGAATCCTTCAACTGACCTGTTTAGACTCAGAAACAGTTGCAGTACTTTTTCAGCTAGAGGCTTCAAGGACTGTGCAAGCTTTTGAGGTGATCAGCAACATTCTTTATGTGGTCAACCACATCGTGGGAACTGCTAAGTCGTTGAAAATCAGATCGGTGAAGGACAGTCCCTTTGATTTGCCTCGAGTCGGGCTCTAGATCACTTTGTTTCTTTTTCGATGTAAAGCAGTGGTGTACACGAACAAGGTGATTTTTTGACTCAGTTGTGTACCTCCCACGCACCTTGACCACCAAGATAACTTCTTTGTCTCTGGCGTCTTCACACCAGGAGTTTAGCGGGACACCATCAACAAACTCTTCCAGTGTTTGGAAGTCCTCGTGGCGAACTGACACCTCGGCAATATGATCTGGCATGATAATTCCAGTAGCTGGAGTAACCTAAATGAAAGAAACAACCAATTTTTTTTATGAGAAATTTCAAGATATCAAAACAAAAACAGAAAAACAGAACCAAAGAGAGAACAAAATAGATAAATATAAAGACAACAGAAGAAAATGAAAAGTCTTCAAATGCAAAGAAAAACCAAAAATGAGCGAAGCCAATTTTGAACGAAACGAGTTACCCCTAGCCATCGCGGAAAGCCAAAAGAACCTCTAGGAGTAGGATCTGATGAAAGCCCATCATCCTTAACTGTAGACTGTCCTACACAGACTATTTCATACAATGCATCTTTTTTTCCACATTTATTAGTGATGCGCAAGATGGACGTATCCTGGTTTTGAAGAATTATGTTGTTTGTACTGATGATTGTTTCCGGAATCTTGCACAATTCATCAATCATAAATTTGATCTTCTTATTTGACCGAAGAATCTCTCCGAGCTCCTGTCTCCTAACTGACTCATCAACTCATGCAATATCAACAGTAAATAATCAGCGGACAGGCTTATGGTCACTGTCTGTCACATCCATGCAAGCATCGTACCTAGCAATGGAAGATGCTGAGTTTTTCAAATTTTAAGAAGACCCTTTTACATGCGCAAGCAACACATACACAGAAGATATGCTTGCAGCAGGTGCAATATAAGCATGTTCACTTAGACAGGAGTTGGACCAGAGTCCCCTCATACGCATGTTGTAAATATCAAGTAAGTTGTTTGATGCAAATCAAAAAGCTATAAGATTCCATCCAAAATGAAAACTGATGAGCTTGGTTTGCTACGTTGATGTTATTAAAACATGAGCTTGGTAACATATGCATTCAAATAAGTATGGACTACACAAACCCTGTAAATCAGAATATATCTATCCAAAAAGTAAATGAACGGGCAAATATATAGGAATCTATAGCAGCCTCGTAAAATACGAGTCCAAATAACGTAAGGGTAATGTGACACCGTCTTGTGTTCTATGTAAATGGGAAGAAATCTTTCGTTCTAAAGGAACTTACTGCAATATTGAGGAAACTACAGGACACTGCAAACTGCATACTGATACTGGGGTTGAACGACTATCACGATATAATATTCGATGACACCAAGCTGGAATGCGCTTCTTTTCACCAGAATCATACCCTGCAGAAGATGAATTACAAAAGGTCGATAACTTTCAAAAGCTTTTGATCATGCTCAGCGAACAAATCTCGGAAAGGACTGTGAGCCTGTTAATTGTTAAGTGACTATTCTCCCCCGAGAAGATTTTGAAAAATTCCATAAACACACAAAATAGTTACAAAACAACCTCAAACAGTCTAATTAGCATCCGGTTCAAATCTATTCTAATATGTTTTTGAACCGTATGATAATGCCAGATCCCTACATGCTAAAAGATACCTGCTAAGCCAACTTGGTGTCTTTCAAACTTGTATGTGGGAGGAAACTTTAAGACAGCTTCCCGCATTCCTTGAAAGACGTTTCCAGCTTCCATTTCTGCTCGAAGCTGATCCCTTTCTCTAAGCCAATCAAAGCATCTTTGTGACACAAAATCCCTAGCTTCGTCATAAGATATACCATCAAGTCGATAATTAAAATCCCCGAGAAATGTCACCATATCAGCCTCTGATAATTCAGGAATGCCTTCAGCAGAGTAGGTAGTACCAGCCTGTGAAGAAAATAATGCCTTGTCAAAACAAATAGAAGAAGATTGCCTCCATTAAAAATAACTAAGATCAAATGAGCTGGCTCTAGTCAATGCATATACGTACATTTGTACTGCGTAGCATCTGAGCAACAGATGAAGCACCAGCTGCAACAGAAAGGACCAAAGACAATCCAGATCTATAAACAAGCCAGAATAAATACATTGAGAAGGCAAGCGAACAAAACAAGAACAGGTACAGCAGTGTACCAGCAGCAGCAGTGAAAAGATTGGTTGGTCTGAAGGTCATCGTTCGATATACATGATCAAAGTCTGCATTCCGGCGATTGACTGCCTCTAGATGTGCAGCAAAGTGACAGCTAACAAAGCACATTATTCTGTCGTACACTCTAATCCTCAAACCAACAGCTCCCTGCACAGCAAACATTTAGCCACATCAATTTCCATTTGAAACAAAAAGGGGCCTCATATGAACATGTATCGACATTGAAGCTGTATCAAACCACCTTCAGGAACTAAGCTAATATACCTATGCCCCCTACCCCAAAAAAAAACTTAATTTTCTATTCTTCCCGTCCTCTCTTTGGCATTAAGACAGCACTAATCGATTAGGCGGACAAATAGATTGTGCTTCATATGATAATAGCAAATAATTATAAAGGAGACTCAAAGCAACCCACCAAGTTAAGTTCAGACTTTTAGTTTCATTGAATATAGTTTGACACTTTGATCTCAAAAGGCAAAACGCCTAGCGGAAGACAAAGTAATGCTCGTAAAAAATTCTTATTTTGTGCTATCGTCTTTCTCCTCCCGGGGTACGCCTTCACATGAATGAAAGTTACAAAATTGTGCTATCACAATCATAAAGAGGGAGCCTCGCCATATTACCAATTGCACGCCCAAAGCCACATGGAACCGCTGCTGCGTCAACATCCCCTACATAAGCTCTAAGATCATTTCTCACCCTAAAAGATGAAATTCAACAATATATTAACCAGAACCTCAAAAAAGGATAAAGACCGTAGAAAGCTTCCAAAAAGGTGGTCAAACAAAAATGTAAATGCATGATTATTAATAAAAACAAAAAAATTAAATTAAATTAATAAACTTTTCAAGTGCCCTACCCTGATTTCCAAAATATTCTTGTCAGGGGTGAAACAAAATATTACAGCATTTCTCACATTATTTCTAATAAATTAAAGTTACAGGGTGCTTAAGACAAGCAAATATTCTATTAAAGGCAATGATAAAGGATTTTGTTTATGTGACGTTGAACAATAGCAAATATTCTATTCCAAGAAAAGTACTGACCATGCAGCAATAAGCAAGCCTGCTAATTGTCTAGAACCAACACGATCAAACATTGATCCTTCATCCAATGTTTTGCCTATCATCTCCAGCCACCACTGCCCAACAGAACTTCCCTCGAGAACTACCTACAGTTAAAAGAAAACAAGGAAGTTTACAATCGAGAAAAACAGCTGTTCAAGAACTAAGGAGAAAAAATAGAAATAAACAAGCCATATCTTGTCAGAACGTCATATTTTGATTCCTTCTATTTAAGGAGAGCCATTTCATGTTTATAAGAGACATTCTCCTCTTAATTTTGTTGCCTAATAAAATGCTTATCAGGTTCCCAGTCTTCAGTAATCAAATTCTTCACAGTTCTACTACATGTTAACTTGCATGATTAAGAGAGTTCATGTTGCCATTTGACTAGGAAAAACTGCCTCTTATAAATTCATGAAAGTTTTGGCAGAACATAGTCTTTTTAGCTGCAGACATAGCAAGAAAACAGCACCCATTTCAACTTCTTGGAGCCCGACAACAACAATGCTGACATCAGAGGTAACGGAACCTAGCCAGGAAATGAGTGAGTCATGAGACACTCTTCCTTGTCCAACATTCCATGTACCAGTCAAAATTTTCAAATTCTCTATCCTTGTATATAGAAACTCTTTGCCAGCCAACTCCGAATGCACTATACCATCAAGGGGTCCAGGCAATGTGGCATTCCATCCACGTATACCACCATGGTTTGCCAAGGTGAATATATAACCTGCTCCTGCAGTCATTTTTATCATGGGACTGCTGTGAGCTACCCATCCTCCAAGCATATTACCCTCAAGGTCGAGTACCTGGACGGTACCACTTAGATAACCCACCCATATTCGCATACCAAAAGCACAGAGGCATTGAACAGCGGAAGGATGATAATGGAAATCTTGTATACGATTGCCACTCCCGTCCCACAGCACAAGCAAGCCACTTGTACACCCAGTCCAAACCATACCATCTATAGTCATCACCAGTGCTTCAGTTCTTCAATTATCATCTCCAAAGGCGCCCTTTGCTGCAACTCGACGAACAGCATCGGCTGCTCCCATTATAGCATTGCGTGACCGCTGGAAGAATCCAAAAGAATTTTGTGTTTTCTCTTTCTTCGACCCGGAAAGGACTTCCACAGAGATGTCCTGTACAGACGATATGTCCACTCGATTCTCCAGCTGACCATCTGTATTGAAAACTTTCAGTAACTCTCTCGTACGAGAATCCCTGCAACATAACAACTAGTATAATAAATAAAATCTATTGCCTAGGATATGCCTACAACTACAAAAATGCAAAACTTATAATTTCATGTGAAGCATTACTGTCCTCTTAAAATACAGGTGAACACATAAGGCACGAAGCACATATTCATCCAAAAATTACAAGAAACTTTTAATTTTCTTTCTTTTCTTATTTCTTTTGGTTAGTACAAAGAATAACACAAAATATATATATAGTTAAGAAAGAAACATCAACAGTCCTTGCCGTTGGCTGAGATACAAATTGCATGCTGATGACAAACCGAAGGCAATATGTAAAAGATTGAATTGACAAAGACACTAATTATCACATATAAGTCAAACGGACTTCATATTTGAATCCAGGGAAAATATGATTTTACTCATAAAAATGCACAAAATAAAACATATTGGAAGTAAAAAAAAAATAATATTGAGAATGTAGGCATACCAAAAGGCAAACGATAAATAGCCAGCACTCCAAACTTTTGCTCTAGTATTATCTGACAACAGGTATTTGACATTCGAATTTAATGTGTTACTATATCCATTTATGGCAACTTCGCTCCTTGGGTCAATGAACGATCTCTCTATTAACATTGCAGCCATGCACCTTTCTTCGGCAGTTAAAGAAAGAGATCTTTCAATAGCTTCCCAAGGCCATATTTTAATCACACCGGCCTCCGAACCGGACCACAGGTCTCCTGAATAAGAAAAGAAAAACAGAAAGCGTCAAGAAACTGTTGACATGGGTCAAGAAACATGCTTCAGAAAATTATTGAACATGCATCTTTACATGAATAAGAAGGCACCAAGAACAGCATTTTTTCACTTTCCTTTATTTACTTTTCTTGGGTCATACGCGTTTGGCTTCAACTGTGCTAGTCTCTACTAATACATGAAAATTTCAGCTCTTTACACGTAATGTTCATAGTTGAGAAACACCAAGGACCTTTTGTTTTATTTTTATTTTTATTTTTATTTTTATAAAGATCTTCCTACATCTATATATAAACGCTGGTTTATCAAGAATACGCAAGAAAAGTACTTCGAGTTGTTGATTTATCACCAGAGATGGCTTAGAACAAATAATTTATTATCAAATGGATTTGTCCATTCTAATACTCCATCTGAGAGTTATCAGCATTTATCAAAGTTGTTCCAATCTAATAGAACACTATTGGATCAAATGACAAAGAAGTTGTTGAGAAAAAAGATGGCTTTTCTCGGATGAAATGGTTGTTGCTATCTGCTACAATAGCGAATCAATAGTTTAACTGAATAACTATATAAAAGAGATAGACGTTTCTCTTCGTCTCAGGCCAACAGATCTTCTCAATTGAAAGATCCCCTACTATGGATAATACATTTTCTGGTTGACCGACTAGTTCTAATTGTTTTGTTCTGAAGCAAAGAAACCCACTAGGCGGTTTGGTATGGGTTTAATTGGAGTCCCACGGAGGATTTTGAATCCCTGGCCTAATTCATCCCCTCTTGGAATTCCTCCCTACCAAATAACTATAAGTCCAAAAATCCATCCATCTAATATTTCAACATTTCCTCCCGAACAAACAAGGCGTAAAGTAAATTATTTTCTATTCAATGTAACTGCTCCAAAATCCAATTCCATTTAAAATTCTTAGCAACAAAAGCAACATATCTAAAAACATAATGATAATCAGAGCAATCAAGTGACAGAAAATTTCATAAAACTCTTTCTTCTATTTCTCAGGTATTGCAAGATTTAATTCATTCGATTCTCATAGCAAAATGTAAACAAGCAACCAAACAAATAAAACTGACCATAAGCTGTGATAACGAGGGAAAGTACGGGGGCTTTTTGAGCCAGCCACGACAAGGCTTCCTTGAAAGCAACGCCATTTTCATCCATTCTCTAACACCTGATTCTCCCATCCCCATGCCCACTCCAAACCATCCTCGCCCCCTCATCCGCCGCCAGACACAGAGCCGGCGACGTCCCTACCGACTCCTTGAACGGCACCGCGTCCTCGTGGTCGTCGCCTTCCCCGGCGGCGGCGTAGAGATCGGTCAGCTCCCACCGGCGGAGACCACACTCGGTGGCGGCCCAGAGATGCGAGCTCATGGCGGCGATCGAGCGGAGGAAGCGGCCGATCTGAGCCTCCCGGAGCAGGTGAGGCCTCACCTCCAGGCTAAACGGCCGGTGAGGATGCACGGCTGCGCGAACAGGCAGGCGGAAGATGCCGGAGCCGCCGCCGCCTCGGGCGATGAACTCCGGGAGAGGATTCGCAAGAGGAACGGCGTCGGTAGGGAAGGACCGGGTGTCTATAATGGTTATGGCCTTTACTAAAAAATGGTCAAAAATTAATTTAAAAAAATAAAAAAAACTGGTCATAACGGTTATGACCGAGTAGTCATAATGGTTATGACCTTTACTAAAAAATGGTTAAAAATTAATTTAAAAAAATAAAAAAAACTGGTCATAACGGTTATGACCGGGTGGTCATAATGGTTATGACCTTTACTAAAAAATGGTCAAAAATTAATTTAAAAAAATAAAAAAAAACTGGTCATAACGGTTATGACCGAGTAGTCATAATGGTTATGACCTTTACTAAAAAATGGTCAAAAATTAATTTAAAAAAATAAAAAAAACTGGTCATAACGGTTATGACCGGGTGGTCATAATGGTTATGACCTTTACTAAAAAATGGTCAAAAATTAATTTAAAAAAATAAAAAAAAACTGGTCATAACGGTTATAACCGAGTGGTCATAATTGTTATGACCTTTGCTAAAAAATGGTCATAATGGTTATGACCGGATGGTCATAATGGTTATGACCTTTACTCAAAAATCGTCAAAACTTAATTTAAAAAAATAATTAAAACCGTTGTGACCGCAGTCCCCCTTTGTGACACATGGCCATACCATGTTTTAATTCATATTTGCCTATGTCCCCAATTGAATGATAATACCCTTTTTTGAAAATTGATTTAACCTTCAAACATAAGTTATTAAAATATGATATTAAAAATGTTAAGGTATGGTCCTATCTACCGTGTAGTAATGTTTGAAAAAAAATATATAATTGTTTTGCTAGGCGAAATCCTTGTCCCCATCGTCATCGCTTTTGTAATTTTTGTCAATTTTCCACTTGGCATGACTCCAGAGGTAACACGCTAGCCACTCCCGAAATAATTTCATTCGTCCAGCGATTACCCAATAACTGACATCCCTCCCTTCTATCAAGCATTCAGCATATTTAATGGTAAACACTCCACAATCACCCCTGTTGCACGAATGACAAAGATGAGTAAAAATCGCATGATCTATTTAATGCGTTATAGTTTTATCAAAATAGTCCGGTACGAGCACTTACCCATTGGATTGTTGAGGGATGTCTTTCATTATGTTGACTGGTATGGGGTCAATTCCGGAAGGTTGTCTAGGTCTGAAGGCAAACAAATCTAAGCGTCCAGCCAGCAATGGAATGAATATTGACAAACAGGCCATTCCTTCTCGGACCGCAGCATTGTGAGGGCCTTCATGCTGCAGAGAGTCGTACACGTCAATGGTCCAGCTTTTCAGATCTAGCTTCGCTAACACCCAATGTTTAAGCTCAGCCAAATGTACTGGTATTAGCACAGTCATAACGTCAAACCATGATGCCCCACTCTGGACATTTACGCCAAGCATGATCGAGAGCAAAGTTTCACAGGTACCCCAATCGAACTTGTCAGGTGCACTTTGGTAGAGAATATACAATGAACGAACCTTTGAACAAAAGTACGTGTCAACCGTGGTCACCTTCCGTTTTTCCAACTCGGGGAACTGCCTGATCTTCTTCCTCAAGTAGTAAAAGGTGACATCAACGTGCTACGTTAACATAACATTAACAAAGCTATTGTTAATGTTAGATGATCATCAAACAATGTACCTGCTGGTTGTTATAATGTATTTAACTTGATGTTGAAGATAAATTCAAGGAAAATACTTACTTCGTCCCATAGCCAAACAGGGGAGGTAGCTAATTCATAGTACCAGCTCTTTTTCTCTACCTCCAGGCAACCGAAGTCATGGGGATTGTCAAGTTTATCGTGCTTGGCAGTGTATCGTGGAGGTCGTTTACTAAACCATGTCAAATATACAATTCACACTAGTTTAGTACACGTCCAAATATGTTACACACAACCGACAATGTTATGTTATTAAACATTACCCTGGCAGAGTCTTCTTCAACAATCCTTTACTGAACCAGTCCCTGAACTCCGCCAACGTCTGTTCAGGAGGTTCATTTGCGAGACCATGTGGGAGTGCAGACTGTGAGGCAGTCGGTTGTTTGGAAGGGGATCCAATCTCAGACGTACGACCCGATGGCCGTTGTCCTAGCCTTGATAGTCTCGCCCTCTTCCTCTTAGGGATCTACAAAGCACATATGTTAAACGAGTTAATCAACTGGATAATTCCATATAATTGTAAGTTGTCAGTCACAGTTATGCGTCGCAACCACGGCCAGTAAGGCTTTCTTGTTGGAGGGCTCGTCAGTAGTGACAGGACTATGTGGTGCGATGATTAAATCAACCTCCTCCTCCTCGGCCGCCACATGTTCCACGTCAGGCATGGGCTCCTTACGTGTTCCAATGAGTGGCTCATCGTTTAACCTCGCATCGGGCCCCTGTACATTGTACAGTGTCAATATTTGCCCTTCGGTGGGTTTTCAGAAAATGACATAAGAAATATGTTTGTGTTATATAACATAGACACACACTGATTTTATATACGTATGTATAATACAACCTTTGCAAACAAATCCTGGGCATTTTCTTGCGAAGCGATCACCTTTTCGGAGGTGAGAAATTCCATGGCTACCTGAAGGCCTACATCGATGTCAGGGGAAGGCGTCTTATAGGCAGCTGAATCAGGCCTCTTAACATGAACGTCGTCGCTGCTGTTGACATTCGGCGCATGATGTTCATGTCCATTTACTTTGGCCGTCAACTTTTTCAGAACAGATCTTAAAAGTTTATTGGAATGGGATTGTGCCTTTTTTAATTCGTCTAATTTTTTATTGATTGCGTCCACTTCACCTCTGATCTCATTCCTGAACTCCATCCACTCGAATTTGGTTTCAGGGCTACGCCTGGGGACCGAAGTCTTCGGAGGTGGTAATTGAGGCAGTGACTTCGGTTGGTTCAAAAATAGACTCGCCACATTCTCGTTCTTTAGCTCCTCTTTGGTGGGAAACAAGATAAAACAATTCTGCTACACAAATTTTGTAAATTAGTCATTCATAGACAATGCCTTTGGTTGCTACGAACATACTCGGTCATAACGGTAGTGACCAGACGGTCAATTCTGTTATGACCAAAATGTGAGGGATGCTTTTTAAAGTTCATCTTCACAAAACCATCATTTGAAGTACCTGGAATTCGCCAACCTCCGCAAATGCCCCGTTAACGTCATCAAACCTTACAATGTCCACCGTGGTCCATGATGCCATTCGCGGAACGGCTGGCAAGTAATTGGTTGTGAACTTTGCTGCTATGGATGGTAGTGTCTCATATGCCCAGACGATTAAGGCATGTGGGAAACCAGGAACGCTGTAATGAATAGTGTTGATCTTTTTCCGTTGACTTATCTTCGATGTCAACCTGTTTTCCACTTTAGAACAGATTGCAGACCGGGTTGCCTCCCATGATAGAACACCCCAAGGAAAATCGTTGAAGGCATCCAAGTTTTCGGCCAAGCCAAAAAATTTGGGGTCGATCTTCACGGGGATAGCATTTGATAAAGGGATTGAAAATATAATGTACAGAAGACTAAGCTTTACCGCATCCTCGTCGGTCTCAAAATTAGCATTTGACAGTTGCAACTCCAAATTTTCTCTCGAAACACCCTTAACCGTCGAAAAATATCTTGCCATTAATCTGCTTTCGACTACGGGAAGATGCGTAGACCCTACACATTTGAGCCCGGTTATTAGGCAGAAGTCGTTGATGGAGAATCTGCCCAAATCTTCACCAATCTCGAACCACAAAGAGTCACCCAGGGCTGTGTGATTTGTCAGTCGCATCACAATGTTGTGGAATAACTGTCCAGCCCACCCTGGAGACTCTAAATGCATGAACGGTTGGATGCATGGCTGGGCCTTGACAGACTCTAACTGTCCTCGTGTCAACCACTTGCCCAGTTTGTTCCATGTCTCATTGATATTTATGAATGTATTGATCTTCGCCCTCGTTATCTCACTGTCTGGGACGAGGCGGACGTATCGACACTGTGTTAATGGAAACATAAAATGGTTACTAAAAGAAAACGTACCAGGTGTAGCGATAACATATATAAAAAAGTTAACTTTTTATTCACACAACCCAAAAACAAACTTTTCACCTCTTCGGCCGTCGATGTCTTGTTTTTTTTTTTACTCGATTCCTTCACATCCATTCTCCCCCGATTTCTCTCTAAATCTGTGATAGTCACCATTTTCGGCAAATGGAATCGTCTTGTATAAGGATTTCTGCTGTGCTCTAACGACGGTTATGGTGTGGAATAGGGTCGTGGACCGAACGGATTAAAGCTTTCTCTCTCTAGGACCGGTGTTTCCCCCTCTAAACACTATAAAAGGTGGTTTCAAAATGTTTTTTCAACCGCCTCAGATGGAGAGTCACTCTTAGGCGGGTGGGACATGAGGGCAATTCCGGTATTTAGCCATGTTATGACCGTATAAATGACTGTTGGCATTCACAGAAAACTAGTCAAAAGCGTTATGACCGGAGTCGTACAATAAGCTGGTCACAACGAAGTTGACCGAGCGGTCACTACCGTAGTGACCGCCTTAGACGCACGACTCCCAACAGGCATTGATTAGACATTCCTGACCGCATTTAATGCGAGATACTCGATTTTTGTGTAAAGTGGGCGAGTAGAAAGAAAATATTTTTTTAAAATTTTTTTTAATGATATATAATGGTGGTCACAACGGTATTGACCACTCGGTCAACTTCGTTGTGACCGATCTAGAGGACGATTCCTTCACTCACAGGATCGGTCACAACGAAGTTGACCGAGCGGTCAATACCGTTGTGACCACCGTACGGGTGCATTATATATCATTAAAAAAAAAATTTTAAAATATTTTCTTTCTACTCGCCCACTTTACACAAAAATCGAGTATCTAGCATTAAATGCGGTCAGGAATGTCTAATCAATGCCTGTTGGGAGTCGTGCGTCTAAGGCGGTCACTACGGTAGGGACCGCGCGGTCAACTTCGTTGTGACCGATCTAGAGGACGATTCCTTCACTCACAGGGTCGGTCACAACGAAGTTGACCGAGCGGTCACTACCGTTGTGACCACCGTACTGGCATCCAATTGGTCATAGGGAGTTTATCTGCTAAGATTACATGTTTGTCCGAATTACAAACAATTTATAACTACTGTGAATGTAAGATTCAGTATGAAAATAAGAAAAAAACTAAGTTAACGAAAAATTGTCGTTATTTATTTGCGTTGGTAAATTGTGGGAAAATTTGTTTTCGACCACATAATTAAGAACTGGGAGTGATGAACGATGGATTCGACCTTGCTGGACGGGTTCTTAAGGGTACTGTATTCGTACAGGTTTGTCGGTTGTGTCCATAACCATTACATCTACCACACCGGACTGACTCATGTTCTTCTCCTTGGGACAAAATCCTTCGAACCCGTGGCCTTCCGGGCCTACGCTTTGTTTTGGGAGGATTGACAATTTGTGACCTGACATCTTCAGGAACATCCTAGCCATCGGCGCTGCCAATTGGATGGACAACAGACGAATAACAACCATAAAGATAATCTTTCGTGTAGTAACTCGAGCAATAATTGTAAGGATCTATATGTCGGTGGTTACAAACGGCCATGGCATGAGGGTAAGGAATTTGATCGACCTAAAATCGTCGGCACGTACATGTCCTTTCGCTCATGTCGACGATCCATATTTGGCTAGCATTGTTGGTAACCGCATACTCAAACTGATCGGCTGGCCGCGGCTGTAACAAAGTGAATTTTAACACATTGAGCAACTATGATATCGGGGAAAATTGGCATATATGTGTACTCGAGTTGTGGTGGTAAGCACGTACCGTTACTGTTAGGCCTAGTGAGAAGTTGGTGCGAAGCAATTTCTCAGCCTTTGGAGCAAGCTTCGCTGTCAATTTTAGGGCCTCCTCACGCCTGTGGACAAACCATCTTTGTTGTAGTTCTCTCAACCATTCCACTAAGAATCCAACTGGCATTAACCTGGCTTTCCGATCGACATTGTTCAATGACTCCGCAATGTTGGTTGTCATGATTGCATACCTCCGGCCGTTGAAATATGCTCGCGACCATTTTGTAGGATCGGCCTGCATGAGTTATCGGTACATGTTGGGATTACGATTACGGATGGATTCCATATGACGATGGTGCTCACATAAAAGATACGACCTCGATGCACCATCAAAATAGGTCTTCAAAGGGCCTTTGAAATCCTTGTACTTGGTCTTAAGTTTTGCAGCCAAGTGTTGAACGCATATCCCGAAGGCAGCCTCCGGATAAATGAGGTTGGCTACATATTCGATACCCTTATGCCTATCAGCAACAATAGCAAGAGAATCTCGGGTGCCGATTGAAGCCCTTAGCTTCTCGAAGAACCATGTCCATGTTTCGTTGCTTTCAGAATGAACGATCCCAAATGCTAGTGGAAATATGCAGCCATTTGCGTCGTGACCGCATGCTGCAAGAAGCATTCCCCCAAACTTGGCCTTTAATGCGGATCCATCAACCACAATTACTGATCGACAATAAGGCCAACCGTGCTTCGAAGCAGCTACGCACATGTAGAAGCATTGTAAACAATTTGATGAGTCTGTCTCGATGTCAATGTCGAATCCAGGATTTTTCCTCTTCACCATGTCAGCCCACGCGGGTAGAACTGTAACATAAACAAGTAATAAAATTTATTATAGCACTTGTCGTGAATATAAAACTTATAATGTCGGTAATTAACATATTATAAGATAAAGAAAAGGGAAGTACATTACCATTGTATGACTCTGCATCATTGCCCCTCAAGCTGGTTAGTGCTGCTTCCTTCCCTCGCCATGCCCGGAGATAATTGAAAGACACTCCAAAGTCGGCCTGCATGTCTCGCATGATTTCTCGAGGTCTATACGAGGTATTTGTGGGATCCAAGTATTTTGCCTTGACACACTCCCCAATCATCCAACTCTTGGCTTGACGATGATGCCCTTGAACAATTTCGATTGAACAAGTATGGACGTCGTCGTACCGCTTCACGACAAACATTTCACTTCCTCGCATCCTAGTCGCACGCAATTGCCATGGACAGTTTTCGATATCTATACATATCACGTGTAACAGAGTAGAGTTCGACCTCTTCACCCTGAATTGATAGTGTTCACTCATGGCATCGTGATGAAGATGGAATTGCAACAACTTTTTGTTCTGAAAAATGCAGTTTATTCGCAATGTGACAGGTGTATAATTAGCAACAACTACTGAATCGGATAACCTATCGGATAACCTGTCAGTGATTGGTACATTATCGGATTGAGATGTCACCTTCTTGGCAGTAGAATGTGCTCCAATGCTTACTTCGACACTATTCTCGTTTGATTGACGAGCATCACACCCAAAATTCAGTTCGTCTACATGAGGAGGGATATGAGGAGTAGGAGAACGGATGACCAGATTCCTCGCATCTAACCGTTGCATGGCTTCATCACTCTGTACACCCTCTATGCCCTCTCTGGAAAGTTGGACGTCTATGTGGTTGCTTGCACCCAGCTCCGGTGGCATTACCTCAGCCGCAACATCATCCAATACGTCGATGGTAATAGGAAATTTACTAAGCACATGAACATCCTTCTTCTTCAATTGTATATAGAATTTAACGTCATCATCACACTGTATCCGGACAAGAGGATTACCAGGTTCAATATCGTATCTCATGACTATAGTATTGGTTGGGACCCTCAGACCAATTGCACGTCTGACCAACTCAATAAGTGCAACGTATGTTGCAGTCTCGGGCACCAATATTCCCTTCATTTCTCCACCAACATAACTCAATGTGCCGTCCCATTGACCATTGTACTTGATGAAAACACAGACGTCCTCCATTTACTGTGAATCTGCAAAGAGTTATCGAATATATAAAATAGGGGAACAATTATGAAGCACAATGGGATGGCTTAAATGTTATATCTGGTCACAATGATAATGACCGGGTGGTCAATATGAAAATGAATCACAATGATGTTGACAGGATGGTCAATATGGAAATGACCAACTTATTTCATATTGGTCACCATGCTGATGCCCGGATGGTCAACATCAGACTGACCGGGTTATTTCAAACTGGTAACAATGATGATGACCAGATGGTCAATATGAAAATGACCGGGTGCACGATGGTCACAATGATGATGACCATATGGTCAATATGAAAATGACCGGTTAATAACCGGTTAATTTCAAAACTGGCAACGATGGTCACAATGATGATGACCAGATGGTCAATATGAAAATGATGGTTAATAACCGGTTCATTTCAAAACTGGTCACGATGGTCACAATGATGAGGTCATCATCACAGTGACCGGTTTGTTGTGAAAATTTTTTAAATGACCTTTTTTGTTTCAGAGGGCCATCTTAACATACCCCCATTTAAAGCATGTATTAACAAATAAAACCAACTAAAAACCACCATTACCTCAGATTGGTTGTTTAAAAATGAGAAGAAATCCACTGAAATGGAGTTGAAGCAGATCTGGGAACTTGTTGGGCGCAGTTTTAACATACCGAAAAAAAAGATTGGGGGATATTATGCAGACTTAGAGTTAGTTTGCATCAATGGGTAATGGTGCATTGAGATTCGTGAGGAGTGGGTGCGAGAAAATCAAGAAAACGAGGGAAGAAAAATAAAAATTTTTTCTGTTCAGTTGGTTAAATAGCGTCGCTGTGGATGTGGAGGAAGGGAGTGAGGGTGGCGGGATAGCAGGAAATTTTTTCAGCTTTAGGGTTGGCTGAGGGCATATATGCCTTTATACATCAACCAAAACAGTGTGTGGTGACGTGGCGGTTCTAAAATTGAAGTGGATAAAAGTGGTGCTGTTTTTAATATTATTTATTTCAGAAGTGCTAAAAGTGAAATTAACCCAATACATTAAGAACAATAATAACAATAATAGTATTTTCGAAGAGTCGTTGATACGTAGACTTCATCAATCGTAAGTCTTCTAATGGGAATAATGAGTTGAATAATGTAGGTCTACCACTTCAGTATATATATATATATATTATATATATATATATATATATATATATATATAAATCTTCCTTGTTCTTGAATATTTTGGTCAAACCAGCAATCTCATTGGTTGGTAAAAGTTAGTTGCATTTATTTTAATTCCATAAAAAAATAAAAAAGGATTCTCTCTTTTGTAAGGGAGATTTGTAAGGTAACCCGACTCTATTTGTGTTAGTCAACAATAATATATATAAATCATTTCGATTTTATTTTATTTTTATTTTTTTACTAAAATAACATTTTCTTTTTACTGGGAATTAACTTTATTTATTAAAGAATAATTGGTCTAAATAATTATTGAACTCTTTGAAAAATGATGGTTTGGTCTTTTTTTTTTTTGTCGAGATAACCATAAATTCCTTTTTGCTTTTTGCAATTTCCATCTGGTTCCATTAAAAGACTCACAGAATGGCCATGTGAGAAGTACGTTTTGGCTTTTTTTAAGGAAAAATACCCTCATTCAAATATAATACATTAAAAAAAAAGAGGAGAGACCTCTCTCTCCCCTTTCCTACCTCACCTCCTTAACATATTCGCACCGACACTAGAGTTAGAGCCCATCTCCCTCCCTCCTTCCCCCCTCCCTACCGGCCGTTGTGATCTGGGTTCACTTCCCCACCTCGCAAGATCTAACTGCACACCCCTCCCCCCCGAGCTCGCCAGTCTTGGTCCTCCTGCCCCCGTGGTGTCGTCGATCTTGAAGAGAGAGAGATAAGAGAATTTTGTTTTTTTGTTTTATTATTTTTTAATATTTATTAAATAAATTATTATTAAATTAATAAAATATATTTACTAATTAGATCACATGCATTACACAT
>CM046362.1:12779171-12794919 GCA_025413025.1 Ficus hispida
CATTTCCAATTTAAAAAACCCCCCTCCAGAGCTCCAATTCCAATTGATGCCCAAACGGGCCCTTAAACTTCTTCATTCTAAACCACTACTATTCTCTTGATATGGATGCATTGTACCTCAGTTCACTCATCAACTTAACTATAAATTAAACACTAGTTTTTTTTCGAGAGACTAGTTCTTGCATCACTCTCTAATCAACAATCAAGTAGTTATTTCCAGCAAAAACCAAAAACCCAGAAATTTAAAAAGGCAATACCTGCAAAGAATTAAGGAAACAAAGACCAGGGCACAGGCCAAGCTTGAAAGAAACTCTAAAGGGCACCACCATTCTATGAGAAGAAACCGTTCCTTTGCCACTCAAAACAACAAAGGCATTGCCCCAACTGAGGAGCTACAAGAACCACATTCCATGCTTAAAACAAACATGCCCAGAACCTGAAATTAACACACACCAGAGAAAGACAAGGAAAAACAATATGTGAATATATATATATATATATATAATATAGATTAGATATAGATATTTAGATGTCTATACAAATGGGTATGCGGTTTAGGCAAAAGGGTTACTTGCTCTCTCTCTCTCTCTCTCTCTCTCTCTATATATATATATATATATAGATTAGATATAGATATTTAGATGTCTATACAATGGGTATGCGGTTTAGGCAAAAGGGTACTTGCTCTGATTATTATGTGTGTTGTGGTGTGTGTGTATACGATCCACTTGGTGAAATTGAGAGAGAGAGACCTACGTGAAACTCCTGTGTCAATTCATCGATGGAAATGGAGATTGTAGAGCGAGAGAGGAATGAGTGAGAGCACGACTTGGAGGAGGGGGTTTAGAGAGAGAAAAAATAAAAAGAAGATAAACGGGGAAGGGAGAAAGATAAGAGATGTATATCCTCGCTTGCCTGCCTTTATCGAATAATTAATTAATTGAAAAAGAGTTTAATATATAATACCTTCTAATTTTTATGCAAACCTAACATTACTATCCAATACTTCAATTCTAGTATAAATACATAGATTTTAGGATCTACACATTATTATTAATTAAAGAAAAAAATATCATTTAAAAATTAAAAGTATCCTGAATAAAATCCTACATCATTCTTTCTTTTTTAATTTCAGTAATATCACTTCTAAAATTTTTATTTCAAATCTAATATACATTTGAATACTTCTTTTATAATACACCACATCAGATTTGATAGATTCGCGAAATTAAATTGTTGAAAATTAAGGATGGCAATTCGTGTCACGTGTCGGATTCGTGTCGTGTTAAAGAATTTTTTCTTCCCCAATCCGAACATGACCCGTGACACGAAAATGACTCAAAACGTGATACGAACCCGTAACGAGTTGACATGATACGAACCGAACTTGACCGCGATACGAAATTGACCCATTACACGAAATTAACCCGAGACACGAATTGACCCGCGACACGAAATTTACCCGCAACATGAAATTGACACGAATTTCAGGTTGGAACCAGATCATATTCGGGTTGGACCTGAAATTAACCCGAATTAACACGACATTTGATATGAAGTTGACACGATATTTGACCCAAAATTGACACTAAAAAGCGGTCGTGTTGTGGTTCTATGGGTCAACCCGAACACGACCCGTTTTTCCCGTGTCAATTTTAGATGACCGAATTTGACCCGTCCCTTATTTTTCCCAACCGAACCCACGAAATTTGTGTCGTTTTCGAATTGTGTCGTCGTGTCGCAACTGTATTGCACCCCTAGATAATATCCTAAAGTTTTCAGCTCAAAATCCATTACTAATAATTGTTGGATGGTATTTTTGTCATTATGTAAAAATTATTTAAAATAACATCAACTTAAGTTAATATATGTAGGACCATATCTAATTATAAGATATGGGACAACTTAGGTAGGAACCTACTTAATTATAAGGTAGGAGACAACCTAGGTAGATGTCTACTTATTTATGAGAAAGGAGACAACCCTCAAGTAAGAGTCTTCCTAATTTTATATCGGACGTCAGAAGAAGAAGTTTAAGCATCTACAAATGATAACGTTCAACAATTAATAAGAGTTTATAAAGGAAACTCATCGTCTATATTTAATATCAAAGACGTTAAACATTCAGATTTATTACATATCAAATCACGGAATATAATAGTTCATTGTAATTAAAGAGAGAATAAACTCTCAAATTAATAGGAGAATTAAACTCCTATATTCCAATGTATTATAAATTCTTTTGAATTGAGAGGAAACGATAAGTCACAATTCTCAATACAAACCTTGAGGCAATTATACAGGACTTCGGTTTTCTCTATATTGTTCTTAAGGTTCTGGTGTTTTTTTTTTTTTTTTTTTAATTGATGCTTAATGTTCTTGATCATTATTTTTCGTTTGATCTAGTTTTCTATTTTAAGAACATTCTTTTACTATTGGACGAAATTCTGCCAATAATAATGATAATATTATTCATAGTAATTATGGTTTTGAGTCATATAATATTACATTAATATTATGATTATAACTAAATTATAATGTGTTTATAATTGAATAAGAACAATTATGTTTATTTATTTTGTCTTTTAATTTTCTTTTTGTTTTTTCATAATTAGTTCTATTTCTCTTTTTATCTTTTTAATTTCTTTTATTTATTGCTTGAATGCTAGATTATAATTTGAATAAAGTTCCTAAATTATATTTACTCTCTAAATTTAAGGTTTCAGAATAATCAAACCCTGTATTAGTAGTTTAGTCCTAATATAATGTGATGAAAGATAACCACATCTAAGTAATTAATACAACTTTATTAGTAAGATTCTAAAGGTGAGGTTATCTTTTATTACATGGACATTTTCAACGGTTTTGAAAGATAGAGGAACAATTGAAAACGTGCATACTTCAAGGACATTTATGAAAATAATTCAGCACTTAATTAATTAAAATCCTTAAAGCCAATAAATTTGGACTAACATATACACAGATGACTATTCTTGCTTAATGACCATTTCCAAGACAGAGGTTTATTTCTGACTAAAGCTAACATAGTTATTAAATTTAATGTGTTTCTCACCTTTTTTTTTTTTTTTTTTTAATTTCAGGGGTTAAATTACTGAAATTAAAAGTTCAAAGTGCGAAATACAACAATGCGAAAAGTTTGGGGACAACGTTGCAAAATAATCTTTTATATGTTTTGTTTTAGTTTTAAAGTAATTAAAACTGATGTCACTCAAATTTATCACATTTTTCAACTTATCCTTTAAAATTCTAATTTTGGCAATTTACTTTGAATTTATAAAATTATTGTAATGCATCCCATATGGGTTGATTTTATGTTAAATTAGTCATGTAAAGCACACGTATGTCCCATATAAAGAATAAAAATCCTATTTCTGACAAAAAAAATTCTGAATCTATACAAATCTTCTAAATTAACTAAATATGGTATAATATAATTTAAAAAGTTTAGAAGTCAAATTATCAAAAATAAAAAGTTTAGAGTACAAATTATCAAAGGGTGACAAGTTTGGGTTCATCAATGCTTAATACCCACTAAAAACTTTTTTTCTTTCAAATTGTTTTTGAGAGTTTACTCTTTATTATTATTATTATTATTATTAGAAAATTAGGTTGTATGGTCTTTTTTAATCTCCTGAACTAATGGATGGCCCAATTTTATTTTATTTTTATTTAGGAAAATGACTATTTGTCATTTTTTAAATTTGATTAATCAGTGATTAATATGAAATTTAATGATTAACCATAAATAAATCACCGATTGACAATTATATGGTCAATTACTGATTAACCATTTAAGAAAATTGATTAATCATTTTAGAAAAATGGACTTTTAAATAATTTTTAAAAACTTTAGCTATTTATTAAAAAACCTCATGAAAAAAATGCTATTTAGATGTAAATCGCTTATTATTATTTGATATTATTATTACTTTATTTATTAAAAAACTTATACACCTCATGATAAAGTCAGATGAGAAATTACCGTTAGATTGTATATGTGGTTATTTTATTATAATAATATATATATATATATATATATATTGGCAGAAAGGGATTCAGCAGCTAAAAGCTTCATTTTTTTATTTTTTAATATTTTGGGAAAAAGGGATTCAATGGCTAAAAGCAAGGGTCTGTTTGGGGAATATCTAGATATGGTATTTTAAAAGTAGGGTTAGAAATGTGTATTTGGAATGGAAACTTTTGAAAAAGTTATATGTATAGAAAAAGGGAGAAAGACTAAAATAGCAAATTGAGTTTCATAATTTTAACAATATAGCAAGTGGTAAAATTTGAGGTACTAAATAGCATATTATCATTAAACTCAAATAGAAATTCTCCAAAATAACTCTCATAGATAAAACCCCACAATCTCTCAAAATAACCCAACCCTGACGCATTCAGCTCACTCAAATTAGAAACCTGTCAATTCCGTCGAGACTACCTATGTCAGTCGTTGTGGAGTCGTGAACCGAAGGATGACGTGACGGTCACCATGGAGTCGCAAACTAGAGGAGGGTGCAACGGTCGCCGTGGAGTTATGAACCAGAGGAAGGTGTGACAGTCGTCGTGGAGTTGAGATTCGAAATAGGGCATGACAGATCTCACCATGGAGTCACAATCCAGAGAAGGATCTTGCTATAGAGTCACGATCAGAGGATGATCTCGTCATGGAGTCCTGATCAGAGGATAATGGAGTCAAGATCAGAGGACGATCTCGCCATGGAGTCACGATCAGAGGACAATCTCGTCGTGGATTTGAAGCTTGCAAGGAAAATCACTGGAATTGGGAAGAAATTTATTGGAAAATCTCGACTGTTCCTCCTCGTTTCCGTCGATATCGGATCTCCGTCCTCTTTGCTGTGATTTCTCTGATGATTGCCGTGGAGCTCTTGTTTTCTCTGGCCAAACCTTTTTGTAATATGGTTTGGGGTGGATTTGTAATTTTTAATAAAATTTGGGCTTAAATAGGTGGTAAATCTATTTATTTCCAAATAACAAAATTTCTATTTATCAAGAAAAAAATAAGTAATAAATATATTTCCAAATAATTTATTTACTATATAATTTAAGTATTTTATGGGAAATGTGATATTTACAAAAAAAAAAAAAGAATGAAAAAAATAAAAATATATATATATTAGTAAATATAGTATTTACAAGGTTTCAAAAATTATCAAGTAAATTAAAATATTTACTAAAATATCTTAGTATTTACTATTAATTTACGTTATTTTAAAAATTATTAATTTATCAAGTAAATCAAAATTTTAATAATAAATAAATAAATCTAATATTTATTGATATCTATATTGTTATTTATTTAAATTTGTTAGGTAAATCTTAGTATTTATTAGTCAATCTTAATATTTACTAGTATTTATGTTGTTTTAAAAATTATAAACTTATCCAGAAAAATCAAATCTTTACGAGTAATATTAACTAATAAATGTAAATGGTTAAATATTTGCTATTTTTATCAAGTTTATACTTGACAATTGTTTATTAGTAAATATTTTAAATATGAAAGTTTCCATTACTAATTTGAAAATGTCAGCATTTACATATATTGGTAAATACATGTAATTTTACAAATCCAATAACCATATATTATTTTACAACAAATCCCTCAAAACCAAATAATTACAAACCAGCCCCAAAATACCAAAACTTAAACCTAAGCCCAGTGCTATTTTAAATATGAAAAACTCTTGTTTCCGTCACACCTTGCCGTTCATCTCATGATCCTGTCGCGGTAGCTCTCCTCTCATCACCGGCCTGTAGAAAGCCGGAAGCAAAAGGCTGGACCTAGAGGTGAGAGAAAAACTCATGATCCCATCGCAATCGTGTTCATCTCGCAGTTGGCATCCAGTTGTGCTCTCCACGCACGTGGGAGTTAGTTCTTTGCGCCGCGTCTGGTTCCAATTCTCATTGCTGCCATGATCTTTCCATCATTGCTGGTGCGGGTCCTCTCCGGTCAGAGAGATGGGGGAATGTGTATTTGAAAAGAGGAAATGGCAAATTGGAATAAATTAAAATATGAATTGAAATATGTTATAATTTACACCATTTTAAAATATATGTTATAATTTTCATTAGTACATTTTAAATATGCTATTTGATTCAATTATTGTTTAGAAAATTAAGCAAAAATTTGAGATGTGTTTAGAAAAAATATGCAAAATGGATCTAATCTTGTTCATTTCGTCGTTACCAGTATTTTGATAGAAAATCATCTTATTCTAATTTCAAATGAGAAAGTTATGAATTTTTAAAGTTTAAGTTTTTAAAATAAAATATAAAATTTTAATATAAAGTTAAGATTTTGAAATCCAGATTATGTCTCAAACAGACGCTCATATTTTTTCTCCTGAAATTTAATTGGGCGATAACACAAGGCTACCTTGTACCCGAGCACACGGAATCACAGAGGGTTTAAGCTGTCAAGTGTCAACTCTTGTCTGGGTTATAACGTCGCTGCTCCACCGTAAAGATTTGTCCTTTTCCCATTCTTCCTCTCTCACGCCTGCTATTTCGTTCGTACGTTCCTCTCTGAATCTCTCTCTTTATTACATCTAACAATTTTCGTTCTATTTATATATATATATATATATAATTTTGATTTGAGAATTTGAACTTGTTTCATGTATTGGGTCTTGAAAAGGGTTTTTATCCCAGTTTTGGAAAGTTTTTTTTTCCCCCCTTCTGTAATGTAGAATTTGAATGAACAGGGTTGATTTTTGATCAACTTTTGTTCGTAATTGTGTTAGCTCTAGCCCTTTTTGTAGATTTTAATTTGGATATAATTTGAAAAATTTTCTATTGTTGCTTCCATTGTTGAGTGATTGCGATGTGGGTTGGAAAATTAGAGAATATGTGTTTAATTTCTTTTTTAATTTGGTTGTTATCCATGTTTAGTTCGAGTTTGTATAAGGATTCTGCATTATTTATTTTACAGTTAAGATATTTTTCTATTTACTGCTTTCTTTGAATTAGAATTCATAAATTGGCTAGGATTTATCAGCCTATAAATTTGTTCCTCAGTGCAGTTTTCATTATTGTCATTATCGAATTCTCGAGCTATTTTAGGGTATGTCTATCCTAACTCTTCGAAGGAGTATAAACTTCATATATTCTCTTTTATTCTGCTGCATCAAATTGTCACCTTGATTGTTAAGAGTATGTTATAATTATTTTTTGCAGACTTCTATGAAAGAGTACTAAAAAAGTACTTTACCTGACAGGACATGGTTTCTAGCCCGATCTTCGTTAGATTCAGTTAAATTGTCGTACTTTATTTTAACCTGCTATGATTCTGATTTCATGTAATGGATAAAATACTTTACATGCACTTGATCCGGTGTTTAAAATTGGTGTCCTATCAGTCACAAACCTCTCCTATATATTTAGCCAATTGGTAGGTTTTTTTTTTTGGTGTGTTGTGGTTTTGGGGGGGTGTTTAATAATTGTGTTACTTCTGGTTCTTTGGAGACTTTTTGTTTTTATTTCTTTTCTTCGTTCTATATGTGCATTATTTTTTCCTATCATGATAATTTTGTTGGTTTGAATAGGTTTCATAAATCCTTGAGGAAGTAGTTGATCATTCACTCGCCAATATGCAGAACGAGGAAGGAGTTATCACCGAGCTTTACATTCCCAGAAAATGGTACACTTTTTTTTTTTTAATTTATTTTTTAAGCATCCGTACTATGTTGTGTTGAATACCATACAACAGAAACAAGCTAAGTTAAACACATAACAGTTTTGGAGTTGTGCATTCTGGCTAATTGTGGTATGTGGGTGCAGCTCTGCAACCAACAGGCTGATCACTTCGAAGGACCATGCGTCGGTCCAGATTAATGTCGGGCATTTAGACGAGAACGGTGTCTACACTGGCCAGTTCTCCACCTTTGCTCTTTGTGGTTTTGTTCGCGCTCAGGTTAGTTTTGTTTGCCCCCACTTCAACTTTGTGTTTTTTCTTTTATTTCTCATAAAGGCACTTGTACTTTTTTCTGTTTCTCAGATTATGCCCTTCAAGACTGTCTAATGTATTGATGTAGTAAAAGTTTGGAAACGAATTAATTTTTGGCAATTTTTATGTCTTATTGGAGTGAAGTTATGCTTTATGTTGGGAAATCTGGGAAGGTAGTTTCTGGTCTTGATTAGGTGCTTGGAAGTTGGAAAATTTTCTATACGATTTTATAAGTTTAACTAGTTTCTCTCCTTGAGTTTTTCTATAGTTCTTATACCTCACTTGATCCCATATATATGTGTGCGTATTTTTTGTGTCATCTTCTGTTTGAGAAACTTTTGAAATATTTCAGTTGTACCCCCCTCACACTCTATAAAAAAAAAAATAATAAAAAAATTAGTGTGCCTTCGTTTGAAACTTGATATATATATATATATATATATATGTCCTCATTAAAAATAAAATCTATAATTGTTTCGCGGTGCCCTATTGAAAAATTTTCCAGCTACACCGCTACGTAATTCAGGTTGACAATTTTGCCATTTTCTTTTTCTTTTTTCTGCAGGGAGATGCTGACAGTGCTCTTGACAGGCTGTGGCAGAAGAAGAAAGCTGAAGTTAAACAACAGTAGAAAGATAGTAAGATATCTCCTACTAGAGTGGGTCCATTGCGGTTGAACTAGGGAACCATGTTTCCTTTTTTTTTGTTTTGTTTTGTTTTTTTGTTTTTTGTTATGATTGGTCATTGAAATTCCATCATAACCATGAAATTTGGCATTGATTGGCAACTCTAGTTTTTCTTGGCACTATTTGAATTTGGATTTTTTTTTTAAAATAGTGAAATTAGTAATCTTTAGTTTGTTTATGTGCTTCATTTTGTGAAATCCTTGGCTTTTCTTTTTTTTTTTTTTGTTTTGTTTTGTTTTTTTTTTTCCAAGAATTTCTTAGTCAGAAACAAACGAGTCTAACATTTCGGGATGAACCTTTTGCAGCTTAGGGGTCAGGGTTTTAGATCAAAATGGCACAAATTACACTTAAGCTTGCTTATGGCTAAGCATTCACTTGATTAAAGTATATAAATAGACTAGAAAGGTGTGCCTGATGTCAGGATTCTTTCATTCATAAAGCGACCATGTGACCCTTAGCCGTTGTAGTTACCATGCTTCCAATGTTTACCAAAGTTCAAGGAAAGTGGCGAAGAGAAAGAACAAGGGAAAATAATTTGGGTGAATGGGCAAATTCTGTTTGGATTTGGCCAGGAGAGGATTGTATGTTTGGATTCTTGAATTTCTCGGTTGGTTCCCGAATGAGGATTTCTCAATTGTTTATAGGAAGAAGTCATTTACATAATATGTCTATGAATTTCACAAGTGTCGTATATCTAGGGGTGGTTCTGAATAGCTTAACAGCGAATTGGGAGACGAAATATATCTAAGGAACTCGAGATATTTATAGGCAAGTGCTAGATATAGTCTTTTTGCAAGTCTTCAGGGAATCTTATGATCCTTAGGGAACTAAGATATATCTATCGAATTTAGAAATGCTTCAATAGTCTGTAAACCATGGAGAAGGTTCACTTGCGGACTTTAGTCTCTGTTAGAGTGTTCTTTGAACAATGAGAAGTGTCGAAAATCCTAAGCAGATCATAACCTTAAGGAGATTGCTTGATCTGTTCATAAATTTTCAGGGTTCTCGATATCATCTTAAGGAACTTTGTAACATTTATGGAAGAAGTGCTAGGTTGTTTTGCTGCCTTTCTAGCGAAAGCTATAGGAGTCCTTGATCCGTAGGGAGTTTTCTACAGAATTCTCAGAATAGGCTGCGAAAATTCTAATGTTTTGTAAAATATTTTGCGATCTTGATAAAACTTTCTTGAACCATCACTAGTTTCATGATGCGAAACAAGAATCCAAACGGCCTCGTCTCTTTTCGTGGGCAACCAAAACTTATCCGTGTAACCGAACTCGTACATTTTCTTTCTTGTTCTTCTCCTAGCCTCTTGCGTAGGTTATGAATGTGGTTGGATTGACTTGGCATGGAAGCATGCTAATGTCACATAGTTGCTTTACTAACAGAACGTGGCGAACATCAAGTGTTGGCACTGTAACACCGGTTGCTATATACCATCTAAGCATATGCTTACGCGTGATATGGGGCTCTCTGGCGTAGAGCCGTTTAAACGACAATATTAACAATGCCCTTTTGTCCCTCTGCAATTTAGAGCTTGTTACTTATTGTTAAAAATTGAGGTAATATCATATGATTTGCGGTTTGAAATAATGACAATACAAACACAGAATCACTGACCCTAAATTATGTAGTACGTAAATATCCCTAAAATCACATGCATGCAATATAACTCAAATTCCCCGTATACCGAAATCAAACCCCGAAAGTTGCGGCAGAAATGAAAAATGAAAACCGAACAACGCCAACAACAGCAAAACAAAACAAGAAATCAAACTTCGAGACTCCCATGTTGCTTTCACAATTCTCCCTCTCATATCACAAGCAATCCCGCCAAACTGCCTATCACCCCCGCAAATCCCACCTTCATTGATCTGATGGCATCGTTACCTTGCCTGTCTGGGGTTGGTGCCACCACCGGTGCCCCAGTCAACAACTCCACGTCACGCCTATCATACGCAACATTAGCTAATAGCTCTTGGCCCTTCTCACAGTGCCCCTCTGTGCCGCTGATGAAATAAAATGGCTCGAACTGATCCAACTCGATCAGAGTCTTGTTGTTCCTGTATCTTTCGATTGGCTTCGATGTGTTGTAGCTTTCTTCTCCGTAACTCGTAGCACTGAGTCCTTTTTAGGGTTGAACTTGATTACTGTTTTGTAAAATAGAAGAGGAAATAATGAGAGAAGAGCCAAGGCTTGTTTGATATTGCTAAAACTTTGAGAAAGGTAGAAGGGGAAAAAAAAAAAGAAAACTATGGTAAAGTTTCTTGCATGGGATTTGGTAAACTGCAAGGTAAAAATAATGTGAAAAAGATATGAGTTCATAACATACATGATGCCATAATTATTTATTTGTTATTTTTGTTTCTTAAAGAGATAATTTTCCGAATATTAGTTCTCTTAAAAGATGAAATCATAAAAGAAAAAGAAGAATTACTCTATTAGCATATCATGTTTTCAAGATCTGTACAAGTAGAAACTCCAAAAGCTTTGGAAGAGAAAAAAAAAAACATTGTTTTTTTCAGAAGAAAAAAAAGTTATATGGACACTAAAGAAAAGGTTTTACAAAATCTATAGATACTGTTATTTTAATCATTGGATTAACTTTTTAACGATCTGATCTATGAGTGTCGATGTTAAAAATTTACATCTTGACTGACACATATAGCTGCTTTAAGTTTTTGATCATATCGATGAAAGTTGATCCAATAACTAAAACTGTAGTATCTACTGATAAGATAAAACTACAGGTTCTATTGTAAATTTTTACAAAAAAGCAAACAAGTAAACAATATATATGCAACTTTTTATCCACTGAGATGAGATAAAATTTGATGGGCAAAACATGCATTAATATTAGAACAATGCAATTAGTTAAAAAAAAAACAAAAGATAAATTTGATGGGCAAAACATGCATTAATATTAGAACAATGCAATTAGTTAAAAAAAAAAAACAAAAGAAAGCAGTTATGAAACTAATATTTAGAAGTTGATCAAGTGAGGAGGAAGTAATATTAGATGAAAATTACTGAGAATATCGCCAAGTCTTTGGCCCATTCATCAAAATAAGTTCTTTCCGAGGAATTTGATGGAATAGTATTCCATGAATTTTCTTTTCCTCCAACCAGAATTTCCACAGCTGCTGAGAAAGTGAAGGACAGAAAAACCAGGGCCAAAATGGGAATTATGATTCTAGGGCAAGCCATAGGTTTAGATGAAAGATGATTAGTAACGAAAAATGTGACAAACTCTTATATTTGTGAGACAGTAGATAGCTTTGAGCTTATCAAATGGTGTCATTTTATAGCCATTAGGTTTTGTTTTAGGTAGGGGTGTCAATTCGTGTCTCGTGTCGTGTTCGTGTCGTGCTTGAGTCGTGTCGAATTTTTTTCTCCCCAACCTGAACACGACCCGTGACATGAAACCGACACGAAACGCGACACGAACACGACACGAACTCGTAACGGATTGACACGAAACGACACGAACTTGACCGAAATTGACCCGCAACACGAAATTGACACAAAATTTGACCCGAAATTGACACGTGACCCGAAATGGACCCAAAATTGACACGAAAAGTGGACACGAAATTGACACGAAAAAACGGGTCCAATCCGAACACGACATGAATTTTTTTCGTGTCAATTTTTCCCAACCCGAACACGACCCACTCCCTATTTTTTCCAACCCGAACCCGTAAATTCGTGTCGTTTTCGAGTCGTGTCGCGACCTGTATTGCCACCTCTAGTTTTAGGGGCTTAGGTCCGGAGACCGCTTCGGAGTACCCCGAGCCAAGAGATGAATGCCACGTGTTGGAAATCGGGTAGTTGGATTAGTCTTGAGATTTGGGTGGCCTTGGCTGTAAATTAAATCACTCATATAGTTTGAATGTGAAAATGTCTCTTCAATTTCCTCCAGGTGTAATTACCCTTCAATTTTGTTTTTCATCTTCTGGATTTCTTTTCCTTGGAAACTAACCTTTTAAATTTTGATAGGTACGGAAATGAGTTTGTTTTTAACCCCTAAAATATAACAATTCACTTTGTTACGATCTTACGAGGATTACAATATTTTGTCGGTAATATTTATAATGATTTTCTCGTTGTATGCTACAAAATTACGTACTAGTTATAGTGATTTTAATTTTTCCATTTGTAAAATATTTTATTATTTTACTATATTTTACCATGGTTAGTGAGATTATTCTAATGTACAATTCACCCTTAATTTTCAAAAGAAAAAACAGAAAATAAAACGTGCATTTTGCATGTTTGAAAGCATAAAGTGACTCTTTCAAGGATTGTATATATATAGTAATTACACACATATTAAAGGGTGGTAGTGTATACACCCACACGGGTGGATGGATTGATAAAGAGGGATGACATGTTTCTTAATCTCTTTCTTTATCCACCAAGGTTCGATCCGTGGAATTCCTGTAAGACCTCCGTTCCAGCTTAAGCTGTAGTAGAATTGGGTTGGTGATGTTTAGGGTGAGGTCTTTGTTGATGACTGAAAGAGACTGAGTTAAAGAGCCACATATTTCTTCTCATACTCAGGGAAGTGGATCTCACTTTTGAGAGTGAGGGCAGTATATATATGTGAAAGACCAGTGCTTAATTTCATTAATATTTATCCAACTTGAGGAAATTGAAAATAAGGTTGTAACGTTGAAATGCAATGACAAGTAAAAACATGCATATATATATATATATGTATGTATGTATGTTTGTGTGTGTGTATTTTTCAAAATTAACTAATGCAATGTATAATAGTTCAAATCAACCATGCACCAGTTCCATGGCAAATTGTACAGAGTTTGTTATTTCAGTTTGGCCAACTCAAATTTTGATAAATTATTTGATAGTGGCATGGCATCAACTAATATTAACTACAAGCGTCTAATTGTAATTTTATACCTCACTCTATCAAAAATTCTACTATTGAAATCCCTTCATTTTTTAGTCAAAAATAATTAATAAATAAATATTAACTTAGGCAAAACAAACATAAGTTTTCTGTATGTATTTGTCCCATATAATTCACTTGTTTCCCTATACTCTCTCTTGTCTTCTGTCTATTGTCGGAAACCTCATGTACTTCCTAATGAAGGACCTCTTACCCTTTCTGAAATTTATAACATACCTACATGAGCATTTATAAAATTAATAAAATTATCTAGTTTTTTTTTCTTTTTTTGGATGTGGAGGTTCAAATTTTGCCATCGTAATATAAAATTATTATTAGGTTATACCTGTAACCATTATTACTTATCTATTGGTTGCAAACTTTTTTATTTAGGATAAATTATTAAAATAGTCCCTGAACTTTTAATGAGGGTACTGATTGGTTCTCAAACTTCTTTTTTGATTGTTGATCCCTGAACTCTTAAAAAAGGTATAAATTAGTCATTTTTAACGGACGTTAAAAAACTTTTAGTTTTCCATCAAAGATTTTTCTATCAAAGATCAGAAGTTAAGTTAAAAAGACTATCCTACCCCTAATATATCAACTAAACCATTTTTCAGAACTGAAAAAAAAAAAAAAAATTCCTCCCTATCGTACTTCGTCCTCACTCTCTGGTCTCTCCTGCAAAATTATACCAAATCAACCAACAAGCAAACTAAAAATTCTACCCATTTGACCATTTCTCTTTTCTCTTCCCCACTCAACCCAACAAATTACCATATCTGACAAAAGACCGGAGGGAGCTTGTGATCTCGCTCGGCGGCAATGTGTGGCCAGGGTTTGCAGAGGCCTTGTCACAAAATGCCTCCCCGAGGTTCAATTTGTAACATTTTTTCCCCTTGAACTTTGGAAAAGTTTGTGAGTTTTCCTCTCTCAATTAATTTTTTATTAAAAAATACATCTACACTCTTTTCAAGCATCAGTTTGGGGTATTAACTATAGAATCATGAAATGACAAACATTGTTGGAAGCATTAGTTTTGCCTTGAATCCCTCGAATTTTTGGGTCTCTAAAGCTCTCCACAAATTCTAGCTAGTTTTCCTATTTAGCCTCGCAAAACCATCACATTTTGCCTCAAAATTAGGTTTTCACGTTTGTGCGGTACTGCAACGGGCTTTTTTCCCGCCGCAAGCATATAAGGCTAATGGAGTATCTCAGGAGGCGCGCTGTAGCGGATGAAAGGCTCGCTGCAGTGCACATATGCTGGTTGGGAGTGGGCTGCAACGGGCCTTTTATCCTCTGCAGCTTGCAGTCAGGCTCTCTCTGGCTTGGCAGCCCGCGCTACAGCACTTTTTGGCACGCTACAACTCGCTTCTTGCTTCTCTAATTCTTCTTTTTGGTGCCTTTAGGATCATCTTTTTGGGTCTTCTTTGATCCGCATGCTTCGGTTTGCTTCTTCTACCCACGACTCTTTCCAATTAGTTCCAAAAAAAATCCCATTTTGCTACATTTTCGTCTAAATCCTCTTTTTATTTATAAATCCTGCATTAACTAATAAAGTGCTTGAGAATTTACAAATATTTGAACTCAAAAGTACATGATTTGTAGGTAAACACCCTCCATATAAGAGAAAAGAGAGAGAATCGTCGCTGGCGACAATCCCACTCCACCCCGCGTCAGATCCATGCTGCCCCTTCCCCACCCTCTCAGATTACTGATTCCGTTAGAAATTTAATGATTTTGGACGGAAAGGATTATAATATCCAATATTTTAAGAATTCATGGTCAATTCGGCCAGAATTAAAAAATAAAACAAAGACTAAACTGTCATCTGTAAAGAATTCATAGACTATTTACATCAATTACTCAAATATAAACCAAATTTTGAAATGAAACACGGAAAAAATAATTTTTGTTTCTTTTTTTTCTTTTTTTTACTAAAGGTTTATTTTATCCAAAACTATATAAGAAAACAAAAAACAAAACTCCAAAAGTTTAAAAACATTTTACAATACTAGGGTGGAGGCATGCGCTATGCGCGTGCAATTTGATATACGTTGATGATGTGTGAAAATATATACAATGATGAAATATAGTTAAAAAGAAATGTTTATATTGCTACAATTCTATCAAAAGCCTCTGGCGTAATAATTTGGAATTG
>CM046362.1:12795019-12816222 GCA_025413025.1 Ficus hispida
CAATCTCCCATTTCTTCTGGTATCTCGCCAGTTTTCATACCATTGCAATTGAAGTCCACACAGTACCTCTCCTTACTTCCATCAGAAACTTCAAGGCTGACTCAAACTACCATGGACCCTACATCTCACAGATGATCCTTCTCTCATGGTTTGCTCCATTATGTGTATGGGAAGATTATCTCTCCCAAGAATGGAATAAATTCAAAGAAGGATACAAAGCCACAAGAGGATACCGAAATGCTCATCAGCTCCCAATAGGAGTCCTGAACAAATGCTACACTATCTTCTTCATCTCCCTCAACTGTCAGAAGATAGGAAAGAAAGAAACAGGTTTTGCCCCTCTCATCGAAACCTACGGATCCTCAGAATGGCCTCTCTCACTAGGCAATCCACAACTCAGGCAAATTGAAAAGAAACTATTCATCGCCAACCACAACATCCCCGATGAATGTTGGCCCAAGCCTGAAGAAGATGCCCCATGGGAACTGTTCCCTGCCGGATATACACAACAAATAAAGATGATACTGGATGAAGCAAACAAGCCACTATCCTCGTCATCATCATCACAGGGAATACCAGTACCATCATCACCACAAGGCACAACCTCAACATCAGAAGTTTCATCCTCATGGTGGAAACCGGCATCAAAGTCAGACCCAGGTAACTCACAAAGATCAGGATCAACTCCTGGACTTGAACAGATCACAACCACTGAGTTTACCAAACCACAGACAAGCCAGCCTATTCGTTTCCAGGGCGAAGGACCTTCTTTCGAAGAAGAGTTCAGATGGAGCCAGTTTGCTAATAATCCATACGAATTCTCCCAGCAACCATGGGAAGATTCTCTCCAGTACCAAACAGATAACCTAGCCAAGCTAGGAATCAATCCGGATATTACGCAAAGCTGTACCATCCAATATGATCTCACTCCTCCAGAGACACATATATTACCAGTCCCAAGACCCGATACCCAACAGCTCTGGTTTACTGATGAAGATTGGGAAGATCCTGAAATCCAAAAAGAAATCATCAGGATCATTGAAGAGTTCGAAGCCCTAGACGCCATAGACAGAGCAGACAAGATCGAAAAAGAGAGAGAAACAAAAAGACGTCACAAGTGACGTAGCTAGCCACCCTACGTAAGCCCTTACGACAGCACAACAAAAAACGTAAGCACTTACGTCACCCATTGAAGGACAAATTCCCCAAGCCAGCTGTCCTCCACTATCTTTGTCCATATGCGTCGGCGTGATAGTTTTTTGTCGGTCACATGTTTTTACCGATTTTTCTTTTTCTTGTCGGCCATTACTTTTTGGCCCGTGATTTTAGTTGTCGGCCACCTGTTAGGCCTCGCATTATTATTTACTGTTTTTAGTTTAAGTTTGAATTCCGGATTTCAGATCCGAACCTTGTAAATCCCTCTATAAAAGGAACTCTCCCCTTCCTGAAGAAGGCAGAGTCCGATAGAGTCTTATAAATAAAAAATCCCCTTTTCATTAAGTTTTTTCAGAACTCCCATGTCTAGCTAACTCCCTTTCTGGTATACTTTAAGAGTCACTGTATAAATCCTTAGTTATGATCCAGGTCTCTTGGTTCTGCTGGTAAAATATTACCAGTCATCACAGTAGTCTGATTAATATAGTAGTTGCCCAACTAAAAGTATAGCTTTCGTCACATGAAGTCCATTCTAGAGTCGTTTAGCGCAAAAAACCAAAAAAAAAAAAAAAACAAAAACAAAAACAAACACAAAACAAAAACAAAAACAACAACAAAAACAAAAACAAAAACAAAACAAAACAAAAAAGAAGAAGAAGGAAAAGTTGGTGTCAATACCATATGAAGTTGTTTTCCCAACGAGTTTGATAGTGGAATCTGTGGTTCTACGCAAAACAAAATAATAATAATAATAATAATAATAATAATACTGAGCTTGCTTAAAACCTACTATATCAACAGTCAACCATGATTAAGACAACGTAACAAAAAAAAAAATAATAACAATAATTCAGTAAAGAAAAACATGTGGGCAAAGCTGAAAAGTCTTCTTTCTAGGAGTGCTAAAGTTAAAGAGACATGGTTTTTTATTTTTTTATCCCATCTTAGGAAAGATCATACATAGTCCTATGTCAAAAAATTGAGGTAAGAAAAAAGTTGTTAATCTTGAGCAGAATTTAGCATCAATTTATCCCTCTTCGTCCCCTTCCCAACAGAAGTAATTAATTGTTCAAAATGTGTCAGATAAACTACCATTCCATTAGTTGCAAGATGCACAAAAGGCCAACATCGGAAAGTTAACAAGTACTGACATGTTCCACTTCTAATGGTCTGAGAGCACTGTTGTTTGGCTGCACTTTGTGATGATCCACACTCATGTTTTGGTCAAGAAAGTTTGTCCAAGATCATTAAATCAAGCCTATGGTCGCTTACTTTAGACTAGGTGTGTGCAGGTCCAATCTGGTCCAAATCGTACTAGACCGTATCACACTGTTTTATATACATAGATCAAACTGGATCAGCTCGTTTTATAATGGTTTCATCTGGTTTAAACTGTTCTTTGGATTTTTTTTTTTTTTTTTCAGAAAAAAAATAAAGAGTCCTATTTTAAACACCTTTTTATAACTTTTAGTCATTTTAATATTAAAATTAATAATTTTAGTATTATGAAATGATAAAATTATTAATTTTAATGTTATAATAGACATAATATTAGAAGATGTCAAATTCATGAAATTTTTGCATATAACAAAAAAAAAATGTTTAGAGTTGTGTATTTAGTTGAAAATGAACTATTTAGAGTTAAAAATTGTAAAAACTTGAAATGTATATTAAAAAAAATATAGTAATATATATCTTATTTTATTCATTTCGTCATTCTACGAAAAAAAAAAAAATCATTTAGACTTGAAATAAGAGAATTAGGAACATCAAAAGTTTGAATTATTAAGAGAGCTTTATAAAGGAAAATTAGGGTGGGTGACCTACATTTATTATTTAATCTAATAGATAATCCAACTTCCTTTTAGTTAGTTAAATGACCTAATGCTTATGTTTTGTTTAATCAATTTTTATTTTCTCCAAACACCTCCCCTCGTTCTTATCTCTCTTTCCCAACCTTCTTTTTCTCCCTCTACCCATTTCTCTCTTGTCCGTCGTTGTGTTTTTCTTTGTATTTATTCGATTTCAGTTCAATCTTTGAATTGCAATTGAAATTTGAATGTTTATTTTTGTTTTCATTTACATTTTTTTTGGTAAATTTTGATTTTAACTTAGGTTTTATGCAAGATTATTGACTCATCCTTTTGTTTTTGCTTGTTTTATTTTCTCTTCACTTTGGTTTATATGATTTTCTGGGTTTTTGATTATCAATTTTGGGGAAAAAAAAAAAAGTGTTTCGATTCATATTTTTTCATTATTGTGTGTTTTATCGTGTTTTGATATGTTTATGGTCAATTAGTAATTAACTGAGAATTAATCAATGATTGACCATTAGTTAATTAATGATTAACTCTTATCTCAGACTCCTCCAAATTTGACTTATCCTTTTACATTTGATTAATCACTGATTATGCTAGAGTTAATCATTGATTGATCATTAGTTAATCAGTGATTAACTAGAGTCAATCAATGACTGACCATTAGTTAATTTAATAGTCAATCAGTGATTTATTTGTCCTCGATCAGTTATTGACTACACAAATTTGTAAGTTATATTATCATATTTAGTGATTCACCGATAGTCAATCAATGATTAATCAATAGTCAATTAGTGACTAACCGCTATTCAATCAGTGATTAATCAATAATCAATCAATAATTAACTATAAATATTGTCAATCACTGATTGACAATCTTTTAATTTAATTTTTAAAACCTTGAGTTTTTTAACTAATTTTTAAAAACTTGGGTCATTTTTTTAAAATATTATTTAAAATAAGCTATTTAGTTATAAACCGAAAAGTGAAATTGATTTACTTTTAGAGAAAAAGACAAAACATAGAAACGTTCACCCTGTCATTGACGTCTGTGTCATTGCCGTGACGGTCATCGTTGGCATTTGTGAGTGCTATCCCGAGGCAGTGCAAGCGCCGTCACACACTGCACATCATGCCATCAACCTCAGATCTGCCCTGACCCAGATCCGTGCAACCCAACCTCAGATCTCCCCTGACCCGGACCCGCGCCACACGTGTTTCCAGACCTGACCTGTTCCATACCCCAATTTTCCTGGCCTATTCCAGACTCGGACTTGCTCCCAAGTCAACGCTCACTCTCGGCACCATTTAGACATGCTCAGTTATAGGGTTTGCTTCATCATGGATTTTGCACATATGATTTTGCATAGTTCATCTCCTTTTGTGCCAGATTCATATTCAAAATTTGTAATTTTTAATAAAAAGCCTTCTCATGTTGCAGCTCTACATTCCACGCAATACCAATTGTAGATTTATCCAGGTCAGATTTTTATTCAACCTCCTTTTGAACCTCAGATTTCTCTACGTAATGCTCGGAAAGATATGGGCATGGTATCTCCTTTTGAACCTCAGAGTCCGTTTGGTAAATGAGTTTGAGTTGAGTTTTTGAAGTTGAAACAGTAAATTTTGTTGACTTTTTGGGAAAAAGACAAACTTTTGAGGAAAAGGACAAAACTTGAGCTTGAAAAACCAAGTTTGAGCTTGGTTTCCAAACGGCCGGGGGAAAAAAATATTTCAAAAAATGACAATACGATGGAGAATCATAACACTATAGCCAAAGATTTGGCAGTTGAAGATTTTTCAGAAGATAGGAGTTCCAGGAGGGACGTTGAGCTCAACAATTGTATGCTTACTCAGAAAGATATGGACATTATTATATCATGTCTATGGTAAAAATTAACAGAGCTAGATATTTTGACAAATAAATAAATAAGGATCCTGAAGAGAAAAAGACCTCTTATAAGCTGAGGGCTCGTAAGAGGACGGGTTTTAAATTGAGAAAAAATTAACGATTTCTCTTCGGTTACTCTTTTCTTGTTCTGCTTGATTTTTTTTTTCTAGTTTAGTTTAGTTTTCTCTCTTTTGTTTAGTTTTTTTTTTTCCAACTATTATTAAGTTTTTAATTTTCTACTTTTTTAATTTTACTGCTATTAAGAGATGAAAAATCTAAGATTCAAACCCTCGGATTACACACACTCACGCACCCAACCACTTGAGCTGGCCCCAAATGGCAAATAAGATGAATCTTATCATATCTATCATATAAAATTAAAAAATAGCAATGACAGTAACGTTTATAAAAATCCATGATATACTTCTATTTTAAATTTGTTTAACTAAAAAAAATTAAAATGATCGAATAAAAATTTAAATCAAACAAATATTTCAATAATACTGAGTATTTTTAAGTTCTAAGGTCGATTCTATTCAAATTAAAGAAAAAAAGATTGATTTTATTTAATTTGTTAGTTTAATATTGCTTTAATTTGTATTTAATATAACTTGGTCCGGGTAAATTTGAGGTTTTAAAAAACGTAAATGCTTTGGGATTTATTTTAGGGTTATTTTAACTTTTTTGTTTTATCTTTTTATATCTTGTATTTTGCTTTTATTCGGAAAATATAGCTTGTGTTTTGAAATTTTACACTTTATAACATTGTATAACTTTTAATATATAAATTTATAACATTTCTTAGTCGACACATAATTTTGACCTAAATGCTCAAAATATGCTTAAAAATATAAATGAAACTTAAGTGTCATTTATCTTTTTATACCATGCATTTGTTTTTATTAAGAAAGTATATCATGCATTTCCAAGTTATGCATTTTTATACTATTATAACATATTTAACATACAAATCTATATTTTTTTTTCTCGATTAACACTTATTTTGATCTCAAAGATACTGAAAATACCAAGAGAATTGAAATTAAAAATAACTGAAGAAATTCAAAGATGATGGTATTTTGGATATTTTTAGGTCCAAATGAAGAATTAATGGAGAAAATATTTAAATTTATGTGATAAACACTATATAATGATATAAAAATAAATGATTCTAAAATATAAGATATACTTTCTAAATAAAAGGAAATCATATGATATAAAAGGTGAATAATTCAAATTGTAAGCTTTCTTTTTAAAGGCATTTTGGGTATATTTTAGGTCAAAATTAAGTGTTGATTTAGAAAATATATAAATATGTATATTAAAATTTAAATGCAATCTGATGATATAGAAATATAAAGGGAACTTCAAAATCAGATATTCTTTATAAATAAAAACAAAATACAAGATAAACAACTCTTTATTTTATGACTGATTTTACAAAACACCCATGTTTTTAGGTATTTTCCAAAAAAAAAAAAAAATCGTTAATATTTTTCTCCCCCTTTTTTCTTAATTTCTTTTTGACATTTCTTATTTGAATTGTTGGTCTAGTTTCTTCGACAGCAAGGAATAGAAATTATTCCTTGGATTGCCATGCAAGCAGGTATTTTTGTTCTCCAAACTTTATGCGGTTTTTTTTTTTTTTTTTTTCAATTATTTCTTGTGATTTCCTTGCAATGCAAAATATAGTAAGGTTTCGATTTCTTCTGTGCTAAAAATACCCATTAGCATAAATAAGGACTTTCACTATGAATTAAAAGATAACTTTTTTCCAACACTGTCTTTTTTTTTTTTTTTCTCACTCTAATTTTCAGGGAATTAAATTGAATTTATATTATATTTTGTTTTGTTTTATTTTTATATATAGGAAGCATTCTTTTCTTTCCTCGTACCAAATTACAAGAGATAGGAATTCAATAAAAAAAAAAAATACAAGAGATAGAATGTGGAGAAAATAATAGACTCATTGGAAAAAGAAATAGAACAAAGAAGAGAATAAAGAGGACTTTTAGAGAGAATAAGAACTGAGAATAGGAAAACCAATTTGGATATTTCAATATGGCATCACCACTACACTTTAAGGAGCATCCACTAATTCAGAACTTAATTCGAAAATCATATTTCGAATCGGAGCCACTAATTCAGAACTTAATTCGAAAATTATATTTCGACTCGGACAATTTCGGATGCCCCTAATAACCCACGAATACGGCAAGTGCTGTGTGGATTAGATTCTAGGGGAAACTCATTAACCACTTCCTCTATTAGAATTAAAAACTGCAATAATTATAAGACCACCAAATAACAATTTCAAGTGTGTTTGGATCACTACTTTGGATCCAAAATTTTCAATTCAACTAAAATCTAAACCTCAATTTTCAAGTTTCAGAAATTTGAAGCTCACACATATTTAATTTAGATTCACAACCCAAATCCAAATTTTCCGGTGCAAGTCTATAATTCAACTAAGGAAAAATTAATACCTTAATCTCTAATCAGTCATAATGTAGTTTCCCTCTGGCCAAAGCCTAACTCTTTCTATTATTATTAATTTAATTTTAAGAAAAAATGGGTTACTATAATAATGATCAAAGGGCTATGTGTGTTTGTGTGTGTGTGTGTTTTTTTTTTTTTTTTTTTTTTTTTTTTTTTTTTTTTCAGAATTTCAAAATCTCAAAGACATGTTACACCAGCTCGGTATTTGCTGAACGTCGAGTCATACAGCTTGCTGTTAAATATGGAAAAGTATGATAGCAATGTTTTTGAAGCTGGGAGCTACAAATGGTAGGTTCCTACGCTATATGTATATGTGTATATATATATATATATATATATATATAAATGTCTCATATGCGGTATTCTATATCATGCGATATTTGTAACTTTCTAATTAGAAACTTGTAATAACTAATTAATTTACATATAATTTTCTATTTAGAATTTTGTCATATGGTATCATTTAAATATTGGTGTAAAGAATAAGTATCACTGAAAAATATTATATTTGAATCACCTGATTAATATAATATAATACAAATCACGTTATAAGTGGCTTATAGAAGGGTGGCACATAATAGCCCCTCCCTATGTGTGTGTGTATATATATATACTTAGATATTTTATTTTTTAAATTTTGGAATTTAAGAAAAGCATTGAAGCCAACTGCAAAATTCTCATAATTTTATTTTTTTAGATTGTTCTCATTTATTCCCACTTTATCTTCTAAATTTTATACATAATATTAACTTTCCTAATATGCTCCCGTAAGATGGAACTCCGATAGGAGGTCCAATCTTGAAGTATAATATATATATATATATATATTGCAATTTTCTCTTTTTTTTTTTTGAATTTTGAGACAAATAAAAATAAAAAATATAGGAGAGCAAGATCGCAGAGAAGGGATGACAAGCATTGAAAGAGGGAGAGAGGGCGCTTGGGCGCAAGAGGACAGGTGAAATGGGAAAGAAAGTACAATAGGTTTTTGAAACTAGTACTATCTTTTGGGGTGTTTCTTTCATATTACAGATCTCATTCTGGTTTGGCATGTAAATGAATTACAAGTACTGCTTCTGGTTTTCAGTGATTTAGATTAGCAAGTAACCATGAGATTCAATGGACATAGGAACTTAGTTTCTCATTTCGTTACTTTGTTAGTCAAATGGAAATTTATGTGTTTGATGTTTGAGTTTGAGTTTGAGTTAAGATTTTTAAGTTTTAATAATAATTTTTGTTGACTTTTTGAGAAAAAATAAAAAACTTTTTCAGAAAAAAATAAAAATTGAGTTGAAAATTTTGAGTTTGGATGAGTGAACCAAACTCACCCTACTCTGATTATATATTGCCCTTGCATTAAAGCTCTCAAATAGAAGAACCCCTTCCCTTTCATAGTGTTGAGGACAATTTATGAACCTGCCTACTCCTTACAAACAAAAAACTCAAGCTCCACGTAAGATGTCACTCTTCTCATGAATGGTGCCAAAATTGGTGCACAAGATAATGCTCTGTTTGGGAGAACCATTTCCCTATATTTTAAATGTTTTTATTTCCCAACATTTTAAATATGTTTTTAAAAAGCAATATTTGAAATGATCTGAAATGTTGTTGTTGTTGTTGTTTTTTGTTTTTTTTGTTTTTTTTTTTAACTTTTAGGCAACATTTTGTTATTTGTAATTTTTAGGCAAAATTCTGAACATTCTAACTATTTTGATATTTTTTGACAGTACTAAATGTTTTCATTCGAATACTTCTCTCAAATGGACCCTAAAAGGGTGTTTGGTATTTGAGTTGAGTTTGAGATGAATTGAAATTTTTAAGTTTAAATAGTAATTTTGTTGACTTTTTAGAAAAGACAAAAAAGTTTTTCATAAAAGATAAAAAACTTTTTCAGAAAAAGACAAAAATTTGAGTTTAAACCTTAAGTTTGAGTGTATATGCCAAACTCCTCCTAAATTTTTAGATAAAGTCTTATAATGTAAATTGCACATTTGACCTCATAACTTAGGAGGTGTAGTTGTTTTAAACTTAAAAATAAAAAATGTTTGATGACCAAAAGTAGTTTTAGAGAAACTAAGGTGAGAGAAAGTGATGGGGCGAAATAGGGAGAGAAAATTATGAGAGAACATGACAAGACAAAAAGTGATGAGTGAGAATGAGATGAAAAGAAAGTAACGAGAGAGAATGAGGAAAAATAAAATGATGAATGAGATTGAGAAGAGAGTTGAATGTAAATGATTATTATAATAATATTTTAATAATTTATGAGTATTTTAGTTATGAAAAAAAATTTAAGGATCAAAATTGAATAAGGTTAAAAATTTAGGGATCAATCTAATAATTTACAATAATAATAATAATTACAATTGCCCTCAATTACAAGTATTGGTAATATTATATTGTTGGTTAATTTCTAAATAATACCCTTAATTTTAATTATTTCTTAGTTTATCTCTATATTTCCAAGAATTACAAATGTGCTTCGAGTTTTAAAACTTGTTTTGATTTCATCCCTTGCACACTTTTCTGGAAAAAAAAAAAAAAAGGACAGGGAAAAAGACAAAAAGACCCTTGATTAGACGAAAATTATTTTTCAAAATATTTTCTTGCAAAAAAAAAATTTTAGATATTTCAAACATTTTAAACAATACCAAATTAAAGATATTTATGTTAACTATTTTAATGATTTTTCATGTTTTTAAAATGTAGATAGGTTTCATGAACTACTAAAGGGTAATTTTTGTCGTTTTGTCCACTTTTTTTCCATTCACAAACGACAAGATGGATCAAAATGGAATATGTTTTTCAAACTCAAATTAAGGTAGTTTCTAAAAGCAATAGCTAACTTGAGAAATAATTAAAACTAAAAGGTATAATTATAATTAATCTTTATTATCATTATTATTAGGGTAATTTATTCGTCTGGTTCTTGAGTTATGCTATTATTTTAGTCCTTAAATTTTCAATTTCTATGAATTAGTCCCTAAATTTTTGCTTTTGACAGTTATGTCCCCGACATTAAAATTAATTAAAATTAATGAACGTTTTTGAAATTAATGTATGTAATCATATGTAAGCTATCCTTCTATGTTTCAATCAGAATGATTAGCTTAGATATGATCTAATGTTGGGAACCATAGTGGGAGCAAGACTACTTGTTTGTCTTTTGATAATTAGTTTTACTCTTTCAGTAATTGCTGGTTAGGGTTTAGGGAAAAAGGAAGAGAGAAAAATGACTAGTCTCAAACTGGGTTTTAAAAAAAAAAAAAAATGTAACTCAAGGTTGATTTGTAGAGTTATTGACAAATGCTATGTTTGGTATGATGGAAAAGAGAAAGTAAGGAAGTGGATGGCGGGAAAATTGAATGAAAAATAATAATGTAATTTGTTTGATAAGAAAGAAGAAAGAAAGAAAAGGAAAATAAGGTAGAAACAAAATGGAGACCCATCAATTTTTATCTCTCCAATATTGACGGGAAAACTTAAATCCACTTAATGACGTCAAAAATTACATTTTAATCCTTATTTTTGAACTAAAATAATATGAAGGTCATTTTTAGGAATTAATTTTTTTTTATGGAACCAATTCCTTAAGAGAGAAAATCATGCGGTACAAAAGTGAGGAAAATTTTATTGCCTTTAACCGGTTATAGAAGGTTGATGTCTACTGACTTTTGCATTTTATGCAAATCAAGATATAATTTAAAAGGATAATAAGAGTAGTTCCATCTTTTAATCAGTAAAAAATCAAACATGAAGGGTATGATTGTAAATTTAACATAGAGGTTATGATTGTAAATCTAACGAAGATAAACTTGTAAATTTAGAATGAAAAAATATTTTTCATTATTTGGTACAAAATATTGTGATAATATGTTAACGTAATGATAAAGAGAAGCGAAGTAACGAATATATGTGTGTGGTTTAAATAATAGATGAGTGTCGTTTTAATTAGGGGTGACAATACGGGTAGCGACATGATGACACGACTCAAAAACGATACGAATTTCGCGGGTTCGGGTTAGGAAAAATAGGGCGCGGGTCGATTTCGGGTCATCCGAAATTGACACGAAAAAAACGGATCGTGTTCGGGTTGGACCCGTAGAGCCCTAACACGACCATTTTTTTCATGTCAATTTCGTGTCGCGGGTCAATTTCGTGTCACGGGTCAATTCGGTTCGTGTCGTGTCGCAGGTCGCGGGTCAATTTCGTGTCGCGAGTCAATTTCGGTTCGTATCGTGTCAACCCGTTTCGGGTTCATGTCGTGTGTTGAAATTATGTTCGTGTCGCGGGTCGTGTTCGAGTCGGGGGAAAAAAAATTCGACACAGCTCTAACACGACATGAACCCGATATGTGACACGAATTGCCACCCCTAGTTTTAATATTTTAAACTATTGTGGACTAAAGGAGGTAGCCATCACAGAGCTCTTGAATTCGGCAGTTATGGTGGCGGAGTTCAAAGTGTAGCCGGCAGTCACCGTCGTGCTCTCGAATTCATTGGTGACGCTGGCGGTGTTCAAGGTGGAGCCGGAGGTTGCCGTTGCGGAGCTCTTGAATTCAGCAGTGATGGTGGCGGTGTCTGAGGTGTAGCTGGAGGTTGCTGTTGTGTAGCTCTCCAGTTTGGCGGTGACAGTGGCGGTGTTCGAAGTGAAGCCGGAGGTCACCGTTGTGAAGCTCTAAAATTCGACGGTGTAAACGGCCTTGAACTCGTGGAAAGGAAGAACGTGAGAAAGTAGAAAGCATAACAAAGAAGGTAAAATCTTTTGAACTTACGAAGCAACAACTACTGTTCGGAAACCGTGATGGATTCATAAATTTTTTTTAGTAAAGATACATATAAGGAGAAACTTTTTAAAATTAATAACTTTATAGGATATGATAAAAAAAAATTAATATTAGAAGAAGTTAAGTGTTATATAACACATTTGAGAGAAATAACTTTTTAAGTGGTGCCACATTTGAAAAACAAACTTTTGAATGGGAGTAAATTACAATTTTTTTTAAAAAATAGGGATATAATTTAAATTTCAAAAAATTGAGGGGGGCACGTACCCGGCCCTAATATAAATCCGTTCCTGCTCAAAGAGGAAGAGCATCATAAACGCAAAAACTTGCTTGACGAAGATTTTGAGTCACAACTCAATTTGCAAAAGCAACTTCAAATGGAAAGTGTCGTCAACAATGGTAAATATAACCCTTCCGGTGCTCGAGGTGAAGGACAAATTTTGGGTTTTTTTTTTTTTTTTTTTTAATTTCCCTCCTCTTAATTAAGTTACTCAACAGGTATCAAGTGGATGTATAATAATTTGCCTTTTAGATATTGACCGTTTAGTGTTTTTTATGGTATATATACATAACAGACCAATCCCTTAAATTTAAACTTAGTGGGTATTTGGTGGAGTAGTTTGAGTTGAAATTTTTTAGTTTTAATAGTAAATTTTTTTGAATTTTTAGAAAAGACAAAACTTTTTGGGAAAAAGACAAACTTTTTGGAAAAAAGAAAAAAAAAATTGAATTGGATGGTTTGAGTTGTCCATCCAAATAAGTCCTTGGAGACCGTAGAAAAACCCTAATATAAATAATGGATAGAATAGTTGTACAAGTTTCTTATTTCCTCCTTTCAATTGTACCAAATACTCTAAAAGAAAACTAAAATCCTCTCCATCATTCCAATTTTCTATCTTTTACAAGTTTTTTTTTTTATATATATATATATTTTTAAATCACATTTTCTTTTCTTCCTCCCAAACGAAACGAAGTGTAAAGGAAAACATGAATGCAAAATTCCTTCAAATAATTGATTTTTGGGGGACAAGGAAACAAGTACAAGGATACAACCACCCAAAATGAAATCATATCCACATTCTTTTCTCGTGAAGCCTCAACAACACTTAAAGAATGAAAACTATATTATAATTTTTTAAAAAAATGTTTGTGCTTTTGTACTAACGACCTAAACAAATAATGACAAAGGGATGAGAGAGAGACATACATAAGGGTCTCCAAAACAATTGGATTTTCAGCTTTCCCCTTGAGCAGGCGGTTCGATCATTCTGACGGTACGAGGAAGCATAAACTCGGCAAACAAGGGATAATGGGAGGACGGGTAAGACCCGTTGGTGTTGGCTCTGATCACTTCACACGAAACCGGAACCAGAGATCTACCTCTGAAAAGAATCCAGTCGACGTGCAGATCTTGAGTTTGGCGATCCCAGCAAAGGCAAAGGGCTCTGAAGATCAACTTGAGAAACTCGAGAGCTCCTTGTTTGTTGCCTGACATCATCAGACACTATTTTCAGTTAGGCCATTGTTGTATCTTTGCTAAGTAGGGAAATTTCAAAGTAGCCCAAGTGGTACCTTCTTGCAAGCTACAATATGCATAAAATTCAATCAAGATACAATGATACATATATTTTTAACAACAAAAAGACAAAAGCTATGTATCTTTATATACTATTTTCTTCTATTTTTTTTATTGACAAATTTTAACAAAAGCATATTTTTGTTTTGATTTCCTACCACACCCTAAACTATTTTCGATTTTATTTTCTTCAATTTATCTCTCACGACAAATTTTAAAAATATATATAGATTTCTCTTTCAATTTCTAACCACACCCCTAAACTTATTTAGATTTTATTTTCTTCAATTTATCTCTCTTGACAGAACAAATATATATATTTTCCTTCCATTACCTACCACACTCTCAACTTATGTGCCAAGTACTAACTTAACTTTGTTTTACATGTGTCATGAAGATTCACTTTGCCACTATTATAAGTATGTTACACCTCACATGAAGTCCATTCTAGAGTCGTTTAGCGCAAAAAAACAAAAACAAAAACAAAAACAAACACAAAAACAAAAACAAAACAAAACAAAACAAAAAAGAAGAAGAAGGAAAAGTTCGTGTCAATACCATATGAAGTTGTTTCCCCAACGAGTTTGATAGTGGAATCTGTGGTTCTACGCAAAACAAAATAATAATAATAATAATAATAATAATAATAATAATAATACTGAGCTTGCTTAAAACTTACTAATCAACAGTCAACCATGATTAAGACAACGTAACAAAATAATAATAATAATAATAACAATAATTCAGTAAAGAAAAACATGTGGGCAAAGCTGAAAAGTCTTCTTCCTAGGAGTGCTAAAGTTAAAGAGACATGGTTTTTTATTTTTTTATCCCATCTTAGGAAAGATCATACAAAGTCCTATGTCAAAAAATTGAGGTAAGAAAAAAGTTGTTAATCTTGAGCAGAATTTAGCATCAATTTATCCCTCTTCGTCCCCTTCCTAAGAAAAGTAATTGTTCAAAATGTGTCAGATAAACTAACATTCCATTAGTTGCAAGATGCACAAAAGACCAACATCGGAAAGTTAACAAGTACTGACATGTTACACTTCTAATGGTCTGAGAGCACTGTTGTTTGGCTGCACTTTATGATGATGCACACTCATGTTTTGGTCAAGAAAGTTTGTCCAAGATCATTAATCAAGCCAATGGTCGCTTACTTTAGACTAGGTGTGTGCAGGTCCAATCTGGTCCAAATCGTACTAGACCGTATCACACTGTTTTATATACATAGATCAAACTGGATCAGATTGTTTTACAATGGTTTCATCTGGTTTTAAAGTGTTCTTTGGAATTTTTTTTTTCGAGAAAAAAATGAAGAGTCATATTTTGAGTATCTTTTTATAATTTTTGATCGTTTTAATATTAAAGTTGATAATTTTAATATTATGAAATGGTAAAATTATCAACTTTAATGTTGCAGTAGACATAATATTAGAAAATGTCAAATTCATGGCATGCTTGCATATAACCAAAAAAAAAATATTTGGAGTTGTGTATGGTTGAAAATGAATTATTTAGAGTTAAAAATTGTAAAAACTTGAAATGTATATTAAAAAAGTATAGTAATATAGATCTTATTTTGTTCATTTCGTCATTTTATGTAAAAAAAAAAAAAAAGAAAAAGAAAAAAAAACCCCCCATTTCGACTTGAAATAAGAGAATTAGGAACATCAAAAGTTTGAATTATTAAGAGGGCTTTATAAAGGAAAATTAGAGTGGGTGACCTATATTTATTATTTAATCTAATAGATAGTCCAATTTCCTTTTAGTTAGTTAAACGATGACCTAATGTTTATATTTTGTTTAATCAATTTTCATTTTCCTCAAACACCTCCCCTTTCTCTCCTCTCTATTTCCCAACCTTCTTTTTCTCCCCCTGCCCGTTTCTCTCTTGGCTGTCGTTGTGTTTTTCTTCATGTTTGTTCGATTTCAGTTCATCCTTTGAATTGTAATTGAAATCTAAATGTTTGTTTTTGTTTTTCATTTGCATTTCTTTTTTAGTGAATTTTGATTTTAACTTAGGTTTTATGCAAGATTATTGACTTATGCTTTTGTTTTTGCTTGTTTTATTTTTTCTTCACTTTGGTTTTTGTGATTTTATGGGTCTTTGTCCATCAATTTTGGAAAAAAAAAAAAATGTGTATCGATTCATATTTTTCATTGTTATGTGTTTATTATGTTGTGATATGTTTATAGTCAATCAGTAATTAACTGAGGATTAATTGATGATTGAATAAGGATCAATCAATGATTAACCATTAGTTAATAACTCTCATCTTAGACTCTTTCAAAATTGACATATCCTTTTCCACTCGAATATTAGTCACTGATTATACTAGAGTCAATCATTGATTGATCATTAGTTAATTAATGATCAACTAGAATCAATCAATGACTGACCATTAGTGAATATAATGGTCAATTAGTGATTTGTTTGTCTTCGATCAGTGATTGGCTATAAAAATTTAAAAGTTATATTATCAAATTTAATGATTTATCAATAGTTAATCAGTGATTAAACTAATGATTAATTATAAAATATGGTCAATTACTGATTGACCATTTACAATATTGATTAACAATTCTAAGAAAAAATCGTATTTTAACAAATTTTTAAAAATTTAGACTTTTTAACTAATTTTTAAAAACTTTAGTAATTTATTAAAAAAAAAACTTATTTAAAATAGGTTATTTAGCTATAAACCCCCTTTATAAATTTGAAAAGTGAAATTGATTTACTTTTAAAGAAAAAGACAAAATATAGAGCCGTTCGCCCTGTCATTGACGTCTGCATTGTTGCCGTGATGGTCATCGTCAACATCTGCGAGCACCATCTCGAGCCAGCACAAGCACCATCACACACTGCACATCGCGCCATCAACCTCAGATCTACGCTGACCCATATCCGTGCAACCCAACCTCAGATCTCCCTGATCCCGACTCGCGCCACACGTGTTTCCAGACCTGACTTGTTCCATACCCGAATTTTCCTGGCCTATTCCAGACTCGGACTTGCTCCCAAGTCAACTCTCACTCTCTGCTCCATTTAGACATGCTCAGTTATAGGGTTTGCTTCATCATGCATGGATTTTGCAGATGTGATTTTGAGTAGTTCATCTCTCCTTTTATGCCCGATTCATATTCAAAATTTGTAATTTTTAATAAAAGGCCTTCCCATGTTGCAGCTCTACATTCCACGCAATAACAATTGTAGATTTATCCAGGTCAGATTTTTATTCAACCTCCTTTTGAACCTCAGATTTCTCTACGTAAGGCTTGCAAAGATATGGGCATGGTATTTTCTAAAAGTTGGGATGATGAAGCAGTATGAGGGGTTTACTTTAGAGTCCGTTTGGTAAATGAATTTGAGTTGAGTTTTTGAAGTTGAAATAGTAAATTTTGTTGACTTTTGGGAAAAAGATAAAAACTTTTGAGGAAAAAGACAAAACTTTTAAGGAAAAGATAAAACTTGAGCATGAAAAACCAAGTTTAAGCTTGGTTTCCAAACGGGGGAAAAAAATATTTCAAAAAATGACAATACGATGGAGACTCATAACACTATAGCCAAAGATTTGGCAGTTGAAGACTTTTCAGAAGATAGGAGTCCCAGGAGGGACGTTGAGCTCAACAATTGTCCTATGTTCTCACTCTGCTATACCATTTTGTTCATGAGTATAAGGACAAGGATGTCTATGAACAATACCAAAGGATTGTAATAGGGTAGCAAATGGCCTATATTCACCTCCCTAATCAGTTTGGACAATAAAAATTTTTGAATCAAGTTGCAACTCCACAAGCTTTTTGAATCCCTGGCCTAATTCATCCCCTCTTGTAATTCCTCCCTACCAAATAACTATAAGTCCAAAAATCCATCCATCTAATATTTCAACATTTCCTCCCGAACAAACAAGGCGTAAAGAAAATTATTTTCTATTCAATGTAACTGCTCCAAAATCCAATTCCATTTAAAATTCTTAGCAACAAAAGCAACATATCTAAAAACATAATGATAATCAGAGCAATCAAGTGACAGAGAAAATTTCACAAAACTCTTTCTTCTGTTTCTCAGGTATTGCAAGATTTAATTCATTCGATTCTCATAGCAAAATGTAAACAAGCAACCAAACAAATAAAACTGACCATAAGCTGTGATAACGAGGGAAAGTACGGGGGCTTTTTGAGCCTGCCACGACAAGGCTTCCTTGAAAGCAACGCCATTTTCATCCATTCTCTAACACCTGATTCTCCCATCCCCATGCCCACTCCAAACCATCCTCGCCCCCTCATCCGCCGCCAGACACAGAGCCGGCGACCTCCCTACCGACTCCTTGAACGGCACCGCGTCCTCGTGGTCGTCGCCTTCCCCGGCGGAGGCGTAGAGATCGGTCAGCTCCCACCGGCGGAGACCACACTCGGTGGCGGCCCAGAGATGCGAGCTCGTGGCGGCGATCGAGCGGAGGAAGCGGCCTATCTGAGCCTCCCGGAGCGGGTGAGGCCTCACCTCCAGGCTAAACGGCCGGTGAGGATGCACGGCTGCGCGAACAGGCAGGCGGAAGATGCCGGAGCCGCCGCCGCCTCGGGCGATGAACTCCGGGAGAGGATTCGCAAGAGGAACGGCGTCGGTAGGGAAGGAATTGGAAGGTGGAGAATGGTGAGGGGTGAGGGAGAGCTTGCGGTCGAGGAATTGGAGCATGTAGTCGAGGCACTTGGAGGCGGACTCCATGGAAGAAGAGTCGCCGTTCTTGACGAGGTCTAGCTCGTCCTCTTCGTCATCGGAGGAGTCGACGAAGCGGCGGTCGGAACATGAATGAAGATTGATTGTCGTAGCGGAGCCGATGCCTGTGCCGGTGCTGGTGGCGGAGGTGAAGAGGCCGAAAACATCGTCGTTTGGGTCAAGATAAAATCTAGGCAAAAAGGAAATCACTACAGTGTTTGTCTGTGTGTGTGTGTATGTGACTCGGGCGTGAATTTTACATTGAAAAATAAATAAATAAAGAAAAAACCTTTTAAGAGGTATTACCTGTATAATTTCATTTAATCAAGTTTGAAGTGGACGGCTAGAAAATATTGCACATAATATCATTTTTTTTTTAAATGGCTTTAACATGATCCCAGAAAAAAAGTGGCTTTAATAAGGGCGTATTTGTAATTTTCTTTGGACATATTGCGGTTTTTTTTTTTTTTTTAACAGTATTGGGTTGTTGAATCTCCATTTCTGACACTCTCTCTCTAACGCCCTTTCTTTCTTCTCTGCCAAACACAAACTTAGGAGAGAGAGAGAGAAGAATTACAGTTTTGCAGAGAGAACGGAATCTCTCTTTACCTGCCACATAGCTTATAGAGAAGAAGGCATGACATTCAAAAATAGAAGAAACCATATTCTAAAAAAAAAAATTTGATTCTAAATAAAAAAGGAATAAATATCCCCTCAAAAAAAAAAAAAAAAAAAAAAAAAAAGAGAGAAACATTTATAAATGGACAAATAAGAAGATCAAATGGAGCATTCAAAGCAAACTATGAATTTTTATAATATAGACGAAGTAGTGGAAGTGTAGTTTTGAATGGAAGTATTTCGTCAAATTATTAATGAACTTGGAATTGAAAATTTTGTTATAGGACCCAAGTCAAATGAGTATTGTCACCGAGGAAGGGGTGCGGGCTTGGGTCCCCTACCGGCCCTTGGTCGTGATCCATGCAGAGGACGGAAAACGTCAGTGACGAAGGTTACGGAGTCGCGATTGTGATACGGACGCCATGGTCACAACAACGTCGGCAGCAAGGTTGTGAGGTCAAAAGAGAGTGGATTGCAATCTGTGGGTCGCGACAATGCAGCCTCCATGGCATTCCTCCCAAGGCAGTAAGAACCCCTCCCACGGCGGTTACTGGTTTTCTTTTTCTCTTTTTTTTTTTTTATGGAAAATTTGTTTGTTTGGGTTGGGAAACAAAAATGGTGCGGTTGTATGTAGCAGTGTGCACTTAAGCTTTTGTGCAACTCAAGTGTTCCTATATGTGTGATTTGATCTTGATGGCATACATTTTAGTAATAACAGATAGTGTCTCTTAAATAGTTTGTATCACATATTCTCCCTAAAGAAAGTCAGACAAATAATTTAGGGGAAATATGGTGTAAAACCCCTTCTATATATCCTTATGGTAGAGTTTTATCTAAAACCATTGAAATTTAATCTACTAGATAAAACTTAAAGTGTGTACAAAAACAAAAATAAACACTGATTTATAGAATTGTCGCTAAAAAATAAAAAATTAAATTCCTTATTTTTATCAATTTTTTAATTAAAAATAAAAATAAAAGTTGATCTATAGATTACAGGTAAGAGGGCCACTTGTGGAAGGTCGGCGGGGGGGGGGGGGGGGGGGGGGGGGGGGGGCGGCACATTCCAATGGGGGCTCGGGGGAGGGGCGATGGCCGATGGAGGCTTGGGGAAGGTGGGTGGGGGATTTCGCTGTTCGGTGATTTCGTAGGCAGGAAAGAGGCAACAGTCGATGGGGAGCTCGGGGGGGTGGGGGTGACAGTTCATGGGGGCTCAAGGAGTGGGGCGATGGCCGATGGGGGCTCGACTGAGGGAGGGGGTGGCGGTTCATCGTGAGTCTTAACAATTTTGCTGTGAGAGGTGAGGGGGTCACAGGTCTGGGTCACCGCCTGTTGGGGGGAGGGGGATTTCACTGTCACCGGAAGTGGAAGTCGCCACCACAGGAGTCGCTGATGGATGGGTTGGGGGTTTTTTTTATTTTTTCTTTGATTTTTATTTTTTAATTTCTCAGTTATGATATTATGAGCTAAGGTGCGTAATAGTTGCTTACACAAATAAAAGCTCAATCATTAAAATATATTAAATGGTCTATGAAATAAATTATATCGATAGGGTATATAAAAAAAGTTGTACCACAGCTTTTTCCAATAATTTAATAGGAAAAAGCTGTGTAAAGACTCCTTTAAAATAATTACTAGTAGGTCTCATTTTTAGAATGTTCATATTGGATATATTGAGTGAAATATTACATGTGTCTGGCGATTATGATTTGCACTAACTCATAATATAATAAGACTAAAAAATTTAACAAAATTGAAAAATACCCAATATCACATTATTCACCGTCTGTTCTGCCCTTCAGTAACCACGAACAGGCTTCATAGATAGCCCCACCATTATCGTTGACCCACTGGCCTTGTTGTTCAATTACAGCATAGATCATCGAGCAAAAAGTACAGTAGAGAAATCTCCCGATGAAATGGCTATGAGGAAACGACGGAGGGAATCCCGATGCCTACGACGCGGTCTCCACCAATCCCAAGCCCGTGGAGTAGGGAGTCCCTCCACCCTCTGTGGCACCCACCTCACCAAGAACATCGCTCAAGACGGAGAAAAGAAAAGGCAATGGCAGTGGGTCTTCCCATGGAAATGGAGAGGCTCAGTCCGATCTTTTAGGGAAAACCTAGTCACCGGTAGTGGTTTT
>CM046362.1:12816322-12832345 GCA_025413025.1 Ficus hispida
GGGCCTCCAACTCTCTTCCTTCAAACTGGCAGCAATGTTACTATTGATTCATGAGAATTAGGAATAAATGTCCTCATTCGTAACAATCCCTTATTATGAGCCTTGATAAGCAAGGGAATTCAATGCAATCTCCTTCACAAAACCTTTTGAGTTTGGAAGATGATCAAGCTCAAGAGATTCAAGTTTAGGGAATGGATATGTTCATCAACCTCCCATCTCTCCTACTGCTTTGTGACTATCTGTTCCATGCCTTCATTCTGATACATCTAGCTCCATAAGCTGAAAAGGCTTTTAACCATTGCAAAGAGAATATACATGGTACGTTGTTGCATTTTAGAGATTGTCAGTTCTTGTAAATCGAAACTCATTCCAGTAACTACCTGTAAAAATGAAATAGAGGCAAATTGTTGCATCAAGTTAGAGAATTTTTCTTACATTTGACTGCTACTTTTGTTAATTTTAATTATCATCATGTGCTTAAAATAATAGTAAATAAATAACTGGGTATGATACTGCTTCATAATTACAAATACTTCAAATTCTGAACAAAAGGTATAAATATAAATTATGTGCCAATGTTTTTTTTTATTATTATTTTATTTAAATTCATTGTTATAATGTGCGTGCTGCATATATAATTCGGTATGTAGGCTTTCTTGGACTTTCTTTGCTACATACGATGAATTCCATATCATTATTTGCTTCTATGTTTTATGTTTTATTTCTTGTATGTTACTGCTTCTTTTTTACCTAAGTATATTTCTAATTATACAAATTAATGCTTTAAATTTTGAACTTACCGATATCTTTTATATATTTTTACTACAAGAGAGAAATTTGAACTCACCGACATCTTTTATAACATAACAAGAGAGAAATTTGTACTAACTATCTCTTGTGAATATTGGAGGAAAGTCAAATTCCATGAAAAGATTACCTGTTGAAGGCTTTCAAACGCAACTAAACAAGCTGTAAAGATTCACTTAGCAAAAAAAAAAAAAAAATGTAAAGATGATCTTAATTTACGAATGACTTGATTGATACACAACATTATAATTTGTTCTCTAAACAAATCATTTATTCGTACCAATTCAAAGACAAACAAAACAATAGAAAGATTGTCCAAACTTTCGTGAACGAATATTTTTATTTTTATCTTTATTTTTATTTTTATTTTCTAAAAATACATCTTTGAGAGACCTTTAGTTAGGTAGCAAAAACCAATTAATTTGTATTTCTGGAAAGATTAAATGCAGATTCAAGTTTGAATTATGAGTTTTCATTTATATATGTTGATAACAGTTAGGTTAATACGATAGTACTAATCTATAAGTTTTTTAAGGAAAATAAATGATTTTGTTTAAATAATTGAAATATTTATAAAAAAAAAATCAGCTTTAGAAGACTTTATATTGCAACATAATAATAATAATAATTATTATTAATATTATTATTGTTTTCTGAAAGAAAATGGGTTATAAGGGTACAAGTTGGAATACCCAGATAATCCCGGGGAGTTATAGATGCTATTGCATAATATATGGATCTCTTATGAAGTAGATTATTCATATTTTCCAGCTAATATAGTAGTGAGATGGCTCGAATCCAAGCATTCAGCTAGGAGAACGAGCACTCTACCAACCCACTTAAGGGATGTTAATGGATACATAATTAATTTGAACACAGAACAATGATGATATTCAATAAAATATAGATACCAAGTAGTATTAACAATTTGGGCATGTGTTTGCTTACAGGTTTGGGTTCCTATTCTGAGATAGAGAAATAATGACGAGATAATAGCAGAAATTAGAATATGAATAATTAATGAATTTACTTTCAATTAATAGCATAAAACAATGTTACCTTTTCATTGAATAGAGGTTGTAGGGCCACGAACTCTCTTCTTTCAACAGCTGGCAGCAATGTTACTATTGATTCATGAGAATTAGGAATAAATGTCCTCAATTGGTAACAATCCCTTATTATGAGCCTTGATAAGGAAGGGAATTCAATGCAATCTTCTTCACAAAACCTTTTGAGTTTTGGAAGATGATCAAGCTCAAGAGATTCAAGTTTAGGGAATGAGATGATGTTCATCAACCTCCCATCTTCTCCTACTGCTTTTGTGACTATCTGTTCCATGGCCTTACATTCTGATACATCTAGCTCCTTAAGCTGAATAAGGCTTTTAACCATTGCAAAAGAGAACATACACTGTACGTTGTTGCATTTAGAGATTGTCAGTTCTTGTAAATTTCTGAAACTTATTCCAGTATCTACCTGTAAAAATGAAATAGAGGCAAATTGTTGCATCAAGTTAGAGAATTTTTCTTACATTTGACTGCTACTTTTGTTAATTTTAATTATCATCATGTGCTTAAAAAATAATAGTAAATAAAAGAACTGGGTATGATACTACTTCATAATTACAGATACTTCAAATTCTGAACAAAAAGGTATAAATATAAATTATGTGCCAATGTTTTTTTTTTAATTATTATTTTATTTAAATTCATTGTTATAATGTGCGTGCTGCATATATAATTCGGTATGTAGGCTTTTCTTGGACTTTCTTTTGCTACATACGATGAATTCCATATCATTATTTGCTTCTATGTTTTATGTTTTATTCTTGTATGTTACTGCTTCTTTTTTACCTAAGTATATTTCTAATTATACAAAATTAATGCTTTAAATTTTGAACTTACCGATATCTTTTATATATTTTTACTACAAGAGAGAAATTTGAACTCACCGACATCTTTTATAACATAACAAGAGAGAAATTTGTACTAACTATCTCTTGTGAATATTTGGAGGAAAGTCAAATTCCATGAAAAGATTACCTGTTGAAGGCTTTCAAACGCAACTAAACAAGCTGTAAAGATTCACTTAGCAAAAAAAAAAAAAATGTAAAGATGATCTCAATTTTACGAATGACTTGATTGATACACAACATTATAATTTGTTCTCTAAACAAATCATTTATTCGTACCAATTCAAAGACAAACAAAACAATAGAAAGATTGTCCAAACTTTCGTGAACGAATATTTTTATTTTTATCTTTATCTTTATTTTTATTTTCTAAAAATACATTCTTTGAGAGACCTTTAGTTAGGTAGCAAAAACCAATTAATTTGTATTTCTGGAAAGATTAAATGCAGATTCAAGTTTGAATTATGAGTTTTCATTTATATATGTTGATAACAGTTAGGTTAATATGATAGTACTAATCTATAAGTTTTTTAAGGAAAATAAATGATTTTGTTTAAATAATTCAAGTATTTATAAAAAAAAAAAAAAATCAGCTTTAGAAGACTTTATATTGCAAACATAATAATAATAATAATTATTATTAATATTATTATTGTTTTCTGAAAGAAAATGGGTTATAAGGGTACAAGTTGGAATACCCAGATAATCCCGGAGAGTTATAGATGCTCTTGCATAATATATGGATCTCTCATGAAGTAGATTATTCATATTTTCCGGCTAATGTAGTAGTGAGATGGCTCGAATCCAAGCATTCAGCTAGGAGAACGAGCACTCTACCAACCCACTTAAGGGATGTTAATGGATACATAATTAATTTGAACACAGAACAATGATGATATTCAATAAAATATAGATACCAAGTAGTATTAACAATTTGGGCATGTGTTTGCTTATAGGTTTGGGTTCTTATTCTGAGATAGAGAAATAATGACGAGATAATAGCAGAAATTAGAATATGAATAATTAATGAATTTACTTTCAATTAATAGCATAAAACAATGTTACCTTTTCATTGAATAGAGGTTGTAGGGCCACGAACTCTCTTTCCTCAACTGCTGGCAGCATTGGTACCGTTGACTCATGATAATTAGGAATAAATGTCTTTAATTCGTTACAATCCCTTATTTTGAGCTTTAATAAGGAAGGGAATTTAATGCAATCTCCGTCACAAAACCTTTTGAGTTTTGGAAGATCTTCAAGCTCAAGAGATTCAAGTTTAGGGAATGAGATGATGTTCTTCAACCTCCCATCTTCTCCTACTACTTTTGTGACTATCTGTTCCATGGCCTTACATTCTGATACATCTAGCTCCTTAAGCTGAATAAGGCTTTCTACCATTGCAAAAGAGAACATACACTGTACGTTGTTGCATTTAGAGATTGTCAGTTTTTGTAAATTTCTGAAACTCACTCCTGCAACTACCTGTAAAAATGAAATAGAGGCAAATTGTTGCATCAAGTTAGAGAATTTTTCTTACATTTGACTGCTACTTTTGTTAATTTTAATTATTATCATGTACTTAAAAAAAATAGTAAATAAAAGAACTGGGTATGATACTGCTTCATAATTACAAATACTTCAAATTCTGAACAAAAAGGTATAAATATAAATTATGTGCCAATGTTTTTTTTTTATTATTTTATTTAAATTCATTGTTATAATGTGCGTGCTGCATATATAATTCGGTATGTAGGCTTTTCTTAGACTTTCTTTTGCTACATACGATGAATTCCATATCATTATTTGCTTCTATGTTTTATGTTTTATTTCTGGTATGTTACTGCTTTTTCTTTACCAAAGTATATTTCTAATTATACAAAATTAATGCTTTAAATTTTGAACTTACCGATATCTTTTATAAATTTGTACTACAAGAGAGAAATTTGAACTCACCGACATCTTTTATAACATAACGAGAGAGAAATTTGTACTAACTATCTCTTGTGAACATTTGGAGGAAAGTCAAATTCCATGAAAAGATTACCTATTGAAGGCTTTCAAACGCAACTAAACAAGCTGTAAAGATTCACTTAGCAAAAATAAAAAAAAATAATGTAAAGATGATCTCAATTTTACGGATGACTTGATTGATACACAATATTATAATTTGTTCTCTAAACAAATCATTTATTCGTACCAATTCAAAGACAAACAAAACAATAGAAAGATTGTCCAAATTTTCTAGAACGAATATTTTTATTTTTATCTTTATTTTTATTTTTATTTTCTATAAATACATTCTTTGAGAGACCTTTAGTCAGGTAGCAAAAACCAATTAATTTGTATTTCTGGAAAGATTAAATGCAGATTCAAGTTTGAATTATGAGTTTTCATTTATATATGTTGATAACAGTTAGGTTAATATGATTGTAGCATATTATTCAAGTTTTTATTATGATTTTTTTTTTTTTCATTTCAATATGTAGATATGCTGGGTCAACATGGTAGTACTTAAATCTCAAAGTTTTCCAAGGAAAAATAAATTATTCTTTTAATTGATTGTCTTATCTATAAAAAAAAATTAATAAAAAAAATCAGTAATATTTGAAGGTTATATATTGGATACACAATTAATTTCTATAAAGAATCAATAATGATATTCAATAAAATATGCATACATAAGTAGTAACTAGTATTGGTAATTTGGGCGGGCATGTGTTTGGGTTCTTATTCGGAAATAGAGAAATAATGACAATAATATAAAGAAGGAATTAGAATAGGAATAAATTAATGAAATTTAATAATGAAATAAAAATGTTAAAAGAGCAACAGGGGCTACCTTGTCGTTGAAGAGAGTCGGTCGTTTAATTGATCTTGTCGGTGGTGACGTCAGCATAAAGCTTTCTAGGTTTTCCAGTTCAATAAGCTCCAGACACTCCAAGTCCTGAAAACTGCTTGCATCTAATTCATTAACAATATGGCTAACACCTGGGATAGACTCCAATCTCAACTCATCAGACTTTTTCATGAACATTTGAAAGCCATCCTCATATAATCGACTTCTATCCTTGGGATTATTGACCCGCAACATTCTTGTTGATTCTTCGAAGGAAAATCCATTATACGGTCCAATTTGAATGAGGTACCTTTCCAAATTCAGATAATTAAACATGTCGTCTGGCACAAAACTACCACCTTGTATACGTATATGCAAAACTCTAAGCTTTCGCAGATATTTTATTTCACTCACAAGAGTGGCATTAATTTCACCGACATACTCCATATACAACTCTTCTAGCTGTACCAATCTTGAGATGACATTTGATTCAATGAGATCACAGTGTCCTATCCTTAGCTTCTTAAGCTGTTGAGGGCTTTCAACCATAGCTAAAGCCCATACAGACATCGAACTTTTACACCCTTGAATAGTCAACTCTTGTAGATTGTTAAACACAATCTGCAAAGACGACTTTAATTTTATAAATGACTTGATTGAAACACAATACTATCAATGATTCTCTAAACAAATCATTTCAATATCAAACTCTAATAATTAAAAAAAAACAAAAAACAAAATGTACAAAAATTGTTCAAACTATTGTGAATGAAATATTTTATTCTTATTTTAATTTAGAAAAAAAAATTTTAGAGAAACCTTTTGGCAGTAAAAGCCAAATTTATTTGTATTTCTCTAAATATTAATCGCAGATTCAAGTTTTAATTATGATTTTTCGTATTTTATGTTGTTAGTGCTGAATCAACAATATAATGTTCATCTGCTTGACACAACCCAAACCTTTTGAGTTTTGGAAGATTTTCAAGTTCAAGAGATTTAAGTTTGGGGAATGTGATCTTCTTCGACTTTGTCTCCTCATGATCCCCTGTCGCTTTTGTGATTACTATTACCTTTTCTATGAGATCACAGTTTGTTATCCTTAGCTGCTTAAGTTTTTGAAGGCTTTCAAACGTAACTAAAGGCCATACAGACAGAAAACTTTCGCACCCTTGAATAATCAATTCTTGTAGATTGTTAAACACAACCTGCAAAGATGACTTTAATTTTATAAATGACTTGATTGAAACACAATACTATCAATGATTCTCTAAACAGATCATTTCAATATAAAACTCTAATAAATTAAAAAAAACAAAAAACAAAATGTATAAAAATTGTTCAAAATTTTGTGAATGAAATATTTTATTCTTATTTTTATTTAAGGAAAGAAAATTTAGAGAAACCTTTTGGTGGTAAAAACCAAATTTATTTGTATTTCTCTAAATATTAAACGCAGATTCAAGTTTTAATTATGATTTTTCGTATTTTATGTTGTTAGTGCTGAATCAACTTGATTGTAGCATAAATAGTGCTAATCTCCATGTTAAAAAAAAAATTCTTTAATTGATATACACTTTTCTACTTAATTTTTTTTTCAAAACAAAAATCAGCATCAGAAGTTTATATATGGGATACGTAATTAATTTCAATAAAGAACATTAATTATTTTCAATATAATATGCATACATATAAAAGTATAGTAAGTAATGCTAATACGTATAGTACTTGATTACGTTTTATTTCTTTTTCTACAGGATCAGTTGATTACGTTTTTATTTATTTATTTATTTATATTTTATCTATATGCAATCTTATAAACATTTATCACATTCAATCGAATATATCAGTAATAAATTGTAAAGAACAATCAGAGAATTGAAAGCCAAATGGAAATTAGTAAGGGAAAACGAAAGTAAGAAAAATAAGAAATTACCTTTTGGCTGAACAGAATTTCTTGAGCCATTCTTCTCTCTTCTACTTCTTCCACGGTAGTACTTGTTGAAGTTATAGACTTGGCCATGAATGTCCTCAATTCAGGACAATCAGTAATGTATATTCTTAGAAGTGATGGAAATTCAACAGTATAATCATCATCTGCTTGACACAACCCAAACCTTTTGAGTTTTGGAAGATTTTCAAGTTCAAGAGATTCAAGTTTGGGGAATGTGATCTTCTTCGACTTTGTCTCCTCATGATCCCCTGTCGCTTTTGTGATTACTATTACCTCTTCTATGAGATCACAGTCTTTTATCCTTAGCTCCTTAAGTTTTTGAAGGCTTTCAAACGTAGCCAAAGCCCATACAGACAGAAAACTTTTGCACCGTATAATAGTCAACACTTGTAGATTGTTAAACACAACCTGCAAATACGACTTTAATTTTGTAAATGACTTGATTGAAACACAATACTATCAGTGGTTCTCTAAACAGATCATTTCAATATAAAACTCTTATAAATTAAAAAAAAAACAAAAAACAAAAAACAAAATGCATAAAATTTGTTCAAAATTTTGTGAATGAAATATTTTATTCTTATTTTTATTTAAGGAAAGAAAATTTAGAGAGAACTTTTGGTGGTAAAAACTAGAACTATGCTTAGCGTCTTAAGTTGTTGAAGGCTTTCAAAAGTAGCTAAAGCCCACATAGACTGCAAGCTTTTGCACTCATTAATGATCAACTTTTGTACATCGTTAAACACAACCTGTAAATATGACTTTAATTTTGTGAATGACTTAATTAAAACACAATACTATAATTGGTTTTCTCAAATTAAGTCAAAGAGAAAACAAATTAAACAAAATTAAAATTGTTCAGAAGTTCGTAAATGAAATATTTTATTCTTACTTTTTTAAAATACAATTTTAGAGAAACCTTAATATAGTAAAAACCAATTTAATATGTATTTATCGAAAGATTAAATGCATATTATTTACGTTTTTATTATAATTTTTTTTTCATTTCAATATGTAGATATGCTGGGTCAACATGGTATCTCAAAGTTTTCCAAGGAGAAAATAAATTATTTCTTTTAATTGATTGTCTTATCTATTAAAAAAAAAAAAAGTTAGTAAAAAAAATCAGTAATATTTGAAGGTTATATATTGGATACACAATTAATTTCTATAAAGAATCAATAATGATATTCAATAAAATATGCATGCATAAGTAGTAACAAGTGTTAGTAATTTGGGCGGACATGTGTTTGGGTTCTTATTCGGAAATAGAGAAATAATGACAATAATATAAAGAAGAAATTAGAATAGGAATAAATTAATGAAATTTAATAATGAAATAAAGATGTTAAAAGAGCATCAGGGGCTACCTTGTCGTTAAAGAGAGTCGGTCGTTCATTTGATCTTGTTGGTAGTGACGTCCGCATAAAGCTTTCCAGGTTTTCCAGTTTAATAAGCTCCAGACATTCCAAGTCCTGAAAACTGCTTGCATCTAATTCATAAACAATATGGCTAACACCTGGGATAGACTCCAATCTCAACTTATTAGACTTTTTCATCAACCTTTGAAAGCCATCCTCATATAATAGACTTCCACCGTTGAGATTGCTGAACTGCAACACTCTTGTTGATCTTGCTATGGAGGGAAATCCAAGATACGATCCAATTTGAATGAGGTACCTTTCCAAATTCAGATGACTAAACATGTCTTCTGGCACAAAACTACCATCTCGTATATATGTATGCAAAACTCTAAGCTTTGGCAGATATTTTATTTCACTCAGAAGACTGGCATTAATTTCACCTTCAGTTTTCCACTTTAAGCTCCAGACATATTCCATATACAACTCTTCTAGCTGTACCAATCTTGAGATGACATTTGGTTCAATCTCCGTAAGACCGTAACAACGACTCAGGTTTAACACTTGTAGACGGCTCAAGTTTCCTATTTCTTTCGGCAACGCCACCAGATTGTCGGAATTTGAAAGATCAAGAATCAACAAATTCGTCAGCTCTCCAATTATAGCTATGTCGACATCTCCTCCTTCCCAAATTCTCAAATGTAGTGCTTTGAGATTTTGAAGTGAACGAAAGGATGAAGCTAGCTTTTTTCCACCTTTAACATCCAAACGCAATGCTTTCAGCTCTTCGGTTTCTTCAAAGAATCTATCTGTAATTTCTAGGCCACCGATGGTCCTCAACATTAGTAAATTGAGCTTTGGACATACCAGCCTTTCAGGAAGCTGATCATCATTAATACCACAACCTCCAGGCACTGAAATTGCATACAACTCCTTGAAATTCTCCCTGTTCAAGCAATCTTCAAACCTAACACTCTCTCTGAGGCAATAAATGGGATTCTTCTCGAGTTCAGAGGAGGCAATCGATATGGCAACATCACGGATAACATCATGCACTTTAACCGTTCTACGATAATTGCCATCCGACAGCAAACAATAAGCTTTGAGGTAATGTACTAATGACTCCAACTTGTAACTTGCCTCTTTCAATGTATAGACATTTCTAAACAAGTCCAAAACCATAACATAACCCGTCAGTTCCTCAAGAGACACATTTTCATCTTCATCATGTGCACTACAAATCAACAATAATGACTTTGCTTCATTTCCTAACACATCAAAACTTGTCTTGAAACGACCATACATCTTTCTGTGAATTTCACTTTCTGTGGGCGCTCGCTTCAGTTCTAGCAAGGCATTTTCCCAAAAAGGCAAGCTCTTATTAATCTGTAATGCACTTGCAGTTGTCACAATGACAAGAGGTAAGCCTCCACATTCTCCAATCACTTCAGTTGCTAAAGATTGGAACTCAGGTTTTATGTCACGCACAATTTTGTTAAACAAATTCGCTGCTTCTTCAATGGTTAAATTTTTGATCTCGAAAGTAGTCTTCTCATCAGCACCCATGGCCTTGCATGCGTCTCGGTATCTTGAGGTCAGTATTATCTTCCATTCCTTGTTATCATCCTTGAAGCGGATTCCAACTTCAGAAAGGTCAAGCTCCGTCCAAACATCATCTAGAACTATAAGAATCTTCTGCTCCTCTTTTAATCTTTCTCCTAGTAGCTCTGCTTTGGTGGTTACGTGTTCTTTCTTGAACTTTAGACCTAACTGATCCGCGATCTGTTGTTGAATCCGCTCAATGTTAGGATTTTGTGATACGACAGCCAATATTGGATTGCTAAATAGATTCCCTTCCTTAGCTAGACGTGCAACTTCTTTGACGAGCATGGTTTTACCCATGCCACCAATGCCACACAATCCAATCATTCTAACCTCAGGATTCCGCAAGGCCTCCATCATTTCCCTCAGAGTTTCGTTTCTCGTCTCAAACTTCTCAAAGTCTTTTTGCTCGAAAGAAAGTTGTACAGCAGGACGGAAGGAAATATTGTCGCCAAAAGCGTCCGCCTTTCTGATCAGACGTTCAATTTCCTCATCCTTCTCCTTTGCTTCCTTGCACAACCGCCGCCGCAATGCCAAGTTTGGGAGGGGCCGACGACATGAACACCTCGCTCTCGTGTGGTCCGGATCAGGTTCTAGGAAATGCTTTGCCTCCTCTGATGTAGTTGTCGCAACCTCTTGCCAATCTTGAACATGCCCCTTAATGGCATTTCCCTCGTTTTTGGCTCGTTCGGTGTCACTCTGAATCTGCTTTATCTTATCATCCAGCTCTCCAACTCGTTTTTTGAGAATTTTTATTTTATCCTTGTAGGAAAATAAATAATCTAGTTGATGGCCCACTGGAGCAAACACATAGTTAAAAACAGGTCCCAGAATTGCACCACCGATATTAGCAAGACAATCCATCACTAATATTATTATTTCGGTTCTGCTCGTTGGTGGATCTCTGAGAAGGGAAAGAAATAGAAAACTACTAAAATGATGGACATCCCTCAACTTTTCTATAGTAAAAATTTTGTAATAAGAAAAGTCAAGAGTTAATAAATAACAACCACATATGAATATATAAGGAAAAAAAAAAAAAAAACAAAACAAAACAAAAGAGACTAGAATCATAATAATAACCACAAGAAGGGAATAACACCGACATCGATACATAAATTAAGGGTGCGGGGTCAAAACTCCTAAGGCCCATATTATTTAATTAAGCTATAAAATTTCAGTTCAGTAAAAAGATTTGAGGTAGTGCACATTTAGAAGGGCAAAAAATTTTTTTTTTTTTTTATTGGGACGAGTTAGACAGTAAATTATTTAGGGATATATATGAAAGAAAATAGCGTTAAGATAGTTGTTGGAAAAAATTGTTTAAATAGGGACAATTTGAGAAACATAATTTTAACCCTTGGGAAAAATATTTATAAGGACTAAACTTAAAGAATTATATTAATTTAGAGTATTATCCCAAAAAATTATTTAAGAAGTTGCACATTTGAGAGGAGCTGACAAATTAGATAGAAAATTAGTTTTTAGATACTATGAGATATAGTAGTTGAGAAAAAATTTTTCAATACAGGGCTAGAAAATTAAAAAAAAAAAGGGTGAAACAAAACAAAAAGAAAAAAAGGACCGCAACATGGACAAAAAATGAAAGTTAGATGATGAGAATGCAAAATATCCTATTTTTCTCCCATAATTTTTAGTCTTTTATATTTATTTATTGCCTAATTGTACTCACTATTCTTATATTTTGATCTAGGTGCAAATGGAGGCATTAAATGCAAAACATAGCTAATTGGGCGATTTTTAACTATTTCGACATTGCTTTGTAATCTGGGCATAACTCTCTCATCCGAGCTCTGATTGAGGTGATTCAAGATGCTACGGAATGGCAAGAAAAAGCTCTATAACTTTTATGTTTTACGTTTTGAGAGATACCGGCTACATTGAGGTCGAAATTGGGCTTGAAGTTGCTGCACCTGCACAGTTGATGTTTTGGAATGTTCCTTGGCTTGCAAGTCTAGTGTGCTGATTTGATGCAGTTTATTTTCAGAAAGTTTCCAGAATGTGGTTTCTATTGGCCATCTTTATTCCGAGATTCATACTCTTTTTGTGAGTCATTTGATCATTGTCAAAAGACAGGTAATATATCCCAAAGGAATGAAATGCCACAAACACCCATAATATTTTGTGAAATTTTTGATGTTTGGGGAATCAATTTCATGGGACCGTTTCCTGTATCTTTCGGTTATGTTTATATGTTGCTTGCTGTTGATTATGTCTCGAAATGGGTGGAAGCTAAAGCTACGAAGACTAATGATTCTAAAGTTGTTACAGATTTTGTCAAGTCTAACATATTCTCCAGGTTTGGAATTCCAAGAGCTTTAATAAGTGATCGAGACACTCACTTTTGCAATCGGACTATGGAGACTTTGCTGAGAAAATACCATGTGACCCACAAGGTATCAACTGCCTATCATCCGCAAACTAGTGGACAAGTGGAAGTGTCGAATCGAGAGATCAAGTCTATCCTTGAAAAGATAGTCAATCCAAGTAGAAAAGATTGGAGTATGCGCTTGGGTGATGCATTATGGGCATATAGGACTGCATATAAGACACCCATTAGTATGTCACCTTATCGGTTGGTGTTTGGGAAACCATGTCACCTTCCAGTTGAATTAGAACACAAGGGTTACTGGGCTATCAAGAGTTTCAACATGAAGATGGATAAAAGTGGAGAACACAGGAAGTTGCAACTACAAGAGCTAGAGGAAATTCACAATGATGCCTATGAGAGTGCAAGGATTTACAAGGAAAAGACCAAGGCTTTTCATGACAAGATGATCTCTAGAAAAGAGTTTAAAGTTGGTCAAAAAGTCCTTTTATACCATTCACGGCTTCGTTTGTTTCCAGGTAAGTTGCGTTCTCGTTGGATTGGACCTTTTGTTGTTACTAATGTTTTTCCTCATGGTGCAGTTGAAATTTAAAGTTTAGCGACTTCCAAAATATTTAAGGTGAATGGCCATAGACTTAAGCCTTTCTATGAAGGTTTCCAAGTAGAGAATGCAGCAACATTGTACCTTGAGGATCCGATTTATACTGATTGAAAAAGGAAGCATTAAGTCGAGCTAACGACAATAAACAAAGGCGCTGCTTTGGGAGGCAACCCAAGGGGAGTTTGTTTTCTTTTTCTTCTTATATTTACATTTATATTTTGGTTTGTGCCTTTTCTTTGCATTTCACCTTACATTGGGGACAACGTAAGTTTTAAGTGTGGGGGAAGGGACTTAGGTGTGTTTTCAAAATTTTTCAACTAAAAAAAAAAAAAAAATTAGTAAAAGTTTTTACTCTTTGTTTTGTTTGTGTGGTTTTCAACGATTTTTGGCTATGTATGTCATGAACAAGATTCAATTGAGCTTGAATAATTCATAACATGATTGAATAAGTAATCTTTCAACTTAGAATTAATTAGTCACTCTCCTTAAAAATAGTAATGACTAAATTTGGTAGACAAAAACTGGTGAGAATTTGAGCCTTTAGACTGACACATCCATATCAGTCTCATTATTTTCTTTCATGAGAGATATTCGTCCATGGATTTGTTTTTCTAGAACTTGCCTTGACTCTTTTTGAGGCCATATTGACACATGCATATATGAACATGATTAAGGCCCTCTTTGTTATAAGCTACATAAGCCAAATAGCCTACCTTGTAATTAATTTTTCCCTTTGTTGAACCCCTTTGAGCTTTATCGGCCTTTGTCATTTATTATGAACCCACGTTACAAACTTTGAACACGAAAAACAATGTCTTTACCCAAGCCGTAGAACTAGTGGAGCATTATTCATCATGATGATTTGAATGGGTATGCAAGTTATAAGTGTAGGGGTGTATGGATTTGTGGTATGGCTGTAACGGGTGAAATGGAACATGTTTTCATTCTTAATTTGTGAGTTCTATTGTTAAAGTTTGTTTGTTTTTGTTAAAAAAAAAAAAAAAAAAAGAAGAAGAAGAAGAAGAAGAGGGAGGGAAATAGTGACGTATGAAATTGCCTTTAACGTTACAAACTGTCCATGTTCATAATCCCTTCTAAAAATTCCAAGAAAGGGGTCTATTTATACATGATACATGTATCTAAAAAAAAAAAAAAGTTGTTGAGAAGGATTGTCCCCTATTGCAAACAAAAAGTGTTCTTTTAAGTTATCTGTTTTCAAATGCAGGAGTTTTACATGGTTTAAATGCTTTAAAGCAGAATTGAAGAAGTTGCTGAATAGAGTGATTGGCTTTACATATCTTATATAGTCAAGCTTGAGTTGATTCATTGTTGCTCCATTAGTTTCGATGGCTTTTGAGCTACATTCCTAAATATTTCCCACCTTGACCCTAAACCCCGGTACAACCCCTGAAAAGTCCTTTTGATTCGTGTTATGCATGTGATCCCAGTGGTGGAGAATGAGAAGATATGCAAGCCTATGGTAGATCATTTCCATTGGAATTAATTTGAGCGAAACACATACCTTTCAAACACATGAGAGTCGAGTGCTTATTTCTGTGAGAGTCTACATATTTAGTTTATTACATTCTCGAGTGTAAATGCTTACTAAGTAATTCTAATATGTTTAAGAATGTTTGTTTATGATGTGTTATGAGTTTTTTGAAGAGCTTGGTTGTTCTTTGTTGATGGCATTACGACCTTGGAGTTTTTGGGGAAGTGAAATTGAGTTTTGCCCGAGGACGAGCAAAAGTCTAGTGTGGGGGAATTTGATGAGAATGCAAAATATCCTATTTTTTCTCCCATAATTTTTAGACTTTTATATTTATTTGTTGCCTAATTGTACTCACTATCCTTATATTTTGATCTAGGTGCAAATGGAGGCATTAAATGCAAAACATAGCTAATTGGGCGATTTTAACTATTTCGACATTGCTTTGTAATCTGGGCATAACTCTCTCATCCGAGCTCTGATTGAGGTGATTCAAGATGCTACGGAACGACAAGAAAAAGCTCTATAACTTTTATGCTTTACGTTTTGAGAGATACCGGCTACATTGAGGTCGAAATTGGGCTTGAATTTGCGGCACCTGCACAGTTGATGTTTTGGAATGTTCCTTGGCTTGCAAGTCTAGTTTGCTGATTTGATGCAGTTTATTTTCAGAAAGTTTCCAGATCTGGTCCACGAAAATTACAGCCAAAATCACCACTTTCCTAATTATATTAAGACTTTCTTTTATTTTTAATTAATCAGATTTGAAAATTATTATTTTAGAATAAAGTTTAGCATGTTTTAGGAGATTTGATAAGTTTCCAATAAGGAATTAATGTGTATAAAAGGAGAGGAGTCATCAGACTTTGGGGATCTCTCTTCTCTCTTATTTTAATTCTTCTTCAAATTTTCGTGATGGCTAAGTGTGGCTAAATTTTGATACTTGGTCAAAGGAAACAGAAGCCTTGGAAATAATAAACTGTGAGATCTAATTTGTTTTTATTATTCATGTTTTGAGTATCGAATATTCTTCTGTACTTATGTTTATGATTGTTTCATTTAATTACTAGGAGGCCTACTAGTTATTTATTTGTTGCAATCTACTGCTAAGTTG
>CM046362.1:12832445-12873335 GCA_025413025.1 Ficus hispida
GGGTCAACATGGTAGTACTTAAATCTCAAAGTTTTCCAAGGAAAAATAAATTATTCTTTTAATTGATTGTCTTATCTATAAAAAAAAAATTGATAAAAAAATCAGTAATATTGAAGGTTATATATTGGATACACAATTAATTTTTATAAAGAATCAATAATGATATTTCCAATAAAATATGCATACATAAGTAGTAACTAGTGGGTAATTTGGCGGGCATGTGTTTGGTTTCTTATTCGGAAATAGAGAAATAATGACAATAATATAAAGAAGAATTAGAATAGGAATAAATTAATGGAATTTAATAATAAAATAAATATGTTAAAAGAGCAACAGGGGCTACCTTGTCGTTGAAGAGAGTCGGTCGTTCAATTGATCTTGTCGGTGGTGACGTCGGCATAAAGGCTTTCCAGGTTTCCAGTTCAATAAGCTCTAGACACTCCAAGTCCTGAAAACTGCTTGCATCTAATTCATTAACAATATGGCTAACACCTGGGATAGACTCCAATCTCAACTCATCAGACTTTTTCATGAACCTTTGAAAGCCATCCTCATATAATCGACTTCTATCCTTAGGATTGTTGACCCGCAACACTCTTGTTGATTCTTTGAAGGAAAATTCATTATACGGTCCAATTTGAATGAGGTACCTTTCCAAATTCTGATGATGAAACATGTCGTCTGGCACAAAACTACCACCTGTATACGTATATGCAAAACTCTAAGCTTCGCAGATATTTTATTTCACTCACAAGAGTGGCATTAATTTCACCGACATACTCCATATACAACTCTTCTAGCTGTACCAATCTTGAGATGACATTTGATTCAATGAGATCACAGTGTCCTATCCTTAGCTTCTTAAGCTGTTGAGGGCTTTCAACCATAGCTAAAGCCCATACAGACATCGAACTTTTACACCCTTGAATAGTCAACTCTTGTAGATTGTTAAACACAACCTGCAAAGACGATTTTAATTTTATAAATGACTTGATTGAAACACAATACTATCAATGATTCTCTAAACAAATCATTTCAATATCAAACTCTAATAATTTAAAAAAAAAACAAAAAACAAAATGTACAAAAATTGTTCAAACTTTGTGAATGAAATATTTTATTCTTATTTTAATTTAGAAAAAAAAATTAGAGAAACCTTTTGGCAGTAAAAGCCAAATTTATTTGTATTTCTCTAAATATTAATCGCAGATTCAAGTTTTAATTATGATTTTTCGTATTTTATGTTGTTAGTGCTGAATCAACTTGATAGTAGCATAAATAGTGCTAATCTCCACGTTTAAAAAAAAATTCTTTAATTGATATATACTTTTCTACTTATTTTTTTTTTCATAAAAAAAATCACCATCAGAAGTTTATATATGGGATACGTAATTAATTTCAATAAAGAACATTAATGATTTTCAATATAATATGCATACAAATAAAAGTATAGTAAGTAATGCTAATACGTATAGTACTTGATTACGTTTTATTTCTTTTTCTACATGATCAGTTGACTACATTTTTATTTATTTATTTATTTATGTTTTTATCTATGTGTAATCTTATAAGAAATTTATCACATTCAATCGAACCTATCAGTAATAGATTGTAGAGAATAATTAGAGAATGAAAGCCAAATGGAAATTAGTAAGGGAAAACGAAAGTAAGAAAAATAAGAAATTACCGTTTGGCTGAACAGAATTTCTTGAGCCATTCTTCTCTCTTCTACTTCTTCCACGGTAGTACTTGTTGAAGTTATGGACATGGCCATGAATGTTCTCAATTCAGGACAATCAGTAATGTCTATTCTTAGAAGTGATGGAAATTCAACAATATAATGTTCATCTGCTTGACACAACCCAAACTTTTTGAGTTTTGGAAGATTTTCAAGTTCAAGAGATTCAAGTTTGGGGAATGTGATCTTCTTCGACTTTGTCTCCTCATGATCCCCTGTCGCTTTTGTGATTACTATTACCTCTTCTATGAGATCACAGTTTGTTATCATTAGCTGCTTAAGTTTTTGAAGGCTTTCAAACGTAACTAAAGGCCATACAGACAGAAAACTTTCGCACCTTGAATAATCAATCTTGTAGATTGTTAAACACAACCTGCAAAGATGACTTTAATTTTGTAAATGACTTGATTGAAACACAATACTATCAATGATTCTCTAAACAGATCATTTCAATATAAAACTCTAATAAATTAAAAAAAACAAAAAACAAAATGTATAAAAATTGTTCAAAATTTGTGAATGAAATATTTTATTCTTATTTTATTTAAGGAAAGAAATTTAGAGAAACCTTTTGGTGGTAAAACCAAATTTATTTGTATTTCTCTAAATATTAAACGCAGATTCAAGTTTTAATTATGATTTTTCGTATTTATGTTGTTAGTGCTGAATCAACTTGATTGTAGCATAAATAGTGCTAATCTCCATGTTTAAAAAAAAATTCTTTAATTGATATACACTTTTCTACTTAATTTTTTTTTCAAAACAAAAATCAGCATCAGAAGTTTATATATGGGATACGTAATTAATTTCAATAAAGAACATTAATATTTTCAATATAATATGCATACATATAAAAGTATAGTAAGTAATGCTAATACGTATAGTACTTGATTACGTTTTATTTCTTTTTCTACAGGATCAGTTGATTACGTTTTTATTTATTTATTTATTTATATTTATCTATATGCAATCTTATAAACATTTATCACATTCAATCGAATATCAGTAATAATTGTAAAGAACAATCAGAGAATTGAAAGCCAAATGGAAATTAGTAAGGGAAAACGAAAGTAAGAAAAATAAGAAATTACCTTTTGGCTGAACAGAATTTCTTGAGCCATTCTTCTCTCTTCTACTTCTTCCACGGTAGTACTTGTTGAAGTTATAGACTTGGCCATGAATGTCCTCAATTCAGGACAATCAGTAATGTATATTCTTAGAAGTGATGGAAATTCAACAGTATAATCATCATCTGCTTGACACAACCCAAACCTTTTGAGTTTTGGAAGATTTTCAAGTTCAAGAGATTCAAGTTTGGGGAATGTGATCTTCTTCGACTTTGTCTCCTCATGATCCCCTGTCGCTTTTGTGATTACTATTACCTCTTCTATGAGATCACAGTCTTTTATCCTTAGCTCCTTAAGTTTTTGAAGGCTTTCAAACGTAGCCAAAGCCCATACAGACAGAAAACTTTTGCACCGTAGAATAGTCAACACTTGTAGATTGTTAAATACAACCTGCAAATATGACTTTAATTTTGTAAATGACTTGATTGAAACATGATACTATCAATGGTTCTCTAAACAAATCATTTCAAATAAAACTCTTATAAGTTAAAAAAACAAAATGTATAAAAATTGTTCAAAATTTTGTGACTGAAATATTTTATTCTTATTTTTTATTTAAGGAATGGAAATTTAGTGAAATCTTTTGGTGGTAAAAACTAGAACTATGCTAAGCTTCTTAAGTTGTCGAAGACTTTCAAAAGTAGGTAAAGCCCACATAGATTGCAAGCTTTTGCACTCATTAATGATCAACTTTTGAAGATTGTTAAACACAGCCTGTAAAGATGACTTTAATTTTATGAATGACTTAATTAAAGCACAATATTATAATTGGTTCTCTAAACAAATCATTTCAATATAAATTCTTGCAAATTAAGTCAAAGAGAAAACAAATTAAACAAAATAAAAATTGTTCAGAATTTCGTAAATAAAATATTTTATTCTTACTTTTTATTATACATTTTTAGAAAATCTTTACCTAGTAAAAACCAATTTAATATGTATTTCTCAAAGATTAAATGCATATTATTTAAATTTTTATTATGATTTTTTTTTTTCATTTCAATATGTAGATATGCTGGGTCAACATGGTAGTACTTAATCTCAAAGTTTTTCAAGGAGAAAATAAATTATTTCTTTTAATTGATTGTCTTATCTATAAAAAAAATTAATAAAAAAATTAGTAATATTTGAAGGTTATATATTGGATACACAATTAATTTCTATAAAGAATCAATAATGATATTCAATAAAATATGCATACATAAGTAGTAAGTAGTGTTAGTAATTTGGGCGGGCATGTGTTTGGGTTCTTATTCGGAAATAGAGAAATAATGACAATAATATAAAGAAGAAATTAGAATAGGAATAAATTAATGGAATTTAATAATAAAATAAAGATGTTAAAAGAGCAACAGGGGCTACCTTGTCGTTGAAGAGAGTCGGTCGTTCAATTGATCTTGTCAGTGGTAACGTCGGCATAAAGCTTTCCAGGTTTTCCAGTTCAATAAGCTCTAGACACTCCAAGTCCTGAAAACTGCTTGCATCTAATTCATTAACAATATGGCTAACACCTGGGATAGACTCCAATCTCAACTCATCAGACTTTTTCATGAACATTTGAAAGCCATCCTCATATAATCGACTTCTATCCTTGGGATTATTGACCCGCAACATTCTTGTTGATTCTTTGTGGGAAAATCCATTATACGGTCCAATTTGAATGACGTACCTTTCCAAATTTAGAAGATTAAACATGTCTTCTGGCACAAAACTACCATCTAGTATCTGTATATACAGAACTCTAAGCTTTGGCAGATCTTTTATTTCACTCACAAGACTGGCATTAATTTCACCGACATACTCCATATGCAACTCTTCTAGCTGAACCAATCTTGAGATGACATTTGAGTCAATGAGATCACAGTGTCCAATGCTTAGCTTCTTAAGCTGTTGAAAGCTTTCAACCATAGCTAAAGCCCATACAGACGTCAAACTTTTGAACCCTTGAATAGTCAACTCTTGTAGATTGTAAAACACAACCTGCAAAAAGATGACTTCAATTTTGTAAATGACTTGATTGAAACACAATACTATCAATGATTCTCTAAATAAATAATTTCAATATTAAACTCTAATAAATTAAAAAAAAAAAACAAAAAACAAAATGTACAAAAATTGTTCAAACTTTTGTGAATGAAATATTTTATTCTTATTTTTATTTAGAAAAAAAAAATTTAGAGAAATCTTTTGGCAGTAAAAACCAAATTTATTTGTATTTCTCTAAATATTAAACGCAGATTCAAGTTTTAATTATAACTTTTCATATTTTATGTTGTTAGTGCTGAATCAACTTGATAGTAGCATAAATAGTGCTAATCTCCACTTTAAAAAAAAAATCTTTAATTGATATATACTTTTCTACTTATATTTTTTTTTTTTCAAAAAAAAAAACAATCAGGATCAGAAGTTTATATATGGGATACGTAATTAATTTCAATACAGAACATTAATGATATTCAATATAATATGCATACATATAAAAGTATAGTAAGTAATGCTAATACTTATAGTACTTGATTACGTTTTATTTCTTTTTCTACAGGATCAGTTGATTACGTTTTTATTTATTTATTTATTTATGTTTTTATCTATGTGTAATCTTATAAGAGATTTATCACATTCAATCGAACCTATCAGTAATAGATTGTAAAGAACAATTAGAGAATGAAAGCCAAATGGAAATTTGTTGGGGAAAACGAAAGTAAGAAAAATAAGAAATTACGTTTTGGCTTAACAGAATTTCTTGAGCCATTCTTCTCTCTTCTACTTCTTCCACGGTAGTACTTGTTGAAGGTATGGACTTGGCGATGAATGTCCTCAATTCAGGACAATTAGTAATTTCTATTCTTGATAGTGATGGAAATTGAACAGTATAATAATCATCTGCTTGACACATCCCAAACCTTTTGAGTTTTGGAAGATTTCCAAGTTTAAGATATTCAAGTCTGGGGAATGTGATCTTCTTCGACTTTGTCTCCTCATGATCCCCTGCTTCTTTTGTGATTACTAATACCACTTCTATGAGATCACACTCTACTATGCATAGTTTCTTAAGCTGTTGAAGGCTTTTAAATGTGGCTAAAGCCCGTACAGATATCAAACTTTTACATCCTTGAATAGTCAACTCTTGTAGATTGTTAAACACAACCTGTAAAGATGACTTTAATTTTGTAAATGACTTGATTCAAACACAATACTATCAATGATTCTCTAAACAGATCATTTCAATATAAAACTTTTATAAATTAAAAAAATAAAAAACAAAAAACAAAATGCATAAAAATTGTTCAAAATTTTGTGAATGAAATATTTTATTCTTATTTTTATTTAAGGAAAGAAAATTTAGAGAGAACTTTTGGTGGTAGAAACTAGAATTATGCTTAGCGTCTTAAGTTGTTGAAGGCTTTCAAAAGTAGCTAAAGCCCACATAGACTGCAAGCTTTTGCACTCATTAATGATCAACTTTTGTACATCGTTAAACACAACCTGTAAATATGACTTTAATTTTGTGAATGACTTAATTAAAACACAATACTATAATTGGTTTTCTCAAATTAAGTCAAAGAGAAAACAAATTAAACAAAATTAAAATTGTTCAGAAGTTCGTAAATGAAATATTTTATTCTTACTTTTTTAAAATACAATTTTAGAGAAACCTTAATATAGTAAAAACCAATTTAATATGTATTTATCGAAAGATTAAATGCATATTATTTACGTTTTTATTATAATTTTTTTTTCATTTCAATATGTAGATATGCTGGGTCAACATGGTATCTCAAAGTTTTCCAAGGAGAAAATAAATTATTTCTTTTAATTGATTGTCTTATCTATTAAAAAAAAAAAAGTTAGTAAAAAAAATCAGTAATATTTGAAGGTTATATATTGGATACACAATTAATTTCTATAAAGAATCAATAATGATATTCAATAAAATATGCATGCATAAGTAGTAACAAGTGTTAGTAATTTGGGCGGACATGTGTTTGGGTTCTTATTCGGAAATAGAGAAATAATGACAATAATATAAAGAAGAAATTAGAATAGGAATAAATTAATGGAATTTAATAATGAAATAAAGATGTTAAAAGAGCATCAGGGGCTACCTTGTCGTTAAAGAGAGTCGGTCGTTCATTTGATCTTGTTGGTAGTGACGTCCGCATAAAGCTTTCCAGGTTTTCCAGTTTAATAAGCTCCAGACATTCCAAGTCCTGAAAACTGCTTGCATCTAATTCATAAACAATATGGCTAACACCTGGGATAGACTCCAATCTCAACTTATTAGACTTTTTCATCAACCTTTGAAAGCCATCCTCATATAATAGACTTCCACCGTTGAGATTGCTGAACTGCAACACTCTTGTTGATCTTGCTATGGAGGGAAATCCAAGATACGATCCAATTTGAATGAGGTACCTTTCCAAATTCAGATGACTAAACATGTCTTCTGGCACAAAACTACCATCTCGTATATATGTATGCAAAACTCTAAGCTTTGGCAGATATTTTATTTCACTCAGAAGACTGGCATTAATTTCACCTTCAGTTTTCCACTTTAAGCTCCAGACATATTCCATATACAACTCTTCTAGCTGTACCAATCTTGAGATGACATTTGGTTCAATCTCCGTAAGACCGTAACAACGACTCAGGTTTAACACTTGTAGACGGCTCAAGTTTCCTATTTCTTTCGGCAACGCCACCAGATTGTCGGAATTTGAAAGATCAAGAATCAACAAATTCGTCAGCTCTCCAATTATAGCTATGTCGACATCTCCTCCTTCCCAAATTCTCAAATGTAGTGCTTTGAGATTTTGAAGTGAACGAAAGGATGAAGCTAGCTTTTTTCCACCTTTAACATCCAAACGCAATGCTTTCAGCTCTTCGGTTTCTTCAAAGAATCTATCTGTAATTTCTAGGCCACCGATGGTCCTCAACATTAGTAACTTGAGCCTTGGACATACCAGCCTTTCAGGAAGCTGATCATCATTAATACCACAACCTCCAGGCACTGAAATTGCATACAACTCCTTGAAATTCTCCCTGTTCAAGCAATCTTCAAACCTAACACTCTCTCTGAGGCAATACATGGGATTCTTCTCGAGTTCAGAGGAGGCAATCGATATGGCAACATCACGGATAACATCATGCACTTTAACCGTTCTACGATAATTGCCATCCGACAGCAAACAATAAGCTTTGAGGTAATGTACTAATGACTCCAACTTGTAACTTGCCTCTTTCAATGTATAGACATTTCTAAACAAGTCCAAAACCATAACATAACCCGTCAGTTCCTCAAGAGACACATTTTCATCTTCATCATGTGCACTACAAATCAACAATAATGACTTTGCTTCATTTCCTAACACATCAAAACTTGTCTTGAAACGACTATACATCTTTCTGTGAATTTCACTTTCTGTGGGCGCTCGCTTCAGTTCTAGCAAGGCATTTTCCCAAAAAGACAAGCTCTTATTAATCTGTAATGCACTTGCAGTTGTCACAATGACAAGAGGTAAGCCTCCACATTCTCCAATCACTTCAGTTGCTAAAGATTGGAACTCAGGTTTTATGTCACGCACAATTTTGTTAAACAAATTCGCTGCTTCTTCAATGGTTAAACTTTTGATCTCGAAAGTAGTCTTCTCATCAGCACCCATGGCCTTGCATGCGTCTCGGGACCTTGAGGTCAGTATTATCTTCCATTCCTTGTTATCATCCTTGAAGCGGATTCCAACTTCAGACAGGTCAAGCTTCGTCCAAACATCATCTAGAACTATAAGAATCTTCTGCTCCTCTTTTAATCTTTCTCCTAGTAGCTCTGCTTTGGTGGTTACGTCTTCTTTCTTGAACTTTAGACCTAACTGATCCGCGATCTGTTGTTGAATCCGCTCAATGTTAGGATTTTGTGATACGACAGCCAATATTGGATTGCTAAATAGATTCCCTTCCTTAGCTAGACGTGCAACTTCTTTGACGAGCATGGTTTTACCCATGCCACCAATGCCACACAATCCAATCATTCTAACCTCAGGATTCCGCAAGGCCTCCATCATTTCCCTCAGAGTTTCGTTTCTCGTCTCAAACTTCTCAAAGTCTTTTTGCTCGAAAGAAAGTTGTACAGCAGGACGGAAGGAAATATTGTCGCCAAAAGCGTCCGCCTTTCTGATCAGACGTTCAATTTCCTCATCCTTCTCCTTTGCTTCCTTGCATAACCGCCGCCGCAATGCCAAGTTTGGGAGGGGCCGACGACATGAACACCTCGCTCTCGTGTGGTCCGGATCAGGTTCTAGGAAATGCTTTGCCTCCTCTGATGTAGTTGTCGCAACCTCTTGCCAATCTTGAACATGCCCCTTAATGGCATTTCCCTCGTTTTTGGCTCGTTCGGTGTCACTCTGAATCTGCTTTATCTTATCATCCAGCTCTCCAACTCGTTTTTTGAGAATTTTTATTTTATCCTTGTAGGAAAATAAATAATCTAGTTGATGGCCCACTGGAGCAAACACATAGTTAAAAACAGGTCCCAGAATTGCACCACCGATATTAGCAAGACAATCCATCACTAATATTATTATTTCGGTTCTGCTCGTTGGTGGATCTCTGAGAAGGGAAAGAAATAGAAAACTACTAAAATGATGGACATCCCTCAACTTTTCTATAGTAAAAATTTTGTAATAAGAAAAGTCAAGAGTTAATAAATAACAACCACATATGAATATATAAGGAAAAAAAAGAAAACAAAACAAAACAAAAGAGACTAGAATCATAATAATAACCACAAGAAGGGAATAACACCGACATCGATACATAAATTAAGGGTGCGGGGTCAAAACTCCTAAGGCCCATATTATTTAATTAAGCTATAAAATTTCAGTTTAGTAAAAAGATTTGAGGTAGTGCACATTTAGAAGGGCAAAAAAATTTTTATTTTATTTTTATTGGGACGAGTTAGACAGTAAATTATTTAGGGATATATATGAAAGAAAATAGCGTTAAGATAGTTGTTGGAAAAAATTGTTTAAATAGGGACAATTTGAGAAACATAATTTTAACTCTTGGGAAAAATATTTATAAGGGCTAAACTTAAAGAATTATATTAATTTAGAGTATTATCCCAAAAAAATATTTAAGAAGCTGCACATTTGAGAGGAGCTGACAAATTAGATAGAAAATTAGTTTTTAGATACTATGAGATATAGTAGTTGAGAAAAAATATTTCAATACAGGGCTAGAAAAAAAAAAAAAAAAAAGAGGGTGAAACAAAACAAAAAGAAAAAAAGGACCGCAACATGGACAAAAATGAAAGTTAGATGATGAGAATGCAAAATATCCTATTTTTCTCCCATAATTTTTAGTCTTTTATATTTATTTGTTGCCTAATTGTACTCACTATTCTTATATTTTGATCTAGGTGCAAATGGAGGCATTAAATGCAAAACATAGCTAATTGGGCGATTTTTAACTATTTCGATATTGCTTCGTAATCTGGGCATAACTCTCTCATCCGAGCTCTGATTGAGGTGATTCAAGATGCTACGGAACGGCAAGAAAAGCTCTATAACTTTTATGTTTTACGTTTTGAGAGATACCGGCTACATTGAGGTCGAAATTGGGCTTGAAATTGCTGCACCTACATAGTTGACGTTTTCGAATGTTCCTTGTCTTGCAAGTCTAGTGTTCTGATTTGATGCAGTTTATTTTCAGAAAGTTTCCAGATCTGGTCCACGAAAATTACAGCCAAAATCACCACTTTCCTAGTTATATTAAGAATTTCTTTATTTTTAATTAATCAGATTTGAAAATTATTATTTTAGAATAAAGTTTAGCATGTTTTAGGAGATTTGGTAAGTTTCCAATAAGGAATTAATGTGTATAAAAGGAGAGGAGTCATCAGACTTTAGGGACTCTCTCTTTTCTCTTATTTTAATTCTTCCTTCAAATTTTCGTGATGGCTAAGTGTGGCTAAATTTTGATACTTGGTCAAAGGAAACAGAAGCCTTGGAAATAATAAAACTGTGAGATCTAATTTGTTTTTATTATTCATGTTTTGAGTATCGAATATTCTTCTGTACTTATGTTTATGATTGTTTCATTTAATTACTAGGAGGCCTTCTAGTTATTTATTTGTTGCAATCTACTGCTAACTTAGATATCAAATCCGTAATTGTTTGATCCCTCTAATTTGTGAAGCAACTAAGATTTAATGATTTGCTGCATCAGAAATTATTAGATCTTAGGAAGAATACTTGACTAAATTAAATGCAACTGCTTGTGCTTGTATTATTTAGCTTCATCGATCTCTCTAATTCTTACGGCTGTTACTAGATTAAACTTTAAGCGCTTGTCTTGGGTTGTTTAGTAGTTAGGGTTGATTAGATTGCATGTTTTTCTAATTAATTGTGACTAAGGGGAGATTGGAAAATAGTTCCAACGGTGAATATTCAAAATGCGAATTTATATATTTATATCAATGATCAGTTACAAAATTCCAATGGTGGATGTTGACTTAGACCAAGGTTTGTTCTTTTGATTGATTTCAATATTTCAATTTGAATTGTTCCTTAATTGTTTTTCTTAAAATTGTTTTTTTTTTTTTTATATATTCAAACCCCCTCTATACTTGTTCACATAGCATAAAACTAGACTAGAAGCTCTCTATGGGAACGATCCTTACTCACACCACTATATACATTTTTAGGAGTATAGGTTTTATTTTTGGTTGCCTGCGACAGCACACCATTAGAGATAATATTATTTTAGATGAATACAAGAAAAATATTTAAGTAACCGCAAATTAGAGATAAGTTGGCAAATTATTTAGAAAACTAATTAGAGAGTAGTAATGAAATAGTAGTAGTTGAGAAAAACATTTCCAATACAGAAAATGAAATAAAATATAAATAAAAAGGTGGAAGAATAACACACATAAAAATACCGACATATGAAAATTATGGGAGGTGAAAAACAATTTTAATTGAGAAGATTACAAGAAAAATATTTAAGTAGTCACAAATTAAAGAAAAGTTAGACAAATTATATTTAAAAATAATTAGGAGGAATTATGAGAAAATAGTAGTTCAGGTAACTGTATCAAAAAATGTATGAGTAGGAAACATTTAAAAAAAATTATTTTAGTTGGAAATAAAAGTTCAAAGAAAAACGATTAAAGAATATAGAGTAAAAAAAAATGGATGAAATAAAAACAAAAAATAACTTTCATTTCCAAGGGTTTCCCTTTTCCTTTCTCACTCTTTTTTATATTTCTCATACACTAGGGTTTTCCTTTGAGTGGAACTTCCGCCACTATCACCACCACCGCCATGGCTGACGAGAGTGATCAGCAGTTCGGTGGTATTGATAGGGATGGAGTCAGATGGTCCTAGTTGGGAGTTTCTTGACTAGATCTAACCTGAAGAGTTTCCGACGGTTTGAGATCCAGTGATGCCTTGAGGATCCGATGGTTAGTGCCCGATCTCTTACCTCCAATAGAGCTAATTGATTTGCCTTGAATTGTAATGTGCGACAGAGTGGTTGTTTCACGTGGAGCTAGAATTTAGTAGTCAATGCTATTTTATATTTATGCTTTATTTTTAAATTTTAGTTTTAATTTTATAATTAAGAAGGTGTTCCCCCACCTCCGATTTGATTTTGAGTGTGTGTTTTGCTAGAGTTATTTTCTAATGGTATGTGTCTGGTAGTTCTATTAGTACTATGGTAAAGCGGAGTTTGTTGCAGTCCCTATGATGCGAGTGACTGTCTCTCGATCGATCAGAGTATTCTATCGATTGTAGATGTTTTTTCAAAAAGAACTTCGTACATTCTTGATTATAGGATTATCAAGGAATTCAAGGAATTTTCCCATCATCAAGTTTCGGCTTATCTTCTCCTCACTGAGCTTCATCAGATTTTACTGATGGAATCAGTCTTAGTGAGGGTTGTGTCTCTTGTACCATCAAGTTGTTTATCTTCGATATTGGTGTTTGTATCCAGTTTTAATTTGAATGATAATTTCCCTAAAAAAAACAGAAAATAAATTTAAACAAAAAAAAAAAAGGGAACAACAAGTGGGCGAAAAGTGAAGGGGAATGAAATGTGTCTTTGCCTCTTTAACATTTGTAATTGTAGGGGAAAAAAATATTTAAGTAGTGATACATTTGGGAACTACTCTAAAATAGATAAAAAAGGGTGGAAGAACTATAAATAAACTAAAAAATTTAAGTAGAGAAAAACTTTTCCAATACAGAAAAAGAAACAAAAAAATAAAGAAAAGGGTGGAAGCTAAATTTAGCAGGGCTATTAAGGAAAAAAAAAATTATATGGGCGATATTTCAAAAAATTATATTATAGAGGAATAAAAGAAAAAAAAATTAAGTAGCATGCATTTGAGTTTAGTTGGCAAATAAGATAGAATATTAATTATTAGGTATTATGAAAAGTAATAGTTGAGAAGCACGCATGAAAAAACATGAAACCACATTTGAAAACAATGTTATTTTAGACGACAGCAAGAAAAAATATCTAAGTAATCACACACTTGAGAGGAGTTGGACTTCTTTACGTTTCCAAACACCTTTTTTTTTTTTTTTTTGTCTAATAATTCATGCTTTTAGTTTATATATATATGTATGGTTTATGCTTTTCTTTTGCTTTTTTTTTTTTTTTTGTCTCTAATGGTTCATGCATTTAGTTTATATATATAAGTTTGGTTTATGCTATTAGTTAATTACTATTTAAATTCCCTCATTTTCTTTTTAAGTTTTTTTTATTTTATTTTCTTATTTTTTTTAATCTTAGGATAATATTATTCGTACACCACATTTACTTTGATAAAATTGTGCGAATAACTTTTTAATACATATGTTTTGAATTTTTGTCCCACTTAATTATTGGGCCGAATTTTTTTACCAATAATTGACTACTTTTTACTCTCTCTCTCTCCCTCACGCTCTCTCTCTCTCTACCGAGCTCTCTCTCTCCTCTCTCTCTCTCCTCATGGTAGGCAGCGATACTGATGAGGGCATCATGCTTTCTCTAACCCCCACACTCTCTCTTGGCTCCTCTGCGATTTCTACCATCTTTGTCACACCGCGTCTCTACCTCGTGAACTCCGCCGCCACGTGCCACGATCGCTACGTTATCCACCGTCGAATCTTCTTTCTCCAACTGCCTTGAGGTGGTGTGGGGAGAAGACAAAAATTAGGGTTTGCTCAAATTGGGGATTTTTCATACTTGGGGTTAAGGAGTTTTTTAAAAAATAATTAAATTTTGTTTTATTTGTTTTAGTTATTTCAATTTATTTTTCTATTTAATAAAACTTTATTTATGATTTTAGTTATGAAATAAATTTATTAAAGGAAGTGATATTGTTATGCTAATTATTTTTATTTTTGTATTTTTTTTGTTGATAAATTTAAAAAATTAATATATTAAATAATGAAGAGGAATGCCCACGAGTATTATACTAAAATACAAAGAGTATTCTATAATAATACTAAAAAACTCTACAACGAGAGGAGACCAATACAGGCTATAAATGACCATGTAAAATATAAAGAGTATTCTAGTAAAATACCAAAAGGAATTATGATAGAATACCAATAGACTATGATAATCTAATGTAAAAAATTGGTCGATTAAAAAAAAATCAAAACAAAACAAAAGACAACGAAAATATAATGTGATAATTTGATTAGACTACGAAAAGTATTTAAGTAGATTACCAAAAAGTATTCTACAGGTGGCGCCGGAGACAAAATTCTCGAAACCAACCGGCCATCTATTTTGTTTATTTTTTCTTTGAGTGTTCGAAAATAAAAAGGAGTTGGTCCCCTTTTGGCTAGTTTATTTTTAATCTTTCGTTGTGCTATTGTGTGTGTTTGTGAGTTGTTTTGAGTAGGTTCCTATCAGATATTATCCTAAATAACTGGACTTTGTAAATTTAATGAAAACACCCAACATTTTATTTAAAAAGTGATAAGTCAGTCTGATAATTGAACAAAAAAAAAAAAGTTTGAAAGGAGTAATAAATATTAATAGTACATTCTTGAATATGTATATTCATGCACATAAAAGAATCGTTTTTATGTTTAAACAAATTTAAAATAAACAAACAAAATATGTTTTTGTTATTATCTAATTGCTCAATCTGAAGGCATTTTTAATATTGAAATAATTTTCATTAAATCAAATTATGATGTCTGGTCCTAGCTCATGGAGATGTAAAGAGAAACTCTCCGGATAAGACTAAGGTATTAGATGATTAAAAAATCGATTAACATGTGTTTTTGGCAAATTGAACATGTGTTATCTCATCTATGCATAAACTTGAGTGAGAGTGTTGAGATGGTGGAAAATGTGTCTTTCTAAATTAGGAAATGGAGTTATAGCTGTAAGCCTGTAACATTTGTTGCCTTAGATAGCAATTTTGTGAGAATCAATCCCCAATTTCATGTAAACAGACTTAACCTAGTTTCCTTTTATTTTTAGGCTATTTTCTTGCTTCTTCCTTGACAAATGCAGAGTTGTGCATAGTAGCTTTATGTCTCTTCATTGGGGGCCCCACTGGCGACGTACCATGAACACATCGTTAATTTACATACATATATATATATACACACACAAATATAATATGCGCTTAGACTAAAGTCCTTCAGGAGAATCAAAACGCCAGCAACGTGGCGGGTGTAGGACAACTCATGGCTGTCAATGGGCTGGTGGGTCGCTGGAAAAGGCAGTGAAGAATTTTGGCGGAGAAAAAACTGTAGAGAGAAAAAAAAAAAAAAAAAAAAAAGGAGAAAACCGGGTACAGGAGGTGGAAAGGAATTTGACGGGTGGCATTTAGTAAATAGGTAATATTTTGTAAGGACAAAGACATAGCCCGGTGGGCTTATTAAAAAATGAAAAAATAAAAACAAAGGGAAGAAAAGTAAGCAAAAATTGTTCTTGAAACCACATAGTAAGTGCAATGACGTTGGTAGTAACACACGGATGGTTGGAGGGTAAAGTGTGCATATTTAGCAATGGATGAAGTTAAATTTCGTGGATTGGTGTAAGCAGATAAGATGGTAGAAGAAAAAATTAAATATTTAGTCTAGACAAATAAGACATCATTATAATTCTACCCTATGAACAAAAAATAATCAAATTAATCCGTAAGTTGTCCCAATTTATTTGTATAAGTAATACTGTTGATTCAATATTAAAAGAACACTTTTGAGCATGTACCCAGTATGACAATGAAAATTTTGTTGTTTGAAAAGATAAAGTTATTTCATTATGAGAATTAGACGGTTTTTAAATATGTAAAAAAAGTTTCTATATTCAAAAAAAGAAAGAGTCAAAAATTTGTTTGAAAAGTCATATTAATTTCAAGAAAAAAATAAATTGTATTAGAAATGGTACATTCACGAAAGATAAAGAGAAGCTAAAAAATCTTATAAAATGGTACTTTATGAAGGCACTTTTTGTCTAGTATTTTCATTTTAGGAATGGGTGGAAAAATGGATAAAACGGTGTTTTTGCTTGACTTATTCCACTATTATTCACTATTTGAAAAAAGGGTGGACATCGTATTCTCAAACTTGAATTGTACTGTACCATTTAAGAATCAAATTGTAACAATCTGGAACTCTTCCCCCAATTGTAATATTGTCAAGATATTTGCTTATAATATTGAAAATGAGATGACTTTAGAAAATAATTTGGGATGTTTTTGTATCTTAGTAAGAAAATTTATTTACACATCTAAACATCATCATCGCATAGAAATGAAATAAATTTCACATTCAAAACATGAAAATTTTCCAAGTTGGGTATAATGCTCAAATTAAAAAATGAGAGAATTTATTTAATGAAATGAGAAAGTCATTTTATATTGAGAATGAGACGGTGATTGATTAATGTATAAAAAAATATCATATGGAAAATGTATAAGATTCTAAAATGATATTGATTGTGTAGTCTTAAATTTAAAAAATGAAAGAGTTTTATGTTTAAGTTGAGAGAAGAGTAGTATAATAGATATTTGGCAAAATTAGCTTATTCGGGAAATGAGTATCCCAAAATAGTTAATTTTTTTGTGTGAAATTAGGGAATCGATCATTCCATATTGAGAATGAGATAGTGTTTGAAAGTGTAAATAAAATAAATAAATAAATAAATAAATAAGCTTTTGAAAATAAAAATAATATAAAATGATGTAAAATTGCAATTGAAAAATGAAAGGGTTTCATTTTTCAAGTGGAGGGAAGAATAGCCAAATATTTTTAGGAAAATTTTCACTCGTATGTGAAATGAGTATCCCAAATAAATAGTATCATATTTCTCCATATTGAAAATAAATATATGATCAAGGTAGATACATAATTTTCAGTTAAATAATCATAAGTAATCATATTTAAACTTTAGTAAATCTTACTATTTAATATAAATTAAATTGTTGTATTATTTTAATGGCTATTTAAATTCGGAACTTGAAAATGAAAATAAACTTTATCACAACCAGAGTTAATGGGTGGGGAGAATAACACCAACAATACAGATAGAGAAAAAACGAGAAAAGATTTTAGCTTTTTAATTTATCTTGAATGATGATGTATAATTCACAGCCTTCATAAAAAATTTTATCAGCCTCTGCCAATAGGTGTGAGAATTTATATTCGTGGAGGCAAAGTAGTATAATTGATTGTTGCTAGGACAGCACAAAATGGTAGATATTATGAACATAGGAGATTGAGGTGAAAGGAAATGATAATTAAAAAAAAAAAAAAAAACATAGTGAAAATAATGTTTAGTAGCTTGGAGTGTGCGCAGAAATGAAGTTGGACGAACACGTAACGCAGACAAGTGCATAATGAATAAATAGAAAAGAAAAGTAACAACTGTAGTTGTAGGTTATACATTGTAAATTCTATAAGTTAATGTACCAAAACTAATACGACATAAACTAGAAAAAAAATGATAATTTATAGAGACAAGTAGTTTCTAATGATAATTTATAAAGACAAGGAAACTTCCATCTGTTAGGTTTTTTTTTTTTTTTTTTTTTTTTTTTTTTTTTTTTTTTGTATATTGGCATTTATGGCAACTTTATTAGAAAAATCAAAAATAATATTTTGTCAGCTAGCTTTAGGAGTTAGTATGTTTTTGAAGATGTGTCTAACTGCTTATTGATAAAGTTGCTTGTTTTAAAGTTGGGTAAGTTATTTGCTTTGACAAAAAACAAGATGATTGGGTGCATTAAATTAGAGATTATCTTTGGATTTCATTTAAAAGGAGATTTTTAATTTGAGTAGGTTTTCTTATCCTATTTAAATTAGAAATTCAAACTATCCTAAAAAGAAAAGAATCTTGCATTTGAAATATGAAAGGTTAGAAGATTTTATTTATGGAGTTTTTTGAATGTTTTTCATGATTTATCAGTAGCAATTATGAATGAAAGTTAAATTGGATTATGAAGGAAATTTCCATATCTGAATTTCAGAAAGTTTCCGAAAGTGTTATAACAGATCATGAAATACTTTGAAATTTAAATTATTTTCAATCCTAGATTTTGTGTTTTAATTTTGTGTGACTGCTTATTTTATTGTCTCGGAAACAGATTGTGTTGTATGAGTTTAGAGATTCATCATAGTACTTTGAGACTTTTTGAAGCTGTTGCATTCGTATGTCCTTTCGGAAAAAGATTTGAAGTCTTCAGGAAAAGGCATTAGCGGTTGAAGGGAGTTCAACATAGCTAATGAGGGGATCTCGTAGAATAGATTCATTGACTTGGTTCAAGACGACCGGCAGCAACAAGGAGAGGGAGTTTTCGGTTTGTACAAGACCATTCGTGCTTGTAACCATTTGACAATTAGTGGATTATTACCGTATGAGCATGGCCTCAAGGATTAGGATAACCGAACCTCATAAGAATTGCTTGTGTTTATCCATTTACCTTGCTTACGGTAATTGAATTAATTTGGAAAATTAACTAACCTTGGTAAATAGGTAAAAACAAATCTTACACCATCGTACTGTAAATCCGAATTCCCCACCTCTGTTTACCTCTGCCCGGCATCTTTCTGGATCAAAAGCCCTAATTCGTAACCCCCTCCAACCAAAAATCAGCCCTTAACCCTGTTATACCACCTCAAACCTAGGTATTGTCTGTTGTCTGAGGGGGTTGTTTTCCTCTCTTTCTATGTTAGTTCTCTTTTTCGTTGTGGTTGAATGAAATCCATCTTTTAGCCACATAATTAAAAAAAAAAAGTGGACAACACTCCCCAATATGACATTATTCTTTTTGACATTTTTTTTAAAAATTTCATTCTCTCAATTTTACCGAGTTTCCCACTGACTCCGGTTTCTTTTTTCCTCTTTGTCCTCTATTCCTTCTCAAGTGTTGGATTTCATACCTAAGGCCAAGATTGGAGTGGAGATTTTGTTCTTCAAATTGGGAGTGGAGGACCTAAGTAATGCCCATAGATTAATCTATAATTATATGAAATCTTAATAATGTTTTAATTTACAGATCAATAAAGCTTAAGTTGTTAGGAGCAGGTATGCTAATAATAATTTTATATTCTAACAAATGTTGACATCTATATGTCGAACTTGATTTCTCTTTACGTTATTGTCGTAGTAAAACAGATACTCCAGTTGATGGCCCACCGTCTACAACTTTGTAGTTCAAAATAGTTTTGAAAATTACACAATCAATGGTAATAAGGCACTCTATCACCTTATTGTTATTTTAATTTTTCAAACATACAGTCACAATTGTTCTTTTAATTTTATGGTTTTTAAGTGTGCATGGTTGAGAAATAAAAAGAGTAATAGTAAGATCAAAAGCTAATGCAAAAGGAAATTCAACAACATTCAAAAACTGGCCAAGGAAATAATCGAATAGAGAATAACAAGTAGAGAGTGATACTTACAAACAAAGGAATTGAAAAGCAACTTGATGAAGAGCGGAAAGTTTTCCTAAAAGAAAAAGAAAAAAAATTGTTCACTTTGGCTATATGGAGATGTATTATACTATCAAGTAACTAGAAAACAAAAACAAAAACTTATGCATATGATCAGGGGTCAAACATTTTCTTTTTAATTATAACGTCAATAATTGACTTATATTAAAAAGGTATACAATTATGTTGTCTCCTAACTCTTTTTCTTGATTGATCAATCCTAGTTAAACTTATTAAAAAAATACAAATTGATTATTTCCATTAATTTTTAACATAATAAGTAGCATATACTATTTTTGAACAAAATTATTCCCATAACCCTAAAAAAAAAAATTTTAAAACTTCACTAGTGAAAAGAAAAAAAAAATCATTTTTGACAATAAAAAAGAATAATATTAAACAAATATCTGACATCTCATGGTCGGTACTTTTGACCAACAAAAGACCTCGACACGTATACGACTGGCAGCCCATGAAAGATGCCAAGAATATATTCATTTTTTTGATCCCTTCACTGTCGCAACATCTCCCGTGCGAGATCCGGACCATGAAGCCCAACAAACCCCTCCTGTCGAGCTTTTGGTGGCCATGGAGCTCTGGATGAGATGAAGAGGATGGGTCCCCTCCTGGTTTTTTTTCTTTTTTTTTTTTTTCTAATTTGGTTTTTTATTAAAAGTTGAGTGTTTTTAAATCAATATTGTCCATGTTGTTTTAATAAAATACCCACACAATTGTTTCGACGTGAGTTTCGGTAATAACCTCAGTTAATAAAAAGGATCATTTTGTACCTTTTACTACATTCAGGAATCGATCAATCAAGAAAAAAAAAAGTTGGAGGATCAAACAACAACATCATAATGTATTCGAGGACGAACAACATATTTGTCTCAACCAATCAATAACTAATTGAAGCAATTATTATTATTTTAATAACTTGCATTTATTAAAAAAAAAATTTTAAAAAACACATGGTACGGCCTTTTTTTTTTAGTACGTGCCAAAATTTTCCAATATTAAATGAGACGTAAACCAAAAAACAAGAAGTCAAAGATTTCAAATTTTGTTTAGAGACTTTTAAAATATAAAAAAAAGCTGTACAAATCAAAAATAGAGAAAGAAGATAAAGAGTTGATTAAAAAAGGTATGGGCATATAGCTGTTATTGAAATTTACCGAAGACCCAATTCAAAAACCAAAAGAAGAAGGAACATATATGAATTTCTAAAAGGAACAGAGGATCCACCAAATTAAAAAAAAAAAAGTAAAAGATTTTAATTGAAGCTTCAGCTTGTAGGGTGTAAAATTGTGGTAAAACACTCCATTATGTTATTCTTATTTTATTTTTTAAACAGATCAGCCACAATTATCCATTCAATTTTATGTTTTATTGGTGTGCATGGCTGTGAGTAGTAGGACCAAAAAAAAAAAAGAAATCAAAAGCTATTGCAAAATGAGATTCAACAACATTCAAAAACTGAATAAAATAATTCAATAGAGAAGAATAAGTAGAGTGCGATACTTACAAATAGAGGACTTGAAAAGCAACCTGACGAAGATCAAAGAGTTCTCCTTAAAAGAAAAAAAAAATATTGTTTTACTAAAATGCCCACACAATTATTTCATGTGATGTAAGATTGTGATAAATTACACGTCAGTTAATAAGAAATATCATTTTGCACCTTTTTAACACAGTTGGGATCGATCATTCAAGAAAAAAAAAATTAGAGGACCGAATGGAACCTCATAAAGAATTTTTATTGATCGATCAATAAAGCATGTATGAACTAAAGGATTTTTTTCTTTTTGTCTGAATTTATTTATTTATTTACTTTAATAAATAACACCAACCAAAAGGTTCAAACTTAATATGCGGATAAGTTAAAATAAATAAATACTTCTAAAAAAAAGTTAAAATATATAAATATAGTCAGATCAAACATAAAATGAACGTAAATGAAAAAAGAAAAGAAAAGAAAAGAAAGAGAAGATTACATTGATGAAGAGCACTTCTCCTCGTTGCGTAATGGGGCAAGATGAGCTTGTATAGCAGACGGTTTTGTTTTGGTTTTTTGTTTTTTGTTTTTCTGTTTTTCTAAACGGCAGGTACTGAGAAAGAGCGAAAGATTTCACAAATTCCTAAGAAAAACATGTAAAAATAAAACAAAAGTAGAGCAAATCAAAAATGGAGAAAGAAGAGAGGGAACTTCACCAAACAAGCATATTTTACAAGTTCTTCACAAATCAACCAATTTTTTTTTTGTTTTTTTTTTTTGCTTTTTTGTTTTTTGTTTTTTTGTTTTTTTGTTTTTTTTACTGATTGATCATTCTACCAACAAGATGAGAGGTTACAAAACAAAACAACAACAACAAGAAAAAGAAAGAAAGAAAAAAAAAACTTTTTTTTGGGTTTTTTTTTTCAACCTCGTGAAATAAAACAAAGTAAAACAAAATTATTACAAGAGATCGACTCAAAATTCAAAACAAAAGAAAGAAGAACAAAGCTGGGGATCGAGAAACGTTTCAATAGTGTTTATGATCTTTTTGGAAAAATAAACACAGAAGGATTTAATTAAATCGCAGGCAGCAGAATAAAAAACAGAAAACATAAAACTTTTTTTTGGTTTTTTTTTTTTTTCAAACTCGAGAAATAAAGCAAAGTAAAACAAAATTATTACAAGAGATGGACTCAAAATTCAAAACAAAAGAAAGAAGAACAAAGCTGGGATCGAAAAACTTTTCAAGAGTGTTTATGATCTTTTTTGGAAAAATAAGCACAGAAGGATTGAATTGAATCGCAGGCAGGCAAAGTGAAATATTGGATAAATGGAAGAGCAAAGAGAAGAAGGGTGGAGTATTGTTTAGGTGAGACTATGAGATCGGGAGGAATCATTGAGAGGAGTGGAGCAATTAATTATTGACGTTTACCAAGACCCAATTGCGAGAAAAGCTGAAAAAGTTCGTAAGTGTAGGCCCTTTTACAATGATGGTGGAGTGGATCAATTAAGTTTTGACGTGTGGATCCTTTTACAATGGAGATGGAATAAATAAAATGACAGCCATGCCAGAAGACAAGGTATGGGTTCCACTTTCACATATTGGCGTATAACCTGATTAAAAGACTGTAGTAGGATGTGCCACACCACTAGCATTGTGAGTACTTGATTTGTTAAGAGAGTAAATATTCAGCGGTTCGAGGAAATATTTGAATTTACAAATATAATTTCAAGTGTACATATTTAAGAAAAATGTGATTTTCATAGTGGCGAAATGCAAAATATAATTAGAGATGGCGTGTCTCTTAACTTTTTTTTTTTTTTTCGTTTATCAAAATTCGAATCTAATATAATTTTTGTAGGACTCTCATTTTAATTTTGACTATAATAGTATTAGAATGATGATTGATGACATAAAAAAATTGAATTAAAGGCATATCTTTTTGTTGTTATATTCGAAAAAATATATTCTATCTATAAGATTGAGATTATGATTAATTTTATTAATAGTACCTTTATAAATTTATTATTAAAAATAATATCATTTTTTTTCCCTTCATTACTAGTACTGTCACGTCATCAAAGCCTATGATATGTGGGGCTCAACATCATTTAATGTATGTCAAATTACGTGTTCACCCGTATCTCCTACTAGCCCAAATATCCCTCTCCCTCGCATGCCTTAAAAAAATTTCAAACTAGCATCTACAGTGTTTTAAAGAGAGAAATTGAAATCTAGAAAGAGAAAGAGTTACCACCCACAATGATATTCATGCTAGCAAATGTATGGTCATTACAGGAATGATCACCCAGTCATTATTAAATGACCGACACTTGTATTGAAACTAATAAAGATATGGTAAATACAAAAATGACCACCCGGTCATTTTGTAGATGACCCACAATAGTATTCACGCTAGCAAATGTATGGTCATTACAGGAATGACTACCCGATCATTATGTAAATGACCAACACTAGTATTGAAGCTAACAAAGACATGGTAAATACAGAAATGACCATCCGATCATGTAAATGACCGACACTAGTATTGAAGCGAACAAAGGCATAGTAAATACAAAAATAACCACCCGGTCATTATGCAGATGACCCACAATGGTATTCACGCTAGCAAAAGTATGGTCATTACAGGAATGACCACCTAGTCATTATGTAAATGATCGACACTAGTATTGAAGCTAACAAAAGTATGGTAAATACAAGAATGACTACCCGGTCATTTTGTAAATGACCGACACTGGTATTGACGCTAACAACGATATGGTCAATGCCAAAATGACCACCCAGTTATTATGTAGATGACCAATACTTGTAAATAATACTACTTATATAAAGTATATAAATTACATGTTTCTCTTCTTTAGCGGTAAAAGTCGACATTATATCATCAAACTTTACATTATCGGCGAAGGTCCATGACAGTATATGCGGAATGGCCTCAACATTTTTACATATTCAACTTCCGATATCTTCTCTTCTACGGCACTTTTCGGCTTTTTTAATTCCTTAACTTCGATTTTCCCCTGCTTTCTCTTCAACCTTTCTTCGGTCACTGTTGATGTCAAAAATGGATCCGGCAACAACACCCAAAGTGGTCGGGTAGTCGGGTCTAGGCCGACTAGTCGCTCTGCCGTCGATCGCCTGCAAAATAGAACCACCTCGGAATGATGGGTACACCGGTGTGCTGTCTACCGTGGGCACTCCGATTCTTAACTCAGTAAGGATACTGATGAGCAAGATGAGAGACAGAGCTTTGGCAAGATAAAAATGACCATACCAGAATTTGTTAATTCCCCCTCTATTTATTGGTGCCTCCCATGGGTATGGACACTCGGGGCGACCCAGCAGGGTTGGCTACTTAGGACCCCTAGTGATCGGTCAGGCCCTAGGCTTGCAGGTGCTGGAGGTCCAATAGGCTGGCGCCACAGGCACTGACTTGACATAGGGGCCAGTAAGGTGACTGTCCCGTCACCAGCAAAGAGGTTATGCCTGTCAGGGTGGGTGGCGGCAGGTGGTGATATGACTTGTGTCAGTAGTAGGTGGGCGGCGTCTACAACTGAGGGTGCTGATGTGATTTGTGTCAGACTGGACATCCTCCGAAATGTGGTCTCGGAGGTCTGGAGTTAGCCCAGGACGCGGTCAGCCTGCCACAGTGCTCGGAACACTGGCCAGGGGTGTCCAACCTCCTCGGATGGGTTTCTGCTCCGAGAACAGGGGTGTGGTCAGCCAGCGGAGGTCTTGGCCGACCAATGGCTTTCCACGATTTCTTCTCGGCAAGGGTAGACAGGCAGATTTGCCCTTCTCGTTGGTACTCGACAAGAAGCGGTGTTTTTTTGGTCGGAGCGGATCGGGCAATCAACATAAGCCCCCCAGCATCTTTGGTCGGGTATGGGCCAGGGGTGCTCCGTGTACTACTGGTACGATCGAGCTCCGAGTCTTCTCGTCCTATGCTCTACATGGGTTAATTTTCTGTCAGCTTGTAGTCAGCTACTCTGTCACTCTTGGTTATCACCTGGGGTAGTCGGGAAGTTTGTTGCCACGTGTAGAAGTTGTCACGTGGCACATTCGTCACGTGTCACGTTACCACGCGTCGTGTATGGCGGGAAGGCGAACCGACAATATTGAAATTCAAAATTTGAACAAGGGCAGGATTGGCGGGGAACCCAATCGATGCCTAGGAATTTACGCCTATCCAGACCGCTAAGCACCTTCCTATAAATAGGGCGTGCTTTATTTGTCATCACTTGTGAAGGAGACTTTTTTGCCGAGAGCTACCGAAGACTGCCGATGACAACAAAGGAGCTTCTTCGAGAACATGAGGCGAGAACATCCAAGAAGGTAAAACATCTGTCTTTGACTTTCATTATAAGTAGTATGTCAGATTCCGAGAATGAGTCCTTGTCGGGGAATGTGGACATCACGGGGAGCTCGAGCTCAGGTACTAGCACGAGTAGCACCAGTTCTTCCGAGGTGACAGTACCAACAGAGCGGACACCTGACAACCTGTCGAGTATCTCGGGTATTCCTTCTCCGAGTGAACCGATAATGCCGACCAGCCAAGGGAGAGAGGGGGCGGCTAGGCTGAAGGAGATTCTGCAAATGGGTCTGAGTACCTGTCCAGAAAACCGGTTCATCCGAGAATTGGACCAGGCAGCCACCGCACAGCCGGATCCGGTGGTTGATCTCATTGCTGAGGGGGGTGCCGTATCGGAGAGGTCAGCTAGTTAGGCTAGCACATCTGGCCGAGGCGAATCCGAGAGCTTGGGGAGTTCAATCCCAGTAGGAAAACCAATCTACGCCCGTAATCAGCTAGCTAGTCGGGCCATGCGTATTAACTATCGGCGAGTGCGTCATCGATCCGACCAGGAGATGGTCCAACTGGCTAGAGGCCTACCGGTTTACTCGGTAGACTACTTTACTTCTATCGTGACCCCAAGGTACCTCGCCGCTCTTCGGGAGGAATTCCAAATCCCCAACAAGGTGGACCTGAGGATCCCTAGCGAAAATGATCTGCCGTCCCGGCCACCACCTGGCTACATTATGCTATTAGTGGAGTACTTCCGATCAGGGCTCCACCTACCCTTCCATCCATTCTTGAGGCACGCTCTCACGAGGCTAAACGTAGCCCCTGCCCTGCTGAACGCGAACGCCTAATGCATCTTGATCAGTTGCTTCATTCTCTGGGCCAAGAACTACACAGCTGAGTTAACTTTTCGGGCATTCCAGAACCTGTATTGGATGAAGTCGGCGCCTTCGTTCATCAGATTTTACTACTTCCAAGGTTCAAAGGGATGTTTGTCACTGGGTGCCCCGATTCGGACAAGCAGTTCAAACATCTGTGGTTTTACGCAAGTGGTCGGTCGCTGTACCAGCACCTTGCTCGGAATCAACTCCCTCGTTCCGAGAGGGTTCCTCTGGTCTTCGGAATGGGTTATGTGTGGACTCGGGTGCCACACATACCTGAAATGCACCTGGCGATGGTCGAAGCGCTTCAGGACCAAGCCGACATCGAGCGGAATCAGCATAGGCTACTAAGCCCGGATAGCTTAAAGGAGTATGGCTGGCTTGGTTCCTCATCGACGTTCGGCCAGCCAACCGACTCACGTGAGGCCTCTCATCGCGTCACTATCACCCGCATGCCTGAGCCCTCCATCCACTATCGCTTCCGGACAAGTGGAGTCCCTGACACGGTGACTCCCGACCAGTCTAGGGCTCCGCATTGGGCTCCAAAAGCTACAGTCCATGCGTTGTCATCCGGCGACCCGTCCCATGAGACCTGGGGTCCGTGAGTTACCGACGAAGATCTAGACCTGGTGATCCGGGGGCTGTACCCTGTCAAGGGATTACGAATCGAAGGTCGGCGACATAGCACAGTCGAGCACTCACACACTTGTATTTCTAGCGATTAACTAGTTCTGCTTTCTTTTGCAGAACCAATGGCTGACAGGCGAGGGACTAAGCACCTGAGCAAGAAAGAGAGAGTAGCTCGCTTACAGAAGATGGCAAGGAAGGGCGACCGGTGAAAAGGGAAGGCGGAGTCCTTGGCTAGAGCAGTGCAAAGCCAGGGTGGGGTCCCCTTCGTGTCGGCTGCTCAAGCCCCTCCTAAAGCAGCTCCAGCCTCCCAGAGCAGCCGACCATCCGACCGCTCGGAAGTCCGCCAAGGCCGCGTCGAGGACCGTCCAGGGTCCCGCCCTGACTCCCACTCGACTCACCCCCGGGAGGACAGGTTGCCGCCACCGCCCACTTCGCGGAGCCACCGTGAGGAGCCGAGGCCTCGCGAAGTGCCTCCACCCATGCAGGAATCTGCGGTTCACAAGGCGCTGGTCTCCAAATTTGCCACCGGGTTGACAGTCAAGGAGGCCGAGTGCTCAAAGCGCTCCGCCCCATCGAAGCCCTTGGGGACTGCACCGACAAGCTAATCATGGTGAGTGGTTCGACTACTTTTCTGTCCTTTGGCGTTGCGTTTATTAGTTAGCTAACTGTTATATCGGTATGCATTGTGTCTCGCTTTCTACGGGAGCGCGGCCGCAAGGGGGTATTCCAACAGAATGGAGGAGGATGTTAAGTCGGCAGAGACTGAGGCTCGGAACGCCAGGGACGTGGCGAGGGCAGCCGAGAAGAAGGCCGAGGAGAAGGCCCGAGTTGCCGAGGAGAGGGCAAGGGCTGTCGAGGAGAGGGCAAGGGCAGCTGAGAATAGCGCCCTGGTTGCTGAAGCTGCACGACGAGGGATGGAGGAATCCCTGCAAAAGGTGCAGGATGAACTTGCCTCCACCCGGGCAGAACACGCTCGGTACATCGATGTCGCCCTAACCGTTGCCCTTGAGGACGCTAGAGTTCAGGCAGTGGAAGACTTCCTCGACTCGGAAGACTTCAGTTCCTGCCTACTCACTGAGTACAAGAAGGGTATGCAGGATATGAAGGCCAGGTTCCGATCGGCCAACCCCTTACTGGTCGAGGTGGACTGATCGTTCGTGCCAGAAGAATCTGGTGAAACTGCAGCCGAGGAGGTCTCGGAAGAGGGCGAGGTATCCGGTGCTGCCCAGGTGCCTGATGGTGTAGTTATCCTCGACGATCCCGTGCAGACCAAGCAAACCCCCAACCGAGCCACCGAGCTAGCAACAGGTCACCGAGCCGTCAACTGTGGCGACGCCTGCGCTTGGAAGTGACTTCACTCTCCCCGACTAGCTCGACTGATTTTGTTTCTTTCCTTTTCTTTTTTTTTTTTTTTTTGGGTTTGGGGGTGCCCAACTTATACCTCCCTCCATTTATTAAACTAATGAACAAATGTTTTTTTTTTTGCCGTATACGTTGTGCCCTCTTCCCCCCGGTTGGTTTGGGTGTATTTTTCACCCAACTCCAACCTTGGTCGGATGCTCGGGCATTAAGTTGGTTAGTGTCCTGTCGTATGACTTGACTCCGTGGTCCGAGGACCACAAGAGTTTGATGTCTGTTAGGGCAGGTGTTAGGTCCTGCTCGAGAACTCCTTTTGGTTAGTACTCAGTCATAGGACCTAACTCTGTGTTCCGAGAACCATAGGAGTTGGATGTCTACTAAGGCAGATGTTGGGTCCTACTCGGGCACTCCTTTTAGTTAGTGCTCGGTCATGGGACCTAACTCCGTGATCCAAGAACCACAGGAGTTGGATGTTTGCTAAGGTAGATGTTGGGTCCTGTTCCGGCGCTCCTTTTGGTTAGTGCTCAGTCGCGGGACCTTGAGGACAGGTTCGTGCAACACTAGCCGAAATGAATACTCTTGATTAATTAAATCTTTACAGAAAAAAAAATCACAGGGTAAAATCTATTAGTAAAAGCGCTTTAGATGGTCGGCGTTCCAAGGATGCCCCAGATTTCTGTCATCTTGGTCTGCTAACCGGTAAGTACCAGGCCGAACTACTTCTGTTATCCTGTATGGCCCATCCCATTTGGGACTAAAAGATCCGAGTCCGGGTTCTTGGACAAGCAATTTTTTCTTTACTAAGTCCCCTACTCGGAAGACTCTTGGCCAGAACTTCTTGTCATAGTACCTAGCCACAGCCTGGTTACGAGCAGCTGTTCGAATCAGGGCTTGTTCACGTTTTTCTTCTACCAGGTCAAGCTCGGGTAGCATCCGCTCGGCGTTGGCTTCTTCATCGTAGTTCTCAACCCAGAAACTTGGCAACCCAATCTCAATTAGGATAACAGCCTCCACACCGAATGCCATAGCGAAGGGGGTTTCCCCGATGGCCGTGCGCTTAGCAATCCGGTATGCCCAGAGTACTCGGGGTAACTCATCAATCCAAGGCCCCTTATGTCTTTCAAGGCTCTTCTTCAAGTTTTCCTTGATAGTTTTATTAGCAGCTTCTACATGCCCGTTGCTCTGAGGATGCCCAGGGGAGGAGAATACCTTTTTGATCCCGAACTGCTCGCAAAGTGCACAGAACTTGTCCCCGAACTGATTTCCGTTATTCGTGACCATGCTGTGTGGAAGACGAAATCGGCAAATGATGTTCTTCCACAGAAAACTTGTACACTTCGCCTCGGTTTACTGAGCCAAGGGCTCCACCTCGATCCACTTCGTAAGGTAGTCTATTATGACAAGGCAATATCGAAGTTGCGATCGGGCCATCGGGAGTGATCCGATTAGGTTGATGGCCCACTTAGCAAATGGCCACGTGCATACCACCGAGGTGAGCTTATCGGGGTGAGACTTAATTGCCTTAGCGAATTGCTGGCATTTTAGGCATTTCTGGGTGAATTCCATAGTATCCTTGCTCATGGTGGGCCAGTAATACCCTTGCCGAAGGCACTTGAACGATAAGGCCTTCCCCCCAGAATGGTTTCCACACACCCCACTGTGTATCTCTTTCATAATGTACTCGGCCTCAAACGACCTAACACAACGTTGGTAGGGAGCAGAGTGTCCCCGGCGATACAGCTTTCCGTTTATAAGCGTATATCTAGTCGAGATGTTCCTAATCCTCCGGGCTTCCTTTTGGTCTTCAGGTAATTGGGAGTCGGTGAGGAACCAGATGATTGGCTCCATCCAAGTAGTTGCATTCTCGAAATAGAGGACTTACTCTTCTCGTTCAATGCTCGGCTGGTCGAGTCGCTCAATGGGGAATGAGACGAGACCCTCTACGTCGCTCCCCGAGGCAAGTCGGGCGAGGGCGTCTGTCTCGACATTCTCGGAGCACGGTATCCAGGTCATTAGATGGCTTTTGAACTGACTGAGAAGGGTATTGACCTTCTCCAGGTATTTCGCCATTCATTCTTCTCTCGCCTGGAACTCCCCAGTTATATGGTTGACAATGAGCATAGAGTTGCTGAACATCTCAATATCCTATACTCTGAGTTCCTGGGCTAACCCAAGTCCAGCATTAACAGCCTCGTACTCCGCTTCATTATTAGATGCTTTGAAGTTGAAGCGTAGTGCTTGGCTGGTCTTGTATTGGTCCGGGCTTATGAAGACGAGCCCCACTTTGGAGCCCCCCAAGTTCGAGGATCCATCAACGAACAGTTTCCATATATTACTGCTTGGGCTATCGGCTGCAGGGGTGTCCCCGGCTGGCGCACCGACCACCTTCTCCGAGTACACCGAGTTTGGTCCGGGGATGCCCGTGAACTCGGCCATAAAGTCAGCTAATGCATGAGCCTTGACCGCGGTGCGAGGGACATATTCAATGTCGAATTCCCCCAGCTCTATCACCCACTTCGTGATCCGTCTTGATAACTCGGGGTTCTGTAGTACCTGGCGGAGGGGGTAGCTGGTCGAGATGGGGATCGGGTGTCCTTGGAAGTAGGGCCTTAATTTACGAGTCGACGAAACCAGTGCAAGTACCAGCTTCTCAAGGGGGGTGTACCTCTCATCTACCCCCTGAAACGCCTTGTTACTATAGTAGACCGGGTACTGTACCTTGTCTTCTTCTAGGATCAAGGCGGAGCTGACAGCCTTTTCTGAGATGGCGAGATAGACATACAGCATTTCCCTGGGAAGTGGTTTCGACAGCAGCGGTAGACTCGCCAGGTACTCCTTCAGGCCTTCAAAGGTTGTCCCACACTTGTCATCCCAATTTAACTTGCCCTTGGCCTTGAGCGCCTGGAAGAATGGGAAGCATTGTTCCGTTGACCTGGACACAAACCGGGAGAGGGTCACGATCATCCCTGTCAGTCTTTGAACTTCCTTGGTCGTTTGCGGGGGCTGCAAGTCCATGACAGCCTGGGCCTTAGCGGGGTTAATCTCTATTTCTCGATGGTTAACCATGAACCCAAGGAATTTCCCAGATTCTACCCCGAACACACACTTAGCTGGGTTGAGCTTCATCCTGTACCGACGCAGGGTGTTGAAGCAATCTTGGAGGTCTTTGACATGGTTGTTGGTGCATCGATTCTTCACCAAAATGTCGTCCACGTACACCTCCATGGATTTTCCTATGAGCGGAGTGAACATTTTGTTCATTAGTCGCTGGTAGGTCGCCCCGGCATTATTGAGATCAAACGGCATGACCTGATAGCAATATAACCCTTGGTCGGTAGTGAATGCCGTTTTGGCCTGGTCGGCCTTACTCAGAGGTATCTGATTGTACCCTGAGTACGCATTCATGAAGCTAAGTAGCATATGCCCCGCAGTTACGTGAACGAGCTGGTCTATTCGGGGAAGGGGGAAACAATCCTTCAGGCATGTCTTGTTCAGGTCGGTGTAGTCTATGCACACGCGTCACTTCCCAGAAGGTTTCTTAACCAGGATAATGTTGGCCAACCATTCTGGGTATGACACCTCCCGGATGAATCCGGCCGCGAACAGCTTCTCTATCTCCACGTTGATGGCCTCGTACCGCTCTGGGTTGAAGGCCTTTCTTTTTTGGATCACGGGCTTGTGTCTATGGTTGATGTCTAGTTGGTGGCACATTACGGCTGGGTAAATTCCTGTCATGTTCTCATGTGACCAGGCGAAGACGTCTTTGTGTTCTCGGAGGGACTGCTCGAGCTCCTCCCTTGTACTCGGATTAAGCCTCAAGCCGAGCATTACCGTCCACTCAGAGTGCTCCGGATCCAGCTGAAATGGAATCAGGTCTCCCACGGGGTGTGCTCGGATCTCCTTTTCTGGGATTCGAGGGTCCAGGTCACCCAAGCACCTGACTGCTTCATTGGGGATATCGGCTTCATCCACCATGATGATGGCAGCTACGGTGGCAGGGGCAGAGGCCTTTCGGCATATCCTATTTATCACCTCCATGTAGCACTTCCGGGCCCCTTCCTGATTTCCCCGGAGGACGCCAACTCCGTCGCCAGTGGGAAACTTCATGGCCAGGTGGTAGGTGGAGACTACCGCCTTCAATGCGTTGAGGGTGGGCCGACCCAGGATGACATTGTAGACTGACGGCCGATTTACAACGATGAACTCCACCATCCGGGTTGTCCTTTCCGGGACATCTCTGATCGTAACTGTGAGGTGAACGATGCCGGCAATGCGGACGCAATCACCGGTGAATCCATATAGCGGTGTTTGGGCTGGCATCAAGACAGCTCCCTCGATCTTCAGCCTTGTGAACGCGTCCATGAACATTACGTCTGCCGAACTCCCATTGTCGATGAGGACGCGCCGGATGATGTTGTCGGCCACTCAGATTTCGCCAAGCACGGCGTCATTGTGTGGATAGAGGAGCCAATCTACTTCGTCATCCGTGAAGGTGATCGGGGTGTTGTCTTGGCGGCATATCATCGAGATGTGCTCTGTCATGTTGATGTTGGGATCTATATGTGCCATAAGGATAGAAAATCAATATTATGGATTTTCTGTAAATATGACATTTTGATATTAATAAGAGGAGGTTATTCATGTTTAATAAGTTGTGTCCTATTTACTTTCATTTGTTGATTGTATGGTTGAGCAAACATAAAATACTCCTTGACTGTTGGTAATATATCAGATTACCATATGTGTACGGGGTATACATAGAAGACATGGTAATTTGATAACAGTCAAAATAAATAGTCCGCAATCGATGGAATGAGATTTGGGGATCTTATTCATGATAAGATTGTACAGGTTGTCTACTTCCTTGGAGGGATGGTTTGTCTTGACCATCGGATTGGTTCCGAGTGGAAACTTTAATGTATACCAGTATTGAGGTATGACATTGGACTGGACCTAAAGTGTTAATTGATTCGGTTTAATAATTCCGTTTATAAGAATCAATGAAGCTTTGATTATCATCCTGTATTAATCTTAATCCTGAAATGATTACTTGAGTTTGTATCCATGACTTATGTACTTTAATGCACTACAGGTGAGACACTATTAATTTATGGTCAATATACTTGTGTGTTGGGTGCATGACTTATGGATAGAGAAATCAAGATTCATAGATATGGAATCTATAGCTATCTTAACGATAGTACATGTTATCTACTTAAAGACATTATTCGGGGATTGAAAGATAGTATAACAAGATCTTGGCCATCGGTTTACTTTGTGTCCTCTGATGGTTTACCAATTGTATGGTTTTACAATTGGTGGTTCTTTCAATGGAGAATAATGGAACTTTAAGTTAAAATGATTGAAAAGGTAAAACGGAAAAGGTCCTTAATTCAATCATGGATAACATATGGGGATTAAGCAAGCGATGAATAAATCATGGAAGAAGCACTGCGTGAGAGAGCTTTCGTAATACGGTATGTAAACAGGAGTTCAGCTTTAAACTTTTAGTGCAATAGTTTTGAAGTTGATAATTGATGAATAATTAATCTGGGATTAATTTTTCACAATTATAGGAGCCTCTTTACATATTTCCATCGGGTCCCTCTATTAGCTCATATAGTTCCATATAGCGTCTCGGGATTTGTTCCTAATGAGATCGGTAAATTTAAATGGAATTTTGTAATATCTATTAAGACATGTACTCTCTAACATGCAATCCGGAAAAGGATTGGACATGTAGGATTTGTGTAGACAAATAACATGATTTGTCAACATGTGATTGGTTAATTTGAATTTTGGAAATAAGATTGTGTTTGAATTATTTAATTTTGGAAAACAAAATTTTTCTCTCCTAATCTAAAAGAGGTGCACGGTTTTAGATAGGTGGAAAGAAGAAAATTTTGTTTCAAAATTGTTCAAATATATTCCTAATATTAAATTATTAATTGATTTAAATAATGGAGATTATTTGACGAAATTTTTTTATCCTTTAAATGTGGTGCACAGATTTTTGAGGAAGAAAAAATTCAAATATTCTATTTATTTAAATTAATTAATATGGTTGATGTTTGTGGAAAATATTAATTCAAATGAGTGAATCTTATTTAAATTCAAAAAGGGTTTAAAAGAAATTTGAATCTAGATAGGACTAGGATCTTTTCACTAGTCTAGATTCTTGATTTAAAATTTGAACCACCAATCTAGATTTATCCTAAAGTGGCCGAATTTTTTAGAGGAGATTCTCTCCTTGGAAAAATGTTTCTAGGTTCAATGAATCTAGCCCTAAAGCTGTATGATCTTTTGGTTCAAAATTTATCCAGAAAAATAATTATTAATTATTTTTCAAGTAGGAATTAAATTTTGAAAAGGATTAGACTTCTATATAAAGGCTAGGAATTCTTGAGAAACCAATTTGGAGTATTTTACAAGAGAAAAACGTTTTTGAGAGAGAAGAGGAAAATAATTTGGTTTTCTTCTGCTTCAAAAATTCAGTTATCTTGTGAGAAAGAAAAAGAGAGAAAATTCCATTGATTCAAAACTGTGAGGAAGGTTAAACCGAGTGATAATTTTCATAGGAGGTTAACCGGTTCCTGTTTTGTAGTTTTGAAGAAAGAAGTTGGATCGTATTCTCAACGAGGAACATCGGAATTGAGAAGGAGGGATCTAGACTTCGGAAAGCATTACCGGTCGATTGGATTCATAGAACGTGTGCCCACACACACTCTGAGACGTGGAACTCGAGAATAGTAGAGAAGACACGTTGGTCAAACGCTCTAGTGATTCCGGAATCCGAGAAATAAGGTACGCTTGATCATGAATTTAATTTATTGTTATATGCATCATGAGATTCTTTTTGAAATGGCATAAAATTTTTTAAAACTTCCGCTGTGCCGTAACTCCGATATCGGATCCGTTTTTTCTAACAATTGGTATCAGAGACAACTCATGATTATGCATATAACATAAATTATTTGATCAAATAAATTTCTCTTTATGCATTAATGAAATATTTTAGAGAGTTGACACTCTAGGTTTTATTTTGTGTATGTTAAATATATTACGAATGGATGTATGATTGAATGCTTTATATTATTTTTATAATATATGATGCTTGTTCAATTTTGCCGGTCATGATTCCATAGAGGTTAGAATTTGTATCTAAGTTTTTCAAGTGTAATAGATGCGGTCTATTATCACCGCTAGGTCGTTCTTTCAATTCCTAGAATTTTTGTAAGCCGGAAACGGCATAGGAATTTTTTGTAAAATTCGGGATACAATGGATTCGAGGAGATTGAAGATGAACGAAGGTATGTCAATTTTCAAATGATGTGATTTTGTGTTTTTTGTTATTTTCTATCATAAAAAAAACATTTTTTTAATAAAAAATAAAAAAAATCACAAAATCTTTTTGAAAATTTAATTTTCCAATGATATGTGATCTTGATAATTTGAAAATCAAAATTAAAAATTTAAATTTAAATTTAATGGATATTATTATGAATTTTAAAATTTTGATATTTAAATTTGAAATTTGAAATTTGAAATTTTTTGAATTTTAAAATTTAATAAACCGGATTTTTATTTAAATTTTGATATTTTGTAATTTTGATTAAAATTAAAAATCACCTATAATCTTTTTGAAATTTGAATTTTAAATTTAAATTGAAAAAGATGTGACATTGGAGAAGGAAGATACATTGAAGAAGGATACAAGGCATGGATCTACAAATGAAGGCCGATATATGTTTCGGTTAATTTTTGTAAATTTTGCAATTTTCTTTTCTCTAGGATGGAATCATGATCCACGGCTATTTATATATTTTGCAAACCATGGATGATGTGCTGCTAGATTAATATATTATACTATTTCGTAATGTATTGATAACATGCCATATAGACTAGGGAGTGCCACTCAATAAATATTGTGTATGCATGAAAAACAAAAACCCTAATTTAAAAGATTGAGTGGGAGAAGGTTTTATACACTAAGACCTACGGTCTCCATCGTTGGTTCAATAGTTACGCATGGTAGTCCCTACTACTCGGTTTTGACCCGGGAATTCCCTTCGGATAGGTATCTTACCTAGAGCGCACACTGATTTGGATTTCCGAAATTATAATAATTTTGGGCATATTTTATGTTTAGATCACCCTTCGGTGGCGGATGTAAAATATGGATTCAAAATTGGAAACGATGGTTATACACTCATGCTACTTTATTTATTAATCCTCCCTCGAGGCTCTGATATGTAAAGTAGTGGCCAAATAAACGATAGTTAATATATATTTAATGGAGTTTGCTCCATGGACGAATATGTATTAATCGGATGGGATCCGTGTTCTTGGCTAGTTATTCTATGACTACCCCTCGGTAGCTTAGAAAGCAAAAGCTAGGAATTATCGTTGTAAGGTATGTGTTTTAAGGGTTTTACACATGAACATTTAGATTGCATTTAGATCTTTATGTTTCATTACAAAATCATATTTTATAAATTGATAGGATGTTTGCTCGTATTTATAATATGTTTTCTTATTATAGATCAAAATGTCGAGCCCTTTATCTGTGATACTTACGCAAAACAAATTAACTGGCGAAAACTTTAATGACTGGAAAAGGAACTTGCTTATCGTCCTAAACTTTGAGAAATACAGTTTTGTCCTAACCCAACCAAGACCACCTACGACTGCGATCGATGCGCCTGATAGGGAATTTGTAGCGCTTGAGCGCTGGGACAATTCTAACCTAAGTGCCATGTGCTATATTCGGGCGAGCATGTCTAACGTGCTCCAGAAACAGCATGAGGAACATCAAACTGCTAGGCAGATCATGGATAACCTGGAGGAGATGTTTGGTGAACAAACTATCCAGGCTAAGACCGATGCTATAAAGGTCTCATGAACTGCAGGCAGAAGGTTGGAACTCCCATTAAGGAGCACATGATGAAAGTCATGGCTTATTTGTCTGAGGCTCAGACAAATGGGGCTGAGATCGATGCTGCAACTCAATTGGTTATGGTTTTCCAAACCTTATCCAAGGATTTCGATTTGTTTCAGGCATCCTACAACCTTAACTGGAAGGAGATGTCTTTAACGGAATTGATGAAAGAGTTGCAAGCCTTTGAGAACATTTTTAAAGGTTCTGGATCTAAGACTGAGGTAAATGTGGCTGAACCTAGTTCGCCTGCTCCTAATCCTAAAAGGAAGAAGGAAAAGGGGAAGAACAAGGGAAATGCACCTGTTTCTAAGAAGTCTACCAAGACTAAGAAGCGAAAGGTGGATTCCAAAAAGGTTAAGTGCTTTCACTGTGGGAAGAAAGGACATTTCAAGAAGGATTGCCGAGAATACCTGGCTTTGAAAAAGCAGAAAGGTAATTTCAATGTCCTGTATCTTGAAGGTTGTTTAGTGGAAGAATCTAAGGACAATTGGGTTATAGATTCTGGAGCCACTAACCATGTTTGTATTTCTCTACAGGGTTCAAGGTAACGAGAAGTCTACGTGAGGAGAACTTCACGTTAAGAACCGGTGATGGGACATTGGTGCGAGCTGAAGCAGTGGGAGAAGTGCATCTTTATTTTGATGAATTTAGGTTTATTGTTTTGAGACATTGTTTTTATGTTCCTAGTTTCAAGAGGAACCTAATTTCGGTAGCTTGTTTGATTAAAGATTCTTATTCAGTATCTTTTAATAATAAAGTTGTTATTAGGAAAAACAATTCTCTTATCTGTAATGGATGGATGCATGGAAATCTTTATTTTATCAAACCTAAGATGCACTCACTGCTTGATACAGAATTGGAAAAGAACTCTAAAAGACTTAAGTCTTCTCACTCTAACAAATCATATCTTTGGCATTTACGACTTGGTCACATAAGCCTTAACAGAATTCAAAGAATGGTAAAGGAGGAAAGCCTTGACTTGTATGAGGTTGAACCTTGGCCACAATGTGAATCCTGTTTGGAGGGTAAGATGACTAAACGACACTTTGCTGCTAAGGATAGTCGTGTCGATGAACTTTTAGAACTTGTGCATACGGATGTTTGTGGTCCCATGAACATAGAAGCACGTGGTGGATATGAGTATTATATCACTTTTATTGATGATTACTCAAGGTATGGATATGTCTATTTGATGACCCGCAAAAGCGAAGCCTTTGACAAGTTCAAAGAATTTCGGGCTGAAGCGGAGAAACAATTAGGAAAGTCCATTAAGACACTTCGATCGGATCGAGGTGGGGAATACCTATCGGATGAGTTCTTAGGATATTTAATAGAGAATGGGATACAATCCCAGTTAACTGCACCTGGTACTCCTCAACAGAATAGTGTAGCTGAGAGAAGAAATAGGACCCTATTGGATATGGTCCGGTCTATGATGAGTTATTCCACATTACCTTTGTCATTTTGGGGGCACGCCATACAAACTGCATGCTATCTTCTGAATAACGTTCCCTCCAAATCGGTTCCTAAAACTCCTTACGAGTTATGGATGAGTAGGAAACCTAATTTGAATCATATTCAAATTTGGGGTTGTCCGGCACACGTCCTGGATAAGGAAGCGAAGAAATTGGAGTCACGATCAGAAGTATGCTTGTTTGTTGGCTATCCAAAAGGGACAAAAGGTGGTATGTTCTATAATCCGAAGCAAAATAAAGTCTTTGTTTCTACACATGCAACATTCCTGGAGGAAAGTTATATGGAAGACTTTAAACTCGTAGTAAAGTAGTGCTTGAGGAGATGACTTCGGATTTGGAAATTCCTAAAGTCACAGAAAACCCTGTGGAAAAACACTAGAGAATCAACAACCACGGGAGCTTCGTCGTAGTGGGAGGATTATCAGGGAACCTGAAAGGTACATGTTCAATGGTGAAGTTTTTGAAGCAGAATCCATAGAATATGTTGATGATCCGGCTATGTACAAAGAACTATGGAGGATGTTGATTCTAGTCTTTGGCAAAAGGCTATGAACACCGAGATGGAATCTATGGATTCCAATGGGGTCTGGAAACTTGTAGACTTACCCCAAGGCATAAAACCGATTGGGTGTAAGTGGTATACAAGAGGAAAGAGGTGTGAATGGGAAAGTGGAAACTTTCAAGGCAAGACTTGTAGCAAAGGGCTATACGCAGAAAGAAGGAATCGATTATGAAGAAACCTTCTCATCGGTAGCAATGCTCAAGTCAATCCGCATTCTTTTATCCATTGCAGCTGCTCTCGATTATGAGATCTGGCAAATGGATGTCAAGACAGCTTTCTTGAATGGCTCTCTTGAGGAAGATATCTATATGATACAACCAGACGGGTTCAAGGCAAAGGGCCAAGAAGACAAGGTATGCAAGTTGCTTAAATCCATTTATGGATTAAAGCAAGCATCTCGTTCTTGGAATATTAGGTTTGATCAAGCAATCAAAACCTATGGATTCGAACAAAACATTGATGAACCATGTGTTTATAAATGTATCAAGAACGAGAAAGTGGTTTTCCTAGTACTTTATGTGGATGATATATTGCTTATTGGAAACGATGTGGCAATGTTATCATCAGTCAAAGTTTGGTTAGCCAAATAGTTTGACATGAAGGACTTAGGAGAAGCTAGTTATGTTCTTGGAATTCAATTCTTTAGAGATAGAAAGAACAAAATGATAGCACTCTCCCAAGCTTCATACATTGATAAAGTACTTGAAAAGTTTTCTATGAAAGATTCCAAGAAAGGTGCCCAACCTTTCAGGATTGGAATCAAGCTTTCTAGAGATGACTGTCCTAAGACATCGGAAGAAAGGGAGCGTATGAAAAAATGTACCTTATGCATCTGCGGTAGGTAGTCTTATGTACGCTATGTTATGCACAAGGCCTGACATTTGTTTTGCAGTTGGTATGGTAAGTCGATATCAGTCGAATCCAGAACCGAACCATTGGGCTGCGGTCAAGCATATACTCAAGTATCTACGGAGAACGAGGGATTATATGCTAGTGTATTCCGGTCAGGACCTTGTTCCTATAGGATACACAGATTCTGATTTTCAATCAGATCAGGATTTAAGGAAATCGACTTCAGGTTCTGTCTTTACCCTTGGAGGTGGTGCCGTTGTGTGGAGGAGTATTAAGCAATCTTGCATTGCTGACTCGACCATCGAAGCCGAGTATGTGGCAGCCAGTGAGCATCAAAGGAAGCGGTATGGCTCCGCAGGTTCCTTAATGACCTTGAGGTCGTTCCTGGTATGGATAAAGCTATGGTGCTTTACTGTGATAACAGTGCAGCAGTAGCTAATACCAAGGATCCTAGGCATCATAAGAGGAGTAAGCACATTGACAGAAAATATCACATCATCAGAGGCTTTGTTGAGAGTGGAAATGTGACGGTTTGCAAAATCGCATCAGAGGACAATCTTGGCGA
>CM046362.1:12873435-13010468 GCA_025413025.1 Ficus hispida
AATTTAATAAACCGGATTTTTATTTAAATTTTGATATTTTGTAATTTTGATTAAAATTAAAAATCACCTATAATCTTTTTGAAATTTGAATTTTAAATTTAAATTGAAAAATATGTGACATTGGAGAAGGAAGATACATTGAAGAAGGATACAAGGCATGGATCTACAAATGAAGGCCGATATATGTTTCGGTTAATTTTTGTAAATTTTGCAATTTTCTTTTCTCTAGGATGGAATCATGATCCACGGCTATTTATATATTTTGCAAACCATGGATGATGTGCTGCTAGATTAATATATTATACTATTTCGTAATGTATTGATAACATGCCATATAGACTAGGGAGTGCCACTCAATAAATATTGTGTATGCATGAAAAACAAAAACCCTAATTTAAAAGATTGAGTGGGAGAAGGTTTTATACACTAAGACCTACGGTCTCCATCGTTGGTTCAATAGTTACGCATGGTAGTCCCTACTACTCGGTTTTGACCCGGGAATTCCCTTCGGATAGGTATCTTACCTAGAGCGCACACTGATTTGGATTTCCGAAATTATAATAATTTTGGGCATATTTTATGTTTAGATCACCCTTCGGTGGCGGATGTAAAATATGGATTCAAAATTGGAAACGATGGTTATACACTCATGCTACTTTATTTATTAATCCTCCCTCGAGGCTCTGATATGTAAAGTAGTGGCCAAATAAACGATAGTTAATATATATTTAATGGAGTTTGCTCCATGGACGAATATGTATTAATCGGATGGGATCCGTGTTCTTGGCTAGTTATTCTATGACTACCCCTCGGTAGCTTAGAAAGCAAAAGCTAGGAATTATCGTTGTAAGGTATGTGTTTTAAGGGTTTTACACATGAACATTTAGATTGCATTTAGATCTTTATGTTTCATTACAAAATCATATTTTATAAATTGATAGGATGTTTGCTCGTATTTATAATATGTTTTCTTATTATAGATCAAAATGTCGAGCCCTTTATCTGTGATACTTACGCAAAACAAATTAACTGGCGAAAACTTTAATGACTGGAAAAGGAACTTGCTTATCGTCCTAAACTTTGAGAAATACAGTTTTGTCCTAACCCAACCAAGACCACCTACGACTGCGATCGATGCGCCTGATAGGGAATTTGTAGCGCTTGAGCGCTGGGACAATTCTAACCTAAGTGCCATGTGCTATATTCGGGCGAGCATGTCTAACGTGCTCCAGAAACAGCATGAGGAACATCAAACTGCTAGGCAGATCATGGATAACCTGGAGGAGATGTTTGGTGAACAAACTATCCAGGCTAAGACCGATGCTATAAAAGGTCTCATGAACTGCAGGCAGAAGGTTGGAACTCCCATTAAGGAGCACATGATGAAAGTCATGGCTTATTTGTCTGAGGCTCAGACAAATGGGGCTGAGATCGATGCTGCAACTCAATTGGTTATGGTTTTCCAAACCTTATCCAAGGATTTCGATTTGTTTCAGGCATCCTACAACCTTAACTGGAAGGAGATGTCTTTAACGGAATTGATGAAAGAGTTGCAAGCCTTTGAGAACATTTTTAAAGGTTCTGGATCTAAGACTGAGGTAAATGTGGCTGAACCTAGTTCGCCTGCTCCTAATCCTAAAAGGAAGAAGGAAAAGGGGAAGAACAAGGGAAATGCACCTGTTTCTAAGAAGTCTACCAAGACTAAGAAGCGAAAGGTGGATTCCAAAAAGGTTAAGTGCTTTCACTGTGGGAAGAAAGGACATTTCAAGAAGGATTGCCGAGAATACCTGGCTTTGAAAAAGCAGAAAGGTAATTTCAATGTCCTGTATCTTGAAGGTTGTTTAGTGGAAGAATCTAAGGACAATTGGGTTATAGATTCTGGAGCCACTAACCATGTTTGTATTTCTCTACAGGGGTTCAAGGTAACGAGAAGTCTACGTGAGGAGAACTTCACGTTAAGAACCGGTGATGGGACATTGGTGCGAGCTGAAGCAGTGGGAGAAGTGCATCTTTATTTTGATGAATTTAGGTTTATTGTTTTGAGACATTGTTTTTATGTTCCTAGTTTCAAGAGGAACCTAATTTCGGTAGCTTGTTTGATTAAAGATTCTTATTCAGTATCTTTTAATAATAAAGTTGTTATTAGGAAAAACAATTCTCTTATCTGTAATGGATGGATGCATGGAAATCTTTATTTTATCAAACCTAAGATGCACTCACTGCTTGATACAGAATTGGAAAAGAACTCTAAAAGACTTAAGTCTTCTCACTCTAACAAATCATATCTTTGGCATTTACGACTTGGTCACATAAGCCTTAACAGAATTCAAAGAATGGTAAAGGAGGAAAGCCTTGACTTGTATGAGGTTGAACCTTGGCCACAATGTGAATCCTGTTTGGAGGGTAAGATGACTAAACGACACTTTGCTGCTAAGGATAGTCGTGTCGATGAACTTTTAGAACTTGTGCATACGGATGTTTGTGGTCCCATGAACATAGAAGCACGTGGTGGATATGAGTATTATATCACTTTTATTGATGATTACTCAAGGTATGGATATGTCTATTTGATGACCCGCAAAAGCGAAGCCTTTGACAAGTTCAAAGAATTTCGGGCTGAAGCGGAGAAACAATTAGGAAAGTCCATTAAGACACTTCGATCGGATCGAGGTGGGGAATACCTATCGGATGAGTTCTTAGGATATTTAATAGAGAATGGGATACAATCCCAGTTAACTGCACCTGGTACTCCTCAACAGAATAGTGTAGCTGAGAGAAGAAATAGGACCCTATTGGATATGGTCCGGTCTATGATGAGTTATTCCACATTACCTTTGTCATTTTGGGGGCACGCCATACAAACTGCATGCTATCTTCTGAATAACGTTCCCTCCAAATCGGTTCCTAAAACTCCTTACGAGTTATGGATGAGTAGGAAACCTAATTTGAATCATATTCAAATTTGGGGTTGTCCGGCACACGTCCTGGATAAGGAAGCGAAGAAATTGGAGTCACGATCAGAAGTATGCTTGTTTGTTGGCTATCCAAAAGGGACAAAAGGTGGTATGTTCTATAATCCGAAGCAAAATAAAGTCTTTGTTTCTACACATGCAACATTCCTGGAGGAAAGTTATATGGAAGACTTTAAATCTCGTAGTAAAGTAGTGCTTGAGGAGATGACTTCGGATTTGGAAATTCCTAAAGTCACAGAAAACCCTGTGGAAAAAACACTAGAGAATCAACAACCACGGGAGCTTCGTCGTAGTGGGAGGATTATCAGGGAACCTGAAAGGTACATGTTCAATGGTGAAGTTTTTGAAGCAGAATCCATAGAATATGTTGATGATCCGGCTATGTACAAAGAAACTATGGAGGATGTTGATTCTAGTCTTTGGCAAAAGGCTATGAACACCGAGATGGAATCTATGGATTCCAATGGGGTCTGGAAACTTGTAGACTTACCCCAAGGCATAAAACCGATTGGGTGTAAGTGGTAATACAAGAGGAAAAGAGGTGTGAATGGGAAAGTGGAAACTTTCAAGGCAAGACTTGTAGCAAAGGGCTATACGCAGAAAGAAGGAATCGATTATGAAGAAACCTTCTCATCGGTAGCAATGCTCAAGTCAATCCGCATTCTTTTATCCATTGCAGCTGCTCTCGATTATGAGATCTGGCAAATGGATGTCAAGACAGCTTTCTTGAATGGCTCTCTTGAGGAAGATATCTATATGATACAACCAGACGGGTTCAAGGCAAAGGGCCAAGAAGACAAGGTATGCAAGTTGCTTAAATCCATTTATGGATTAAAGCAAGCATCTCGTTCTTGGAATATTAGGTTTGATCAAGCAATCAAAACCTATGGATTCGAACAAAACATTGATGAACCATGTGTTTATAAATGTATCAAGAACGAGAAAGTGGTTTTCCTAGTACTTTATGTGGATGATATATTGCTTATTGGAAACGATGTGGCAATGTTATCATCAGTCAAAGTTTGGTTAGCCAAATAGTTTGACATGAAGGACTTAGGAGAAGCTAGTTATGTTCTTGGAATTCAATTCTTTAGAGATAGAAAGAACAAAATGATAGCACTCTCCCAAGCTTCATACATTGATAAAGTACTTGAAAAGTTTTCTATGAAAGATTCCAAGAAAGGTGCCCAACCTTTCAGGATTGGAATCAAGCTTTCTAGAGATGACTGTCCTAAGACATCGGAAGAAAGGGAGCGTATGAAAAATGTACCTTATGCATCTGCGGTAGGTAGTCTTATGTACGCTATGTTATGCACAAGGCCTGACATTTGTTTTGCAGTTGGTATGGTAAGTCGATATCAGTCGAATCCAGAACCGAACCATTGGGCTGCGGTCAAGCATATACTCAAGTATCTACGGAGAACGAGGGATTATATGCTAGTGTATTCCGGTCAGGACCTTGTTCCTATAGGATACACAGATTCTGATTTTCAATCAGATCAGGATTTAAGGAAATCGACTTCAGGTTCTGTCTTTACCCTTGGAGGTGGTGCCGTTGTGTGGAGGAGTATTAAGCAATCTTGCATTGCTGACTCGACCATCGAAGCCGAGTATGTGGCAGCCAGTGAGGCATCAAAGGAAGCGGTATGGCTCCGCAGGTTCCTTAATGACCTTGAGGTCGTTCCTGGTATGGATAAAGCTATGGTGCTTTACTGTGATAACAGTGCAGCAGTAGCTAATACCAAGGATCCTAGGCATCATAAGAGGAGTAAGCACAATGACAGAAAATATCACATCATCAGAGGCTTTGTTGAGAGTGGAAATGTGACGGTTTGCAAAATCGCATCAGAGGACAATCTTGCCGACCCGTTCACGAAGACTTTGGTGGCCAGAAGATTCGAAGAACACGTCGAAGGCATGGGGATGCATAATATGTCACATTTACTCGCTTAGGGCAAGTGGGAGATTATTGGGATCTATATGTGCCCTAAGGATAGAAAATCAATATTAGGGATTTTCTGTAAATATGACATTTTGATATTAATAAGAGGAGGTTATTCATGTTTAATAAGTTGTGTCCTATTTACTTTCATTTGCTGATTGTATGGTTGAGCAAACATAAAATACTCCTTGACTGTTGGTAATATATCAGATTACCATATGTGTACGGGTATACATAGAAGACATGGTAATTTGATAACAGTCAAAATAAATAGTCCGCAATCGATGGAATGAGATTTGGGGATCTTATTCATGATAAGATTGTACAGGTTGTCTACTTCCTTGGAGGGATGGTTTGTCTTGACCATCGGATTGGTTCCGAGTGGAAACTTTAATGTATACCAGTATTGAGGTATGACATTGGACTGGACCTAAAGTGTTAATTGATTCGGTTTAATAATTCCGTTTATAAGAATCAATGAAGCTTTGATTATCATCCTGTATTAATCTTAATCCTGAAATGATTACTTGAGTTTGTATCCATGAATTTTGTACTTTAATGCACTACAGGTGAGACACTATTAATTTATGGTCAATATACTTGTGTTTTGGGTGCATGACTTATGGATAGAGAAATCAAGATTCATAGATATGGAATCCATAGCTATCTTAACGATAGTACATGTTATCTACTTAAAGACATTATTCGGGGATTGAAAGATAGTATAACAAGATCTTGGCCATCGGTTTACTTTGTGTCCTCTGATGGTTTACCAATTGTATGGTTTTACAATTGGTGGTTCTTTCAATGGAGAATAATGGAACTTTAAGTTAAAATGATTGAAAAGGTAAAACGGAAAATGTCCTTAATTCAATCATGGATAACATATGGGGATTAAGCAAGCGATGAATAAATCATGGAAGAAGCACTGCGTGAGAGAGCTTTCGTAATACGATATGTAAACAGGAGTTCAGCTTCAAACTTTTAGTGGAATAGTTTTGAAGTTGATAATTGATGAATAATTAATCTGGGATTAATTTTTCACAATTATAGGAGCCTCTTTATATATTTCCATCGGGTCCCTTTATTAGCTCATATAGTTCCATATAGCGTCTCGGGATTTGTTCCTAATGAGATCGGTAAATTTAAAGGAAATTTTGTAATGTCTATTAAGACATGTACTCTCTAATATGCAATCCGGAAAAGGATTGGATATGTAGGATTTGTGTAGACAAATAACATGATTTGTCAACATGTGATTGGTTAATTTGAATTTTGGAAATAAGATTGTGTTTGAATTATTTAATTTTGGAAAACAAAATTTTTCGCTCCTAATCTAAAAGAGGTGCACTGTTTTAGATAGGTGGAGAGAAGAAAATTTTGTTTCAAAATTATTCAAATATATTCCTAATATTAAATTATTAATTGATTTAAATAATGGAGATTATTTGATGAATTTTTTTATCCTTTAAATGTGGTGCACAGATTTTTGAGGAAGAAAAAATTCAAATATTTCATTTATTTAAATTAATTAATATGGTTGATGTTTGTGGAAAATATTAATTCAAATGAGTGAATCTTATTTAAATTCAAAAAGGGTTTAAAAGAAATTTGAATCTAGATAGGACTAGGATCTTTTCACTAGTCTAGATTCTTGATTTAAAATTTGAACCACCAATCTAGATTTATCCTAAAGTGGCCGAATTTTTTAGAGGAGATTCTCTCCTTGGAAAAACGTTTCTAGGGTCAATGAATCTAGCCCTAAGGTTGTATGATCTTTTGGTTCAAAATTTATCCAGAAAAATAATTATTAATTATTTTTCAAGTAGGAATTAAATTTTGAAAAGGATTAGACTTCTATATAAAGGCTAGGAATTCTTGAGAAACCAATTTTGAGTATTTTACAAGAGAAAAACGTTTTTGAGAGAGAAGAGGAAAATAATTTGGTTTTCTTCTGCTTCAAAAATTCGGTTATCTTGTGAGAAAGAAAAAGAGAGAAAATTCCATTGATTCAAAACTGTGAGGAAGGTTAAACCGAGTGATAATTTTCATAGGAGGTTAACCGGTTCCTGTTTTATAGTTTTGAAGAAAGAAGTTGGATCGTATTCTTAACGAGGAACATCGGAATTGAGAAGGAGGGATCTAGACTTCGGAAAGCATTACCGGTCGATTGGATTCATAGAACGTGTGCCCACACACACTCTGAGACGTGGAACTCGAGAATAGTAGAAAAGACACGTTGGTCAAACGCTCTAGTGATTACGGAATCCGAGAAATAAGGTACGCTTGATCATGAATTTAATTTATTGTTATATGCATCATGAGATTCTTTTTGAAACGGCATAAAAATTTTTAAAACTTCCGCTGCGCCGAAACTCCGATATCGGATCCGTTTTTTCTAACAGTTGATGTGTTCACCGCGGGTTATCCGCCTAACCTTGCAGGCATAACATCTCCGGCTACTGGCGGTGTCTCCAGTAGCCGTCCCACCGAAGATCATGTGGATAATGTGCTCCTGCCCCTGCTCGTCTGCCTGACTGCTCAGCCCTGGGTTTTGTCGAGTACTCGGCCCAGCAGGGGTAATTATTCTTTCCACAAACACCCGCAAATGGCCATCCCATATCAGCAGCTCGATCTGATCTCGGAGCTGGATACAGTCTTTTGTACCGTGATCAATGTCCTTGTGGAAGTTGCAGTATTTATTCTGGTTACTCCGAGCACGATCTGTTTAGATAGGTAGTGGGTCTCGGAGCAGTCCCTTACCAGATACCTAGTTCAGGTCGTGCTCAATTGTTCTGACTAGCAGGATATATTGGCGGAATCTCCCTACTGGTGTCCTCGGGCCAGGATTGGCCACGGTTCGGTTGTCCCCGACTGTGGCCTTCCCCTTGTGTGGTCGGCCTTGGTCGGGTTGGTTTCTCTCCAACCTCCTTCGGAGAGGTCGGGTTTGCTCTTGGGTCACTAGCCCTCGCCCCCTGACATATTCATCAGCCTCGGCATGCCTCCAGGTGGGTGGCCTGTCATAAGCGAGCGTCCAAACGAGGCGGGGGTCTTTAATGCCATCCCTGAAGGCCTGGATTAGAGTATCGTCCGTACAGTTCTCAACCTGTACTACGGCCTTGTCGAAACGTTCCAGGTACTTCTTTAGCGTTTTCATTCTCACATTGCTTAATGCTAAACAGGTGAGAAGCTCCCAACTTCATGGTCTTTGAGCCCAGGAATGCAGTCGAAAATGAATTCGCCAGCTGGCGAAAGCTGCTGATCGACCCAGGGGGGAGCCTCCGATACCACTGCCGGGCCATTCCGGTCAGGGTTAGGCAGAAGGAATTGCAAAGGACAGCCTCGTTATCACTCTAGATCAACATATGTGCTTGATAATTTTCGAGGTGCTTATCTACATCGGTGGAGCCATCGTAAGGCGACACGGTTGGCATCTTGAATCTAGTTAGATAGGGGGACGTTGGTCAAACGCTCTAGTGATTCCGAAATCCGAGAAATAAGGTACGCTTGATCATGAATTTAATTTATTGTTATATGCATCATGAGATTCTTTTTGAAACGGCATAAAAATTTTTAAAACTTCCGTTGCGCCGTAACTCCGATATCGGATCTGTTTTTTCTAACAGTTGATGTGTTCACCGCGGGTTATCCGCCTAACCTTGCAGGCATAACATCTTCGGCTACTGGCGGTATCTCCAGTAGCCGTCCCACCGAAGATCATGTGGATAATGTGCTCCTGCCCCTGCTCGTCTGCCTGACTGCTCAGCCCTGGGTTTTGTCGAGTACTCGGCCCAGCAGGGGTAATTATTCTTTCCACAAACTCCCGCAAATGGCCATCCCATATCAGCAGCTCGATCTGATCTCGGAGCTGGATGCAGTCTTTTGTACCGTGATCAATGTCCTCGTGGAAGTTGCAGTATTTATTCTGGTTACTCCGAGCACGATCTGTTTAGATAGGTAGTGGGTCTCGGAGCAGTCCCTTACCAGATACCTAGTTCAGGTCGTGCTCAATTGTTCTGACTAGCAGGATATATTGGCGGAATCTCCCTACTGGTGTCCTCGGGCCAGGATTGGCCACGGTTCGGTTGTCCCCGACTGGGGCCTTCCCCTTGTCTGGTCGGCCTTGGTCGGGTTGGTTTCTCTCCAACCTCCTTCGGAGAGGTCGGGTTTGCTCTCGGGTCACTAGCCCTCGCCCCCTGACATATTCATCAGCCTCGGCATGCCTCCAGGTGGGTGGCCTGTCATAAGCGAGCGTCCAAACGAGGCGGGGGTCTTTAATGCCATCCCTGAAGGCCTGGATTAGAGTATCGTCCGTACAGTTCTCAACCTGTACTACGGCCTTGTCGAAACGTTCCAGGTACTTCTTTAGCGTTTTCATTCTCACATTGCTTAATGCTAAACAGGTGAGAAGCTCCCAACTTCATGGTCTTTGAGCCCAGGAATGCAGTCGAAAACGAATTCGCCAGCTGGCGAAAGCTGCTGATCGACCCAGGGGGGAGCCTCCGATACCACTGCCGGGCCATTCCGGTCAGGGTTAGGCAGAAGGAATTGCAAAGGACAGCCTCGTTATCACTCTAGATCAACATATGTGCTTGATAATTTTCGAGGTGCTTATCTACATCGGTGGAGCCATCGTAAGGCGACACGGTTGGCATCTTGAATCTAGTTAGATAGGGGGACGTTGGTCAAACGCTCTAGTGATTCCGAAATCCGAGAAATAAGGTACGCTTGATCATGAATTTAATTTATTGTTATATGCATCATGAGATTCTTTTCGAAACGGCATAAAAATTTTTAAAACTTCCGCTGCGCCGTAACTCCGATATCGGATCTGCTTTTTCTAACAGTTGATGTGTTCACCGCGGGTTATCCGCCTAACCTTGCAGGCATAACATCTCCGGCTACTGGCGGTATCTCCAGTAGCCGTCCCACCGAAGATCATGTGGATAATGTGCTCCTGCCCCTGCTCGTCTGCCTGACTGCTCAGCCCTGGGTTTTGTCGAGTACTCGGCCCAGCAGGGGTAATTATTCTTTCCACAAACTCCCGCAAATGGCCATCCCATATCAGCAGCTCGATCTGATCTCGGAGCTGGATGCAGTCTTTTGTACCGTGATCAATGTCCTTGTGGAAGTTGCAGTATTTATTCTGGTTACTCCGAGCACGATCTGTTTAGATAGGTAGTGGGTCTCGGAGCAGTCCCTTACCAGATACCTAGTTCAGGTCGTGCTCAATTGTTCTGACTAGCAGGATATATTGGCGGAATCTCCCTACTGGTGTCCTCGGGCCAGGATTGGCCACGGTTTGGTTGTCCCCGACTGGGGCCTTCCCCTTGTCTGGTCGGCCTTGGTCGGGTTGGTTTCTCTCCAACCTCCTTCGGAGAGGTCGGGTTTGCTCTCGGGTCACTAGCCCTCGCCCCCTGACATATTCATCAGCCTCGGCATGCCTCCAGGTGGGTGGCCTGTCATAAGCGAGCGTCCAAACGAGGCGGGGGTCTTTAATGCCATCCCTGAAGGCCTGGATTAGAGTATCGTCCGTACAGTTCTCAACCTGTACTACGGCCTTGTCGAAACGTTCCAGGTACTTCTTTAGCGTTTTCATTCTCACATTGCTTAATGCTAAACAGGTGAGAAGCTCCCAACTTCATGGTCTTTGAGCCCAGGAATGCAGTCGAAAACGAATTCGCCAGCTGGCGAAAGCTGCTGATCGACCCAGGGGGGAGCCTCCGATACCACTGCCGGGCCATTCCGGTCAGGGTTAGGCAGAAGGAATTGCAAAGGACAGCCTCGTTATCACTCTAGATCAACATATGTGCTTGATAATTTTCGAGGTGCTTATCTACATCGGTGGAGCCATCGTAAGGCGACACGGTTGGCATCTTGAATCTAGTTAGATAGGGGGACGTTGGTCAAACGCTCTAGTGATTCCGAAATCCGAGAAATAAGGTACGCTTGATCATGAATTTAATTTATTGTTATATGCATCATGAGATTCTTTTTGAAACGGCATAAAAATTTTTAAAACTTCCGCTGCGCCGTAACTCCGATATCGGATCTGTTTTTTCTAACAGTTGATGTGTTCACCGCGGGTTATCCGCCTAACCTTGCAGGCATAACATCTTCGGCTACTGGCGGTATCTCCAGTAGCCGTCCCACCGAAGATCATGTGGATAATGTGCTCCTGCCCCTGCTCGTCTGCCTGACTGCTCAGCCCTGGGTTTTGTCGAGTACTCGGCCCAGCAGGGGTAATTATTCTTTCCACAAACTCCCGCAAATGGCCATCCCATATCAGCAGCTCGATCTGATCTCGGAGCTGGATGCAGTCTTTTGTACCGTGATCAATGTCCTCGTGGAAGTTGCAGTATTTATTCTGGTTACTCCGAGCACGATCTGTTTAGATAGGTAGTGGGTCTCGGAGCAGTCCCTTACCAGATACCTAGTTCAGGTCGTGCTCAATTGTTCTGACTAGCAGGATATATTGGCGGAATCTCCCTACTGGTGTCCTCGGGCCAGGATTGGCCACGGTTCGGTTGTCCCCGACTGGGGCCTTCCCCTTGTCTGGTCGGCCTTGGTCGGGTTGGTTTCTCTCCAACCTCCTTCGGAGAGGTCGGGTTTGCTCTCGGGTCACTAGCCCTCGCCCCCTGACATATTCATCAGCCTCGGCATGCCTCCAGGTGGGTGGCCTGTCATAAGCGAGCGTCCAAACGAGGCGGGGGTCTTTAATGCCATCCCTGAAGGCCTGGATTAGAGTATCGTCCGTACAGTTCTCAACCTGTACTACGGCCTTGTCGAAACGTTCCAGGTACTTCTTTAGCGTTTTCATTCTCACATTGCTTAATGCTAAACAGGTGAGAAGCTCCCAACTTCATGGTCTTTGAGCCCAGGAATGCAGTCGAAAACGAATTCGCCAGCTGGCGAAAGCTGCTGATCGACCCAGGGGGGAGCCTCCGATACCACTGCCGGGCCATTCCGGTCAGGGTTAGGCAGAAGGAATTGCAAAGGACAGCCTCGTTATCACTCTAGATCAACATATGTGCTTGATAATTTTCGAGCTGCTTATCTACATCGGTGGAGCCATCGTAAGGCGACACGGTTGGCATCTTGAATCTAGTCAGATAGGGGGACGTTGGTCAAACGCTCTAGTGATTCCGAAATCCGAGAAATAAGGTACGCTTGATCATGAATTTAATTTATTGTTATATGCATCATGAGATTCTTTTTGAAACGGCATAAAAATTTTTAAAACTTCCGCTGCGCCGTAACTCCGATATCGGATCTGTTTTTTCTAACAGTTGATGTGTTCACCGCGGGTTATCCGCCTAACCTTGCAGGCATAACATCTCCGGCTACTGGCGGTATCTCCAGTAGCCGTCCCACCGAAGATCATGTGGATAATGTGCTCCTGCCCCTGCTCGTCTGCCTGACTGCTCAGCCCTGGGTTTTGTCGAGTACTCGGCCCAGCAGGGGTAATTATTCTTTCCACAAACTCCCGCAAATGGCCATCCCATATCAACAGCTCGATCTGATCTCGGAGCTGGATGCAGTCTTTTGTACCGTGATCAATGTCCTTGTGGAAGTTGCAGTATTTATTCTGGTTACTCCGAGCACGTTCTGTTTAGACAGGTAGTGGGTCTCGGAGCAGTCCCTTACTAGATACCTAGTTCAGGTCGTGCTCAATTGTTCTGACTAGCAGGATATATTGGCGGAATCTCCCTACTGGTGTCCTCGGGCCAGGATTGGCCACGGTTCGGTTGTCCCCGACTGGGGCCTTCCCCTTGTCTGGTCGGCCTTGGTCGGGTTGGTTTCTCTCCAACCTCCTTCGGAGAGGTCGGGTTTGCTCTCGGGTCACTAGCCCTCGCCCCCTGACATATTCATCAGCCTCGGCATGCCTCCAGGTGGGTGGCCTGTCATAAGCGAGCGTCCAAACGAGGCGGGGGTCTTTAATGCCATCCCTGAAGGCCTGGATTAGAGTATCGTCCGTACAGTTCTCAACCTGTACTACGGCCTTGTCGAAACGTTCCAGGTACTTCTTTAGCGTTTTCATTCTCACATTGCTTAATGCTAAACAGGTGAGAAGCTCCCAACTTCATGGTCTTTGAGCCCAGGAATGCAGTCGAAAACGAATTCGCCAGCTGGCGGAAGCTGCTGATCGACCCAGGGGGAGCCTCCGATACCACTGCCGGGCCGCTCCGGTCAGGGTTAGGCAGAAGGACTTGCAAAGAACAGCCTCGTTATCACTCTTGATCAACATATGTGCTTGATAATTTTCGAGCTGCTTATCTACGTCGATGAAGCCATCGTAAGGCGACACAGTTGGCATCTTGAATCTAGTCAGATAGGGGGACGCCATGATGTCTGGGGTGAACGATGGATCGGCTGCTCCCGCCGGTTCTAACCCATATTGTTGGCCGACCAGCCGGTCGAGTTACTGCTGGAGGTGATCTAAACGGCTCTAGTTGTGGTTCTCCTCCTTGGCGGGCTTGTCCACTGAAGGTTCCCGGCCTAAGCGGCGGTAGAACTCCGGTCTCCCCAAGCGGTCAAAGACGGACGTTGTATTCTCCCGCACGCTGACAGTTTCTCTTGGGCAATTGTGAGGATAGTCTCCAGCTGGGGCCGGCTGCTCGGCCGCTTCTGAGCGGGTAACCCTCCTGTGGCGGCTCCTCGAGCGCACCGTACTGGGCTCTCCGTCCTCCCGCTGCTGTCTCCCTAGGCTTTCCCGGTGTGACCGGTCACTCCTCCGATCACCCGTGGGCGAGGGGTTACGATGTCGACTCACTACCTGGGAGGCCTGCTCAGGGTGGACTCAGCCACTTCCGGCTGCGCTTGGGGTAGTTGGACATTATGGGATTCACGGATAGCCTCAATGAGCACTTGCATGGTTTGGCTCAGGGCTTGGACGTTCCCGGCGGGGATCTCCATCTAGGTGGGTCTTCGCTGTGCTCGGGCGCCTCTACGATGCTACGATTGCCGGGTGCTCTGTGAGCCTGTAGAGGCAGGGTTGTCGAGTTCCTGGATCCCTTGGTTGGTGCACTCGTCCATGGCATGCTAAAGGAACGCGAATGCAGAAATAGTGCTGGAAAGGCGGGGGCCCTCCTTCTAGCGCCAAAATGTTGATGTCGAAAATGGATCCGGCAACAACACCCAAAATGGTCAGGTAGTTGGGTCTGGGCCGACCAGTCGCTTCGTCGTCGATCACCTGCAAAATGAAAGCACCTCGGAATGATGGGGACACCGGTATGGTATCTGTCGCGGGCACTCCGATGCTTAAGTCAGCAAGGATATTGATGAGCAAGAGGAGAGGTAGAGTTTTGGCAGGGTAAAAATGACCATACCTGAATTTGTGAATTCCCCCTGTATTTATAAGTGCCTCCCATGGGTATGGGCACTCGGGGCGACCCAGCCGGGTTGGCTACTTAGGACCCCTAGTGACCGGTCAGACCCTAGGCTTGCAGGTGTTGGAGGTCCAATAGGCTGACGCCACGTGCACTGACTTGACACAGGGGGCAGTAAGGTGGCTGTCCCTTCGCCAGCAAAGAGGTTATGCCTGTCAGGGTGGGTGGCGGCAGGTGGTGATATGACTTGTGTCAGTAGTAGGTGGGCATCGTCTGTAGCTGAGGGGTGCTGATGTGACTTGTGTTAGACTGGACATCATCCGAAATGTGGTCTCGGAGGTCTGGAGTTAGCCCAGGACGTGGTCAGCCTGCCACAGTGCTCGGAACACTGGCCAGGGGTGTCCAACCTGCTCAGATGGGTTTCTGCTCTGAGAATAGAGGTGTGGTCGGCCAGCAGAGGTCTTGGCCGACCAATGGCTTTCAACGATTTCTTCTCGGCAGGGGCAGACAGGCAGATTTGCCCTTCTCGCCGGTACTCGGCAAGAGGCTGTGTTTTCTGGTCGGAGCAGGTCGGGCAATCAACAGTCACCTTTCTCTCGCTCTCTGGTGCCAGTTTTTTAGAACTTTTCTCGATCGGTGGCCTTTTATATGCCAAAGTCATTACTCGGAGAGACCTTTCTCAGCCAATTTCGTGAGTTTCGACATGGGTAGTTTTAGAAGATTTTGCGACGTTCACAGACTTCCAAGCGGTTTATAGAGGGCTTTTGTGGTGGTTTCGGACGGTTTTTGAACGGTTATGGAGCGGTTTCGGTGGGTGGCAACTCTTTCTTTCTCTAGATTTCAGTTTCTCTCTCTAAAACACTGTAGATACTGGTTTGAAAAAAAAATTGACATGCGAAGAAGAGGGATATTTAAGCTGGTGGAAGATAAGGGTAAACGTGTAATTTGACATATATTAAATGCTGTTGAGCCATACATATTATAGGCTTTGATGGCATGATAATGTTAATAATGAAGAAAAAAATGATATTATTTTTAATAATAAAATTCGTACATGTGCAACCAATGAAATTAACCTTTGAAATTAAGAAAATAATGAGGTCACTGTTGGACCACATTTTACTTATAAAAAATGTAAAAAGCAATTTAACAAAAAAAAAAAAGGACAAAAGCCAAAAGCAGCAAAGTTTGAAAAATATAAAAAAGAAAAAGAAAAAATAGAAGCCGACAAAACAAAACGGTTTTAAAAAAATAAAGCCAAAAGCAACAAAGATTGAAAAAGTAAAAACAAAAAACAAAAAAAACAAAAGCTGACAAGACGAGTCGGTGGAAATTTTGAAGGATGTAGAAGATTGAAACTCTCCATTTTGTTGAAAATATATATTTTGTATGTGTAAATGCTTTATTATATCCTTTTTTGTATTTTAAGTTTATAACAATTATTTTGAACTAAACGAGATATTAGATTTGAAATTAAAAAAAATAAAAGATAGAGGCTTGGCTGCATTTTTTTTTTTTTTTGATATTATGGGTGTATTAAATTTTAAAAACATTCGTGTATATTTCTTTATCTTAAAATAGATAATGACTCTTTAAAAAAAATGTTTACTACAATACAAAATAACTTAACTTAAAATTTGAATAGTAAATTTTGAGAGAGTAAATGGTGAACAAACTCTTGTAGTTATTGTTATACTACATAGTCTTTATCTTTATTATATTGTACTATATATATATAGTTACTATATTAAAAGAGTAAAAATACTCTTGTTTACAATATCTTCTTCACGACATCTTCTTTTTTTTTTTTTTTTTTTTTAAATGCTTTATAGTCCGAGTAGGCAAATTTTACGACCCACGTGACCTAGTGGATCCCACATAATTTATTTATTAATTTTGAGAAAACAAAGGCGCCTTCTACCTTAGAGACTTTAAACCCAACAGATAGAGAGAGAAACTAACCATGGTCAAACCCTCGCACCACAGTCGACAAAGAGAGAACAAATCTATAGAAGAGTTGAAGAAGGAGAGAGGGAGACAAGAACCCAAAAACAAGTTCAAGAATAAAGAAAGGATGACCATGCAATTGGCATTGTTTTGAATCAGATCTTGAATCTAAAGCGCATGTAGTTTCCAATGTTGTTTAAGATCTCAGTATTCAATGGATCACATGTAACTCTATCAAGAATAGAAGAAGTTCAATCTTTTTTTTTTTTTTTTAATGTAGAAAATGGGTCTCCTTTAGCTTCTTGCCGCCGTGGTGAAGCTCTCGTCCTCCATAAAGAGAAAGAAGGCATAGCATGTTGAAAATGGAGATGATCGTGGTAGAGGTCTTTTAGAGACGCTATCAATAGAGTCTAATTTTTTTGCCATCAAAACTAAGGGTTTATTTGGTAGAGTAATTTGAGTTGGAATTTTTAAGTTTTAATAGTAAATTTTTTTGAATTTTCAGAAAAAAGACAAAAAATTTTTTGAGAAAAAAACAAAAACTTTTTAAAAAAAAGACAAAAAAAAAATTTTTGAATTAGATGATTTGAGTGGTTGTCCCAAACTCCCCCTAAATCAAATGACGTAACATCATGGAATTACTCAAAAGTTCACCTATACCCAACCGTTGGCTAAATTTTTTTCTCTTTTCTTTTTTTTTTTTTAATGGGTGATGCAATTTGTAAAACTCACCTTCATTTTTTGTGTTCAAAATCATCTTAAACATTTTTATTTTTACAGATTCAAAATTTATTCACAGGCATACAAAATTCTAAGCCTCTTTCTTTGAATAAAACTTTTATCTGAAGATATTCATTTCAAATTTTAATTACAGAATCTCAATCATGGATTAAAAAGAAAACAAATTTCCAAAAAAAAAAAAACTTTTGACATAAGATTTCATCTCTCCTCTCTCTCTCTCTCTCTCTATCTTCTTCATAGCTGCTTCCCACCCCTACGGCAAATTGACGATTTCGTGGGCGAGGTCGACAATTCAATGGGTGAGATCATAGTTCGATGGATTCGACGATTTATCATCTCGAATTCCGTCCACGTCTGGTGACCTTCAAATGCTTCCCCTGCCGGAAAAAATGGCAAACGATGGGGACCTACAAATGGCGAGATCTGGAGGCAGCGGTGGTGAAGCTCGTCACGAACCTATTTGCCATGGAGCCGTGACTCAAAGATTGAGGTGGCCAGTGAACGTGAACGATGGCCGGCGGGAGATGGTTTTCTGGGCTGGTAGAAGTGGTGATGAGAGTATGGGAGAGTAGATGTAGAGAAAAATAAAAAGAAAGAAGATTTTGTAACAATCCTCCATAAAAGCTCAATAAATCTTCAAATTGTTCTTGTTTGTTGTTGGTTCCCCAAAGATTTGCAGAGGTTTTTTTTAGGTTGAAAAATGATTTGCGAAGTTGTAACGATGGTTTTGGTTTTTAAAGAACATTTGTGGAAAACAAAAAAGAACAAAATTTATGCATGGGAACATGAAAAGAAAAAAGTTTGGCTAGCTTACGGTTGTCTGCGCGTGAACTTTTATGTAACTCCTTAATATTTTATCATTTGATTTAGTTTTAATGGCTCCAAAATTGAGCTCTACAGTGAGACTCTACTGCAATCTCCTCCCTTCAAAAATGAAGTAAAATGAAGATAACTTCAAGGATCTGTTGAGTAAAAAATAAGAAAGAATGTTGTTTAGTTCTTAAAAAAAAAAAAAAAACAAAAACAAAACAGAGAACAAAAACAAAAAAAGGCCACTGGATAAAGAAGAGACACGTCAACCATCAAACAACATACATGTGAGATAGTGAGAAATTCTAGTCGTGCTAAATAGTAGCCCTCTTTCATTTTTCATTCTTTCATCTTTTTTAATTTTTTTAGGCTCAATTGAAACTTTTTTTTTTCCTTCTCATATGCATCCTTGTCTAATTTTTTTTTCCATATAACTCATTCAACTACTATTTCTATTTTCTTGTAGTATCTCACAAATAACTTTTTATTTGATTTGCTTTATTTTTTTTAATTGTGCATGATACATGTGGTGTACGGCTCACCACTAGTATAGATAGATAGATAGATTAATTCTGACAAACATCTTGATCATCATGAGCATTAGAGCAAAAGAGAATATATGCTTGCATATTAAATATTTCATCTTTCTCTGAGTAGATTTAGATGTCTTCTTTCCTACTTACATTATTGTGATCTCACTCAACAGCTATGCAACCATAAAGAACTCATGATCAAAATGTATCTTTCTAAAAGATCTCAAACAAACAATGGGAATTTGAGGAAAATCCTTTTGCATTTGAAAATTAACTCAGAAATATATTGTATAATATATATGCAAAGAGTCATGAAGAATCTGGAGAAAAGACAAATGTTCCAAAATTATTAGTGATCACAGGATTAACAAATAATGCTAGCTATAATACAATAATGATAATAATTTTTATTAAAAAAAAAAACATTGTTGATTACAAAAGTACAAAATCATTCTCATAGGAAACATTATTCTAAACACGTTTACTTTACATAAAAGGAAAAAATAAAATATAAGCAGTCATTTCCTTTCCTACTAAATCATATATTTATTTATAAAATTGATAATAAAAGTTTATCATATGTTTATTTATAAAATTGATAATAAAAATTTAGTAATGGACAAAGAATGTGGAAAGGGACTGTCTTTGCAATCTCTCTTGATATTGATTCATTGTAAAAAAAAAAAAAATGAATGTCAAATTACTATAAGTATTATATATTAATGACATCTTAATCGCTGGAAGTGATGAACATGTTATACAAAGTTAGAACATTTACAACCTCTATAATATGTAAAGTTTGTTAGAATTACTTTTACTTAGGGAGAATTTGGAGCATACACTCAATTAAAGTCATGGAAATACTTTGATTGAAAATGAGTGAATATTGGAATTGTGCATGTGATTGAAAATGAGTGAATATTTGTATCATCTTAGTCTCCTTAAAATAGGAATAAAGCAAAGTTTCTTCATCTTAAATTGCAATTTAATTGGTAATTGAAGTTTAATCAAACAAAAGAGTGGCCCCAAGCAACCAATTAAAAAGATGGAGCTACACAGTACGAATTTGTTTTCCTTTTCTTCTTTTTTCTTCCATCTAGAAAAATTAACTGTACAACTATGAAGTAATATTTAATAGATTTGGTACGAGTTTCTCTCTTTTTATATGTATATATATAAATAGAGAGAAGAGATGAGTGTTTTTCTCTCTGTTTTTCCCCTTGGTCTAAGGATGTGTTTTTCCCTTAATGTTTTAATTTCAATACGTTTATAGATAATTTACTAAATTCACTTATGGTTTTTAAAGTTACTGCGATTTTATGTCTAAAGTTTAAAGTCCTTTGGGAAAGAGGACCAAAGTACACCCTTTTTAGGAGTTGAGGAGCTTTTAATTAAAAAAAAATTAGAGACAAAAAATAACTTGGTATAAGGTTCAAAACCAGTGGAACAATTTATCCTTTTATTAATCATTATCTTAGTTTATCCACACAATATTTAAGTTATAGTGGAAACATGCTAATGATGGTTTGATGAGTGATTCTGTAGTCATATAATTTGTTTTATCTATTCATGAGCAGGTCTTACAAAAAGAAATACACAGACATTCAAAAGTCAGTCTAAATTTACATACAAATGACAACGATAATCTGACATGAGCCGTAAATTATGAAACAAAAACAACCACTGAAATGAAATCTAGAAACAACTGTTCTGAATTAAGCTCTAAAGGATATACTCGTCTTATAAAGAAATAAAGAACCGTGTTCAAAATCCTTGTTAGAAAAAAAAAAAAAAAAAAAAAAAAAAAAAAAAAAAAAAAAAAAAACAGTGGGAAAAGAATCTAAACAAGGAGAAAGAAGTGCGTGATCTTGGAGAGAATCCGATGTCTGACATACTTCCAAAGGACCCTCCTTATTCTTTGAAATCCGAGATGAAAACAACGCCGGAGGACCACCGAATAGTTACTGCTGTCAAGTTACTATCCTTATTATAGTGGAATATAAATTGCAGTAGATCATCAATATCATGGTTTGAGTTATAAAAAAAAAAAAAAAAAAAAAGGGTTATTATTAGAATCAAGAATATAATAAACACGTCTCCAAATATATATTATGCAAAAAAAAACAAAAAAGTTCTCCAATACTTCCTTTAATATGTGAGATACCAAATGCAAGAATTGACTGAGATTGAAGGATGGGGCAATAAAATAAGTAAAAATAAAAGAATCTTCACCGAAAAGCTAACATTTTGGCCGAGAATAACACATAAAGTCCTCAATTTGGAGAGAGCGGCCGAGGGAGCAACATATGTCGAAGCATTCCTAGATAACGATGCTTCAGAAATGCTTGGATTTTGACGTTCTTCTGTAGTCTTTTGGAATGGCTTCCGCGTGGTATTATTAAGCACTAATAGTTCTTCTATGCATAAGAACAGAGGCATGGAAGTCAGATTGGGGCCATCCTCATTCATTTTATCTCCTAAATTTTCAAAACCATTCAAACCGCTACCCCTTCCTCATGTATAGAAAACCATTCAAAATGCTCCCTCCATCTAGTTTCGTTTATATGCATTAGGAATTTGACATCAACTTTTTGGTCAAATGAAAATGATATTGTCTAACTTTTTTATAGATAAAATTTTAAAGATTACTTTTTTCAGTTTGAGAACTTAGTGGATGAGTCTTGATGCCAGATAAGATTTTTACTAAATTATTTTTTTAATAAGAGAACTTAATAGATAAATCTTGATGTCAGATAAGATTTTTACTGAATTACATTTTTATAGAAACCCAATTAGGATAATTTCCTACGCAATAAAAATTAGTACTTATTAACTTTTTGACAGTATAAGACTTTGAAAATTGTGTTAGTGGGAAGTTAACAGTCTAAAGAATTATCTATTGAAGATAATATCAAAAAATTATCTTCAATTATCTTAAATTAGGAAAATATGAAATTTTAGATCCAATTGTTAGGGATTAATTAGTACATTAACCAATGAATTGGATTTAACCAAATCTTTTCATCTTATCTCTTCTTCCACACACCTAAAAAGCCTATGATGTAATTAAAAACCCTAGGCTATGGAGGCGATGTAAACCTTAATCAATCAAGTTAAGCTTGCTTAATTATACTAAGGGTCCGTATAGTGAATGAGTTTGAGTTGAGATTTTAAGTTGAGTTTGAGTTAAGTTAAGTGAGTTTAAAAGTTGAGTGTTTGGTAAAAAGTTTGAGTTGAAAAGTTTAACTTAAGTGTCAATTTCGGGTCAAAAATTTCGTGTTAATTTCGTGTCACGGGTTGCGGGTCAATTTCATGTTCGGATCGGGGAAAAATTCGACACCGTTCTAACACGACACGAACCCGACACGTGACACGAATTACCACCCCTAGTTTAATATTTTAAACTGCTGTGGACTAAAGGAGGTCGCCATCACAAAGCTCTTGAATTCGACGGTTATGGTGGCGGAGTTCAAAGTGTAGCCGGCGTCACCATAGTGCTCTCGAATTCATTGGTGAGCTGGCGGTGTTCAAGGTGGAGCCGGAGGTTGCCGTCGCAAGCTCTTGAATTCGGCGGTGATGTGGTGGTGTCTGAGGTGTAGCCGGAGGTTGCTGTTGTGTAGCTCTCCAGTTTGGCGGTGACGTGGCGGTGTTCGAAGTGAAGCCGGAGGTCACCGTCGTGGAGCTCTAAAATTCGGCGATGTAAACGGCCTTGAACTCATGGAAAGGAAGAACGTGAGAAAGTAGAAAGCATAACAAAGAAGGCTTTTGAACTTATGAAGCAACAACTACTACTCGGAAACCGTAACGGATTCATAAATTTTTTTTAGTAAGGGTACATATAAAGAGAACTGTTTAAAATTAATAACTTTATAGATATGATAAAAAAAATTAATATAAGAAGAAGTTAAGTGTTATATAACACATTTGAGAGAAATAACTTTTTAAATGGGGCCACATTTGAAAAAAAAAAAAACTTTTGAATGGGAGTAAATTACAAAATTTTTTTAAAAAATAGGGATATAATTTAAATTTCAAAATATTGAGGGGGGCATGTACCCCGGCCCTAATATAAATCCGTTCCTGCTCGAAGGGGAAGAGCATCATAAACGCAAAAACTTGCTTGACGAAGATTTTGAGTCACAACTCAATTTGCAAAAGCAACTTCAAATGGAAAGTGTCGTCAACAATGGTAAACATAACCTTTCCGGTGATCGAGGTGAAGGAAAATTTTGGGCTATTTTTTTCCCTCCTCTTACTTAAGTTAACCTACTCAACAGGTATCAAGTGGATGTATAATAATTTACCTTTTAGATATTGACCGTTTAGTGTTTTTTATGATATATATACATACGGACCAATCCCTTAAATATATACATAACGGACAATCCTTAAATTTAAACTTAAGGGGTTTTATTGAGTAGTTTGAGTTGAGATTTTTATGTTTCAATAATAAATTTTTTTGAATTTTCAGAAAAGACAAAAAACTTTTTGAAAAAAAGACAAACTTTTTGGAAAAAAGACAAAAAAAAAATTTGAATTGGATGGTTTGAGTTGTCCAACCAAACAAGCCCTAAGACTGTAGAAAACCCTAATATAAATAATGGATAGAATAGTTGTACAAGTTTCTTATTTCCTCCTTTCATTTGTACCAAAACTCTAAAAGAAAACTAAAATCCTCTCCTTCATTCCAATTTCTATCTTTTACAAGTTTTATAATATATATATATATAATATATTTTAAATCACATTTTCTTTTCTTCCCAAACGAAACGAATGTAAGGAAAACATGAATGCAAAATTCCTTCAAATAATTGATTTTGGACAAGGAAACAAGTACAGGATAAACCACAAAATGAATCATATCAATTCTTTCTCGTGAGCCTAACAACACTTAAAGAATGACATATTATATTTTTAAAAAATGTTTGTCTTTTGTATAACACCTAAACAATATGACAAGATGAGAAAGACATACATAGGGTTAAAAAATGGTTTCAGTTTCTTGAGCAGCGGTTCGATCATTCTGACGTACGAGAAGCTAACTGCAAAAGGTAATGGAGGACTAGACCTTGTGTTGTCCGATCACTTCACAGAAAGGACCAAGATTCTTGAAAGAATCCAGTACTGCATCTTAGTTTGGATCCAGCAGGCAAGGTCTGAAGTCACTTGGAATCAACTCTGTTTTGTGAATTCAATTATTTCAAGCCAATGGTGTACTTTAGCTAGGTGTGTGCAGGTCCAATCTGGTCCAAATCGTACTAGACCGTATCACACTGTTTTATATACATAGATCAAACTGGATCAGCTCGTTTTATAATGGTTTCATCTGGTTTAAACTGTTCTTTGGATTTTTTTTTTTTTTTTTCAGAAAAAAAATAAAGAGTCCTATTTTAAACACCTTTTTATAACTTTTAGTCATTTTAATATTAAAATTAATAATTTTAATATTATGAAATGATAAAATTATTAATTTTAATGTTATAATAGACATAATATTAGAAGATGTCAAATTCATGAAATTTTTGCATATAACAAAAAAAAATAATGTTTAGAGTTGTGTATTTAGTTGAAAATGAACTATTTAGAGTTAAAAATTGTAAAAACTTGAAATGTATATTAAAAAAATATAGTAATATATATCTTATTTTATTCATTTCGTCATTCTACGAAAAAAAAAAAAAAATCATTTAGACTTGAAATAAGAGAATTAGGAACATCAAAAGTTTGAATTATTAAGAGAGCTTTATAAAGGAAAATTAGGGTGGGTGACCTACATTTATTATTTAATCTAATAGATAATCCAACTTCCTTTTAGTTAGTTAAATGATCTAATGCTTATGTTTTGTTTAATCAATTTTTATTTTCTCCAAACACCTCCCCTCGTTCTTATCTCTCTTTCCCAACCTTCTTTTTCTCCCTCTACCCATTTCTCTCTTGTCCGTCGTTGTGTTTTTCTTCGTATTTATTCGATTTCAGTTCAATCTTTGAATTGCAATTGAAATTTGAATGTTTATTTTTGTTTTCATTTACATTTTTTTTTGGTAAATTTTGATTTTAACTTAGGCTTTATGCAAGATTATTGACTCATCCTTTTGTTTTTGCTTGTTTTATTTTCTCTTCACTTTGGTTTATATGATTTTCTGGGTTTTTGATTATCAATTTTGGGAAAAAAAAAAAAGTGTTTCGATTCATATTTTTTCATTATTGTGTGTTTTATCGTGTTTTGATATGTTTATGGTTAATTAGTAATTAACTGAGAATTAATCAATGATTGACCATTAGTTAATTAATGATTAACTCTTATCTCAGACTCCTCCAAATTTGACTTATCCTTTTACATTTGATTAATCACTGATTATGCTAGAGTTAATCATTGATTGATCATTAGTTAATCAGTGATTAACTAGAGTCAATCAATGACTGACCATTAGTTAATTTAATAGTCAATCAGTGATTTATTTGTCCTCGATCAGTTATTGACTACACAAATTTGTAAGTTATATTATCATATTTAGTGATTCACCGATAGTCAATCAATGATTAATCAATAGTCAATTAGTGACTAACCGCTATTCAATCAGTGATTAATCAATAATCAATCAATAATTAACTATAAATATTGTCAATCACTGATTGACAATCTTTTAATTTAATTTTTAAAACCTTGAGTTTTTTAACTAATTTTTAAAAACTTGGGTCATTTTTTTAAAATATTATTTAAAATAAGCTATTTAGTTATAAACCGAAAAGTGAAATTGATTTACTTTTAAAGAAAAAGACAAAACATAGAAACGTTCACCCTGTCATTGACGTCTGTGTCATTGCCGTGACGGTCATCGTTGGCATTTGTGAGTGCTATCCCGAGGCAGTGCAAGCGCTGTCACACACTGCACATCACGCCATCAACCTCAGATCTGCCCTGACCCAGATCCGTGCAACCCAACCTCAGATCTCCCCTGACCCGGACCCGCGCCACACGTGTTTCCAGACCTGACCTGTTCCATACCCCAATTTTCCTGGCCTATTCCAGACTCGGACTTGCTCCCAAGTCAACGCTCACTCTCGGCACCATTTAGACATGCTCAGTTATAGGGTTTGCTTCATCATGGATTTTGCACATATGATTTTGCATAGTTCATCTCCTTTTGTGCCAGATTCATATTCAAAATTTGTAATTTTTAATAAAAGCCTTCTCATGTTGCAGCTCTACATTCCACGCAATACCAATTGTAGATTTATCCAGGTCAGATTTTTATTCAACCTCCTTTTGAACCTCAGATTTCTCTACGTAATGCTCGGAAAGATATGGGCATGATATCTCCTTTTGAACCTCAGAGTCCGTTTGGTAAATGAGTTTGAGTTGAGTTTTTGAAGTTGAAACAGTAAATTTTGTTGACTTTTTGGGAAAAAGACAAAAACTTTTGAGGAAAAGGACAAAACTTGAGCTTGAAAAACCAAGTTTGAGCTTGGTTTCCAAACGGCCGGGGGAAAAAAATATTTCAAAAAATGACAATACGATGGAGAATCATAACACTATAGCCAAAGATTTGGCAGTTGAAGATTTTTTAGAAGATAGGAGTTTCAGGAGGGACGTTGAGCTCAACAATTGTATGCTTACTCAGAAAGATATGGACATTATTATATCATGTTTATGGTAAAAATTAACAGAGCTAGATATTTTGACAAATAAATAAATAAGGATCCTGAAGAGAAAAAGACCTCTTATAAGCTGAGGGCTCGTAAGAGGACGGGTTTTAAATTGAGAAAAAATTAACGATTTCTCTTCGGTTACTCTTTTCTTGTTCTGCTTGATTTTTTTTTTCTAGTTTAGTTTAGTTTTCTCTCTTTTGTTTAGTTTTTTTTTTTTTTTCCAACTATTATTAAGTTTTTAATTTTCTACTTTTTTAATTTTACTGCTATTAAGAGATGAAAATCTAAGATTCAAACCCTCGGATTACACACACTCACGCACCCAACCACTTGAGCTGGCCCCAAATGGCAAATAAGATGAATCTTATCATATCTATCATATAAAATTAAAAAATAGCAATGACAGTAACGTTTATAAAAATCCATGATATACTTCTATTTTAAATTTGTTTAACTAAAAAAAATTAAAATGATCGAATAAAAATTTAAATCAAACAAATATTTCAATAATACTGAGTATTTTTAAGTTCTAAGGTCGATTCTATTCAAATTAAAGAAAAAAGATTGATTTTATTTAATTTGTTAGTTTAATATTGCTTTAATTTGTATTTAATATAACTTGGTCCGGGTAAATTTGAGGTTTTAAAAAACGTAAATGCTTTGGGATTTATTTTAGGGTTATTTTAACTTTTTTGTTTTATCTTTTTATATCTTGTATTTTGCTTTTATTCGGAAAATATAGCTTGTGTTTTGAAATTTTACACTTTATAACATTGTATAACTTTTAATATATAAATTTATAACATTTCTTAGTCGACACATAATTTTGACCTAAATGCTCAAAATATGCTTAAAAATATAAATGAAACTTAAGTGTCATTTATCTTTTATACCATGCATTTGTTTTTATTAAGAAAGTATATCATGCATTTCCAAGTTATGCATTTTTATACTATTATAACATATTTAACATACAAATCTATATTTTTTTTCTCGATTAACACTTATTTTGATCTCAAAGATACTGAAAATACCAAGAGAATTGAAATTAAAAATAACTGAAGAAATTCAAAGATGATGGTATTTTGGATATTTTTAGGTCCAAATGAAGAATTAATGGAGAAAATATTTAAATTTATGTGATAAACACTATATAATGATATAAAAATAAATGATTCTAAAATATAAGATATACTTTCTAAATAAAAGCAAATCATATGATATAAAAGGTGAATAATTCAAATTGTAAGCTTTCTTTTTAAAGGCATTTTGGGTATATTTTAGGTCAAAATTAAGTGTTGATTTAGAAAATATATAAATATGTATATTAAAATTTAAATGCAATCTGATGATATAGAAATATAAAGGGAACTTCAAAATCAGATATTCTTTATAAATAAAAACAAAATACAAGATAAACAACTCTTTATTTTATGACTGATTTTACAAAACACCCATGTTTTTAGGTATTTTCCAAAAAAAAAAAATCGTTAATATTTTTCTCCCCCTTTTTTTCTTATTTTCTTTTTGACATTTCTTATTTGAATTGTTGGTCTAGTTTCTTCGACAGCAAGGAATAGAAATTATTCCTTGGATAGCCATGCAAGCAGGTATTTTTGTTCTCCAAACTTTATGCGGTTTTTTTTTTTTTTTTTTCAATTATTTCTTGTGATTTCCTTGCAATGCAAAATATAGTAAGGTTTCGATTTCTTCTGTGCTAAAAATACCCATTAGCATAATTAAGGACTTTCACTATGAATTAAAAGATAACTTTTTTCCAACACTGTCTTTTTTTTTTTTTTTTCTCACTCTAATTTTCAGGGAATTAAATTGAATTTATATTATATTTTGTTTTGTTTTATTTTTATATATAGGAAGCATTCTTTTCTTTCCTCGTACCAAATTACAAGAGATAGGAATTCAATAAAAAAAAAAATACAAGAGATAGAATGTGGAGAAAATAATAGACTCATTGGAAAAAGAAATAGAACAAAGAAGAGAATAAAGAGGACTTTTAGAGAGAATAAGAACCGAGAATAGGAAAACCAATTTGGATATTTCAATATGGCATCACCACTACACTTTAAGGAGCATCCACTAATTCAGAACTTAATTCGAAAATCATATTTTGACTCGGAGCCACTAATTCAGAACTTAATTCGAAAATTATATTTCGACTCGGACAATTTCGGATGCCCCTAATAACCCACGAATACGGCAAGTGCTGTGTGGATTAGATTCTAGGGGAAACTCATTAACCACTTCCTCTATTAGAATTAAAAACTGCAATAATTATAAGACCACCAAATAACAATTTCAAGTGTGTTTGGATCACTACTTTGGATCCAAAATTTTCAATTCAACTAAAATCTAAATCTCAATTTTCAAGTTTCAGAAATTTGCAGCTCACACTAGGGTGTTTGGTGTGTAAGTTTGAGTTAAGATTTTTAAGTTTAAATAGTAAATTATGTTGACTTTTCAGAAAAGACAAAAAACTTTTTGGGAAAAAGACAAAAACATTTGGGGAAAAAGACAAAAAAAAGTTTGAAATAGTTAGTTTAAAATGTCTAACCAAACAAAGCCACCTTAATCTCTAATCAGTCATAATGTAGATTCCCTCTGACCAAAGCCTAACTCTTTCTATTATTATTAATTTAATTTTAAGAAAAAATGGGTTACTATAATAATGATCAAAAGGCTATGTGTGTGTGTGTGTGTGTATTTTTTTTTTTTTTTTTTCAGAAATTTCAAAATCTCAAAGACATGTTACACGCGGTATTTGCTGAAAGTCGAGTCATACAGCTTGCTGTTAAATATGGAAAATATGATAGCAATGTTTTTGAAGCTGGGAGCTTCAAATGGTAGGTTCCTACGCTATATGTATATGTGTGTGTATATATATATATAAATGTCTCATATGCGGTATTCTATATCATGTGATATTTGTAACTTTCTAATTAGAAACTTGTAATAACTAATTAATTTACATATAATTTTCTATTTAGAATTTTGTCATATGGTATCATTTAGATATTGGTGTAAAGAATAAGTATCACTGAAAAATATTATATTTGAATTACCTGATTAATATAATATAACACAAATCACATTATAAGTGGCTTATAAAAGGGGTGCCACATAAGAGCCCCCTCCCTGTGTGTGTATATATATACTTAGATATTTTATTTTTTTAATTTTGGAATTTAAGAAAAGCATTGAAGCCAACTGCAAAATTTTCATAATTTTATTTTTTTAGATTGTTCTCATTTATTCCCATTTTATCTTCTAAATTTTATACATAATATTAACTTTCCTAATATGCTCCTGTAAGATGGAACTCCGATAGGAGGTCCAATCTTGAAGTATAATATATATATATATTGCAATTTTCTCTTTTTGAATTTTGAGACAAATAAAAATAAAAAATATAGGAGAGCAAGATCGCAGAGAAGGGATGACAAGCATTGAAAGAGGGAGAGAGGGCGCTTAGGCGCAAGAGGACAGGTGAGATGGGAAAGAAAGTACAATAGGTTTTTGAAACTAGTACTATCTTTTGGGGTGTTTCTTTCATATTACAGATCTCATTCTGGTTTGGCATGTAAATGAATTACAAGTACTGCTTTTGGTTTTCAGTGATTTAGATTAGCAAGTAACCATGAGATTCAATGGACATAGGAACTTAGTTTCTCATTTCATTACTTTGTTAGTCAACTGGAAATTTATGTGTTTGGTGTTTGGTGTTTGAGTTTGAGTTAAGATTTTTAAGTTTTAATAGAAATTTTTGTTGACTTTTTCAGAAAAGACAAAAAATTTTTTTAGAAAAAGATAAAAATTAAGTTGAAAATTTTGAGTTTGGATGAGTGACCGAAACTCACCCTACTCTGATTATATATTGCCCTTGCATTAAAGCTCTTAAATAGAAGAACCCCTTCCCTTTCATAGTGTTGAGGACAATTTATGAACCTGCCTACTCCTTACAAACAAAAAACTCAAGCTCCACGTAAGATGTCACTCTTCTCATGAATGGTGCCAAAATTGGTGCACAAGATAATGCTCTGATTGGGAGAACCATTTCCCTATATTTTAAATGTTTTTATTTCCCAACATTTTAAATATGTTTTTAAAAAATAATATTTGAAATGATGTGAAATGTTGGTGTTGTTGTTGTTGTTGTTTTTTTTTTTTTTTTTTAACTTTTAGGCAACATTTTGTTGTTTGTAATTTTTAGGCAAAATTCTGAACATTCTAACTCTTGATATTTTTTGACAGTACTAAATGTTTTCATTTGAATGTTTCTCTCAAATGGACCCTAAAAGGGTGTTTGGTATTTGAGTTGAGTTTGAGATGAATTGAAATTTTTAAGTTTGAATAGTAATTTTGTTGACTTTTTAGAAAAGATAAAAAACTTTTTCAGAAAAGATAAAAAACTTTTTCAGAAAAAGATAAAAATTTGAGTTTAAACTTTAAGTTTGAGTGTATATGCCAAACTCCTCCTAAATTTTTAGATAAAGTCTAATAATGTAAATTGCACATTTGACCTCATAACTGTAACGACCCGACTTTTCGAACCGTTAACTAGCTTACTTATTCTTATTCAATTTAATCTTAAACACTCATTTATATTTAATTCAGAAAACACATAATTTTTTTTTTATTCGGACTACGAAAGTTATGATTACTAAAATTTTAACGAAGGAATTGAAAACCTCTAGCAACTAATTATTCAATTTAAAATCGTACCTAGATGATATTTAAAAAGTTATAACTTCATATAATTTATAAAAAGAGAATCTAAAGTTTTTTCTTGTAAAATGCTCATACTAGTTTAGTAGTACCAAAACATTAGAACATAATTATAAATATAGTCGATACGACATAGTTTACGAAATCTAAATGCGGAAATTTAATTCGTGGTGGTATCCCACTCCCATCCTTCATCGCCTCCGCACAGCTTTGTCAGTCCATAACATCTAAGTAACGGGCCGCTTACCCGCGTTACCTACAGCACGAACACATAATGATGAGCTTTCGCTCAGCAAGTACAAACAATATCTCACAAATCATTTTTTATAAAATCATAACATCACATGTAATATCAAGAATGTTCAAGAATGCATATGAACTATGTGTATTCCATTATGCTTTATTATTTATATATTTTGTCTATTTAAGGGCCCCTATGTCGTACCCATATGCGCGCAACCAATGGGGAGTTAATGGAGCGACCCTCCAACAGCCACCAAGGTCATATTTTATAACTTTTGTTCTTATCATATCCTCTCACTAATTGGAGGTTGGTACGACACTTAATCCTATTTTTATTTGCCTCATTCTTATTAATCGTGACAATATGTAGATTTATATGTCACTATATATCTATCATTATGGCATAAATATATGTGAGGCATGCCGATCATGTCAGTGTAAGAGGAATTTATGCACATCAAATACTTAATCAAAGCAATACGCATAACTCATATACTCATCACATCATCAGGTCAAGTCATAGCAAACGTAGAGCATCAACAAAGAAAAATATTTTATTCCATGCTGTAGGTGAGGTTTGTACTTACTTGTCTTATGTACTTAAGCTTCCGGAGTTGTATCTCCTACTATACCGATTTGAGAAATTGTCCTGATTTAAACAATATCTCATTATTAGATAGAATTATAGTAATATTACTTTACTCACTTTATAAACTTAATTTACTTATATTATACTTAACCTTAACTATTATTAATTTTTAATTAATTATTAAGTGTTAAAATAAATTTCTACTAATTATTATTTAATTAATTATTTTGATTAATTAATTAATCAATTGATTAATTAATTGGTTAACTAATTAATTAAGTAATAATTAATTATTATTTTATTTAATTGACTAATTATAATTAAATTATATAATTTTAATTGACTTATTAATAATTATCTTGTTAATAATTTAATTATGTTACTTAAATATTCTTTCCCATATAATAATTAATAATTATTAATTCTACTAGTAATAATTAATAATTTGATTAATCTAATAATTAATGTTTGGTTAATCTTAATCATCCATTATTATTTTTTGATTATTACATCAATGGTTAATGATTAATTAATCTATAATTAATCATGTATTATAATTATGTAGTTATTCAATATAAAAATCTTGATTATTATATGCTAACTCTTATAATTAATTAATTAGTTATTAATTAATTAATTGTTTTATTAATTACATTTAGTTATGTATTAATTAATTAATTAATTAATTAATCAAGATGACAAGGAGTCACCTATGTGTATACCTCTATTTTATTATTGGGCTAGCCCAACCTCTAAGTTATGTTCATCTAGTTGGGCTAAGGTAATCTCTTGGTATATGCTCGGTAACCATCTAGTATAGTTTATCTTGGCCCATTTAAAACTTGTGATTTTATTTTATAAAGTTAGGGTTTTCACATTATTTGATCATACACCTAAAAATCAACTCATTTCATAACTAAATATATTCATATGTTATGACTTACCATTATGTCAAATTTTAATGTTTAATCGTTTTATCGATGTAGGATTTTAACTTATAAGATTTATTTAGACTTGAGTATAATTCCGTTTTGGACACTTGATGACTTGTTGGAAAGCTTGAAACATCTAGTTTCTGTCTTTTTAACTTTTTTTTTTTCCAAGGTTTTAAGTATTTCAAACATCAATGTGAACGTTTTTTCCAAGTATCTTATGGTAAAATCCCATATTACCAGATTATACTTTATCTTAAGGGATTTGTTAAAATTAATGTACTTATCCGTTTTAAGCACATGATATCTTATTTTGAAGCTTAAGATGTCTATTTTACAGTGGTAAAGTCATTTCCTTTATTACTTGAATGATTTATGTCATCAACTTAGGTTTCGTTACTGTTGGTTTCATATTTGAACCACAAATCCAGATTCATAGGTAAGATAAGAAAAATCATAACAATTCACTTACATGTCCAAATAAGACAAAAGATATGTCATTGGAAAGCTTATAATGTCTATTTTATATGATAAGAACAGTTTTATAAGAAGTTAAGGTTTACTAACTAAAAAATTACAAAATCCGTGGCTAGTACAGGATTCCAGCAAGGATTTTCGGTTCGTAGCCCAAACTTGTAAAATTCGTCAAAAATTGCATATTTATCCGCTCAAGGCGTAAGATACCTTTTTGGAAAGCTTGAAGAATATAGTTTTAGATCTATAACTTATAATCCAAAATTTTGAGTCTAAATGGTTCGGAGTACAATAAACCCGTGGCTATGTTGTGTCTCGGATTTTCATTTTCTCTCTAGTTTTGTGTCAAAACTTCAAGGGCACATAACTTTAGACATATAAAAGCAAATCAAGTTATTCTAAAGCCTAACATGAAGCTTATCTTCTGTAGAATATTAAAATATAATTTATTTTTCATACCAAAGTTTCTAATACATGTCATATCATCATAACTACCACAAAATCTAACAAGGTTCTTAGAACTTACCGAAATGCTCTGGGGTTCCTTTAAGATCTCAAACCTTCCAAGTTCGTCACAAAAATTTTCCTAGGTAAGAAGAAGTCTAATATTAAGATCATAACTAAACATCATGCTTTAGTTCTCCAAAAATGACTAAAAACACAAAGAATACCACTAGGTTACCTCTAGTAAAACGTCCTCTAACTCCATCTTACACTTCTTCGATCTTAGAGATGGGGTTTCTTAGAGCTTGAATATGGATGGAGGAGGGTGTTAGAGGTGTGTTGGAGGTAGAGAATGGTGTTGGTGGTTCTTCTTTTGTTTTGAGCTTGGTGGTGGTTAGAGAGCTAGGGTTTGTGAGTTTAATTTGTGTGAGAACAAAATGAGGTATTATGGGTTTATTTTCAGCTAACTTTTACCCTAAGGGGAGCTGTATTTTGAGGGGTGAAATTGAAAATTTTTAGCTGAAACAGCCCTTCATGGACGCCACTTTTGGGAGGAGTTTTTGGGGTGAAATTTGGTTCAACAAAGTGGAGAGGAATGGTCACTTTCACTTGTCATTTCCTAAGGTCAACTTGCCTAAATAAACCATGCCCTTTTCTTACACAAGGTTGCATGCATGCAACACTTCCTTCTTTTCTTCATTTGTTCAACTTTCTTCTTGTTTCTTGAATCAAAAATCCCGATCCTCCCAAGCATTTCTCATTTTTATTTTGTTTTTCTTTCTCTCAATTTCCACCATTGATCCAAGGTTGTCATCTTCATTCTCATCCATTAGATCTTCCAACACACTAATCCTTATCCTAAGTTCTTATTGGCCACTTAACATCCAAAGTTTGACCATTGATTTGCCTAGGATTCTCTAGCATTAAATCTACACCATTGATTTCAAATCAAGCATAATTTTTTTATCAATTTTCCACCTTTGGATTTCCTAAGAGTAAACACTATTAATTTCATATTCTATCCATGTAACACACTAATTCCCAATCATGCTCTCAAAGCTTGACTATTGATATGATCAAAATAAATACTAAGATCATTAAATCGACCGATTAATAAAAACCGGGGTTCTTCCCAAAAATTATCATTATCCCCCTAATGCGACATAATAAATTTTTCGCACAAATTTATATGTCGTTCAATTTATCATTTATGTAATTAAAATTTCTCATTTAAATAGAGAACTTGACTTTGCTATATCATCGACATCATCACACCGATGATACATATGCAATCATTCATGAGTATGAAATTTGACATTCATTAAGATAATTAATTAGAAGTATATTAATGAAGGAAATCCACAATAATAATTCATGAATAAGGCTTATGAATTTCTAGAGCATCACAATAACTTAGGAGGTGTAGTTGTTTTAAACTAAAAAAAAAAAAATGTTTGATGACCAAAAGTAGTTTTAGAGAAACTAAGTTGAGAGAAAGTGATGGGGCGAAATAGGGAGAGAAAATTATGAGAGAACATGATAAGACAAAAAGTGATGAGTGAGAATGAGATGAAAAGAAAGTAACGAGAGAGAACGAGGAAAAATAAAGTGATGAATGAGATTGAGAAGAGAGTTGAATGTAAATGATTATTATAATAATATTTTAATAATTTATGAGTATTTCAGTTATGAAAAAAAATTCAATGATCAAAATTGAATAAGGTTAAAAATTTAGGAATCAATCTAATAATTTACAATAATAATAATAATAATTACAATTGCCCTCAATTACAAGTATTGGTAATATTATATTGTTGGTTAATTCCTAAATAATACCCTTAATTTTAATTATTTCTTAGTTTATCTCTATATTTCCAAGAACTACAAATGTGCTTCGAGTTTTAAAACTTGTTTTGATCTCATCCCTTGCACACTTTTCTGGGGGGGGGGGGGGGGGGGGGGGGGCGGCGCCAAAAAAAAGACAATGGAAAAAGAGAAAAAGGCCCTTGATTAGACGAAAATTATTTTTCAAAATATTTTCTTGCAAAAAAAAAAAAAGATATTTCAAACATTTTAAACAATACCAAATGAAAGATATTTATGTTAATTTTTTTTAAATGATTTTTCATGTTTTTAAAATGTAGATAGGTTTCATGAACTACTAAAGGGTAATTTTTGTCGTTTTGTCCACTTTTTTTTTTTTTTTTTTTCCATTCACAAACGACATGATGGATCAAAATTGAATATGTTTTTCAAACTCAAATTAAGGTAGTTTCTAAAAGCAATAGCTAACTTGAGAAATAATTGAAACTAAAAGGTATAATTATAATTAATCTTTATTATCATTATTATTAGGGTAATTTATTCGTCTGGTTCTTGAGTTATGCTATTATTTTAGTCCTTAAATTTTCAATTTCTATGAATTAGTCCCTAAATTTTTGGCTTTTGACAGTTATGTCCCCGACATTAAAATTAATTAAAATTAATGAACGTTTTTGAAATTAATGTATGTAATCATATGTAAGCTATCCTTCTATTTTTCAATCAGAATGATTAGCTTAGATATGATCTAATGTTGGGAACCATAGTGGGAGCAAGACTACTTGTTTGTCTTTTGATAATTAGTTTTACTCTTTCAGTAATTGCTGGTTAGGGTTTAGGGAAAAAGGAAAAGAGAAAAATGACTAGTCTCAAACTGGGTTTAAAAAAAAAAAAATGTAACTCAAGGTTGATTTGTAGAGTTATTGACAAATGCTATGTTTGGTATGATGGAAAACAGAAAGTAAGGAAGTGGATGGCGGGAAAATTGAATGAAAAATGATAATGTAATTTGTTTGATAAGAAAGAAGAAAGAAAGAAAAGGAAAATAAGGTAGAAACAAAATGGAGACCCATCAATTTTTATCTCTCCAATATTGACGGGAAAACTTAAATCCACTTAATGACGTCAAAAATTACATTTTAATCCTTATTTTTGAATTAAAATAATATAAAGGTCATTTTTAGGAATTAATTTTTTTGTTGGAACCAATTCCTTAAGAGAGAAAATCATGCGGTACAAAAGTGAGGAAAATTTTATTGCTTTTAACCGATTATAGAAGGTTGATGTCTACTGACTTTTGCATTTTATGCAAATCAAGATATAATTTAAAAGGATAATAAGAGTAGTTCCATCTTTTAATCAGTAAAAAATCAAACATGAAGGGTATGATTGTAAATTTAACATAGAGGGTATGATTGTAAATCTAACGAAGATAAACTTGTGAATTTAGAATGAAAAAATATTTTTCATTATTTGGTACAAAATATTGTGATAGTATGTTAACGTAATGATAAAGAGAAGCGAAGTAACGAATATATGTGTGGTTTAAATAATAGATGAGCATCATTTTAATTAGGGGTGGCAATACGGGTCGCAACACGATGATACGACTTGAAAACGACACGAATTTCGCAGGTTCAAATTGGGAAAAATAGGACGTGGGTCGATTTCGGGTCACCCGAAATTGACACGGAAAAAAATGGATCGTGTTCGGGTTGGAACCGTAGAGCCCGAACACGAACCTGTTTTTTTCGTGCCAATTTCGGGTCAATTTCATTTCACATGTCAATTTCGTGTCAATTTCGGGTCAAAAATTTCGTGTCAATTTCGTGTCGCGGGTTGCGGGTCAATTTCATGTTTGGGTCGGGGAAAAAAAATTCGACACGTCTCTAACACGACACGAACCCGACATGTGACACGAATTAGCACCCCTAGTTTTAATATTTTAAACTGTTGTGGACTAAAGGAGGTCGCCGTCACAGAGCTCTCGAATTCGGCGGTTATGGTGGCGGAGTTCAAAGTGTAGCCGGCGGTTACCATCGTGCTCTCGAATTCATTGGTGACGCTGGCGATGTTCAAGGTGGAGCCGGAGGTCGCCGTCGCGGATCTCTTGAATTTGGCGGTGATGGTGGTGGTGTCTGAGGTGTAGCCGGAGGTTGCTGTTGTGTAGCTCTCCAGTTTGGCGGTGACGGTGGCGGTGTTCGAAGTGAAGCTGGAGGTCACCGTCGTGGAGCTCTAAAATTCGGCGGTGTAAACGGCCTTGAACTCGTGGAAAGGAAGAACGCGAGAAAGTATAAAGCATAACAAAGAAGGTAAAATCTTTTGAACTTACGAAGCAACAACTACTGCTCGGAAACCGTGACGGCTTCATAAATTTTTTTTAATAAGGGTACATAGAAGGAGAAACTTTTTAAAATTAATAACTTTATAGGATATGATAAAAAAAATTTAATATAAGAAGAAGTTAAGTGTTATATAACACATTTGAGAGAAATAACTTTTTAAGTGGGGCCTCATTTGAAAAACAAACTTTTGAATGAGAGTAAATTACAAAATTTTTTTAAAAAATAGGGATATAATTTAAATTTCAAAAAATTGAGGGGGCATGTACCCCGCCCCTAATATAAATCCGTTCCTGCTCGAAGAGGAAGAGCATCATAAACGCAAAAACTTGCTTGACGAAGATTTTGAGTCACAACTCAATTTGCAAAAGCAACTTCAAATGGAAAGTGTCGTCAACAATGGTAAACATAACCTTTCTGGTGCTCGAGGTGAAGGACAAATTTTGGGTTTTTTTTTTTTTTTTTTTTAAATTTCCCTCCTCTTAATTAAGTTAACCTAATCAACAGGTATCAAGTGGATGTATAATAATTCGCCTTTTAGATATTGACCGTTTAGTATTTTTTATGATATATATACATAACAGACCAATCCCTTAAATTTAAACTTGGTGGGTGTATGATGAAGTAATTTGAGTTGAAATTTTTAAGTTTCAATAATAAATTGTTTTGAATTTTCAGAAAAGACAAAAAACTTTTTGAGAAAAAGACAAACTTTTTGAAAAAAAGACAAAAAAAAATTTGAGTTGGATGGTTTGAGTTGTCTAACCAAACAAGTCCTTAGAGACTATAGAAAAACCCTAATATAAATAATGGATAGAATAGTTGTACAAGTTTCTTATTTCCTCCTTTCAATTGTACCAAATACTCTAAAAGAAAACTAAAATCCTCTCCATCATTCCAATTTTCTATCTTTTACAAGTTTTGTTTTATATATATATTTTTAAATCACATTTTCTTTTCTTCCTCCCAAACGAAACGAAGTGTAAAGGAAAACATGAATGCAAAATTCCTTCAAATAATTGATTTTTGGGGGACAAGGAAACAAGTACAAGGATACAACCACCCAAAATGAAATCATATCCACATTCTTTTCTCGTGAAGCCTCAACAACACTTAAAGAATGAAAACTATATTATAATTTGTAAAAAAAATGTTTGTGCTTTTGTACTAACAACCTAAACAAATAATGACAAAGGGATGAGAGAGAGACATACATAAGGGTCTCCAAAACAATTGGATTTTCAGCTTTCCCCTTGAGCAGGCGGTTCGATCATTCTGACGGTACGAGGAAGCATAAACTCGGCAAACAAGGGATAATGGGAGGACGGGTAAGACCCGTTGGTGTTGTCTCTGATCACTTCACACGAAACCGGAACCAGAGATCTACCTCTGAAAAGAATCCAGTCGACGTGCAGATCTTGAGTTTGGCGATCCCAGCAAAGGCAAAGGGCTCTGAAAATCAACTTGAGAAACTCGAGAGCTCCTTGTTTGTTGCCTGACATCATCAGACATTATTTTCAGTTAGGCCATTGTTGTATCTTTGCTAAGTAGGGAAATTTCAAAGTAGCACAAGTGGTACCTTTAAACCCGTGATAAGTGCGGATGAGGGAAACGTTTTTCCTCACTCGAGCATTCGGCCATGTGTCTCTCATATCCCCGACCACACCATGCTCTCTGAGGTCAAGACATAGAAGTAAATATATACCGAAACAAACAATGACTAGAAGAATAAACTGGCTACTTCATCATTTCAAAAGCTACAAGGAAAGAGCTATACATTTATAAATTGGAAAGGCTAGGAATTGGAGAAAATTTTAAACTTTGCAAACTTAGCCCCCATTTGGAAAAACTCCAGAAGGAGTTTTGACTACTCAACTCCAAACTCCCAAATCTACGTATAAGATTTATATATATATATATATATATATATATTTTTTTTTTTTTTCAAAATAGCACAAAATAACAAAACGAACGAAACAAAATCCATAATGCATATTTTTTCTGAATAAATTTCAAACTTTTCCACTATTTCATATATCACGGTTCATTTCCAATTACACTTCAACCAAAAACACATTTCTAAACCATCCTCCAAAACTACATCTCCAATTGTCACCCCCAAACGACCCCTTAAAATGAAAGTGACTACAATGTTCTTTAATATTTTAAAATGCAGGGAAGGCAAACTGTTTCCGTACAAGGACAAAGTTACCACAGTTTAGGAGATAACCATGAGATTGGTGCACGTAGAAATGCCCAACAAGAATAAAAATATGGAAACCTCACTTTCTTAGTTCCAAGGAACCACAAAACTTCTATATTTTACCATAAATTGATAAAGCATTAATTTATTTAACAATGCTAGTTCCATGACTGAAAATCATTTCCTCAATCCTGAGTTACAAAACTTCTCTTTTTGCACCTAGTAGTACTAGTGGGAGAAGATTCAAACACAACATATGAATGCAAATAAATTTAAGGGTGAGAATCGAGCACGTCGAAACATCAGCTAGATTTAAAGATTCTAAATATACCTTGATCGCCCAAGAAGAAAGCGCCCAGTCGTTGATTCCTTTTGTGTGTTAAATCCACCGCAATACACAACTGGCAAGCTAGGAGGCAAGGACGCAATGTGCTGCCAGGTAAGTAAGGCACTTCGTCTACGAGAACGAGGGCTAATCTCATCCATGTTTGTATTGACTATTTGAAATGAAAACCCAGGTGGCTCAACTCCTTTTAATTGAAATGTGTGGACATCATGTCAAAGAAACAAATATACAGCTCTTTACAAGTATAATACGATATGTAAATATCATGCAAGTAAAAGAAAGTAAAATGACAAGGATATCGCCCACGTCGCAATGCAAGGGACCATAGCTCCCCATGACATGCTTCCAGGAACAGAGGGTGATTCTGATAACCAAAACGTTCCACCTTCTAGAAACTCCACCTTAACATGATTAACAAACAACATAGAAAAGGGACAATTAGTGGACCGAACTTTTACGAAATAACAATATTAGAAAGGTATGCTAGATTAGCTTTAAATATTAGGGGATAAAGAATGAGAAGAAGATGTAAAAAGAAAGGTATGTCATGAGGAGGAAAGATAATAAAACGCCTTATTAGACAATTGATACCTTCTCTTTGTTATAGAAGATGGTACAATGTTCGTCCGAACTGTCTTGTGGTCCTTTTCTTGATATTCCAAATTGATCATAACCTAATTGACATAAAGCAATTTAAGGCTAAGGATTAGGGAGAGGTCACAAAGTATAAAATCACTGCACCAGTTTGTCAAATTGGACATCAAGGATCATTCGATAATTGAGTGACTATGTGACTTCTTCATTTTCTTTTGTTTTACATATGTCGTGCAAAAGAAAGCAAAAATTCAAATAACAGAAATGAGCAACTTGCTAGCAGCAACACCACTCAAGATTCATAGCAAAGGCTAGTTAAAACGAGGCAAAAAATAAATAAATAAATAAAGCTGATCTTGACATTTTTGTAACATAAACAAGGCATTGAAGTTTAGCCATACCAGTCAACATGATATTATTTTCATTTTCAATCTTTGTGCAGCATGAGGGAGGTCCACTCAGTGGACTCTGTTAGAAAATCATCGCAAATATCAGCCTAATTCTTTAGCCATTCATCCGAAAAAAGAGAGAAAAAAAAATCATAAATCATAAATGTAAATCCAATTTATACAACACTGGACATCTTAAAGGTACATCAAACTTCATCCAAGTTAGAGGGGAAAAAAAACATTTGACAGATTAGCCACTTTTCCTAACTACCGGTCGATGAGCTCACAAGTTTTAGTACAAAAAGTTCATTGAGAAAATATACCTGGCAAGCCTTGTTGAAGATAATCCAATTGAGATTTCACTCCTGAACCCAGAGCCAGTATAGAAAGGAAATTGAATCAGAGAGAGAAAAAACCTCACACTTACAAAAACTTACCCTCTAATGGCTTCAACCATTTCCTAAGCATTTCAAATGTTTCCAATTTCTCAACATTGCAAATGAGCGTTTGGGAGCAACAATTGAAATAGTATGAAATATTGCAAATTTTTGTCATTTGTAACTTTTAGACAAAATTCTAAATGTTAGGGAGGTAAGATTTTCGTCATTTGGATTTTTTTTCTCCAAGGTCAAATGTTTCCATTCAAATTGTTTCAATTCAAATGTTTACATCCTAAATGTTTCCTCCAAACAGAGCCTTAATTGCTAGGAAGACCAACTCCAATTTCCAATTTTGAATTGTCATTCTTTTATTACTAACTATTTAAAAAACTATCACATCAATTGATCTTATCTATCAATGAAAAAATGATAAATTACTGTTACGTGAATTGATACTAAAAATTAAGATTATAGTCGGTGTACCTAGCTTTCCTTAAACTTTTAACATCACAAACAAACTCAGAAGAGCCAATACAGGCATAAACAGTTATCCCAATACCTAGACAAATTCAAAATCAAAGAAATACCACGCAAAGTAAAGTGAACGTTTCAACCAGCACATTCATTGACAAAAAATTCTAGTTCAACAGAAAAACTCAACAAAATCCAAAAAAGAACAAAAACCCACCTCAAAAACAGAAATAAAAAATGACCCAGATCAAGAATTTCGACAGAATTAAGATTTAAAAAAAAAATGGATAGTTGAAAAACAAGAAATACCTTGTTGGGTGCAGAGAATCATTGGGTAATAACTGGTGATCACACTCAAACACAAATCCCTCCTCTTTTCCCATGAATTTGGGCTTTCTGGCGGCTGATCATCGTGAAGATTGAAGGTCATCACAGTCAAAGAAACACTCATTTTATTATTATTTTTGTTATTATTATTTTTCCAATTTTTCTCCGAAATCCCTCTCCCTCTCCCTCTCTCTCTCTTTCTTGTATTTTGGTTCTTCCACTACATGGTCACTTTACATCCGATGATGTTTCATGGGAAGGACAAAACGAGCAAGTTTTTTTAGGTTATTCCATTCTTGTGAGCTTAGAAAAAAATGGATTCAATCTGAGAAGAGAGATCGGTTTTCGAGGAACGACTGGAATTATTGAAAAGTGTTCAGAAAAAAGCAGAGAGAGAGAGAGAGAACTGGTGTCCTGTCTGAACTGAGAGAGTGTTTGTTTAATTGTTATTATTATTATTAATTGTTTTAATAGTAGTATATTAGCAATGGTTTTTTTTAGAGTAATTTATTTTCCGCGTTTCGACTGTACACGTGCGAGGTCTCATGCCTACAGTCTCTCTGTATTTATTGTCAGAAAAATGTATTAATTTCATGTGAATCACGTCACTAGTGTGAACATGCTTCCTCAATTATAAAATATACTTATTGTATTATCTCAATTTTGATATACATGTTAAATTATCTATTTAATTAATTTGTTTTTATGTTAAAATATTTTATAATTTTTGTTTTCTGTGTTAAAATGTTTTGATATTTGTTTTTGTGTCAAAATACTCCTGATTTTTAATAACTGTGTCAAAATGTCTCGTATATTTTATTTTATTTATTTAACATTATACAATGGGTTAAAAAATTATTTTTTTCTAACAAAATAATATGTATCTTTTTTTAATATTATTTTTTATTTAACTTATTTTAATTCAAATTTATTAAAATTCTGAGTTTACTTATACGTAATTATAGTTAGTAGGACTCAAAAAGAGGATTTGGATTTCGAATAAACTGGTTACTTTACCTGCATAATTTGAAATCATAATTATTATGAATCTCATTCCTACGTTTATTTAAACTTACAATGAGAATAAGCCATAGTAAATTTATTATATACACAGTCCTAATTATTTTTTGTTTAAATTTTGGATATGATTGATTTGCATACATTTATCACAGTGTTATCAATCATAATTAAATTCAAAATTGTAATATTAGGATAATAAAATAATAAATATAAGTTGCATAGTTATTTCTATTTAAGAAATTTAGAATTAATGTAGACTTTAATTAAAATAAATAAAATAAAAAAACAGTGTGTTAAAGAAATATACATATTTTTTATTAGAAAAAATAATTTTTTTCACCTATTTTGAAAAAGTTAATAATTATTAAGTCATTATATAATGTTAGATAAATAAAAGAAGATAATGGGGCAGTTTGATGTAAATATTAAAAATCAGTGAATATTTTGATACAAAAGCAAATATCAGGGGTATTTTGACACAAAAAGCAAAGATCAAAAGACATTTTGACACAAAAGTAAACGGAAAAACTAATAGAAGCTAATTGAGGGGGTAACTTGACACACATATAAAAATTCATGAGGGTATAATGGGTACATTTCATAGTTCATATGACATATAGACAATAGTGATATAGTTCAGGAAGATTCATGACAGTTTTCCTTATTATTGTCACTGGTAATGCAGAGAGACCAATAAAGTAAAAAAAGAAAAAAAAATACATGACAATGATAGAACTGTCATGTGATAATGACAGGACTGTCACATGATAGTTCAGTAGAAAGGAAAAAAATAGTGTTGATAAATGTTTTCATCCTTTAATATATGGTAAGGCGATCATTGAGAATAGAAGTAGTTTTGATTGTTGAATAATATTATCTATCTATTTACCTTAAAATTTTTTGGTATGTTGATATAAAACTACTGTTACTTATAAATCAGACAATTGAATAATTAATTAAATATTAAAATTACAGTTACTCGGATGGTTAGAAAAGGCCTTTTTTTTAAATAATATCAATTATAATTGTAGATAGTGAAAATTACAGTCAGTTTGTATTTGGGGTAAATGACCAAGGATGAAAATATTACTGTATTGGTCGATATATCGGTACTTTAATCTTACATAAATTTTCAAGATGTTATCGAAATCAATAGAAATAAATAAATAAAAATTTATAGAAATTACAAAAATTTGCTTTACAACATACTTCTAATATTTTAGAATAACATAAACATTAAGAAGATATATAAATACACAAATTTTACATATGAAAATTTATATATATATATATATATATCTCAATACCAAAAGGAGGTATATATGAAGTCCAAACAAGGTTGAATATCATCCTAATTCAAGCAGTAATACTGTCATGATAGATTGTTTGAATAGTGTTGAATACAATTGTGAACATACCACATATAGATCTGTGATCTCTTCTCATCGTATATCTATGAAGAAAATTTTAGCATGTTCAAAAATATCAATAAAAGGAAAAATATGAAACTCTTATTGATATTTTCACCAAAATTTCTAAAATATCGCCAAAATGTCCCGATATTGGGTATAAATTACACTTGGTTTGTGTTGACATATTTTAGATATTTCCCATTTTGATGAAAACAATTTTACCTATGAAAGATATATATATATATATATATATATATATTTTTTTTTTTTAACTTGATCCCCAAAAGATATTTCGATACCCAAAAAATGGGAGATTGTGGTGACATTTTCAAAAATATTGTGAATACTTGCAACCATGTCAATGACCAATTTGATGTTGCTTGAACCGAGCTTGTGTATAAACAATAAAGTAAAGTGCGTAAAGTATATAAATAGACACAACATTTATAGAGGCCCATCCTCATCAAGGAAGCAACATCTTTTGTTATGTTAGGATTTCACTATTTAGAGAGAAAAGTACATACGGTGCTAAGAGCGTAAAGTAGAATAGTACAATTGCAATTATTTCCCATATAGTTATAGGGTTGGCTCGCTCTCGACGAGCCGTCTAATTCGGATGAAACTCAATCATTTAAATTTTGAAGGCTCTCATGTATCTTTAATGTAGTTAGATTTTTTTTGTGTTGATTTATGCCTTCTTAATAATGATGAAGCGAATCTGAATAGATCTTTCTAGATATCTTGTTAATTTAAGTCTTCCAAAGCATTTTGAATGTTTTTTGGATAATCATCATAAAAGTGCCGCCTAGCCTACTTGAAGTCATCACGAAACATGCTGCTTCATCACTTTAAAAGAGTCGTTTAGTCCATCCATAGTGGTCGAAAACTACCTCCCTTAACTTGGTAGTTGCTTGACTTGAGTATGAGCTAACTCCTTAAGGGGGAGATGACTTGATGAGGTAGAGACAACTCCGGGAGGTGGAAGATGCTCGAGGAGGTGAAGGCGGCTCCAAGAGGTGGTGACTGCTCGAGAAGGCAAAGATAACTTTACGAGGTAGAGGCAGCTTGGTGAGGCAGAGACGACTGAAGAGTTGGAGATGGCTTGACAAGTTGGTGACTACTCTGTGAGATGGGGATAGCTCCGAGAGGTGGAGGAGACTCCATGAGGTGTAGATGGCTCCAAGAGGTGGAGAAGACTCCATAAGGTGTAGTCGTCTCATATAAATTGGAGGTATCATTGTTGACTCTGAGAGCTGAAAGTATTGTTATCATCTTGGAGAGTTAGAGTTGACTTTGACTCCTTACATCCATAAACCAGTCGTCTTTAATAACTCTATTTTATAGAGTTATTTTTAGCATTATTAAGCTTATATTTTTGTTATAATCTTAATATTTATCTTAATTTTTTTTCAAATTATTATGTTGTTCAAAGTTTTTTAGTTAATTATGTTAAGAGGGTTAAAAGTAACGATTTGAACTTGAATGGGATTAAAAAAAGTCATTAAATTCAAAAAATTCGATTCATTCCTACACCACTCACGCCACATCCCACGTGCCTTCACTCGCTCATTTCAGCCATCGGATTAGCGTTGTCAATGCTTCAGATCGCAAGTGCACAACACATGTAGCTCCCGGCACGTGACTGCTAGTGTGCCAGCAACCCTGGTAGCTACCAAATCAGGTGTGCACATCTCCACCGTTTCTTTGTACGCCTATTGCTGAGCTCCAATCCTTTACTACCATCGTCCAAGGCTTTGCTGTGCCCAACCGACTTACGCCACATGTCTCCGACGTGGGGCCCCTAGAGCTGATTGGCGTCAATTAGCTGCACCAAAAGAGAAAGAAAAAATAATGAAAAAAGAAAAGGGAGTCAAAGGCGGCTGGCTTTGGAGGCCTATAAAAGAGCTCTAGGGGTCTGTGCCCATGGTCTTTAGCTGTGGGAGAGGTCGAAACTAAAGAAGAAAAAGAACAAAAATATATATTAGGTTTTATGTATTTTATTTTTGATCCGAGTTTTAGGTTGAGTTTCTACAAAATGAGAGAGAAATCATCTTGAATAATCAAGTAGAAAGGGAGAAAAAAATTTTGAGAAGGCTTCGGAAATTCTGACACCTTAAATTGATTTTTCTATCTTATTTTCTTATCTTTTGATTTTTATAATTTAAGAATGGTTGAACAGTTATTTTGTATATTTTTATTTTTATTTTTAAAGTAATTTTCTTTTCTAATGATACGATCTAGCCGGTTTATGAATATTTAAGTTTTTCTATTTTTAATTAATTGATATTCTATTCCAATTCTATATTGAAGCAATTAATCTGTGCTTAATTCTTGTGAATGCCTGATCACCATTTGTATGAATTGACATTTGATTTAAGATTAAGAAGTGATAATTGAATAAGCCTTATTTGATTTCATGGGATTGTCATAAGCTACAAATAGTTATGAAACATTACAACATTATGAATTTCTTGTTCTTATTGAATTGTGATAAACTTAGAGTTTAACATCGAGAGGTGATAACAAGCTTTTAGTGAGATCAATTGTTAACGCTTGAGAAAATTAATTATTATTTTAGAGAGATTCACTAGCAACATAAGGAACAGATGTTGACTGATTGAATAGAGAATTTGAATATAATTGATCCGGTAAAATCGAAAACTCTTGATTTTTAGTATTTTGAGTTTTTGTCTTTCGTAATTTTGTTATATATATCTAAAAATCTCTTTTCGGTTGTTCAAATAAAATTAGAGTTAATATAATTTTGGTATTAGTAAAACAGTTCTCGTAGAACTATATTTTATTTCACTTTATTACTTATTATGATAATGTGCACTTACAATTATCCACAACAGTCTCACATAAATTGGAGGCATCATTGTCGACTTTGAGAGTTGAAAGCGTCGTTATCATCTTGGAGAGCTAGAGCTAGCCTTGACTCGTTGGAAAGTTAGGGGTCTTTCACTATAACGACTCATACCTACTTTTGATATGATATTATGAGCTTTGACCCTTGTGTCTGTATGGTTTTACACTTAGGCTTAATTCAAAAGGCCTTATACCATTAGGAGTTGGTTACTATTAGGAATTGATCTCTTTACTTATAAACATCACATATATCCATTACCAAACAATACAGTATTGCATGGCTTACCTTTTACTTTATATGGATAGTGACTATCACAATCATAAGCTATTTAACTTTAATAGATGGAGTCATTTTACTCTTTTTCCATTAACATGTTCGTTGTCAATTTCGGATCTTCTTGACTACTTCATCTTGACCCGCTCTATATGCGTGATAGAAGTTGAGAAATGAGATTTGACCCCAATAATAATATGATTAAAAATTTTATTTTAAAAATAATACAAATTTAATTTGATTATTTTCTTTCATGTCATTGTTACGTTAGTTTTTTATTTTATCTTATCTTTGCAATTATAAACAATCATAATAGTCTATTTGATTAAAAAGATGTGTAATCTTTTTTTTTTTTTTTTCCTTTGTATTTGTTTTATTTATTTATTTATTTTATTTATAATGGTATTAGAATTGTGGCTCCAACTTATGAAAACACTCACAAGTTTTCAAATTTAGGAGTTCATATCTAAACCAATCCCCTTCCATCCATTGAGCTTACTCTAACGGTGTTTTTCTTATAATAATCTTACTTTATTATCCGATTAACAATTAATTTGTCTTTATTTATGCACAGTTTGATGTTATATTTTCAAATCTGCCCAAATGCCTATGTTCCCACTCCCACAAATCAAACTATGTTAGTTGTGCTTCTTCGGTTCTTTGTAAGCTTGCAAATGTAAGAGAAGTTCTATGTTTCATAGATTTGGATTGTTTATTTCAATCCAACGCCCATCAATAACATCTCATGGATGGAAATTTTAGGACTTTTGTTTTCCTATTTTATCTTATATTATCTTAATTTAATCTTATCTTATCTTAATCTTATCTTAACATACATAAAAAATCTTAATTTAATCTTAATCTTATCTTAACATACATAAAAAAGTGAAGTGCATTTTGTTATTCTCTCTCCTTATGTCAATGTCACTTTTCCTTTTTATTTTTTTCCTTTTTTTTTTACTTTCTTTCAATTTTCTTTTTCTTTCTTTTATTATTATTAATTAGACATCATGAACTTCATATGTGTAGAAATACAAGCCAAAAAAAAAAAACCCCTATATGATAGGTGTTGGACCTACAACATGGTGGGTTGGGAAGAGCGAGGAAATGATATTGTAAAAATGTCATTCGTTCTCTTTTGATAAAAAAAATAATAAATAGTATAGGTATACATATACACATAATTAATGTTGCTTTCTTTCATTTATTATTTTCTCTTTCTTTGTCTCAATTAAAATAATTTTTGTTACATATATCCATATTAAAACTTTTTCTTTGCGTCTTTGCGACTTTCTCACCTACCTTTGAATTAATTTTTTATCTAATAAAATAACTTTTCAAATTTGCCCTACTCAATTGTCAATTTTGTTTTTTTTTTTTGTGTGGCCCTCTCAATTATTATTATTTATTTGCAGCACCTTCCAATAATTTTTTTTATATAATTTTTAAACTTCTATCAAATATGTGACTACTTGAATATTTAAAAACCGAATATATACGTACGTGGTATATGCTTTCAACTACTTTTTTTTTTTTTATTAAAGAAAAAAAGAAACAAAAGTAAATTACGTGCAGTTCTCTCATAAGAGTGCTAACTCCTTATGCGTAATCCCACATGGTCCTAGCGCATTGGGATTCATACATTTTCTCCCTGTATAAGGAGCATCAGACCTAGTTTTTCTTATTAGAAAATATTATAAATAACATATATAAAATCTAATGTTACGTTTGGTAATCAAGTTTAATTCAACTAAATTTATTTTTTCATCTTAATTTTTGTTTTTTTTTTGAAAAGTCAACAAAGTTTATAATTACTTTTTAAAAAATCAACTAAACTCAAGCTTAAAAATTTCAACTCAATTCAAACTCAACTCATTCACCAAACGGACCCTAAATGTAAAGTTTCCCTCATTTTACAACGTGGCTCACGTTTGATTCCCTTTCTTTTTCATTCTTTTGTTGTGGTCTCTTCACGCTTAGATTGCTTTTTCGTTCCACCATTTCTTCCCTCTTTTTTGTCTTCTCTTATCTTTTCTTTCCTTGCTTTTGTGATTTTTGACTTTTTTTTTCTTTTTCATTTTTTCATTTTGATTAGGTACGATTTTACACCCTCTAAACTTTTACTTTGAAATATTTCATGCCTTTAATTTTATAAATGTGTGTCACCAAATACTTTTTTTTAATTATCCACTTGTTTGGTTTTATTTTTTTTGTTTACAAATTTGCCTTTGTTCTAAAACATTTTCTTTCCCACATATTTTTTTTCCTTAATTTTCTGTATAATAATAGTTCAGTTTGATTACTATTTAAAATTTTGTCAATTTATTTTCATCAATTTCTAGGTTTTTTTTGTTCATTTTCCTAAAACCTTATCAATCTTCCTTTCGACTTATCCCATTAAAAAATATATTTTTTTAAATTATAACCTCGCTTATTTTTCCTTTTTGTTTTTCTTATTTGCTTTAAATCTTATATTTTTAAGTATGTCTTATTAAAATACCTTTTCTTTATGGTTTTCTTTCTTAGAATATGATTATAGCTTACATTTTTTTTTTCTCAAATACTAATCACTCCTAATACTAGTAGAACTCTAATAAATCCAAAATAATCTTAATAGAACTCAAACAATACTAAAAGATAAAGTAAAGCACCTGAATGACACAAATATAGAGATCATTGACTAATATGACATAAAAAATAAACAATAGATCAATATTACACAAAATTAAACTAAAGTGAACTAAAATTTGTGTTATATTGATAAAAATGAGAAATTTGTGTCATTTTAATAATAGAATAAAAAAATAGTTATTTAAGTAATTTTCTCAAAAAGGATAAAGATTAACTAAAATAATAATAGCTAATCCTAAGATAATTCTTGTAGAGAGTTGAATTCTACAATCATAGAAAAGGGGGGGGCGGGGGGGGGGGGGGGGGGGGGGGGGGACGGCGGACAAGTAAATAAAGATAGAGACAACCAATTTGATTGAGATTCGCATATAATCTCTAGGCTACGTCCTCTATAGTGCTTCTGAGAGCTTCCACTATATGTAAATGAGTGTTACTATAATGATCTTCAGTAAGAAAAGATAGATTGGGATGAGGAATGATATGATACAAAGATAGTAGGAGAATATTATGTGTATCTTGCTGAGTATACCGAGTAGGGCATTAATTGAACTATGTAGAGATGTTTTCCTCCATCCCTTGGAGTATGTTTGGTTGGATGGAGGGATGGTGAGGCATGAAGAGGGGTGGAGGGAGAGTTGGAGGATAAGAAATCTGTTGTTTGGTTAGAGGGAGGTGGGGAGGGAGGAGAATCTCCCCTTAGGCCCACCAATTTGGATGCTTCCGTCAATGGGAGGATTTAATAAATCCCTCCAAATTTAGGTGAAATGACAATTTAAACATCAAAAAAAAAAATTTGTGAATAAATTATAAAAGGGATAATATAAATGTCATCTATCATTTTAACTCTCCCTCCATCTTACTAAACATCTTGAGCAATTTATATAATCTTCTTCGTCCTTCACATTTCACATCCTTCCAACACTCTTCTTCCTTCCTCCTCTTCATCCCTCCAACCAAATAAAGCCTTAGGCTTGTGGAGTAACCTCTATTTATAGGGGATGATTGACTGACTTGAGCTGTCTGATTCTCGTCAAATATTCGTGGAATCTTGTTGCAAAGTTACTCTTTTCTATGTTGATTGACTTTCCAATTCGGGAATAACTGGAAGATAATGGGAACTGCCTTTTTCTGATGAGATTTGTGTTTGCTGGCTGATTTTCTTGCCTGATACACAGGATTATGTTTCCTTATTGCCACTTACGAAGTCCATTTTTCTTATTTGGCCTCTAATGATTTGCCAGTCATCTGTCAGTCATTCCGCTATCATCCGAGACTCAATCCTGAGTCTTGTTGGGCCGTCCGTTTATTAGTCATCTTGTGCTCGCCAATGGCATGCCTGAGGACACATATATGATGCGAAATGAAGTACGAAACTGACCTCAACAATTCTAAATCCTAGATTTATGCCTAATAGGCTTATGATCTCCATCAGACATATTTTGAAAACTGTTGGATTTATTATGGATGACTAGAGTTTTTTTAGTGTAGGCTAGGAATATGTCAGACCCAGGTAACTAGGTTTAATAGTGCCAATTAGCATATATAATAATTAAAAAAAAGGGTCTATTACGAGAGTTCAATTAAAAGAGTAATAAAAAAAATAAAAACAACAAAAATAGACTTTGGTGTCGATATTGTCGAATGTGGAGGAATTAGGATTCCATCTTCGAAACCTGGTCTGAATTAGGTGAAATTGTTGGAAAATATAAACATGTATCCCAAAGACCTATAACAACTTCGTGTTTTAACCTGTTGTTAATTATCGCTCTTAATCATATCCTAATTCAGTGAACACGTGATAAACATATAGTAAACATATAGTGCTCTTTTTATTGAACGTGGAGCTTAGATTTCACATAAATAAAAAGTGAAAGCTTGTGTTATAATATTTTTAGTATAAAAAAAAATTACTTTTTAGATCATGAATGAGATTTAAAAATGAGGAATGAATCTTTAACATTTTTTTCTTGTGGAAAAATACTTTAAAAAAGCCATGCCATCAGGTTAACTATAAGTTACCTATTCAAAATTGTATTTAATGAGCTATGAGTTGAATCCTTTCATAAATGTTTGTTGGACAACTACCTAATTTGTTACAACTATTCAATTTACATCACATGACTAAAACAATGATAATCATAGATAGATAAACGTAAAAGTAATAATTAAAACCTCACCTATAGATATACATAAACATATACATAATGATTATTTTCTTTCTTTCATTTCTTCTTGTCTCTTTATTTGTCTCAATTAAAGCAATTTTTATTAAATATCTACATTCATACTTTTTTTTTCCGTCTTTATTTGTGACCCTCTCAACTACTTTTCATAATACCTTTTAATTATTTTTTTTATCTAAAAAATTTGTTTTTCAAACTTATCCTAACCAATACTCAATTTTTTAAAATTTTTTTCCATGTGCCCTCTCAATTATTATTTTTTATTTTACAGCATCTTTCAATAAATTTTTTATACAATAACAATTATTTAAACATATGTTATTTTACAACATATGTTTAAATAACTTTAATTAGAACATAGGTTAGTAGTATTACAAATGCCCTTAAAAGATGTCATTACCAAAGTTTTCAGAATTTGAAATATCTTTGCCAAAATTAAAAGTCTGAGAATCAAATTAGTCACTGATTAAATCAGGGCAGGGACCAATTGTGCTAAAAGTCCCAATTTATTGTTGCAATGACAAAAGTAAAGTTGAGAGACGAATGAAGATCAGAGAGATTTTGCACTTGAAGGGAAAGGACAGAAGCTGGCACTTGAATTCAGGATTAAATTCATAAAAAATCCCACAAAACAAAGAAAAACACATCCCAAGAAAGTCTGAAAAATGATTTTGCCGTCACAGTAGCCAATTATCCGAAAGACTCACCTATGTTACGAGTTTGTTCAGATAACCATTTCTAATAGCTATTATTTAACTTCTTCAACACAATGTATATTTAGTTGACAATGAAATGTTCGACCGGCAGTTATATGTTTTTATTATTTCACAACAATTTGACTCAAATCCGAATTTAAATTTTCACTAATTACAAATTTATAAAACAATCATTTTTTTTAACTTTTAAACTAACAAAATATATATATATATATATATATTATATAAACTAATCGAATATACATGTAATATGAATATACAATTCAACTTCTATATTTGAATGTAAATATTCAGTTTGAATGAATATTCAGAGACAATCTATGATTCAAACGATCGCTCAACTCAATGACCTCAACACAAGGTGGTTTTTTTTTTTTTTTTTTTTTTTTTTTATATATATCCTTAATTATTGTGCAAGAAAACATATGGAGATAGCATTTAAAAGCATTGAGCTAAAGTCATTAAAAGTTTATGAACAAAAAGACAATATAGACCAATGATAAAACACAAGAAACATATTATTTACCCTGAAATGTCACAAAAAGTTCATATTCTCTATGTTCTTTCTTTTCTTCCCCCCTTTGAAAGAGAGGAAAAGAAATCATTAGGACCAAAGACAAGGTAAGAGTACTGATAATGAAAGAGCAATGCCTAGGCTCATCACTTGCCAGCAGAAACCGATATCATAACCCAACTAATCATCACATAATCCTATTTCTGTTTCTGCTGCAAATCACCGTGCCGCCTTGCGCTCAAGAGATAACTAAAATGAACCCGTCTAAGAGGAGTTCTTCACAACCCACTCCACCAAAGTAGAAATGCCGAACCCGGTGGCGGTGCGTTTCTTGTCGCTCCAGACAGGACCGGCCATGTCAATGTGCATCCACTGAACCTTTTCATCAACAAACTGCAACAAGCGTGGTTGATAATTCAGAATTCCATACATTATACCGGAGCTTCATTTAGGAAGAAAAGGAAAAAAAAAAAACAAAAATGGAGCTTTAAGTTATGAAGCAGATTAGATAAGGCACTTTGCGTTTCGTGATATATTTTGTGTATTTCCAAACCACTACTCTTAGAACTCAAACTTTAAACCAATGATCGAACTCCTTTTCGAAAACTTGTTCGTTGACGCTACCTCGGTGATGTTTAAGAAATTTATCGTGTTTTCATAAGCAAACGCATTATTCTAGTGCCTTTCATTCCGCATGTATAAAATGAAATCAAGATGATGGGTACATCCATCCGTATCACCTGTTTCAAGAAGAGAGCTGCAGTGATAGCACCGCCTTGACGACCACCGGTATTGACCATATCGGCAATTCCAGATTTCATAGATTCCCAATAACTCTCCTCCAATGGCAGCCTCCAAAGTTTCTCTCCGCTGGCCTCTGAAGCTGTAAGTACCTCCTTGGCCAGGTCATCGCTGGGTGAAAAGACACCTAAATAGAAAGGTCATATCGTCAAATAAAAGATTCAGTTGTTAGGAGTCGAGTTATAAACGAGTTCAGATATTTTATTGACATAAAATAAAAATGCATAATCGAAGATATAATATAGGTCTTGTGCCAAGGACAAACTACAAAACTTGAACAAAGTTCTAATATGATTGGCTTATTACTACTGCTTATCCGTAATTACAAAACTTAGTGCATCATAATTTGTCCCTATTAATAATGTGCATTTTGTGGAACTCATAAATAGAACTCGAAAAAAAATTGTCACAAGAATGTGCTATACCTGCAACTGACGGGCCAAGAGCAATTATACAAGCACCAGTCAAGGTAGCCAGGTCAACAATCTGTGGGACATATTTGTAAAAGGAGTTAGAACGACACCAACACACATGTTGAAGATCCAACAAGAGCGTACCTCTTTTAAAAGAGTACAAAGAGACAAGCAGAAATACACCTACGAGAAACACACTACTGAAACAGTTTTTTAATTAAACCAGCAAACAAACAAGTTTTTGAATAGAATTAGTCATCCGTTTTATCCAAGAAATATGAGACCCAAGTTACATAAAAAGTAAATGGAAAATTGGGGAAAAAAAAAAAAAAGAAAAAGAAGAAGAAGAAGAAGAAACCCAGCTTCTACTGCAGTCAATGGAAGTCGAAAATTTGTATTCCTAAAAAAAAATTACATGGCGCCAAGACTATGTCAATAAAAATCTCAGACGTTATTCTTAATAAAACAGACGAGTTAAGACCATTGTATGATGAAAGATGCCCCTTCCAAGAACATATTTGGTGATTAATAATGACTTAAGAGGTGTTTAATGAATGTCTTTCAACCAGTCAAGTATGCCCACGGCAGTGTCGTGATAACGGAGATACAAAGTCATGGCTGCAATGCAGAGTTTCAAAATTACCTTCTCAACACCTTGGTTACAAGCATACACCAAAGCATCTGCCAGAGTAAGTCTGCCTTCGGCATCAGTGTTGTTGACCTGTGATCAATGTTTAAAATTGTGTAATCAGGCATTAAGGTGTTTTCCTTTTGTGAGTTGAGGCATAAGCCTTAACATGTTTTGAGGTGTATGCCTCTAACACTACACCATAAAATAATTCAAAAAATATAAAAAATTTAGTAGGTAGTTATAAATCAATACTTAACATCATAAGTAGTCTAAAATAAACAAATTTCATAAGTAATAAGCCTAAAAGAAATTAGTCCAACGAGAAGTCTGAAAGAAACACACCCTAAAATTAACTAGTTGTAACTCCTAAGTCAAAAGTCAACCCCATCCTTGTATATATTGCTTGAGCAGCCATGAAAAATGTCTCTGTTTCAAGCTTTTTAAGCAGCATAGATGGGCCCATGAACTCAAAAGGACAAAAACGGGCCTACCTTTTTTTTTTTCTTAAACCTTAAGCTTCGGCCTTAGGCCTTTAGAAAATAGCCTCAGCTATGCGCAATATTGCGCGCAAATTCCTGTTCCTCAAGTGGGAGAGGCGTAAGCAATTTTTTCCCCCCATGAGGCGTAGGCCTCAAGGCCATTTTTTTATAGCCTTTCAGTGAGGCGGGCCTCAAAGTGGGTAATTGATTGCACAATTTTAAACAAGCTGTGATTATTGAAAACAGAGAATATTTAAACACACAAGTAGACTATTGTGCCCCATATGATTTTTGGAGCCATTAAAAACTATATTTCTTGCAAACAACTCCTAATGCAAATTTATCGTCATCTAGTTCGTCATCCCTTATGTACTCAAGAACGGCCAATTTTCTATGACGACCTCACTTTAAAAAAAAAACAAAAAATCAAAATTCTTCCCACATATTTTAAGCAAAAGCTCACTCTTAGATAAACATTAGAAATGCAGATTTATGCAAGCCAGAAAATCCTTACCTCAATGGTCTTTCCATTTGAAGCTGTCACAATGTCCCCAGGTCTCATGCCCGTTCCACTTATCATATTCTCACAAGCTGCAACAATGAAATGAACCTGCACATAGAGGACGCTTTTGTTGAACCAATATGCATGTATCACAAATTAAATATGCTAAAATATATCAGGGACAAAAATTTTCAAACAGGTCAATATCCATTTAATTGATACTCCATCCAACAGCAATAGACACACGGACTCACCTCGACACCGGGGGGTTTGATTTGACCAATAGCTTTTGCTGCACCTAAAACTGCTGCTGAACCACCCATGTCGAATTTCATGAGCTCAATGGAGCAGCCAGGTCCTGTCTTGATGTTGTAGCCACCACTGAACATTAAGGACAAGTGTTAAAGGATACAGTCAAAAGAAAACATAAAATTTTGACAACTTTCCACAAAATTCTTCACCTTCCTTCCCCACCACACACACACACACAACACCCCCCCCATCTTCAAATGGTAGAGAAGAGAAAAATAGTGTATTCAATAAAGCCTACATTTACCTGTCAAAAGTCAGCCCTTTTCCGACTAAAGCCAACTTGGTCTGAACAGACCCACTTGGGGGTTTGTAAGTCAGATGGATGAAATGTGGAGGATTTGCTGAGGCAGCAGCAACACCCAAGTATGAACCCATCTTCAATTCTTTGCACTGCTCTACATCCAATATTTTTGCAGACAGAACATCGCTGTACGCCGCTGCAATCTTCGAGGCCTCTTCAGCAAGCACCCCTGAGGTACAGTAATCACCACAGAATCAACAATACAATCACTAATCTAAGTTGTGATTGCATGAAGGCAATGTTTAAAATTGCGTAATCGAGCATTAAGGTGTTTTCCTTTTGTGAGTTGAGGCGTAAGCCTCAATGCTACACCTTAAAATAATTCAAAAAATATAAAAGATTTAGTAGTAGTTATAAATCAATACTTAACATCATAAATAGTATAAAATAAACAAATTTCATAAGTAATAAGCCCAAAAGAAATTAGTCCAACAAGAAGTCTGAAAGAAACACACCCTAAAATTAACTAGTTGTAACTCCTAATTCAAAAGTCAACCCCATCCTCATATATATTGCTTGAGCAGCCATGAAAATGTCTTTGTTTCAAGCTTTTTATGCAGCATAGATGGGCCCATGAACTTAAAAGGACAAAAACGGGCCTGGTTTTTTTGTTTTTCTGAAAACTTAAGCTTCGGCCTTAGGTCTTTAGAAAATAGCCTCAGCTATTGCGCGCAAATTTCTGTTCCACAAGGGGGAGAGGCGTAAGCGATTTTTTCCCCCCGTGAGGCATAGGCCTCAAGGCCATTTTTTATAGCCTTTCAGTGAGGCGGGCCTCAAAGCGGGCAATTGATTGCGTAATTTTAAACAATGCGTGAAGGTACAACAACTATGGACCTCCTAACGGAAGGGAACCAGATAATATGGTAGTTAATGTCAAAATATAAAATACTGCACAAGGAACCGAAAACCAAAGGCCAACATCAGCGCTCTTACGAACCAGGTGTGAGTACATTGGCGGGCGAATTCACTAGCTCTTTTCCAAAAATTATTCCAGAAGAAAGATGTTCGGCATACTTGAGCTTCTTCTCAAGCTCGGACCCACTTCCAAGACCAAGAATGTCCACAGATTTAATACTAGGTGTCTTCGACTCTGATCGGTACCTATTATCATCATGTGTCCCCAACACAGTTCCTACAATAGCCATTCCAAAAGGTTAAAACTTAAAAGTTAAAACAAAAAATATCAAACACCAAACATAAATCTAGAACAAAAATGCTTAACCATGTACCAGAGACAATCGCCGTAGCTGTACTAAGCTTTGATTCAGCAGAAAGGCCCTCAGAGGAGGCAAGCACAATAGCAACTTCACTTGCCTGAGCAGCCTTGGCCGCTGCAGCCACAGCCTCGCCAAGACCACGGAAAGCTGCAGTAGTTGAAGCAGACTGTCCCAGCCCAATCAGCCCAACCCTCTTCGAGCCAAGACCTGGAAGCCTCAGAACCGTGGATTGACCTGCCTTTCCTGTGAAATCCTCCTCAGAGGAGACTTCAGCCAAGAGACCACCCAAATGGGAATCTAGCTTCTTCAAAATGGGATTCTCAAACTTGGAGTTCTCATCTTTAGTCAAGTCTTTCTCAGTCACCCCAACTGCAAGTATGTCCCCTTTCCATTCAGTCACATCGACCTCTTTGGCAGCAAAGGAGATCTTTACATATTTTCACAAACAGTTTGCATACATAATCAGTGCTATAAGAAAACACATCAAAAGCACAGATTTTCACGCATTTTCACAAAAATTCGGTATACATATTCAGTAATCCACTGAAAATAAATTCAACAACAACAGTTCTTGCAGAAATGAACTCCATGACCAACAACAAAAGATCTTCATGCATTTTCACAAACAGATGGCATACATATTCAGTGATCCGCTGAAAAAAAAATTTTAAAACAGATCTTCTCGTATTTCAACAAAAACTCGGCATGCATATTCAGCAATCCACTGAAAACAAACCCAACAAAAACAGTTCTTACAGAACTGAACCACCATAATCAAGAACAAAAGATCTTTATGCATTTTCACAAACAGATGGCATACATGTTCGGTGATCCACTGAAAAAAAATATATTTAAAAACAGATCTTCTCGCATTTGAACAACAAAATCGGCATACATATTCAGTAATCCACTGAAAACAAACCTAACAAAAACAGTTCTTACAGAACTGAACCCCCATAATCAACAATCAAAAGTTTCCAGATTGAAAAAATATATATATAAAAACAAAAACCCAGTTAGCAAAAGTCCTTGATCAACCATTTTTTTTAACAGGGTCAGACGAAAACAAAGAGGAACCCATTAAAGCACAAAACTTGATTAGTCCTTCACGATCATAAACCAGGCATATTAAAAACTCAAAACCCAAAAAAAAAAAAAAATCCTCCAAAAAATTCTATTTAAGGAAGAAAGAGAAAGAGGGTTATTGAGGCTAGAGAGAGAAAGAGAGAACCTTTGGAGGTTCAATGGCGTTGGGCTGAGTGAGGCCGAGAGTGGCCCTCGCAATCGTGTGAGCCATGAGCTTTCCTCTCCAGTAGCCCAAGGGTGTAACTGCAAAAGAAAGTTTGAGACTAGGGGAAGAACGCAATTTGGTCAAAAAGGATGTGGAAGAACAAGGAGAAGAAGCAGCGACTGATATTAGAGTAGAAGCCAAGGACACAACAATGGCGACCATCTTCGAGTGGAGGAGTCCCTATCTTATTTATAGTGAACCTTCCCGATTCAATCTGTCATCAGATAAACATCACACTTTACAAAGCCTGTTTCAATTTTTTTTCCCCAAAAAAAAAAAATATTTATTTATTTACTATATGTTTATTTATTTTGTATTTTTTCCTTAAAAAATATATTTATTTTGTATTTCGTTATTGTTTGGTTGTTTGGGTGTCGTCTAGGATAATGTTTGGGACAAAATTAGGGATGTATCCTTGAATCCTTCAACCACCTCCTTCTTTTTTTTTTTTTTTTTTTTTTTTTTGGAAAATCTGCGTTACATTTATATTTTCGTTTACAAAAGTAATTAAATTCACATTTCAAAATAAAAAATTTTCATTTTAAGATGGTTTGTTAATCACTCATTTAATTTGAGTAGGACAGATTTGAATTTTATTATTAAAAAATGGATAAATTACTTATTTAGTCTATATTTTTATAATATTATATAATTTTGGTTCATAAATCTTTTTTTTTGTAGTTAGAATGTCCTTAAAATTTTAAAATATTATTATAATAGTTATTTCTGTTAATTTTTTTAACTAACTTCGGATTTCATCACAAAATTAATGAAAAAAACTATTATAGCAACGTTTTTAATAGTTTATGATCATTCTAATAACGAAATGGAATGTCCCTAAACTATTAAAATGTTGTTACAATTGTCATTTTTGTTAATTTTTAAACAAAATTTATTAGTAATTTAGTTTAAAAAATAATATTAACTAATTCCGTCTAAAATTAACGTAAAACACTATTGTAGTAATATTTTAAAAATTTATAAGCATTTCAACTATGAAAAAAATACATAAATCAAAGTTATATAAAATTAAAAATTTAGGAACCAACCTAATAATTTATCCTTGAAAAAGAGATAATAAGGGTTGAAATCTTATAACAATGTTTAAGAAAATTCCTAAAACTTTTCCCCCTAGTAAAAAGAATATTTCTCTAGATATTTCTACAAAAACAAAACAATGTAACATGGTTATTTTTTCTGTTGTAAAGAACAACATTTATATATTTTGAAGATGGGAGTTAATAACTTTTTTTTAGGTTAATTAGCTTATTTTTCATGGCGTTAGAACTTAGAAAATTGCAAATTTTCTCAACTTCACATAAGCAATTTACAAATTTTATCCTTATTTTGGAGTTTGGACCATTTTTAACTTATTTTTTTTAATTATTTGAATAAATGAAAAATATAAGTTTTTTTTTTTTTTGTGTATTATTAACTGAGTTTCCTAGTTTTCCTCACTTGTGATTTCAGTTATTTTTGTAAATCTTTTCCGGATAATTTTACGACAAGTACTAAAAATATAAACTATTAACAAGACTATAACTTCAAAAAATAAAAAAGATTTAATTTTTAAATCGTTTAGATTTATATCAAAAACTAGTATTTTTATTTTTTTATCTGATTTAAATTGAATTATATAATAATCATGTACTATTAACAGAGAGTGCCTTATCGTTGAAAGACCCATAATTTAAATTATATTGATGATTTAAAAAAAAAAAGTCTAATGAAAATGACTTTCACCAAGGAATATATATATATATATATATATATATATATTTGAAGTAAAGAAAGTTATTCTGTCATTCCATATGAGTATATATATTTTTAATAATTTCAGTTATTCCTCGTTGTTTGTTCGTCCATATGTTCCATTCCGTACGTTTCCACTCAAAGAGGAATCTCGTTCAGATTTTTTTGAGGGGACATCTCGTTGAGATTTTTTATGAGATTTCATTGTAACAACTTTTGACTTTTTTGCTTTCAAATTCAGTTTTTTTTTTTTATAAAAAATTTAAAATTTTTACTTTTTTAGGAAGCGTGATTGTATTGATTAACCTTCAGCTAAAGGGTTTGGAGTTTCAAAGTTTTTTTTTTTTAATTGAAAATAAGTGAATGTTTGAACAAGTGTGTTTAGTTACTAGGGGTTGCAGTGCTACGGTTGTGAGGATGTTTCACTCCGTACATTGCAGAGTGCTCGGCTGCTAGAGAGGGTGTCAAATTTGCCATGAGATGTGGTTTTCCGAGTTGGATCCTCAAGTCGGCCGTGATTAATGTGATACAAGTTGTAAAGTCTCCGACTCTAAGATCCCCAGAAACCTCAATTCTTGACGATGTTAGAGAGACTACTTCTTCGAATAGTGATGATGTTTGCAATGTTTCTCAGGTGGGAAGTTCTGTAGCTCACTATTTAGCTAGCTTTTCTTGTTTATTTTGTGATTCACTATTTTGGTTGGACTCGGTTCCTTTATTTTTTGGACCGATTGCACTTACTGATTTGGCTAGATAAATGATATTCACATGTTCCTCAAAATTATATATATATATATATATATATAAATGGATATTGTTTCAATATCTCGTAGTATTTAACCACAAGAATTATCTTATTTCAGCTTAAAATAAGAAAATTATGAAATATTAAGTTTGAGTTTTTGAAAATGAATGAGAGAGAGAGAAAGAGATGATTTGAAATAAGGTGGTGAAACAAAAGATTTTTGACAAAAAAAAAAAGGGAAAATTTTAGTTAATAATGGGTATTCCAAATGCCCCCCTAAAAGTGGCCCCCTTTTTTTTTTTTGGGTTTGCTGGAAGCCCCGTAAAAGTGCTTACTAAAATGAATTTACTTGAACATGTTTAGTCCTTTTTACAGGAGAATTTCATATTTGCTTGTAAATATGGAGAGAATTTATGGGGTTGGATCATTTTTTTTTTCCTCTTTTTCATCTGCAAAAATATAGGAGAAATAATTTCATATTTGCCTGTAAACATGGAGAGAAAATTTATGAAGTTGGATCAATAATTTATTTTTCTCTTTAATTCGTCTGCAAGAATAACGGGAGAGGAGGAAAATAGTATTTTGATAAGAATAGAGTAAAGCTACCTACAATAGTAGAATTATCTTAGATTAACAGTTCTTTTAATTATTAGATTAAATTTTAATAACGGGATATTTTTAACGAGAATGCATAAATCCAATCCAATGGTTAAAATCTTAATAATGCTGAACATTATAACTACCATACAGTACCTTTTTTTATTTTTAGATGAAGCTTTAGGACAACATTTTTTTTCTTTTTCTTTTTGGGTAATAGGCTTTTAGTTTTGACTAAAGATGAGTGAAAATTTAAGGGTTGTTTGGTGTCCACTTTTAGAAACATTGTTTCCAAAGGTTTTTTTTTTCGTTTTCCTTTAATTTTATTATTTATTTTTTAAATATTTTCAAAAAAACTCAAACTTTAAAAGTCCATAACTTTATCATTTTAAATCAAAATAAGATGATTTTTTTTAAATTACATATAATTTTAAGATGAACGAAACCAGATTCATATTGCTAATTTTTTTCTGAATACATTGCAAGTTTTTACACTTTTTTACTCTAAATAGTTTATTTTCACTAAACACACATTTTCAAAACTGAAGCTATATTCGATCTCCAAAACACCATCCGCAAAAGTCACCCGAAATAAGTACTAAGAGAATCCATTACGTTCCTACACAACTACACAAAGGAGCACGTCTATGTATTTGACTCGGGCAGTAGAGACTAGACACGAGGTTCGCTCATTTCTCACATTTCGACTCATTGGACACATTTTTTTTTTTTTTTGCCCCTTTTGTTTAGAGAATGTTTAAACATGTTCTATACAAAAGAGAAGGTATTTATCCATTTTGTATAATTGTTTATTCTAAACAATCGTATTCTTATCAGATTTCAATAGTTGTATATAACATTTTTATGTGACTCGAATATTGAATTTGGATCCATCGCGACTAACGGGGCTTGAACTCGCAGCTTCCGTCTTGATAGGACAGTACTCTGATAAATTGAATTACAATTCCAAAAAAAATAAAATAAAATAAAAGTGTACAATATACATATTCTTATGATTTTATTCAAATTATTTCGATATGAATATGAACCTTATATAAATTTAGTGTTTTTGAACTATGCAATACTAATAAAGTACCCTACATCTAAAACAAAACTTTGTTATCCATTTGTGGGGAAATTCCAAGGGGATAGGAATTAGGGATTAATACAATATTTCCCTTAGAGTAGTGGTCAGTCTACTATACTTGTTATATGACTAACATAATTACACGCTCATATATGTATCATTATTATTAACACATCGGTGGGATTGGAGTAATACACTCCTTGTCAAAGGATAGGACCCATCCGTAAAGTTCTCAGTAAATATTTATATCAACATCTGAGGAGATCCTTTGATTATGCTCAAGTGAGGCAAGTCACCTCCTTCCCAGACTTTCATTAAGCCTAAAAAAAAAAAAAAAAAAAAAAAACATAATGAGGGTTTACTATGGTCTTCCCTTTATTAAACTTAATTTGTTTAATAAGGGTTTGGAATATTATTACATTGCTAATTTGTCAAAGGAAAGACTGTTCAACCTCTTTTTGTTGCCGGTTGGTGAGATAAAGCTCCATGGCATTATTGTAAATACAAGTGACCGAACCGACAATGAAACCTAGGTTCCAACATGGCGTAAGATGGATATATAAGAATAGCGTGACAAAAATAGAATATTAATTTGAAAAAGCTTCCAAATTTTAGGATAAGATACATTGAAACACAACAATAATCTAGAAAAATGATTCTTTTTTGTTAGCATTGGTATGATACGTAATCAAAGAAAGCACATCGATTAATAACAGGAGAATTGTATAGGTAAGTCAAACATTGAGGGTCCGCTTGTTTAAACCTACAGCTTTATCTCACTTTAAAAATGAGATTAAAAAAAAAAATTCTTTTTTTTGAGAATCAAAACTTTCACTCATTGTCATTTCAAATTTATTTTATACTGTAATATTTTCATATTCAAAAATATTTGTTCTCTGTTTTAAGTTTTAAAATTCTCTATTGTTTATTTGGATAAATTTCTATAAAAATCCCTGAACTTTTAATGAAGGTATCAATTGGTTCTCAAAATTTTTTTTTTTTTTTATTAATTGGTCTCTGAATTCTTAATAAAGATGTAAAATAGGGTCAAACCCGAATAGCCATCTAAAACTTGACAGATACATCCATGTGAGTTGCACATGGCTATAATAAAGGGCGTAATTTAGTAAAATATTACCTAAAAAATTAAAACATTAAAGGGGTGTTTAACATTACAATCCAAATCTTAAAATTACAATCTAATTTTTGTCGTTTTCCCTTAACTTCATTATTCACATAGTTTTGTTACTCAAACTTTAAAAGTCCATAATTTTATATAGATAAGATGATTTTTTTTAATTATATAGAAATTTAAAACGAAAGAAACAAGCTCTATATTGATTTTTTTTTTTCCGAACACATTTCAAGTTTTTATACTTTTTAACTCTAGCAATTCAAACGTCATGATAAATGTACAATCAATTCAAACATAAATTCTACAATCCAAACCTTAACACCAAATGCATGCTAAGTAAAACATTATTACATTTGGTTCGTCGGTTAGAAATAAAATTTTTAAGTTATAGTTGATTGACTTTTCAAAATCTAATAATAATTTTTGTCGACTTTTCAGAAAAAAGACAAAAATTAAAATGAATAAGTACAGTTTAGTTGGAATTAAGTTGAAATGTCAGGAAAAAAAAAAACACAAAAACAAAAAATGGATCCTCACTCTCTGTCTCTCTCTCTCTCTTTCTGTATCTCACTTCTCCTCTCCTCTCTCTCACTCTTTTTGCAGGTTAAGTTCATCAAGAAGGGTAGGGGTTGCGTCAGGGATTGCAGTGGAAGAACCCAAATCCATCGTAGGTTGGGGAGAGAGCTCGTCACAGACACTGCTTGAGGAGGGTGGTGACGAGCTTGTGGCAGCGGTGGTGCGGGATGAAGCACTACTACAGAATGTCGATTCCACGACGGTTTTTAACCATCGTGGAAGAAATTCACGACGGTTCTCCAACTGTCGTGGAATCCAGAGTCGTGGAATCTTTTAATATTCAACGACGGTCTTTTTTCCGTCGTGGAATAGGTAAAATAGGGCCAAAAATAGATAATTTAGCACCATACCACGACGATTTTTGGTTAAAAAACCATCGTGGAATTCAATGTACCACAACGGTTCTTATGAGCCACCGTCGTGGTATAACGATGTACCACGACGGTTTATATTAGCCACCGTCGTGGTAGATTGGTCTACGATGACGGATTTTATCAAGTCACCGTCGTGGTATGTAGTATACCACGACGGTTACTTTATGTCACCGTCGCGGTATACTACATACCACGACGGTGACTTGATAAAATCCGTCGTCGTAGATTTACTTTATGTCACCGTCGTGGTATACTACATACCACGATGGTGACTTGATTGAAACCGTCATGGTAGACTAATCTACCACGACGGTTTATGTGAGCCACCGTCGTGGTAGTTCTCCTTACAACGACGGTGGCTCTATGGTATGTTGAAACCGTCGTGGTATATTGTCCTACCACGCCGGTTTCAATATTCCACCGTCGTGGTAGGTGATGTACCACGACGGTGCATTTATAAACCGTCGTGGTATAAGTACTTCCACGACGGTTTTTGTTGAAAACCGTTGTGGTATGTTGTCAAGTAAACAAAAAAAATACCAATTCGTTCATTTTGAATACTAGTTTATTCATTCATAATAAGAAAAAATTACACAGCCAAGAATAAAAAAATAACAAAACTGATATGGCAAATAAAATGTCACAATGTACAAAAATACTAAATATAACGCCTATACAAAATTTATCTTCATGCTAATTTGCTCAATATTGTATGAAGCGCATGACATATGTAGTCCACTCCTGCCTAACCAAATTCAAATCAGCTTCAGTATAAGAAGTCTTGTTTTGAAGTAAGGCAAGGTCATCGACGGTCAACGTTATTTCCTGCATGAACCCCAATACAAAATAGCCGCACTGCACATTTCCTTGTTGTATAGGACAGCGAGCAGTCTGAATCAACGTCTGGCAGTTGCGTCGCTTTGTTATTCCTCGTCCCACCAGCAGCTTCCAATCGTTTAGTGCCCTAACAATTAACAAATATCAATACATCCGGAACTATAACCTTGGAATGTCAAATTAATCATTAATATGAACATCAAAGAATACTTACAACGTAATTAGCTGTTGAAAATCTTCACCCGGATCGTTTCCAAGAGGATTAAAATAGAGGACCGAGTCATCCTACGGATTAATAACAACTAATATCCAATGTTGGCCGCTGTTATATGGCATGAGAACCAGCCTTCCCCTTAGTGTGTTTGTTATGATCCGGATGATATTGTTGGCTCTATCTCTAATGTACGCTACGTGATCTACATTCTGTTGCACTGGCGAGACAAGGAATGGAGAAATAAAATCGTAACGCTGATCCATTCCAGCTTTTGTACAACAATCCGCTAGATAGCTGCAAAATAATTAAGTCAAACTTGCAGTCCGAAAATCAACATATATATGTATCACCATTCTAATTGGAACAATAAGTCTTGTTTAAGGAAAAAACCATTACCTGATGTAAAACATTATACTGCTTACACTAATTTCTTGAAAGGAAATGAAATGGTATACATCTTTATACCCAATATATATGGGCATGTCATCACCATTGACAGACTGTTATTGTGGGCACGTGATCTGGGTACCGTCAGTCAAGCACCTTTGTGCATAGTTAGCCAGCGGTCTCATATCAACGGGAATGATATCAAAGTCAAACCTCAGTTCTTCTTCACCGGTTTGCTGTTGTACCTCCGGTTCTGAGTGTGGTTTCTTCCTCCCGGCTCTCTTATTTATTCGTTTGGTTCCCTTTGCAGTTGGCTCGGGAGCTTGACTGGGACCTCGACCGGCCTGGCTTAAACTAGTTTGAAGGACGATGTTTTTTTTGGGCCACGCAACAAACCCCCCGATAGCCTCTTCAATATAGGTGGCTTCATCCGTCGGAATCGGAAGGAGTGCATGTTTAATTTTTGGGACACTGATTGTCACACGCACATTCCCCTCGCCTAGAGGAATCCTATGGACTGTGTCGGTTGGAACACAGTCCATGTCTGTCCTACCAATTGCAATCAGAACTTCTCCACCATTAATGACATCAATCAAGAAAAGTTGGCATTCCTTACTTGCATTAGGCATGGGCTACTGATCCAACGGGCCGGCTTCATTCTCATTGAGGGTGCAACTAGCCTTGAAACCGTTGTGTTGATCAACAGTAGGTGCGGATGCTTCCTCAGCCATCGTCTCACGGTTGATACCATGCTTTGCACAAAGTTCCTGCACCGTTCTTTCTAAGGCAGCCAACTGCCATTTCATATAGGAGACTTCAGGATTCTCCCTTGATATATTCATGGCATTGTAGTATTGTGCCTGCGTGACAAATTTTGATTGCCCACGAATATGACCAGAATGCTTGGCATTGCCCAAAAACTTGGTCAAAATGTCCTCCGTACCCACGGATTGAAAGCTTCCTTGCGTCTCTTGTTGTGTTAAATCGTCCTATAACAATTACACAATATGTTATTGAGCCCGTAAATATAATGGAGACAATCTTACTCCATATTTGAAAAACATTCCGTATACTTACTATTGTGTCACTAATAATTTTAACCGACGGATTCTTGTACTCTCCATCGGGTTTGAGCCGCGTGTCCCGCCAAATAAAATGTCGGGCAGCATATTCCCCCGTCTTCTCGAACTGCAATTTAGTAATTAAAGTTAGTAAACATAAATGAAACACGTAATGTCAATTAACCAATTATTGACTTGAAGCTTTTTGACAAATTAATTAACGTATGATTTCTTGATCACGTTTCCTATATCCGTCACGGCCTGTAGTAGATCCGTATTTGCTCTTTTTCTTGATCTCAGTTCCTTGTTGGGAAAGCCGCTTGAAATTAGCTGTCCGTCGATACGTAATAAACCTTTCCCAATCGTCCTGGCTGATGGTTGGGTAATTTTGAACCACTTTTGCCGGTCGTTGCCAAACAGTTTCTTTGTGGATATTATCCCTAACAAAGGCTTGGTAAAGATCATATCTGAAACCCTTCGCCGACTCCCCACATGACTTCAAAACATGTTTTATGTGCTATTCGTCAATAGTGAATGAAGTTACAACTTCCAACCACACTCGTTCTTTCCTCGGTCCCAAATCGGCACTTCTGAAGTCAGCAATCCAAATTGGAATGTGCTCTCGAGAAAGCACTTCAATCCAACTCTATAATTCATCACCTCCCTTGCCTAATGGTTGCCCTTTCCCGTCAAATGAAATGTGAATTCGTTCTCCCCTCGTCCTAACAACGCTCACTCTTTTAAGGAGAGTTGCTCCTCTTTTTCCATCTTCATCAGCATTGAATCTTGGTGCGTTTGTTCGTCATGGTTTTGCAGCTTGAGTTTGGGTTGAGCAATCCTCCTCGTGAGAGTTTGATATTGTTAATCAATCTGAAAAAAAACTACAACACGAACCATTATAAACAAATCATCATTGACATTAAATCATTACAAAGGCCATGATTCTAAAACACATTACTATCCAAACATATAACGCACAAAATCATGACTTTTTAACCTGAAAATGCCCAAATCCGAGCCAAACCCATCCAATTTAATTCAATCTAAAACTAAATATCAAACAAATTAAGAGGCATTTAATCAAACGTGTTATCAATCTTAGCCTTACCCAACTATTTAAAATCAACCTAAATGACTAAGACAATCAACAACAAGAAATGAAAATTTTCGACAACCACAATCAACCAATTATTCTGTAACTAACAGAAATTACTCAAATTCATGCGTTACCCAAGCAATATTGAGTACAACTTACCAGCGTGTGGAGCGTGGGCACGGGCAGATTGGTATCAAGTTTGGGACAACATGGGTTGTTGGCGGCGAGAGATACTTGGAAATGACCGACAAATCTTGGCATTGGTGGAGGATGACCTCGGATTTTGAGTGAGAAATGGAGTGTCAGATGATTTAAAATGCGAACTAGGGATTTGGATGAGGGATTTTTTTTTGGGCAAACTTGAATTTTGAGCAGTGAGTGAAAAGATGAGCAGAGTTTTCAAATGAAATGGGTTGGGGAAAAATAGTGTCTGTTTGGGTTTTATTAAATGCGAGAAAAGTTTAATCTATTCCCAAAAATTTTAAAAGTGCCACCTTATACCTACCATGACGGTATTTAAAAAACTATCGTGGTAAGAATACAATTTTCGAAGCCTACCACGACGGTCTTTTTGTACGACCGTCGTGGTAGACTTCATGGTCTTCTACCACGACGGACATTCACAAAAACTGTCGTGGTAGAGGATCATGAAAATAAAATAATACCACCACGGTCTTTTTTTTTACCGTCGTGGTATAGATTTATCACAACGGTCAATTCAAAAACCGACGTGGTATCTACCACGACAGTATTTGAAGAAGACCGTCGTGGTATACCTACCAATCACGACGGTCCTTAATAAGATCGACGTGGTATACCTACCTATCACGACGGTCCTTAATAAACCGTCATGGTATATGAGATACCACGATGGTCTTTATAAAAGACCGTCGTGGTAGGTTTCAAACATGCAAAATTTGTTTATAATTTTATACCATAATCCAGATAAGCGGCCAATCTTGATAGTTGTGCAATTATTCACCACTATTGTTATATGCTTCCATACATTTTTGCATGTATAAATAATTCCCACATACATATTTTTAATATTATGTGCATAAATAAAAACCCGTATCGAAATGTTTACAACGTAAGAAACGTAAAATTGTATGTTAAGAAATTTTTGTCTTCTTTTTTTTGGGCTTCTCGACACGTGTCCATTCGACGTCCAATCGAAGTAAGTGTGAAATGTCGTCATCAAAATCATCAATCTCCTCCACCAGTGGCAAACCCTTTGTAAATGGTGGAATGTCGGTGCAATCTTCAATATCTTCTTGGCCATCCCGGATTGATCTTGGCTTCATTGGCACAACCAAAGATAACTCTAAATTTGCAGAATCCATTGTATAAAATACTTATACCGCTTGTGACGCCATGACGAAATGATCATTTTTGTAGCCCAATCGCCTAAAGTCCACCACTGTCACACCGTCATTATCAACCTTAATATAATTATTGTCAGCCCACTTGCATTTAAATAGGGCTATTCGCAAGCCGTAATAATCAAGTTCCTAAATATCTTCAATGAACCCAAAGTAATTCATGGAACTATATACGGGATTCTTGTCCTTTGCGGATGAAATATGCATAGACTCGGCCCGAAGGGTGACACCACTATTCTGTACGGGATGCTTCTCATCTCTTGCCCGAGTGTAGAAGGAGTGGCCATTCACTAAATAGGATGTATATCTTGTGACTATCGACGACGGACCTCTGGATAGCTTCATTACGTCCTGTGAAACGCCTGGCTTCATATGCAAATATTTTCTTATCCACTCCCGAAATGTCCGATTCTGTTCATCTTGAAACCACTTCTCACTTCTTTCTTTTCTTGGATTCGCAACTCTTAATTCCGCCATATGAACTTGAAAGAAAGGCTCCATTTCCTTAGCATTGTGCAAAACATACAAACATGCTTTTTCCCATTCATCTTGATTTACCGGTGAATGAACGGCCACGGATAGTCCTTTCGATATAAATTGCCCGCTTGTTGGCAACCCTATTGGGTCCGCGTTGGACAAATACTCAGACCAAAATTCAACAGCTTCCTCGAATATGTAGTTTTCCACTATACAACTCTCCGGCCTATTTCGGTTCTTCACATATCCCTTCAAAACCTTCATGTACCTTTCAAAAGGATACATCCACCTCAAATACACCGGGCCACATAACTTAACTTCCCGAACTAAGTGCACACAAAGATGAATCATTATATCAAAAAAGGATGGTGGAAAATACTTCTCAAGCAGGCACAATGTCATAACCAATTCCGATTGTAGCGAATCTAACATCATTGGATCAATTACCTTGGAGCATATTGAATTGAAGAATGAGCATAATTTTGTAATTGAGTATCTAACATCTTTTGTTAAAACTCCCTGCAAAGCAAGTGGTAATAATTGTTGCATCAAGATATGACAATCATGTGATTTCATTCCAACGAGCTGCAAATCTTTCATCGAAACCAATCTTTTGAAGTTAGAAGAGTACCCACTTGGCATTTTCACGGAAGCAAGCCACTCACAAAGCTTTCTCTTTTCGTGTCTAGATAATGTGTGCTTCGCCGGTGGTAAGTAAGTGCCGTTCGATCTTTTATCGGGGAGCAAATTCGGTCTAATCTTCATCTCTTTAAGGTCCAACCGTGCCTTTTCACCATCTTTAGTCTTATTCGGAATGTCAAGCAACGTGCCCACTATCGACTCACAGACGTTTTTCTCAATATACATAATATCTAAGCAATGCCGAATGTAAAGTGACTTCCAATATGGAAGTTCATAGAATATTGACTTCTTCTTCCAAGGCCCATCGACAGCTGGATCCTTATGTTTTCTCTTTCCCAAAACTACATTGACATCTTTAACCATATCAAAAACATCTTCGCCAATCAAAATCCGAGGAGCGATTCTTTCTTCGGTATTGCCATCAAAAGCCTTCTTCTGTTTACGATATCGATGATTTTTTGGCAAGAACCTCCGATGACCAAGGTAAACAGTTTTCCTATCGTTTTTCAACCTGATGGAAGATGTTTCCTTCATACAAACGGGACAACCTATAGAACTCTTCACAGGATAACCAGATAGGTTGCCAAGTGTAGGAAAGTCATTAATTGATCAAATCAACATTGCGCGAAGATTGAACGTATCTTGACGGTAAGAATCTCTTACTTGTAAACCATCATCCCACAACCTTTTTAGGTCATCGATTAATGGTGCCAAGTAAACATCAATATCATTCCCTGGTTGTTGAGGGCCTGATATCAATAATGTCAACATCAAGAACTTCCGCTTCATGCAAACGTCTGGAGGGAGATTTTAGTTGACAAGTATGACTGGCCAGGTACTATGCCGACTACTCATGTTACTGTGCGGGTTTATTCCATTCGTCAACAAACCGAGACGTAAATTCCTTGGTTCTGCACTAAAGTCTGGATGCTTGTCATCAAAGATCTTCCATTGCGGTGCATCGGCCGGATGCCTAAGCTTGCCATCGTCAACACGTTTATCATGATCCCATGTCAAACTCTTAGCATGTTTTGCATTACGGAATAAATGGCGGAAACGTAGAGCTGGTGGAGTGTACCATAACACCTTCACCGGCACTCCTTTACTACCATTCGATGGCATCTTGCCCTTCTTCCATCTTGAGTCATTACAAACCGGACATTCATCTAAATCTTCATTTTCTTTCCGATAAAGTACGCAATCATTTGGACAAGCATGTATCTTTTCGTATTCCATTCCCAACGTGCTTAAAGTCTTTTTCGCCTCGTACATACTAGGTGGCATTTTGTTATCCGCTGGTAGAACATCTTTTAGAAAAGCTAAAAGAGTCGTGAAACTAGAATTCGTCCACCCTCCCGACGCTTTCATATTCCATAATTTAACCAATGCCTCTAACTTTGTATATTTTGTACACCCACGTACAAGGGCGTTTCGGCATCATTAATCATTTCCTCAAATAACTCCGGACGGTGCACAAAGTTTTCTTCCAAATCATTTATCATATTGTACATATTATCACCACCGTCTTCCTCCACAATAGGCTCTTTATCTTTAGTACTAGTCGATGTATACTTAAAACTGACGAAATCTTCACCATGTAAATACCATGTTTGGTAAGAACAAATAATCCCATAAGCAAGCAAATGCCCTATAACATCATCAATTGAATGGGATCTATGATTACCACAAACTTGACACGGACACCGAATCTTATCGTCTTGTGTATGAGCTTTAGCAAATGACAAAAATTATTCGACATCATCTTCATATGCTTTAGACAATCTATCAAACCACATCCATTTCCTATCCATGATTAGCGTGTAAATCCTAAATCAATCAATAAAAGTTCTCGATAAGTCAATATAAGGTGTGCATATTTTTAAATTTTTGCCATGAATATCATTTGTATGCACTTAATTAATATAAAGACCCCTGGCTCATGCATTAATTAAATCAACAATATATTTACTAAATTAAAAATCCAAAAAACATAACAAAACTAAAAATACCATTATAAATTAAAAACCGGCCGGCCCGGGTTATTTAACTAAAAAAACAAACTATAAATACATCGTAAAATATAGGATTTATATATAAATAATTTTTTTAATTATTTAACTAAAAAATCCAAACTAATTTAAACAAAACCATACTAAAAATACATTGATCGTTATGAGATCACTTAATTAATTAAACACTTTGCAGTATATAACGTATCAAAAGCAATCCAAAAAATTACAAATTAAAATTTATATATTCTAGCCGGGTTCGTAAATAAAAAAATAATACAGAGGAAAACAACTTCCTTGTTTAGTTAATTTGTATCATCATGACTTACAAGAATGACGGGAGAGCAGTAGAGGCGGTGGGTGCCATCTAACAGCGGTGTATGGAACTGTTGTCGGAGCGATTTGATATGATTTTGGTTCAATGCAGCAGCTGTATCAATATGGAAATAACAGGACAACTCTATCTGATATATGACTGAAAAAAAGTACAATGTTTCCACCACGGTTTTATGGAAACCGTCGTGGAAGTATGGGATTACACGACTGTTCTTAGACAACCGTCGTGTAATCCCCTTGGACTACCACGACGGTGCCAAAAAACCGTCGTGGAATGTATACTTCCATGACGGTTTAAAACAACCGTCGTGGAAATACATTATTCCACGATGGGTTTAAACAACCGTGGTGGAAATCTAAAATTCCACGACGGTTTTTAAAAAACGGTCATCGAATCTCCGTCGTGGAAGCGACATTCTGTAGTAGTGAAGATGGTGAGGCTTCCATCTAGTTCACGGCTTTCGATTGTTATCGGATTTTGAGATCTCATTGATCCAACTTCCCCTGTCAAGAGAAGTAGAGGGGCGCATTGGGGCTTGGGGAGGGTGCATTGAGAGTGTGAGGGAGGCTAATGCTTTGTTTAGTATTTCAGTTCAACTTCTAGTACATTACATTTTTTCATCTTAGTTTTTTATCTTTTTTGAAAAGTCAACAAAAATTATAACTTTTTAAAAGTTAAGCAACTTTAACTTAAAAATTTTATCGCCAATCGACGAACCAAATATACGCTAAGGGAAAGAAGAAAACTTGAATTTTTCCATTGTGTCTGGAAGTGGGAGTTCGATAATTACTCTCATAGTCTCTGCAAATGTGAGTTCGAGGAAGAAGACCATTGAAAAAAATAATAATAATAAGTACTCATGATTTGTTGGGGTATTTTCATCTTTTCAACAAAAATCAAGGTCACATGATGGGCATGTGATGAAAATCCGTTAAGTTTTAAACGTCCGTTAGGATTTGATCCCGTTTTGCACCATTTTTAAGAGTTTAGGAATTAATCAATAAAAAAAAAAGTTTCAGAACCAAACGACACCTTCATTAAAAGTTCAAGGATCATTATAGTTACTTAACCTTTTATTTTAAAGGTGCAGAGTTCAAATGCTCTATCCCAAGTGCAAAATATATATATATATATATATATATGATGAACAAATTTATATCTATATCTATATCTTATTAAATTTATTATCAGATGTTATTAGATTTGTTTAAAAAAACTAATTTTCAAATAACTTTTTTAATATCTATTTAAATACTATTTCAGAAATAACACCTTTTTCTATAATTAAAATAAATAACACATTTAAACACTATTTGAGAATCAAAAAAAAAAAAAAAAGAAAAAGAAAAAGAAAAAGAAAAAGTGATTTCTCATTTCAAAAAAAATAATATCATTTCAAAACCAAACACAAAAACCAAACGGACCCTAAAATGTCAAGCTAATTGTACTACTATAGGGTAGCACGTATCGTTGTGGTGTGCGAAGAACCAGGAGCACTAGTAATACACAAAAGTTCAAGTAGCAACATGCAATAATTCTCACATTGGAAAAATTCAAGCATGCAAAATGGTTTAAATGAAGGTGGTCTTTTTTTTTTTTTTTTTGGGTACACAAGGAAAGTAATAATGCAAACGCACTGACAGTTCGACCACAGAGGGTCTTCAAGAGGAGAAACTAGATGGACCTATAATTGGATCTTATTAAATTACAATTTCTAGACAATTGCTGACAACAAGAAAGGTCATGTACACTTATAAACCATTATATCTCCTCACTCTTTGTCGATGTGGGTCGATGTGGGTTTTGCATGTTATTCCTTCCTTGTGTACTAAAACAATAAATGGTATCCACTTGGTGAAGGTCATGGTCTTTCTTGTCTCTACATTGATGACATTTTACTTATTGGGAATGATGTAGAGATTTTGTCATTGGTCAAAGTTTAGTTAACCAACTATTTTGACATGAAAGACTTAAAAAAAGCTAATTAGGCATCCATCTCTTTAAAGATAGAAAGAACAAAATAATAGCATTATACTAAGCTTCTTATATAGACAAAATAGTAGAAGTATGCAACGCAAAATTCCAAGAAAGTAGGGCAACCTTGTAGGGTTGGAATTGCGCTTTCATTGGAAGATTATCCATAGATATCCAAGAAGAAAGAGTACATGAAGAAAATACCTTGGAAGAGAGAGAGAGAGAAAGAGAAAACCGATAGATGGAGAGAGAAAGAGAATATGTCTGATATGTGAAGGAATGAAAGGAAAAGAAAAGGAAAAGAAGAAGGGGATTGAGCGTATCAATTTGGGCCTCACAAACTAATAGGTCGCATTTTGGTTTTCTAAATGATAACTTACTTGATTGTCTAATACGTTTCCCTTATTTCTAGCATCTATACTTTAGTTTATTTTCCATTATTAGGGATAGTAGTAACGTTCATTAAACAACCAGTGAGTAAAGTAAGAGAAAATAAAGGAGAAGTTTTCCAGGAAAAAAAAAAAAAAAAGTAAGAAGAACACCTTCATTAAAAGTTCAAAGACCATTGTAACTATTTACCCTTTTTAGTTTAAAGGTGTAGAGTTCAAATTCTCCACCCCAAATTCCAGAAAAAAAAAAAAAGAATAAATCTATATATATATATATATCTTATTAAATTTATTATTAGATTTGTTTAAAAAAAAAAACTAATTTTCAAATAACTGGGGATGTGACTTCTCATCTGAAAAACAATAAAAATTTTCATTTCAAAACTAAACACACAAATCCAACGGGCCGTAAAATGTCAAGGTAATTGTATGACTATCGTGCAGCAGGTATCATTGTTGTGTGCAGAGAACATGGAGCACTACTAATACTCAAAAGTTCAAGTAGTAATGCAAAAATTCCCACATTGGAAAAATACAAGCATGCAAAATGGTTTAAATGAAGGTGGTATTTTTTAATTTTTTATTTTTGTACACAAGCAAAGTAATAATAAAAAACCCACTGACAGTTCGACCATAAAGAATCTTTAGGAGGAGAGATTAGATGGATCCATGGATTCCATTAAGTTATAACTTCCAGACAATTGTTAACTAGAAGAGAATTCATAGACACTTATAAGCTATTCTATCTCCTCACTCCCCGCCGATGTGGGTTTTGCATATTATACTAAATGGTAGCCACTTGCTGTAGGTGGTCTTTCTTGTCTCTACGTTGATGACATTTTACTTATTGGAAATGATGTAGAAATTTTATCATTGGTCAAAGTTTGATCAATCAAACATTATGACATAAAAGACTTAAGAAAAGCTAATTAGGCATCCGTCTCTTTAAAGATAGAAAGAACAAAATAATAGCATTATACTAAGCTTCTTGTGTACAAAATAGTAGAAGTGTGCAACGCAAAATTTCAAGAAAGTAGGGTTGCACTTTCATTGGAAGATTATCCAAAGATATCCAAGGAGAAAGAGTACATGAAGAAAATATCTTGGAAGAGAGAGAGAGAGAGAGAGAGAGAGAGAGAAATATGTCTGATATGTGAGGGAAGGAAAGGAAAAGAAAAGAAAAGAAAGGAAAAGGAAGAAGGGGATTGAGCCTATAAACTTGGGCCTCACTTACTAATAGGTCACATATTGGTTTTCCAAATGATAACTTTCTTGATTGTCTTGTACGTTTCCCTTATTTCTAACATCTATATTTTAGTTTATTTTCCACTATTAGGGATACTAGTAACGTTCATTAAACAACCAGCAAGTAAAGTAAGAGAAAAGGAGAAGCTTTCCAGCAAAAAAAAAAAAAAAAAAAAAAAAAAAAGAGAGAGAGTAAGAAGAAGCTGCGAGAAACTACAGTTCAAACATGGAGATAGAAAAACATAGATACAAAAAAATAGCTCATTTTGTGCTTGTTTTTTGGTGATACAAGCCACATTGTTTGTAAACATAATGAGCTAAGACATTTTGGTAGCAAAAAAAAACGAGTAAGTGGTTCGTGCTAGGTTTGAACAGGTAACGAAAACGTGCTTATCGGATGCAGTTGAAGTGGATTCAATTGGAACATGAACTGATTTAATTGGGGCATCAAAAGAGTGAATATTGTTTTAGATGCACCTTGTTGTTGATACTTTGTGTTTTTGATGAATACAATGTACTCTTTGTTAGCTAAGAGAGTGTTTTGAGTATACTTGATTACCAAGCATATAAAAGAACAAGGATCATTAGTTTAATTACAAAAATGGGCCTTTTTCTCTATAATTCAAACAATAAAATTTTACCAAATCCAAAACCATAAGCAGCTCAGTTTGAAGAGCATTATAAAGATACATATTTAGCACAAAACAAAGAATGTTTGAGAAAAACAGTAAGGACTATAATTAGTAAATCATGACTCTAGTTTTGAACAAACAAACCTAGTTTGATTGTGATATAATCATCTTAGTTTTGAGATATAATCATCAGATTAGATGCTATATGATGAAGAAGATGAAAATATGATACCTCGGAAGTGTTATCCATCAGCTCATTTGCTGAACAACAGAGTAGTTTTTCTGCATTGTCACCGAGTAAAGTTGCTATAACGAGCCAGAATTGTCTGTTAGTTCGACTTCAAGACGACATCGGTGAGTTTTAAAAAAAAAATGGTTAAGTAATTAGTACAATGACAAATTAAAGATTAAAAATTAAAAAATTGTGTTTTTTTGACCTTGGCGTTCCAATTGTGCCTCCTTTTCGTTGCGGAAGAGGCATTCAACGCTTTCATTGTTAGAAGCACCGGTGAGTTTGTGACATACTGACATTTATTGCAAGCTATGTACTAGAATTGTTGTGTCAAATTTGTGACTCAGATGGTTGCTTTCAGCCAAAAGCTTATTTGCTTGTTAAAGATGGTCAGTGAGTTTTAGTAATAGTGTGAGAACAGAAAATTTGTATAGAATAAAGATCAAATACGGGTGAATTACCATTTCTGGTAGCTTGGAATGCTGCTAATTAATTTCTTAGATGTCATTAGTTGAAGGACTTGCTAAGATAATTGATGATATGATCAAGGATTGGTTTGTTTTCTATTGCCCTGGGAATTAGATGTCAAAATGTGAATATTAATTGATTGGAATGCAAATATAAAGAGAAAATGACTTGTAAATAAGATTATACCAAATACTGAGGGATTCAGCTTGAGGACTGCCTGGATTTGTCATGAATGTGGATGATGGCTTTGTAGAAAGAGATAAACCGAAGTTTAAATGAATATGTTAGTTAATTAAATGATAAATAACTATACATACATACATATGTGCATATATACTAATCAAAATAAATTGATCAAAAAAATTCTTTTTGAGTATTTTACCTTTGTATGGTACAACTTTCAACTTCTTTCCAATGATAATTGGTTTGGTGCGTACGGTTTGCATAATGGCAAGACATTCACTTTGCACAAAATGGTCCCACATAGTTGGAGTCATTGGGTTCAATTTGCAAATAAAATAATCAATAATAAGTGGGTTTCGTGTAATGATTCTAATTATTGATAAATGTACACAGGTTGTGATAGGAGATAAAGTGTTACCATTGATTAATGATGATCACTTCTTGAAGTGTTTGTTGTCTGTTCCATGAGTGCTTTTCTTTGACAGGGAGGATATCTATAGCTGTGCCGATGATATCTATTTGAGAAATAAGTAATATAAATATTAAAAAAAAAAAAAACAGTGTGAGATATAAATATTTTGATCATACTTTGTTTTATGAAGCTAATTAATACAAGTAATAATCTAAAATCTCACCGGTTGGATGTTGTTTAGATTTTCCCAAGTGCTTTTGAAGTTCTGATAATGGAGTAAGAATAATTATTGGTGTGATTTTTTCATGCTCATCTATCGCTGGTTTGACCAAGGTAGATATGTCGATGATCCATTGACATTCATTCTCAATAGTGTGATACTTTGGTCCAAGAAAAAGATGAAAATACCTATTTGATCAGTAGGGGGAAAACCCTAGGAAATTACCTATTTGACCTTTGAAAAACATGAACCATGCTTCTCACGTGATCAATCCATTAGTTTTTGAATAGCAAAGACTGAAATGGCTAAGAAAATAAAAGCTTAGGGTCATCTCAAAAAAAAAAAAAAAAAGGACCAATCTGCCACCTTTGAAAGAGTTAAAGGACTATTTAGGCTAATTGCTCCAAGAAAAATCTACACTGAATCTAATTAGGGGAAAAAAAAACTTTAACCTTTTTTTTCTTTAAAAAAAAAAAAAGAACAAGAAGTAATACACCTACAATTTTCCAAACCAAATACTCACGCGTCATAAGTCTACTTCTTCAATCTTCTTCTTCTTCTTTAATTTTTCTTTATCATGTACCAAAAAAAAAAAAAAAATTTCTTCTTCTTCTTTAATTTTTCTTTATCATGTACCAAAAAAAAAAAAAAAATCATAGTGCTTAATGTAATGAACAAGAGGAAAGTCTCAATCATGTAAAAAATTGAAAAGTCACCCATTTCCAGCATTTCAACAATAATAAAGTAACCTAAATATCCATAAAGTATTTGGCCATGGGGTATAAATTATAAAAATTAAAAAAAAGAAAAGAAGAAGAAGGAGCTATAATATCGGTTTGACACTTCAAGATTCCACCCCACCCCACCCCCCCCCCCCCCCCCCCCCCCCCCCCCCCCCTTCTTTGAGAAAGAGTATGATAACAAAATCTAAGATCATAGACATATATTTGGGATAATCAAACATTTGGGTATTTTTTTTATTCATTTGGAAAAAAAAAAAAAAAGGATTCTATTTATTGTAAATTTAGTGTGTGTTTTCTTATTTCTCTAATCACATACTATATTTACTTATAGTTAATGTGCTGTGTATTTTTAACTAGTATTAATGTAATTTCATTATATGATAAAATGATAATAAAAATTATTTAAAATTTATGGGTAAAAATTCTCTAAACAAGAAACTGAAAATAGCTAACTTTTTTGTGGTCCAACAAAAGAAAATACTTGTACTCTTGTATCATTCAATTATAATTACACCACAATCAAAAAGCAATGAACGTATATACATGTATATACAAATTAAATCAATTTGATGAATGTACATCGAAAACAATGCGATAATAATATGTGCTTAAAAACATTTGTATGCACATAAACTAATAATACATCATAATTCTCGAATAAATCGACCATTAAATATACAGGAGAAAGGAATTATCGTAACTCACACATAATTATACCTCATCAATTGACTCATTTGTTCCGCTTATTATACATTGATTAAATGCAAAACAATGGCACAAAGATTCAAACCCTAGATAAAAAGGTATTCTATTTGAATTTACAGTAATGTTAAACTCACAAACTTTAATTCTAATTTTTTTAGTATTATTTACGTGTCGTATTTTTTGATATAACAATACTTTAAATCTTTATCAATTCAAAAAAATAACTCACATATTACGTAAATTAATACTCAAAAATTAAAATCATAATTGGTGTCTTTTTTTTTTTTTTTTTGAGTTTATAACTTCAGGAAAGGGGGAAAATGTTAAGACTGCCCAAGTATACAGATACAAATTTTCACGCACAAGAAAAAAACCGAAGTTTAAATAAATATGTTAGTTAATTAAATGATAAATAACTATGCATGCATACATTCGTGCATATACACTAATCAAAATAAATTGATCAAAAAAAATTTTTTTTTGAGTATTTTACCTGTGTATGGTACAACTTTCAACTGCTTTCCAATGATAAATGGTTTGGTGCGTACGGTTTGCATAATGGCAAGACATTCACTTTGCACAAAATGGTCCCACATAGTTAGAGTCATTGGGTTCAATTTGCAAATAAAATAATCAATAATAAGTGGGTTTAGTGTAATGATTCTAATTATTGATAAAGGTACACAGGTTCTGATACGAGATAAAGTGTTACCATTGATTAATGATGATCACTTCTTGAAGTGTTTGTTGTCTGTTCCATGAGTGCTTTTCTTTGACAGGGGGGATATCTATAGCTGTGCCGATGATATCTATTTGAGAAATAAGTAATATACATATTTAAAAAAAAAAAAAACAGTGTGAGATATAAATATTTTGATCATACTTTGTTTTATGAAGCTAATACAAGTAATAATCTAAAATCTCACCGGTTGGATGTTGTTTAGATTTTCCCAAGTGCTTTGAAGTTCTGATAATGGAGTAAGAATAATTATTGGTGTGATTTTTTCATGCTCATCTATCGCTGGTTTGACCAAGGTAGATTTGTCGATGATCCATTGACATTCATTCTCGATAATGTGATACTTTGGTAGTATATATATTTTGTACCCATGCTTTTGAAATGCAATAACATTTGCTGATCTCCGATTTTTCTTTGAAGATTTCAATATCTTGATCAGAGAATATGGCTTGAATTTTGGTTCCCTATTTTAATACAAAGTGATGTTAGTTTATCTTAAAGATAAAGAAAAGGAGGATAAAACAAAATGTGGAAAAAAAAAAGAAAGAAATTGAGCGTTGGATCGACGAGGATAAGCCTTTGATATATTTTTGCATTTGTAGGTGGTGAATGTGGCATAGCTTTGTCTTCCACAAAGATTTTGGTTGTCCATGGCCTAGTTTTATGTGTGACTTCTCTTATGAGTTTGCATTGTATTGGCATGCTATATGAATGGTAAGGATAGTGGATAGTTTTCAGTTCCTACAAAGAAAATAGTAAACTGTATAGTCTCATATTGTTTGAAAATAGATATATGTGATGGTTTATAAGAAAATAGGTCACTTCTTAATAGTATGAAGCCTTTTAGGATAAGTCTAAGAGCAAAACCGTACGGGCACAAGGTCCAAAAAGGATAATACATACCAAATGGAGGCATGGTACTATCAGAGCTTATACCCAATCGAAAGTATGGCCAACAAGGACGTTGGGCCCCAAAAGGAGGGATGATTGTAACAGTTATCAGTTCCTACAAGAAAAATGTTAAGTTATGCAGTCCCATATTACTTGGGAATAGACGTATGTGATGGTTTATAAGTAAAGATACTATCTTCTAATGATATGAGGCATTTTGGGGTGAGTTTAAGAGCAAAACCGTGTGAGCACGAAATCTAAAACAAAGAATACACACCAAATGGAGGCACGAGTCGTTACAGATAGCCATTAGGTTTGGTTATGACTTTGAGTAAAGCGTTAAAAAAAAAAAAGAGAAAAAAAAAAGTAAAGTAAAGTAAACATATTAAAGAACATAGGGGAAGGACAAAGAAACATGGGTGAAATTGATAGAAACGTCTATATAACTCAGAGATGTATCTCAAAAAAAAAAAAAAAAAACGGGGAGGCGTTGTGGGGGGGGGGGGGGGGGGGGGGGGGGGTGGGGGAGGAGAAGAAAAATATTAGAAGCAAAACTCAAGTAAAAAGGACAATCAAGGATGCACCAAAAACCAACCCAAATGATCAAATTAATTTGGAAGTGTTTGTGTAAGCACATGTGATACAGAATATAGTACTATTATAAATGACTTTTAAATAAAAGTTAAAGTTAGAGGTCATTATTTAGATGACCAATTGGTAGTACCTTCTTATAACCCTTATTTACTTGCAAAATTTGATTCAGTTATATGTTGAAATATGCTCTAGTATTAAAGCAGTAAAATACTAATACAAGTATATTTACAAAGCTCATGGCCAAATTGCATTTCATATAAATCGAAACAATGAAAGAAATGACAAAGATGAGACTGAAAATTTTCAATCCGCTAGATGGATTTCGCCATCAAAAGTAATATGGAGAATTTATAGTTTTCTTCTAAATTAAATTTATCCATATGTGATGACATTACAATTACATCTTCCTAATAAACAACTTATTACATTTAAGAAATCAGATAATCTTAAGAAAGCATTAAATAATGATTGCGCAACAAATACTATATTAACTGAATATTTCATATGAATAAAATAAATGAAAAAGCAAGAACTCAACTATATAAACAATTTCCTCAACATTTTGTTTGGAACCAGAGGCAAAATATGGACACCGGTAAAAAAGGGCAATGTAATTGGAAGAATTGTTACAACTAATCCAGAAGAAGGAGAAAGATATTACTTATAATTACTACTAATTAAATCGTATAAAATTGCCACATCTTTCGAAAATTTAAGAATTGTCAATGGTATTTTAACTTCTTCTTATCGTAAAGCTGCTATTTTACTGGATTATTAAACACAGATAATAACTTAAAATTATGTCTAGAAGAAGCTTCTTTACAAATGCCATATACTATGCGTCGTCTATTTGCTATAATATTGGTTTATTGTGAACTAAATAATCCAAAACGATTATGGAAAACATGTAAAAAAAAAATTATCAGAAGATTTTAATCGATTGAATACATCTTCATGTGATGTGAGATATAAGATACCAGAACATTATCTTAGTTTTATATTAGAGTCAATGGGAAAAAATATTAATAATTATCACTTAGTTGATTACAAAATTAACTTATATGAACATCATAAATGCATGAAAGAAATAAATGAAGAACTGGCTATCATTTCTGAGGAAGATATATTAGCTAGCTCAACATTAAATACGCAAGAAAAATATGCATATGATATGATATTAGAAAAAGCTTTCAACAATGAATTTGATGATTTTTTTGATTGACGGACCTGGAAGGTACAAGAAAAATATATTTATATCAAGCTATAATTGCTACTATAAGATCTAAATATTTCATTGTTTTAGCAACAGCGAGTTGCTGCAACTATATCACCTGGTGGTCCCAAAACACATTCAAGATTTAAAATTCCACTTGACTTAATTAATAGTACTACTTGTATAGTTAGTACACGATCAGGACTAGCTACACTACTACAATTTTCAAAACTAATAATATGTAATGAAGCTCCAATGATAAACAAACAAGCAATTGAAGCTCTAGATAGAATGTTGCAAGATGTGAATGATTCAAAATCACCTTTTTGAGGAAAAGCTATTGTATTTAGTGGTGATTTTCGTCAAGTTCTTCCTGTTATACCTAAAGGTAAAAGAGATGACATAATAAATACAAGTTTAGAAACATCTTATTTGTGGCCAATATTAATAAAAATAAAACTAACTGAAATATAAGATCTAGACTTGATCCCAAAAAAAAAAAAAAAATAGTGATGGAAATATTAAATTGCCACCTCATATCGTTATACCTTATGAAGACGATAACGTCTCATCACAAGAACTAATAAAATTTGTATTTACCAAATGGAGGCATGGTACTATCAGAGCTTATACCCAATCGAAAGTATGGCCAACAAGGACGTTGGGCCCCAAAAGGAGGAATGATTGTAACAGTTATCAGTTCCTACAAGAAAAAGGGTAAGTTGTATAGTCCCATATTACTTGGGAATAGACGTATGTGATGGTTTATAAGTAAAGATACTATCTTCTAATGGTATGAGGTATTTTGGGGTGAGTTCAAGAGCAAAACCGTGTGAGCACGAGATCTAAAACAAAGAATACACACCAAATGGAGGCACGAGTCGTTACAGATAGCCATTAGGTTTGGTTATGGCTTTGAATAAAGCGTTAAAAAAAAAAGAGAAAAAAAAAGTAAAGTAAAGTAAACATATTAAAGAACATAGGGGAAGGACAAAGAAACATGGGTGAAATTGATAGAAACGTCTATATAACTCAGAGATGTATCTCAAAAAAAAAAAAAAAAAAACGGGGAGGCGTTGGGGGGGGGGGGGGGGGGGGAGGTGGGGCGGGGTGGGCGTGGTGGTGTGGAGTGGAGGAGAAGAAAAATATTAGAAGCAAAACTCAAGTAAAAAGGACAATCAAGGATGCACCAAAAACCAACCCAAATGATCAAATTAATTTGGAAGTGTTTGTGTAAGCACATGTGATACAGAATATAGTACTATTATAAATGACTTTTAAATAAAAGTTAAAGTTAGAGGTCATTATTTAGATGACCAATTGGTAGTACCTTCTTATAGCCCTTATTTACTTGCAAAATTTGATTCAGTTATATGTTGAAATATGCTCTAGTATTAAAGCAGTAAAATACTAATACAAGTATATTTACAAAGGTCATGGCCGAATTGCATTTCATATAAATCAAAACAATGAAATAAATGACAAAGATGAGACTGAAAATTTTCAATCCGCTAGATGGATTTCGCCATCAAAAGTAATATGGAGAATTTATAGTTTTCTTCTAAATTAAATTTATCCATCTGTGATGACATTACAACTACATCTTCCTAATAAACAACTTATTACATTTAAGAAATCAGATAATCTTAAGAAAGCATTAAATAATGATTTCGCAACAAAAACTATATTAACTGAATATTTCATATGAATAAAATAAATGAAAAGGCAAGAACTCAACTATATAAACAATTTCCTCAACATTTTGTTGGAACAAAAGAGGCAAAATATGGACTCCGGTAAAAAAAGGGCAATGTAATTGGAAGAATTGTAACAACTAATCCAGAAGAAGGGAAAGATATTACTTATAATTACTACTAATTAAATCGTATCAAATTGCCACATCTTTCGAAAATTTAAGAATTGTAAATGGTATTTTAACTTCTTCTTATCGTAAAGCTGCTCTTTTACTGGATTATTAAACACAGATAATAACTTAAAATTATGTCTAGAAGAAGCTTCTTTACAAATGCCATATACTATGCGTCGTCTATTTGCTATGATATTGGTTTATTGTGAACTAAATAATCCAAAACGATTATGGAAAACATGTTAAAAAAAAATTATCAGAAGATTTTAATCGATTGAATGCATCTTCATGTGATGTGAGATATAAGATAATAGAACATTATCTTAGTTTTATATTAGAGTCAATGGGAAAAAATATTAATAATTATCACTTAGTTGATTACAAAATTAACTTATATGAACATCATAAATACATGAAAGAAATAAATGAAGAACTGGCTATCATTTCTGAGGAAGATATATTAGCTAGCTCAACATTAAATGCGCAAGAAAAATATGCATATGATATGATATTAGAAAAAGCTTTCAACAATGAATTTGATGATTTTTTTGATCGACGGACCTGGAAGGTACAAGAAAAATATATTTATATCAAGCTATAATTGCTACTATAAGATCTAAATATTTCATTGTTTTAGCAACAGCGAGTTGCTGCAACTATATCACCTGGTGGTCCCAAAACACATTCAAGATTTAAAATTCCACTTGACTTAATTAATAGTACTACTTGTATAGTTAGTACACGATCAGGACTAGCTACACTACTACAATTTTCAAAACTAATAATATGTAATGAAGCTCCAATGATAAACAAACAAGCAATTGAAGCTCTAGATAGAATGTTGCAAGATGTGAATGATTCAAAATCACCTTTTTGAGGAAAAGCTATTGTATTTAGTGGTGATTTTCGTCAAGTTCTTCCTGTTATACGTAAAGGTAAAAGAGATGACATAATAAATACAAGTTTAGAAACATCTTATTTGTGGCCAATATTAATAAAAATAAAACTAACTGAAATATAAGATCCAGACTTGATCCCAAAAAAAAAAAAAAAAAATAGTCATGGAAATATTAAATTGCCACCTCATATCGTTATACCTTATGAAGACGATAACGTCTCATCACAAGAACTAATAAAAATTGTATTTCCATATATAGCCAGCTATCCTAATAGTATAAATTTAATGGCCAATAGAGCTATATATACTCACACCAAAAAATGATTCTGTTGACGAAATTAACAATTTATCAATAGAACAATTTCGAGGAGATCCTTTTACTTATTATAGCTTTGATGAAACCGAAAATACAACCATGCTTTCAAGAAGAATTTTTGAATATTTTAACACCAAATGGAATTCCTTCTCATGAATTAGTACTTAAACCTAATTGTCCTGTTATATTACTTCGCAATTTTAATCCTTCTCACAATATTATCCCGCACGTGCTATTTCTCCTTCTTTTTTTTTTTTAATTTATTCTTAATATATTGGTTCTTCTACCACAACACTCAAGCCAACCTTTTTTTTTTTTTTTTTTTTTTTTTTTTGCGTAAGACTTAATAGCAGGATAAGACTTAGAATAATATATCAACCTAATGTTTTTACAGATTTTAGTGTAATATGATAGGTTAGCTATAATAGGAACATGTCATTCCTATATACCAATTCTATATATATGTCCATCATTTCTTCTTTTGAATTTTGGATACTCATTATATGTTTTTGAAGAATAAGGTTTAGGATAATGATTTTTACATGTACCATTTTGTTTTTTTTTTCATGCAAACATTATTTACATTTTGCTTTCCACAAGGACTATGCATCATATGTTTAACAGCAATTGAGTGTAAAAGTGAGCATGTGGAAGTCCTCTTTTTTGAAATTCTCAAACACATACATATGCAACTACTGGACCAAATATTTTTCTTTTAATTAAATCATTCTTTAGTTCTTCTAAGTTTGCTCTATATATACGAGCAACTAAATCGGGTCTATTTTAAATTTCTTCATATGGTTGTAATTCTTGTTTAATCTCCGGCCAATTAGGATTACACGTAATTGTCAAAAATATATCAGGTTTTCCAAATTGTTGTACTAAAGCCATAACATCCATATATCGTTTAGGCATATCTCTAAGACAACCAATAAAAGTAGCCAGTAAAATTCTTCCAACTTTTGATCCTTGGTTTTCTCCATATTGAATACTGTCAACGATTCCATCATATACTTTAGCACGAATTTCTTTTTGGTTATTTTGAAGATAATGAGTTTCAAGTTTTTGACATACATATCGACTACATATTGTTGAAGTAAACGACCTGAATATAATAAAATAGATTTATCTGTATATCTAATTTGTAGTTTATAACAATAATATTCTCGACAAGAAACCATATATTTCTTTTCTTCCTCATCTCCAACACTGAAACACGAAGCTAATAACATCGAGTAAATTAAGTACTAAAATATATATATGTACATACTTAAATTGAGTAGATGAATCTTTGTTATCTTCTGTTTCATTTTGAATTAATTGCGTCGCAGAAATCATCGTCTCTGGCCCAATACGAAGCTGACCTTCACAAAACAGTTCTCCTTTCTAAACATTGTTGTTCTCAAGATAAACAAAGTTCTACAAAAGAACTGATATTAGCCTTCAAAACTTATTCACCAGGATCTTCAGAAGTACTTAAAATTGCTTGTCCTTACTATGTTTCTCTGCTGCATATGTTTCAAGTGCCTTAAAACACTTGGCGGAATGACGACCAGATCACACTTTGCTTTTCAATGTTTGATATCAAAAAAATCTTCTTGTGAAAAAGCATTCTAGTCGAAATCGATGAAGCCGCATTTTTCAATGTGAATCAAGTCTTTTTTGAAGTATTAAAAAAAAAAAAAAAGACATAAACACAAACAAATTAGACTTTCCGAATGTACAGAAATCGAACTTCTTCATATGTCTTTAAAAGTAGTTATACTTTCAAAAGATAAATAAGAGTAGCTATAAATGCACCCATTAAATTATCTTTTCTAATGAAGATTTTTTTAAAAATCAATCATTTTATGTATGCATTTTTAGTAATACTTAATTTGTTCCTCTTATACATCCATTCTAATTTTGATTTGTTTTGATTTATCAAAAAAAAAAAAAAAGATAGAGTAATTGACCTAAATAGTCTTGGAACTTTTTAGAAAGTGACGGATTGGTCCCTTTTTTTTTTTCTGTCCGAAATGTTCCTAAAGTTTTAATTTTTTTTACATTTTGCCGTTTCGGTGCTTTACGTAAAACTTCATTAAGTTTATAACAAAATCTTGTAAAAATGATAATTTTTGTAATAAAATGTCCAAAATATTCTTCAATCTCCCAAAAATCCATCTTCCTCTCCCTCTCTCGGTCCCCCCCCCCCCCCCCGGGTCCGGCGAATGGGTCCTCCCCCTCCAATGACTAGGTCCCCCCCCTCCCCCAACCCATGACTTGTTCACTACCACCTTTTTTTTTTTCTGTCTGAAATGTTCCTAAAGTTTTAATTTTTTTTACATTTTGCCGTTTCGGTGCTTTACGTAAAACTTCATTAAATTTATAACAAAATCTTGTAAAAATGATAATTTTTGTAATAAAATGTCCAAAATATTCTTCAATCTCCCAAAAATCCATCCCCCTCCCCCAACCCATGACTTGTTCACTACCACCTCCCAACAACCCCCCCCCCCCCCCCCCCCCCCCCGCGCAAAACAACCAACCTTGAACCATGCTTCTCACGTGATCAATCTATTAGTTTTTGGATAGCAAAGACTGAAATGGCTAAGAAAATAAAAGCTTAATTAGGGTCATCTAAAAAAAAAAAAAGGGCCAATCTGTCACCTTTAAAAGAGTTAAATGACTATTTAGGTCAATTGCTCTTAGAAAAATCTACACTGAATCTAATTAGGGGGGGGAAAAAAAACTTTACCTTTTTTTTTTTCTTCAAAAAAAAAAAAAAAAAGAACAAGAAGTAATACACCTACAATTTTTCAAACCAAATACTCACGCGTCATAATTCTACTTCTTCAATCTTCTTCTTCTTCTTTAATTTTTCTTTATCATGTACCAAAAAAAAAATCATAGTGCTTAATGTAATGAACAAGAGGAAAGTCTCAATCATGTAAAAAATTGAAAATTCACCCATTTCCAGCATTTCAACAGTAATAAAGTAACCTAAATATCCATAAAGTATTTGGCCATGGGGTAAATTATAAAATTAAAAAAAAAAAAGAAGGAGCTATAATATCGGTTGACACTTCAAGATTCCCCCCCCCCCCCCCCCCCCCCTTTCTTTGAGAAAGAGTATGATAACAAAATCTAAGATCATAGACATATATTTGGGATAATCAAACAATTGGGTATTTTTTTTATTCATTTGGAAAAAAAAAAAAAAAGGATTCTATTTATTGTAAATTTAGTGTGTGTTTTCTTAATTCTCTAATCACATACTATATTTACTTATAGTTAATGTGCTGTGTATTTTTAACTAGTATTAATGTAATTTCATTATATGATAAAATGATAATAAAAATTATTTACAATTTATGGGTAAAAATTCTCTAAACAAGAAACTGAAAATAGCTAACTTTTTTGTGGTCCAACAAAAGAAAATACTTGTACTCTTGTATCATTCAATTATAATTACACCACAATCAAAAAGCAATGAACGTATATACATGTATATAGAAATTAAATCAATTTGATGAATGTACATCGAAAACAATGCGATAATAATATGTGTTTAAAAACATTTGTATGCACACAAACTAATAATACATCATAATTCTCGAATAAATCGACCATTAAATATATAGGAGAAAGGAATTATCGTAGCTCACACATAATTATACCTCATCAATTGACTCATTTGTTCCACTTATTATACATTGATTAAATGCAAAACAATGGCACAAAGATTCAAACCCTAGATAAAAAGTCTTCTATTTGAATTTACAGTAATGTTAAACTCACAAACTTTAATTCTAATTTTTTTAGTATTATTTACGTGTCGTATTTTTTGATATAACAATACTTTAAATCTTTATCAATTCAAAAAAATAACTCACATATTACGTAAATTAATACTCAAAAATTAAAATCATAATTGGTGTCTTTTTTTTTTTTTTTTTTTTTGAGTTTATAACTTCAGGAAAGGGGGAAAATGTTAAGACTGCCCAAGTATACAGATACAAATTTTCACGCACAAGAAAAAAACCGAAGTTTAAATAAATATGTTAGTTAATTAAATGATAAATAACTATACATGCATACATTCGTGCATATACACTAATCAAAATAAATTGATAAAAAAAAAATTTTTTTTTTGAGTATTTTACCTGTGTATGGTACAACTTTCAACTGCTTTCCAATGATAAATGGTTTGGTGCGTACGGTTTGCATAATGGCAAGACATTCACTTTGCACAAAATGGTCCCACATAGTTAGAGTCATTGGGTTCAATTTGCAAATAAAATAATCAATAATAAGTGGGTTTAGTGTAATGATTCTAATTATTGATAAAGGTACACAGGTTCTGATACGAGATAAAGTGTTGCCATTGATTAATGATGATCACTTCTTGAAGTGTTTGTTGTCTGTTCCATGAGTGCTTTTCTTTGACAGGGAGGATATCTATAGCTGTGCCGATGATATCTATTTGAGAAATAAGTAATATACATATTTAAAAAAAAAAAAAAAACAGTGTGAGATATAAATATTTTGATCATACTTTGTTTTATGAAGCTAATACAAGTAATAATCTAAAATCTTACCGGTTGGATGTTGTTTAGATTTTCCCAAGTGCTTTTGAAGTTCTGATAATGGAATAAGAGTAATTATTGGTGTGATTATTTCATGCTCATCTATCGCTGGTTTGACCAAGGAAGATTTCTCGATGATCCATTGACATTCATTCTCGATAGTGTGATACTTTGGTAGTATATATATCTTGTACCCAGGCTTTTGAAATGTAATAACATTTGTTGATCTCCGATTTTTCTTTGAAGATTTCAATATCTTGATCAGAGAATATGGCTTGAATTTTGTTTCCCTATTTTAATACAAAGTGATGTTAGTTTATCTTAAAGATAAAGAAAAGGACGATAAAACAAAATGTGGAAAAAAAAAAAAAGAAAGAAATTGACCGTTGGATCGACGAGGATAAGCCTTTGATATATTTTTGCATTTGTAGGTGGTGAATGTGGCATAGCTTTGTCTTCCACAAAGATTTTGGTTGTCCATGGCCTAGTTTTATGTGTGACTTCTCTTATGAGTTTGCATTGTATTGGCATGCTATATGAATGGTAAGGATAGTGGATAGGTTTCAGTACCTACAAAGAAAATAGTAAACTGTGTAGTCTCATATTATTTGAAAATATATATATGTGATGGTTTATAAGAAAAGAGACAACTTCTTAATAGTATGAAGCTTTTTGGGATAAGTCTAAGAGCAAAACCGTGCGGGCACAACGTCCAAAAAGGATAATATATATCAAATGGAGGCATGGTGCTATCAGAGCCTATACTCAATTGAAAGTATGGCCAACAAGGATGTTGGGTCCCAAAAGGAGGGATAATTGTAACAGTTATCAGTTCCTACAAGAAAAAAGGTAAGTTGTGCAATTCCATATTACTTGGGAATAGACGTATGTGATGGTTTATAAGTAAATATACTATCTTCTAATGGTATGAGGCATTTTGGGGTGAGTTCAAGAGCAAAACCGTGTGAGCACGAGACCTAAAACAAAGAATACACACCAAATGGAGGCACGAGTCGTTACAGATAGCCATTAGATTTGGTTATGGCTTTGAGTAAAGCGTTAAAAAAAAAGAGAAAAAAAAAAAAAGAAAAGTAAAGTAAACATATTAAAGAACATAGGGGAAGGACAAAGAAACATGGGTGAAATTGATACAAACGTCTATATAACTCAGAGATGTCTCTCAAAAAAAAAAAGAAAAAAAAACGGGGAGGCGTTTCCGGGGGGGGGGGGGGGGGGGGGGGGGGGGGGGGGGTTGGGGTGTGTGGAGTGGAGGAGAAGAAAAATATCAGAAGCAAAACTCAAGTAAAAAGGACAATCAAGGATGCACCAAAAACCAACCCAAATGATCAAATTAATTTGGAAGTGTTTGAGTAAGCACATGTGATACAGAATATAGTACTATTATAAATGACTTTTAAATAAAAGTTAAAGTTAGAGGTCATTATTTAGATGACCAATTGGTAGTACCTTCTTATAGCCCTTATTTACTTGCAAAATTTGATTCAGTTATATGTTGAAATATGCTCTAGTATTAAAGCAGTAAAATACTAATACAAGTATATTTACAAAGGTCATGGCCGAATTGCATTTCATATAAATCAAAACAATGAAATAAATGACAAAGATGAGACTGAAAATTTTCAATCCGCTAGATGGATTTCGCCATCAAAAGTAATATGGAGAATTTATAGTTTTCTTCTAAATTAAATTTATCCATCTGTGATGACATTACAACTACATCTTCCTAATAAACAACTTATTACATTTAAGAAATCAGATAATCTTAAGAAAGCATTAAATAATGATTTCGCAACAAAAACTATATTAACTGAATATTTCATATGAATAAAATAAATGAAAAGGCAAGAACTCAACTATATAAACAATTTCCTCAACATTTTGTTGGGAACAAAAGAGGCAAAATATGGACTCCGGTAAAAAAAGGGCAATGTAATTGGAAGAATTGTAACAACTAATCCAGAAGAAGGGGAAAGATATTACTTATAATTACTACTAATTAAATCGTATCAAATTGCCACATCTTTCGAAAATTTAAGAATTGTAAATGGTATTTTAACTTCTTCTTATCGTAAAGCTGCTCTTTTACTGGATTATTAAACACAGATAATAACTTAAAATTATGTCTAGAAGAAGCTTCTTTACAAATGCCATATACTATGCGTCGTCTATTTGCTATGATATTGGTTTATTGTGAACTAAATAATCCAAAACGATTATGGAAAACATGTTAAAAAAAAATTATCAGAAGATTTTAATCGATTGAATGCATCTTCATGTGATGTGAGATATAAGATAATAGAACATTATCTTAGTTTTATATTAGAGTCAATGGGAAAAAATATTAATAATTATCACTTAGTTGATTACAAAATTAACTTATATGAACATCATAAATACATGAAAGAAATAAATGAAGAACTGGCTATCATTTCTGAGGAAGATATATTAGCTAGCTCAACATTAAATGCGCAAGAAAAATATGCATATGATATGATATTAGAAAAAGCTTTCAACAATGAATTTGATGATTTTTTTGATCGACGGACCTGGAAGGTACAAGAAAAATATATTTATATCAAGCTATAATTGCTACTATAAGATCTAAATATTTCATTGTTTTAGCAACAGCGAGTTGCTGCAACTATATCACCTGGTGGTCCCAAAACACATTCAAGATTTAAAATTCCACTTGACTTAATTAATAGTACTACTTGTATAGTTAGTACACGATCAGGACTAGCTACACTACTACAATTTTCAAAACTAATAATATGTAATGAAGCTCCAATGATAAACAAACAAGCAATTGAAGCTCTAGATAGAATGTTGCAAGATGTGAATGATTCAAAATCACCTTTTTGAGGAAAAGCTATTGTATTTAGTGGTGATTTTCGTCAAGTTCTTCCTGTTATACCTAAAGGTAAAAGAGATGACATAATAAATACAAGTTTAGTAACATCTTATTTGTGGCCAATATTGATAAAAATAAAACTAACTGAAATATAAGATCCAGACTTGATCCCAAAAAAAAAAAAAAAAAAAAAGATATGGAAATATTAAATTGCCACCTCATATCGTTATACCTTATGAAGACGATAACGTCTCATCACAAGAACTAATAAAAATTGTATTTCCATATATAGCCAGCTATCCTAATAGTATAAATTTAATGGCCAATAGAGCTATATATACTCACACCAAAAAATGATTCTGTTGACGAAATTAACAATTTATCAATAGAACAATTTCGAGGAGATCCTTTTACTTATTATAGCTTTGATGAAACCGAAAATACAACCATGCTTTCAAGAAGAATTTTTGAATATTTTAACACCAAATGGAATTCCTTCTCATGAATTAGTACTTAAACCTAATTGTCCTGTTATATTTTTTAATATATTGGTTCTTCTACCACAACACTCAAACCAACCTTTTTTTTTTTTTTTTTTTTTGCGTAAGACTTAATAGCAGGATAAGACTTAGAATAATATATCAACCTATTGTTTTTACAGATTTTAGTGTAATATGATAGGTTAGCTATAATAGGAGCATGTCATTCCTATATACCAATTCTATATATATGTCCATCATTTCTTCTTTTGAATTTTGGATACTCATTATATGTTTTTGAAGAATAAGGTTTAGGATAATGATTTTTACATGTACCATTTTGTTTTTTTTTTTCATGCAAACATTATTTACATTTTGCTTTCCACAAGGACTATGCATCATATGTTTAACAGCAATTGAGTGTAAAAGTGAGCATGTGGAAGTCCTCTTTTTTGAAATTCTCAAACATATACATATGCAACTACTGGACCAAATATTTTTCTTTTAATTAAATCATTCTTTAGTTCTTCTAAGTTTGCTCTAAATATACGAGCAACTAAATCGGGTCTATTTTAAATTTCTTCATAAGGTTGTAATTCTTGTTTAATCTCCGGCCAATTAGGATTACACGTAATTGTCAAAAATATATCAGGTTTTCCAAATTGTTGTACTAATGCCATAACATCCATATATCGTTTAGGCATATCTCTAAGACAACCAATAAAAGTAGCAGTAAAATTCCTCCTATTTTAGATCCTTGGTTTTCTCCATATTGAATACTGTCAACGATTCCATCATATACTTTAGCACGAATTTCTTTTTGGTTATTTTGAAGATAATGAGTTTCAAGTTTTTGACATACATATCGACTACATATTGTTGAAGTAAACGACCTGAATATAATAAAATAGATTTATCTGTATATCTAATTTGTAGTTTATAACAATAATATTCTCGACAAGAAACCATATATTTCTTTTCTTCCTCATCTCCAACACTGAAACACGAAGCTAATAACATCGAGTAAATTAAGTACTAAAATATATATATGTACATACTTAAATTGAGTAGATGAATCTTTGTTATCTTCTGTTTCATTTTGAATTAATTGCGTAGCAGAAATCATCGTCTCTGGCCCAATACGAAGCTGACCTTCACAAAACAGTTCTCCTTTCTAAACATTGTTGTTCTCAAGATAAACAAAGTTCTACAAAAGAACTGATATTAGCCTTCAAAACTTATTCACCAGGATCTTCAGAAGTACTTAGGGGATGTTTGGTGTGTAAGTTTGAGTTAAGATTTTTAAGTTTAAATAATAAATTATGTTGACTTTTCAGAAAAGACAAAAAATTTTTTGGGAAAAAAACAAAAATTTTTAGGGAAAAAGACAAACAAAAGTTAGAAAATGTTAGTTTGGGTTTATCAACCAAACAAACCCTTAAAATTGCTTGTCCTTGCTATGTTTCTCTGCTGCATATGTTTCAAGTGCCTTAAAACACTTGGCGGAATGACGACCAGATCACACTTTGCTTTTCAATGTTTGATATCAAAAAAATCTTCTTGTGAAAAAGCATTCTAGTCGAAATCGATGAAGCCGCACTTTTCAATGTGAATCAAGTCTTTTTTGAAGTATTAAAAAAAAAAAAAAGACACAAACACAAACAAATTAGACTTTCCGAATGTACAGAAATCGAACTTCTTCATATGTCTTTAAAAGTAGTTATACTTTCAAAAGATAAATAAATAAATAAGAGTAGCTATAAATGCACCCATTAAATTATGCTTTTCTAATGAAGATTTATAAAAAATCATTCATTTTATGTATACATTTTTAGTAATACTTAATTTGTTCCTCTTATACATCCATTCTAATTTTGATTTGTTTTGATTTATCAAAAAAAAAAAAAAAAGAGAGTAATTGACCTAAATAGTCTTGGAACTCTTTAGAAAGTGACGGATTGGTCCCTTTTTTTTTTTTTTTTTTTTTTTTTTTTTTTTTTTTTCTGTCCGAGATGTCCCTAAAGTTTTAATTTTTTTTACATTTTGCCGTTTTGGTGCTTTACGTAAAACTCCATTAAATTTCTAATGAAATCTTGTAAAAATGATAATTTTTGTAATAAAATGTCCAAAATATTCTTCAATCTCCCAAAAATCCATCTTCCCCTCTCTCTCTCAGTTCCCCCCCCCCCCCCCCCCCCCGCCCCCGAGTCCGGCGAATGGGTCCTCCCCCCTAATGACTAGGTTCCCCCCCCCGCCCCCCCCCCCCCCCAACCCATGACTTGTTCACTACCACCTCCCACCATTCCACCCCCCCCTCCCCCCCACCCCACCCACCCACCCACCCAAACAACCAACCACCCACCCACAATTCTCTGTAAAGGGTTTCTCAAAATTTGGGGGAAAACCCTAAGAAATTACCTATTTGACCTTTGAAAAACATGAACCATGCTTCTCACGTGATCAATCCATTAGTTTTTGGATAGCAAAGACTGAAATGGCTAAGAAAATAAAAGCTTAGGGTCATCTAAAAAAAAAAATGGACCAATCTGTCACCTTTGAAAGAGTTAAAGGACTATTTAGGCCAATTGCTCCAAGAAAAATCTACACTGAATCTAATTAGGGGGGAAAAAAAACTTTACTTTTTTTTTTTTCCTTAAAAAACAAAAAAAAGAACAAGAAGTAATACACCTACAATTTTCCAAACCAAATACTCACGCGTCATTAGTCTACTTCTTCAATCTTCTTCTTCTTCTTTAATTTTTCTTTAGCATGTACCAAAAAAAAAAAAAAAACCATAGTGCTTAATGTAATGAACAAGAGGAAAGTCTCAATCATGTAAAAATTGAAAATTCACCCATTTCCAGCATTTCAACAATAATAAAGTAACCTAAATATCCATAAAGTATTTGGCCATGGGGTATAAATTATAAAAATTAAAAAAAAAAAAAAAAGAAGGAGCTATAATATCGGTTTGACACTTCAAGATTTTTTTTCCCCCCTTTCTTTGAGAGAGTATGATAACAAAATCTAAGATCATAGACATATATTTGGGATAATCAAACATTTGGGTATTTTTTTTATTCATTTGGGAAAAAAAAAGGATTCTATTTATTGTAAATTTAGTGTGTGTTTTCTTCTTTCTCTAATCACATACTATATTTACTTATAGTTAATGTGCTGTGTATTTTTAACTAGTATTAATGTAATTTCATTATATGATAAAATGATAATAAAAATTATTTACAATTTATGGGTAAAAATTCTCTAAACAAGAAACTGAAAATAGCTAACATTTTTGTGGTCCAAGAAAAGAAAATACTTGTACTCTTGTATCATTCAATTATAATTACACCACAATCAAAAAGCAATGAACGTATATACATGTATATACAAATTAAATCAATTTGATGAATGTACATCGAAAACAATGCGATAATAATATGTGTTTAAAAACATTTGTATGCACATAAACTAATAATACATCATAATTCTCGAATAAATCGACCATTAAATATACAGGAGAAAGGAATTATCGTAACTCACACATAATTATACCGCATCAATTGACTCATTTGTTCCACTTATTATACATTGATTAAATGCAAAACAATGGCACAAAGATTTAAACCCTAGAAAGGTCTTCCCAACTTTAATTCTAATTTTTTTAGTATTATTTACGTGTCGTATTTTTTTGAATATAACAATACTTTAAATCTTTATCAATTCAAAAAAATAACTCACATATTACGTAAAATAATACTCAAAAATTAAAATCATAATTGGTGTCTTTTTTTTTTTTTTTTGAGTTTATAACTTCACGAAACGGGGAAAACGTTAAGACTGCCCAAGTATACAGATACAAATTTTCACGCACAAGAAAAAAACCGAAGTTTAAATAAATATGTTAGTTAATTAAATGATAAATAACTATACATGCATACATTCGTGCGTATACACTAATCAAAATAAATTGATCAAAAAAAATTTTTTTTTTGAGTATTTTACCTTTATATGGTACAACTTTCAACTGCTTTCCAATGATAATTGGTTTGGTGCGCACGGTTTGCATAATGGCAAGACATTCACTTTGCACAAAGTGGTCCCACATAGTTAGAGTCATTGGGTTCAATTTGCAAATAAAATAATCAATAATAAGTGGGTTTAGTGTAATGATTCTAATTATTGATAAAGGTACACAGGTTCTGATACGAGATAAAGTGTTAGCATTGATTAATGATGATCACTTCTTGAAGTGTTTGTTGTCTGTTCCATGAGTGCTTTTCTTTGACAGGGAGGATATCTATAGCTGTGCCGATGATATCTATTTGAGAAATAAGTAATATACATATTTAAAAAAAAAAAAAAAACAGTGTGAGATATAAATATTTTGATCATACTTTGTTTTATGAAGCTAATACAAGTAATAATCTAAAATCTCACCGGTTGGATGTTGTTTAGATTTTCCCAAGTGCTTTTGAAGTTCTGATAATGGAGTAAGAATAATTATTGGTGTGATTTTTTCATGCTCATCTATCGCTGGTTTGACCAAGGTAGATTTGTCGATGATCCATTGACATTCATTCTCAATAGTGTGATACTTTGGTAGTATATCTTGTACCCATGCATTTGAAATGTAATAACATTTGTTGACCTCCGATTTTTCTTTGAAGATTTCAATATCTTAATCAGAGATTATGGCTTGAATTTTGGTTCCCTATTTTAATACAAAGTGATGTTAGTTTATCTTAAAGATAAAGAAAAGGAGGATAAAACAAAATGTGGAAAAAAAGAAGGAAAGAAATTGACCGTTGGATCGACGAGGATAAGCCTTTGATATATTTTTGCATTTGTAGGTGATGAATGTGGCATAGCTTTGTCTTCCACAAAGATTTTGGTTGTCCATGGCCTAGTTTTATGTGTGACTTCTCTTATGAATTTGCATTGTATTGGCATGCTATATGAATGGTAAAGATAGTGGATAGTTTTCAGTACTTACAAAGAAAATAGTAAGCTGTGTAGTCTCATATTATTTGAGAATAGATATATGTAATGGTTTATAAGTAAAGAGACCACCTCTTAATAGTATGAGGCCTTTTGGGATAAGCCTAAGAGTAAAACCATGCGGGCACAAGGTCCAAAAAAGATAAGATATACCAAATGGAGGCATGGTGGTATCAGAGCCTATACTCAATCGAAAGTATGGCCAACAAGAACGTTGGGCCCCAATAGGAGAGGTGATTGTAACAGTTATCAGTTCTTACAAGACAAAGGATAAGTTATGCATTCCCATATTACTTGGGAATAGACGTATGTGATAGTTTATAAATAAAGAGACCACCTTCTAATGATATGAGGTATTTTGAGGTAAGCTTAAGAACAAAACCGTGTTGGCACGAGACCTAAAACAAAGAATATCACATTAAATGGAGGCACGAGTCATTACAAATAGCAATTAGGTTTGGTTATAGCTTTGAGTAAAGTGTTAAAAAAAAAAAGAGAAAAGAAAAGTAAAGTAAAGTAAACATACTAAAGAACATAGGGGAAGGACAAAGAAACATGGGTGAAATTGATAGAAACGTCTATATAACTCAGAGATGTATGAAAAAAAAAAAAAAGAGAGTGGGGGGCGGGAGGGGGAAAGAAAAATATTAGAAGCAAAACTCAAGTAAAAAGAACAATCAAGGATGCACCAAAAACCAACCCAAATGATCAAATTTGAAAGTGTTTGTATAAGCACATATGATACAGAATATAGTACTATTATAAATGAATTTTAAATAAAAGTTAAAGTTAGAGGTCATTATTTAGATGACCAATTGGTAGTACCTTCTTATAACCCTTATTTACTTGCAAAATTTGATTGTTAGTTATATGCTGAAATATGCTCTAGTATTAAAGCAGTAAAATACTAATACAAGTATATTTACAAAGGTCATGGCCGAATTAAATTTCATATAAATCAAAACAATGAAATAAATGACATAGATGAGACTGAAAATTTTCAATCCGCTAGATGGATTTCGCCATCAAAAGTAATATGGAGAATTTATAGTTTAATTCTAAATTAAATTTATCCATCTGTTATGACATTACAACTACATCTTCCTAATAAACAACTTATTACATTTAAGAAATCAGATAATCTTCAGAAAGCATTAAATAATGATTTTGCAACAAAAACTATATAAACTGAATATTTCATATGAATAAAATAAATGAAAAAGCAAGAACTCAACTATATAAACAATTTCCTCAACATTTTGTTTCGAACCAAAGAGGCAAAATATGGACTCCGGTAAAAAAAGGGCAATGTAATTGGAAGAATTGTTACAACTAATCCAGAAGAAGGAGAAAGATATTACTTATAATTACTACTAATTAAATCGTATAAAATTGCCACATCTTTCGAAAATTTAAGAATTGTAAATGGTATTTTAACTTCTTCTTATCGTAAAGCTGCTCTTTTACTGGATTATTAAACACAGATAATAACTTAAAATTATGTCTAGAAGAAGCTTCTTTACAAATGCCATATACTATGCGTCGTCTATTTGCTATGATATTGGTTTATTGTGAACTAAATAATCCAAAACGATTATGGAAAACATGTTAAAAAAAAATTATCAGAAGATTTTAATCGATTGAATACATCTTCATGTGATGTGAGAAATAAGATACGAGAACATTATCTTAGTTTTATATTAGAGTCAATGGGAAAAAAATATTAATAATTATCACTTAGTTGATTACAAAATTAACTTATATGAACATCATAAATACATGAAAGAAATAAATGAAGAACTGGCTATCATTTCTGAGGAAGATATATTAGCTAGCTCAACATTAAATGCGCAAGAAAAATATGCATATGATATGATATTAGAAAAAGCTTTCAACAATGAATTTGATGATTTTTTTGATTGACGGACCTAGAAGGTACAAGAAAAATATATTTATATCAAGCTATAATTGCTACTATAAGATCTAAATATTTCATTGTTTTAGCAACAGCGAGTTGCTGCAACTATATCACCTGGTGGTCCCAAAACACATTCAAGATTTAAAATTCCACTTGATTTAATTAATAGTACTACTTGTATAGTTAGTACACGATCAGGACTAGCTACACTTCTACAATTTTCAAAACTAATAATATGTAATGAAGCTCCAATGATAAACAAACAAGCAATTGAAGCTCTAGATAGAATGTTGCAAGATGTGAATGATTCAAAATCACCTTTTTGAGGAAAAGCTATTGTATTTAGTGGTGATTTTCGTCAAGTTCTTCCTGTTATACCTAAAGGTAAGAGAGATGACATAATAAATACAAGTTTAGTAACATCTTATTTGTGGCCAATATTAATAAAAATAAAACTAACTGAAATATAAGATCTAGACTTGATCCCAAAAAAAAAAAAAAATAGTGATGGAAATATTAAATTGCCACCTCATATCGTTATACCTTATGAAGACGATAACGTCTCAGTACAAGAACTAATAAAATTTGTATTTCCATATATAGCCAGCTATCCTAATTGTATAAATTTAATGGCCAATAGAGCTATATATACTCACACCAAAAAATGATTCTGTTGACGAAATTAACAATTTATCAATAGAACAATTTCGAGGAGATCCTATTACTTATTATAGCTTTGATGAAACCGAAAATACAACCATGCTTTCAAGAAGAATTTTTGAATATTTTAACACCAAATGGAATTCCTTCTCATGAATTAGTACTTAAACCTAATTGTCCTGTTATATGACTTCGCAATATTAATCCTTCTCGCAATATTATCCCGCACGTGCTATTTCTCCTTCTTTTTTTTTTTTTTTAAAAAAATTTATTTTTAATATATTGGTTCTTCTACCACAACACTCAAGCCAACCTTTTTTTTTTTTTTTTTTTTTTTTTGCGTAAGACTTAGTAGCAGGATAAGACTTAGAATAATATATCAACCTATTGTTTTTACACATTTTAGTGTAATATGATAGGTTAGCTATAATAGGAACATGTCATCTCTATATACCAATTCTATATATATGTCCATCATTTCTTCTTTTGAATTTTGGATACTCATTATATGTTTTTGAAGAATAAGGTTATTTTGTTTTTTTTTCATGCAAACATTATTTACATTTAGCTTTCCACAAGGACTATGCATCATATGTTTAACAGCAATTGAGTGTAAAAGTGAGCATGTGGAAGTCCTCTTTTTTGAAATTCTCTAACATATACATATGCAACTACTGGACCAAATATTTTTCTTTTAATTAAATCATTCTTTAGTTCTTCTAAGTTTGCTCTAAATATAGGAGCAACTAAATCGGGTCTATTTTAAATTTCTTTATAAGGTTGTAATTCTTGTTTAATCTCCGGCCAATTAGGATTACACGTAATTGTCAAAAATATATCAGGTTTTCCAAATTGTTGTACTAATGCCATAACATCCATATATCGTTTAGGCATATCTCTAAGACAACCAATAAAAGTAGCAGTAAAATTCTTCCAATTTTAGATCCTTGGTTTTCTCCATATTGAATACTGTCAACGATTCCATCATATACTTTAGCACGAATTTCTTTTTGGTTATTTTGAAGATAATGAGTTTCAAGTTTTTGACATACATGTCGACTACATATTGTTGAAGTAAACGACCTGAATATAATAAAATAGATTTATCTGTATATCTAATTTGTAGTTTATAACAATAATATTCTCGACAAGAAACCATATATTTCTTTTCTTCCTCATCTCCAACACTGAAACACGAAGCTAATAACATCGAGTAAATTAAGTACTAAAATATATGTACATACTTAAATTGAGTAGATGAATCCTTTTGAATTAATTGCGCAGCAGAAATCATCGTCTCCGGCCCAATACGAAGCTGACCTTCACAAAACAGTTCTCCTTTCTAAACATTGTTGTTCTCAAGATAAACAAAGTTCTACAAAAGAACTGATATTAGCCTTCAAAACTTATTCACCAGGATCTTCAGAAGTACTTAAAATTGCTTGTCCTTGCTATGTTTCTCTGCTGCATATGTTTCAAGTGCCTTAAAACACTTGGCGGAATGACGACCAGATCACACTTTGCTTTTCAATGTTTGATATCAAAAAAATCTTCTTGTGAAAAAGCATTCTAGTCGAAATCGATGAAGCCGCACTTTTCAATGTGAATCAAGTCTTTTTTGAAGTATTAAAAAAAAAAAAAAAGACACAAACACAAACAAATTAGACTTTCCGAATGTACAGAAATCGAACTTCTTCATATGTCTTTAAAAGTAGTTATACTTTCAAAAGATAAATAAATAAATAAGAGTAGCTATAAATGCACCCATTAAATTATGCTTTTCTAATGAAGATTTATAAAAAATCAATCATTTTATGTAAAAATTTTTGGTAATACTTAATTTGTTCCTCTTATACATCCATTCTAATTTTGATTTGTTTTGATTTATCAAAAAAAAAAAAAAGAGAGAGTAATTGACCTAAATAGTCTTGGAACTCTTTAAAAAGTGACGGATTGGTCCCTTTTTTTTTTTTTTTTTTTTTCTGTCCGAGATGTCCCTAAAGTTTTAATTTTTTTTACATTTTGCCGTTTCGGTGCTTTACGTAAAACTCCATTAAATTTCTAACGAAATCTTGTAAAAATGATAATTTTTGTAATAAAATGTCCAAAATATTCTTCAATCTCCCAAAAATCCATCTTCCCCTCTCTCTCTAGGTCCCCCCCCCCCCCCCCGGCCCGGGTCCGGCGAATGGGTCCTCCCCCCCAATGACTAGGTTCCCCCCGCCTCCGCCCCCCCCCCCCCCCCCCCCACCAACCCATGACTTGTTCACTACCACCTCCCACCCCCACCCAAACAACCAACCTGCCCACCCACAATTCTCTATAAAGGGTTTCTCAAAATTTGGGGGAAAACCCTAAGAAATTACCTATTTGACCTTTGAAAAACATGAACCATGCTTCTTACGTGATCAATCCATTAGTTTTTGGATAGCAAAGACTGAAATGGCTAAGAAAATAAAAGCTTAAGGTCATCTCAAAAAAAAAAAAAAGGACCAATCTGTCACCTTTGAAAGAGTTAAAGGACTATTTAGGCCAATTGCTCCAAGAAAAATCTACACTGAATCTAATTAGCTGGGAAAAAAAAAACTGTACCTTTTTTTTTCTTAAAAAAAAACTTTACCTTTTTTTTTCTTAAAAAAAAAAAAGAACAAGAAGTAATACACCTACAATTTTTCAAACCAAATACTCACGCGTCATAAGTCTACTTCTTCAATCTTCTTCTTCTTCTTTAATTTTTCTTTATCATGTACCAAAAAAAAAAAAATCATAGTGCTTAATGTAATGAACAAGAGGAAAGTCTCAATCATGTAAAAAATTGAAAATTCACCCATTTCCAGCATTTCAACAATAATAAAGTAACCTAAATATCCATAAAGTATTTGGCCATGGGGTATAAATTATAAAAATTAAAAAAAAAAAAAAAAGAAGGAGCTATAATATCGGCTTGACACTTCAAGATTCCCCCCCCCCCCCCCCCCCCCCCCCCCCCCCTTCTTTGAGAAAGAGTATGATAACAAAATCTAAGATCATAGACATATATTTGGGATAATCAAACATTTGGGTATTTTTTTTATTCATTTGGAAAAAAAAAGGATTCTATTTATTGTAAATTTAGTGTGTGTTTTCTTATTTCTCTAATCACATACTATATTTACTTATAGTTAATGTGCTGTGTATTTTTAACTAGTATTAATGTAATTTCATTATATGATAAAATGATAATAAAAATTATTTACAATTTATGGGTAAAAATTCTCTAAACAAGAAACTGAAAATAGCTAACTTTTTTGTGGTCCAACAAAAGAAAATACTTGTACTCTTGTATCATTCAATTATAATTACACCACAATCAAAAAGCAATGAACGTATATACATGTATATACAAATTAAATCAATTTGATGAATGTACATCGAAAACAATGCGATAATAATATGTGCTTAAAAACATTTGTATGCACATAAACTAATAATACATCATAATTCTCGAATAAATCGACCATTAAATATACAAGAGAAAGGAATTATCGTAACTCACACATAATTATACCTCATTAATTGACTCATTTGTTGCACTTATTATACATTGATTAAATGCAAAACAATGGCACAAAGATTCAAACCCTAGATAAAAAGGTCTTCTATTTGAATTTACAGTAATGTTAAACTCACCAACTTTAATTCTAATTTTTTTAGTATTATTTACGTGTCGTATTTTTTAATATAACAATACTTTAAATCTTTATCAATTCAAAAAAATAACTCACATATTACATAAATTAATGCTCAAAAATTAAAATCATAATTTGGTGTCTTTTTTTTTTTTTTTTTTTGAGTTTATAACTTCAGGAAAGGGGGAAAATGTTAAGACTGCCCAAGTATACAGATACAAATTTTCACGCACAAGAAAAAAACCGAAGTTTAAATAAATATGTTAGTTAATTAAATGATAAATAACTATACATGCATACATTCGTGCATATACACTAATCAAAATAAATTGATCAAAAAAAAAATTTTTTTTTGTGTATTTTACCTTTGTATGGTACAACTTTCAACTGCTTTCCAATGATAATTGGTTTGGTGCGTACGGTTTGCATAATGGCAAGACATTCACTTTGCACAAAATGGTCCCACATAGTTAGAGTCATTGGGTTATATTTGCAAATAAAATAATCAATAATAAGTGGGTTTAGTGTAATGATTCTAATTATTGATAAAGGTACACAGGTTGTGATACGAGATAAAGTGTTACCATTGATTAATGATGATCACTTCTTGAAGTGTTTGTTGTCTGTTCCATGAGTGCTTTTCTTTGACAGGGAGGATATCTATAGCTGTGCCGATGATATCTATTTGAGAAATAAGTAATATACATATTTAAAAAAAAAAAACAGTGTGAGATATAAATATTTTGATCATACTTTGTTTTATGAAGCTAATACAAGTAATAATCTAAAATCTCACCGGCTGGATGTTGTTTAGATTTTCCCAAGTGCTCTTGAAGTTCTGATAATGGAGTAAGAATAATTATTGGTGTGATTTTTTCATGCTCATCTATCGCTGGTTTGACCAAGGTAGATTTGTCGATGATCCATTGACATTCATTCTCGATAGTGTGATACTTTGGTAGTATATATATCTTGTACCCATGCTTTTGAAATGTAATAACATTTGTTGATCTCCGATTTTTCTTTGAAGATTTCAATATCTTGATCAGAGAATATGGCTTGAATTTTGTTCCCTATTTTAATACATAGTGATGTTAGTTTATCTTAAAGATAAAGAAAAGGAGGATAAAACAAAATGTGGAAAAAAAAAAAAGAAAGAAATTATCCGTTGGATCGACGAGGATAAGCCTTTGATATATTTTTGCATTTGTAGGTGGTGAATGTGGCATAGCTTTGTCTTCCACAAAGATTTTGGTTGTCCATGGCCTAGTTTTATGTGTGACTTCTCTTATGAGTTTGCATTGTATTGGCATGCTATATGAATGGTAAGGATAGTGGATAGTTTTCAGTACCTACAAAGAAAATAGTAAACTGTGTAGTCTCATATTGTATGAAAATAGATATATGTGATAGTTTATAAGAAAAGAGATCACTTTTGAATAGTATGAAGCTTTTTGGGATAAATCTAAGAGCAAAACCGTGCGGGCACAACGTCCAAAAAGGATAATATATATCAAATGGAGGCATGGTGCTATCAGAGCCTATACTCAATTGAAAGTATGGCCAACAAGGATGTTGGGTCCCAAAAGGAGGGATAATTGTAACAGTTATCAGTTCCTACAAGAAAAAAGGTAAGTTGTGCAATTCCATATTACTTGGGAATAGACGTATGTGATGGTTTATAAGTAAATATACTATCTTCTAATGGTATGAGGCATTTTGGGGTGAGTTCAAGAGCAAAACCGTGTGAGCACGAGACCTAAAACAAAGAATACACACCAAATGGAGGCACGAGTCGTTACAGATAGCCATTAGATTTGGTTATGGCTTTGAGTAAAGCGTTAAAAAAAAAAGAGAAAAAAAAAAAAGAAAAGTAAAGTAAACATATTAAAGAACATAGGGGAAGGACAAAGAAACATGGGTGAAATTGATACAAACGTCTATATAACTCAGAGATGTCTCTCAAAAAAAAAGAAAAAAAAACGGGGAGGCGTTTCGGGGGGGGGGGGGGGGGGTTGGGGTGTGTGGAGTGGAGGAGAAGAAAAATATCAGAAGCAAAACTCAAGTAAAAAGGACAATCAAGGATGCACCAAAAACCAACCCAAATGATCAAATTAATTTGGAAGTGTTTGAGTAAGCACATGTGATACAGAATATAGTACTATTATAAATGACTTTTAAATAAAAGTTAAAGTTAGAGGTCATTATTTAGATGACCAATTGGTAGTACCTTCTTATAGCCCTTATTTACTTGCAAAATTTGATTCAGTTATATGTTGAAATATGCTCTAGTATTAAAGCAGTAAAATACTAATACAAGTATATTTACAAAGGTCATGGCCGAATTGCATTTCATATAAATCAAAACAATGAAATAAATGACAAAGATGAGACTGAAAATTTTCAATCCGCTAGATGGATTTCGCCATCAAAAGTAATATGGAGAATTTATAGTTTTCTTCTAAATTAAATTTATCCATCTGTGATGACATTACAACTACATCTTCCTAATAAACAACTTATTACATTTAAGAAATCAGATAATCTTAAGAAAGCATTAAATAATGATTTCGCAACAAAAACTATATTAACTGAATATTTCATATGAATAAAATAAATGAAAAGGCAAGAACTCAACTATATAAACAATTTCCTCAACATTTTGTTGGGAACAAAAGAGGCAAAATATGGACTCCGGTAAAAAAAGGGCAATGTAATTGGAAGAATTGTAACAACTAATCCAGAAGAAGGGGAAAGATATTACTTATAATTACTACTAATTAAATCGTATCAAATTGCCACATCTTTCGAAAATTTAAGAATTGTAAATGGTATTTTAACTTCTTCTTATCGTAAAGCTGCTCTTTTACTGGATTATTAAACACAGATAATAACTTAAAATTATGTCTAGAAGAAGCTTCTTTACAAATGCCATATACTATGCGTCGTCTATTTGCTATGATATTGGTTTATTGTGAACTAAATAATCCAAAACGATTATGGAAAACATGTTAAAAAAAAATTATCAGAAGATTTTAATCGATTGAATGCATCTTCATGTGATGTGAGATATAAGATAATAGAACATTATCTTAGTTTTATATTAGAGTCAATGGGAAAAAATATTAATAATTATCACTTAGTTGATTACAAAATTAACTTATATGAACATCATAAATACATGAAAGAAATAAATGAAGAACTGGCTATCATTTCTGAGGAAGATATATTAGCTAGCTCAACATTAAATGCGCAAGAAAAATATGCATATGATATGATATTAGAAAAAGCTTTCAACAATGAATTTGATGATTTTTTTGATCGACGGACCTGGAAGGTACAAGAAAAATATATTTATATCAAGCTATAATTGCTACTATAAGATCTAAATATTTCATTGTTTTAGCAACAGCGAGTTGCTGCAACTATATCACCTGGTGGTCCCAAAACACATTCAAGATTTAAAATTCCACTTGACTTAATTAATAGTACTACTTGTATAGTTAGTACACGATCAGGACTAGCTACACTACTACAATTTTCAAAACTAATAATATGTAATGAAGCTCCAATGATAAACAAACAAGCAATTGAAGCTCTAGATAGAATGTTGCAAGATGTGAATGATTCAAAATCACCTTTTTGAGGAAAAGCTATTGTATTTAGTGGTGATTTTCGTCAAGTTCTTCCTGTTATACCTAAAGGTAAAAGAGATGACATAATAAATACAAGTTTAGTAACATCTTATTTGTGGCCAATATTGATAAAAATAAAACTAACTGAAATATAAGATCCAGACTTGATCCCAAAAAAAAAAAAAAAAAAAAAGATATGGAAATATTAAATTGCCACCTCATATCGTTATACCTTATGAAGACGATAACGTCTCATCACAAGAACTAATAAAAATTGTATTTCCATATATAGCCAGCTATCCTAATAGTATAAATTTAATGGCCAATAGAGCTATATATACTCACACCAAAAAATGATTCTGTTGACGAAATTAACAATTTATCAATAGAACAATTTCGAGGAGATCCTTTTACTTATTATAGCTTTGATGAAACCGAAAATACAACCATGCTTTCAAGAAGAATTTTTGAATATTTTAACACCAAATGGAATTCCTTCTCATGAATTAGTACTTAAACCTAATTGTCCTGTTATATTTTTTAATATATTGGTTCTTCTACCACAACACTCAAACCAACCTTTTTTTTTTTTTTTTTTTTTGCGTAAGACTTAATAGCAGGATAAGACTTAGAATAATATATCAACCTATTGTTTTTACAGATTTTAGTGTAATATGATAGGTTAGCTATAATAGGAGCATGTCATTCCTATATACCAATTCTATATATATGTCCATCATTTCTTCTTTTGAATTTTGGATACTCATTATATGTTTTTGAAGAATAAGGTTTAGGATAATGATTTTTACATGTACCATTTTGTTTTTTTTTTTCATGCAAACATTATTTACATTTTGCTTTCCACAAGGACTATGCATCATATGTTTAACAGCAATTGAGTGTAAAAGTGAGCACGTGGAAGTCCTCTTTTTTGAAATTCTCAAACACATACATATGCAACTACTGGACCAAATATTTTTCTTTTAATTAAATCATTCTTTAGTTCTTCTAAGTTTGCTCTAAATATACGAGCAACTAAATCGGGTCTATTTTAAATTTCTTCATAAGGTTGTAATTCTTGTTTAATCTCCGGCCAATTAGGATTACACGTAATTGTCAAAAATATATCAGGTTTTCCAAATTGTTGTACTAATGCCATAACATCCAGATATCGTTGAGGCATATCTCTAAGACAACCAATAAAAGTAGCAGTAAAATTCTTCCAATTTTAGATCCTTGGTTTTCTCCATATTGAATACTGTCAACGATTCCATCATATACTTTAGCACGAATTTCTTTTTGGTTATTTTGAAGATAATGAGTTTCAAGTTTTTGACATACATATCGACTACATATTGTTGAAGTAAACGACCTGAATATAATAAAATAGATTTATCTGTATATCTAATTTGTAGTTTATAACAATAATATTCTCAACAAGAAACCATATATTTCTTTTCTTCCTCATCTCCAACACTGAAACACGAAGCTAATAACATCGAGTAAATTAAGTACTAAAATATATATATGTACATACTTAAATTGAGTAGATGAATCTTTGTTATCTTCTGTTTCATTTTGAATTAATTGCGTAGCAGAAATCATCGTTCTGGCCCAATACGAAGCTGACCTTCACAAAACAGTACTCCTTTCTAAACATTGTTGTTCTCAAGATAAACAAAGTTCTACAAAAGAACTGATATTAGCCTTCAAAACTTATTCACCAGGATCTTCAGAAGTACTTAAAATTGCTTGTCCTTACTATATTTCTCTGCTGCATATGTTTCAAGTGCCTTAAAACACTTGGCGGAATGACGACCAGATCACACTTTGCTTTTCAATGTTTGATATCAAAAAAATCTTCTTGTGAAAAAGCATTCTAGTCGAAATCGATGAAGCCGCATTTTTCAATGTGAATCAAGTCTTTTTTGAAGTATTAAAAAAAAAAAAAAAAGACATAAACACAAACAAATTAGACTTTCCGAATGTACAGAAATCGAACTTCTTCATATGTCTTTAAAAGTAGTTATACTTTCAAAAGATAAATAAATAAATAAGAGTAGCTATAAATGCACCCATTAAATTATGCTTTTCTAATGAAGATTTTTAAAAAATCAATCATTTTATGTATACTTTTTTATGAATACTTAATTTGTTCCTCTTATACATCCATTCTAATTTTGATTTGTTTTGATTTATCAAAAAAAAAAAAAAAAAAGAGAGAGAGAGAGAGTAATTGATCTAAATAGTCTTGGAACTCTTTAGAAAGTGACGGATTGGTCCCTTTTTTTTTTTGTCCGAGATGTCCCTAAAGTTTTAATTTTTTTTTTACATTTTTCCATTTCGGTGCTTTACGTAAAACTCCATTAAATTTTTAACGAAATCCTGTAAAAATGATAATTTTTGTAATAAAATGTCCAAAATATTCTTCAATCTCCCAAAAATCCATCTCCCCCTCTCTCGGTCCCCTCGGGGTCCCGCAAATGAGTCCTTCCCCCAATGACTAGGTTGCCCCCCCTCCCCCCCCCCCCTCCCAGCTGTGACTGGTTCACTACCACTTCCCTGCCCATCACAACTGGGTCCCAACCCCCCCGCCCCAATAACCAACCTGCCCACCCACAATTCTCTGTAAAAGGGTTTCTCAAAATTTGGGCAAAAACCCTAGGAAATTACCTATTTGACCTTTGAAAAACATGAATCATGCTTCTCACATGATCAATTCATTATTTTTTGGATGGCAAGGACTGAAACGGCCCCAACCCCCCCGCCCCAATAACCAACCTGCCCACCCACAATTCTTTGTAAAAGGGTTTCTCAAAATTTGGGCAAAAACCCTAGGAAATTACCTATTTGACCTTTGAAAAACATGAATCATGCTTCTCACATGATCAATCCATTAGTTTTTGGATGGTAAGGACTGAATCGGCCAAGAAAATAAAAGCTCAGGGTCATCTCAACAAATTTTTTTTAAAAAAAGGACCAATCTGTCACCTACGAAAGAGTTAAAGGACTATGTAACGACCCCTCACGAACCGTTATAGTTGACTTCTTATTTAATCATTTATCTCTTATAAAATTGTGAAAAATATTAAACTTGAAATACAAATCTTTACATTATGGAAAACTTTACTTAGATGATTTTAGAAAAACTCTAAATTTTTTTTTATTTAACTATATCAAAATTAAACTTCATAATTAATATATTATATTTTTTAAAAAACCCAATCCATGAAATAAAATTTAAGTCCATATGAAATATCCAATCAAATAATAATAAACTAAAGTCTCAAAACTTGATTTGAAATTAAAAAAAATAAAGTCCATCTCATGATCATTCCTCCCGTTTTCCTATCACATATCGTCCCGCTATCCGCTCCAAGCTCCTCCAACACTATAACTTACCCTTTCCTTTATCTGCAACGTGAATTAACTTATATAAGCAAGGGCTTAGTATGACACCTAAATCTCACAAATGTAAATAAATATTTTTTTATCATCATAAATATGAACATCATTTAAAAACTTTTTAACTTTTAAAACCATCATATATTGGGCCCGACCTTATACCATCATAGCGCGCTAGTCACGGAAGGATTGGAGTAGCAAATTCCAAACCAACGGTGACAAAAGTCCGCTCACCGGACAACATCATCATCATCGTCATGAAGGGTGTACAACGCCATTTTAAAACATAAAATACATATACATACCATATATATATACTTTTCATCAAAACGTCATCATAGGAGAAGTATTATTTAAAAACATCACAACATCATCATCAACATCAAACATATACTTCTCCAATCCTTAATTCATGTTACAGGTGAGAGTGTACTTACCTAAATGCCTTACTTAACCTTTTCAAATTTCCGATCGTGACGTGCGATTGAGGTCTTGGGTGCTCGTCTTTAGAACCGTTCATGCCATGAATAATAAATATAATATCAATAAAAGCTCATAATAATTCATCAAACACATGCATCGTATCATAGCAGCACCTAAAAAGCATATTTCATCAGTCAATAACATCACAACATAAAAATTGAACCATTTCATGAAATTCCAAATCTTGACAGAATCTGTCAGTCAGACTTTTGTCCCTTAAAAAATTTATAAAAATTCATATAGAGCTCCAAATGATCTAAAACTAATTTTAAACGAAAATAGACATCTAGATCTTTCTAATGATACCTAGTTTGTAGAAAATGGAGACCGTTTGGACTCTCAAACATAGTTTTGAATTTGACTTCTAAAATTTTATCAACACTAGCAGCCGGACCTCTGCCTATTTGAAAAATCACAAAAATTTACATATATTTTCAAATGATATAAAACTGATTTCAAATGAAAATAGACATCTATATTTTTCTAACAATATCAAATTTGTTAAAAATGAAGACCGTTTGTATCCTCAAAAACAGTTTTGAACATGGACTGCTAAAATTGTATAGAATCTAGCAGCCGGACCTCTGCCTATTTGAGAACTCATAAAAATTTCCATCTATCTCCAAACGATATGAAACTAATTCTAAATGAAAATAGACATCTAGAACTTTTCAACGATATTAAATTCGTTAAATATAGAGGCCGTTTACATCCTTAAAATCAGTTTCGAAAACTCATCATAAAATATGGAAATTCCAGTAACAATGGTCAACTCCGAAAATCATTAAAATATAAAAATTATCACCACAACCTAAATAATTCATACACACACCCAAAACAGCCCTAATATATATTTCTAACATATAAAATTATTCAATCACCATACCAATAAAATCATAAATCAAGAAATTAAAAATCCTAAATTTGCCTGTTGGCAAAATACACTAAACCGTCATCAATAAACCATATAGCCTACATCAATCATCATTTGATAGATATTTCTCATCATTTCTTCAAACTAATATGAAGAAACTCATCGAGAAAATTATTGGACCTCGAAGGATCCTAAACCAAAACAAATAATAAAATCATCCTCATCAAACAATAACAAAACATATATTGTTGAATCTTTATTTCGGCTCCAAAGATTAGGAAAAATCAAGAGGTTGATGGTGGAGTTTTGGTGACTAGATGATGAAGGGTATAGGTGGAGGTGAAGGAGGCAGAATAAGGCATAGAGGTATTGCTTCGAATGTGCATGGAAAGAAAAGAAAAGAAAAAAAAAAAAAAAAAAAAGCAAGAGGAGACGATTATGGACTCAATTGGGAATTAATTTTCTGAAATAATTTTTTTTATTACGGGCTGTTATTTTGGGTAAATCAAGTTGTCATACAATTAGCAGATTGAAAGGAATGTAAATTCTCTCCTTCCCCCTTTTTTTTTACACGTCCCTTCTCCTTCTTTATTTATTTTACTGCAATTACATTCCTCTTTTTCTTCTGATTATCTTCTTTCCATTTTTTTTTTTCTCTTCCTTCTCGTTTTCTGATTGATATCCCCTCCCTTCATATTTTCCATTAAACACGTATATATGCATATAATATTATATATATATATATATATATTATATACACGTTGACTAACCAATAACTTAACATATATATGTATATATAAAGATATATATACAATGCAATCCGTATATATAAAAAATAAATATACTTAAACATATAGTGTATATATATGAACATAGAAGATAGCCGTATAACAATATATGGTAGAAATATATATGCTCAATATAACTTACAAAAATAAATGCAATGATTTCTTTATTATTATTATATATATATATAAATATATATTTAAGCCATCACACAAAATTATCAATCATCAGAAAAAATTTTCTATCAATTTGGCATGAACTTTGTTCCAGCACATCGAGTCCTCATCGCGTCATCTGTGAAAAATAACTCAACATAATATTAGAATTAGGAAATTACTATCTCATCACTTTATCTATGTTAATTCTAATGTTAATTTTCTAACGCTATTGTTAGGTAGCATTTGGGGCGTTACAAACTATTTAGGCCAATTGCTCTAAGAAAAATATACTATGAATCTAATTAGGGGGAAAAAAAATTTACCTTTTTTTTCATTAAAAAAAAAAAAAAAGAAGAAGAAGAAGTAATACACCTACAATTTTTTAAACCAAATACTCACACGTCATAAGTCTACTTCTTCAATCTTCTTCTTCTTCTTCTTCTTTAATTTTTCTTCATCATGTACCCAAAAAAAAAATCATAATGCTTAATGTAATGAACAAGAGGAAAGTCTCAATCATGTAAAAAATTGAAAATTCTCCCATTTCCAGCATTTCAACAATCATAAAGTAACCTAAATATCCATAAAGTATTTGACAATGGGGTATAAATTATAAAAATTTAAAAAGAAATAAGGAGCTATAATATCGGTTTGACACTTCAAGATTTGTTTTCCCCCTTTCTTTGAGAAAGAGTATGATTACAAAATCTAAGATCATAGACATATATTTGGGATAATCAAATATTTGGGTTTTTTTTATACATTTGAAAAAAAAAAAAGGATTCTATTTATAGTAAATTTAGTGTGTGTTTTCTTATTTCTCTAATCACATACTATATTTACTTATAGTTAATGTGCGGTGTATTTTAACTAGTATTAATATAATTTCATTATATGATAAAATGATAATAAAAATTATTTATAATTTATGGGTAAAAATTCTCTAAACAAGAAACTGAAAATAGCTAACTTTTTTGTGGTCCAACAAAAGAAAATACTTGTACTCTTCTATCATTAAATTACACCACAATCAAAAAGCAATGAACGTATATACATGTATATACAAATTAAATCAATTTGATGAATGTACATCGAAAACAATGCGATAATAATATTGTTTAAAAACATTTGTATGCACATAAACTAAGAATACATCATAATTCTCGAATAAATCAAACAGTAAATATACAGGAGAAAGAAATTATCGTAACTCACACATAATTATATCTCACCAATTGACTCATTTGTTCTGTTTATTATACATTGATTAAATGCAAAACAATGGCACAAAGCTTCAAGCCTTAGATAAAAGGTCTTCTATTTGAATTTACAGTAATGTTAAACTCATCAACTTTAATTCTAATTTTTTTAGTATTATTTACGTGTCGTATTTTTAATATATTAATTAAAAAAAATAACATACATATTACGCAAATTAATACTCAAAAATTAAAATCATAATTGGTGTCTTTTTTTTTTTTTTTTTTTGAGTTTATAACTTCAGGAAAGGGGGAAAATGTTAAGACTGCCCAAGTATACAGATACAAACGCACAAGAAAAATGTTACGACTGCCAACACTTCTCTTGAAAAAAAAAATGAATGAATGTGGGCGAAAGTACAAGAGGGTGTGGGTCCCACTGTAAATGGGCCACATAATGAGCCCACGTTGATAGAAAAACATGAAACGTCAGACATAGAAGTCGGTGGTCAAAACCCTATGCACACCCACAACCTTGTTTAAACTCAATTCCTCATCAGTTCTCTAGGCCGACGACTCATCTTACTATGTTTCTTTCTCAAAAACCCATGTTTGCTTTGCTTTACTCAAATCACTCTCTCTCTCTCCCTCTCTCACTAGTCTATATAATATATAAAGGAGAGAATGTGGTAGAAAAAGAAAAAAAAAAAAAAAAAACCTTTCTCCAACTTGCATGCTTGCTTTTTTTTTTTTTTTTTAATCTTTGTTTATGTGTTTGTCTATAATACATATCTACTAATCTATTAACTTATATACAAAGGGGATTGCATTTCGCACTCCACCTTTTGGTTGAAGTAATCTAATGTACTCTCTTTTTATTCAATTTATATGATGGTCACTTTTAAACCACATTTCTTTGTTTTTCCTCCCCCACCTATCACACTCCTCCTCCCCCTCCCCCCTATCCCCCCTTCCCCACGAAGCTCAAATTTACCCTCTTTTTATTCATTTTCATCTAATGGTTACAAATCGCATCGGATGACAAATTAGTGGATTTGTTTATAAAAGCTTTGGTGGCCAAAAGCTTTAGGAAACATATACGGACTAAGAGATGTGATTCATGTCAAACATTTTAGCTTGAGGGCAAGTGGGGGACTGGTAGGTTAGTGCCCTAAAGCGAAAATTCATTCATGATTTTTGACATTTATCTATCAATAAAGGTTATTTATTTATATATCATATCGGTTATCCTGGATACTTTTATTAATATAGATTTATTACAAGAAAATTATACCAAGATTATCGGTACTATAAATTTAATATTATGCATAAGGAAGTATGGTGAAAAATATAATATTAAGTGATAATCTAAATTTAGAGTCTACAGTCGTGAAGTAAAGATGGGTACTTTGACTTCAGTAAGACTGTAAGTTCATGTACTTCCACTCTTATGGGATAGTTTTGTCTTGACTATTGGAATGGGGTTGTCCAAATAGAAACATTGATATATGTGAGGGGTCTATCATATGTATTGGACTAGACCTAAAGTGATATTGATTTATGTAATAATTCCGGTTGAGATTAATCAATTCACTTTAACAAATATTCATATAGACATCTTAATCTTGAGTGGACAAATGATTGCATATCTATGTGACGTATTTTTAATTTATAAAATGGTTAGGCACCGAAGGTATGGCATCTTTTACTCGATAAGTTGGAGATACATTGTGTAGAGGATGATAATGTTATTCATAAATATAGAATCCATAGTTCTTTCACGAGAGCCAATGATATTCTCATAAAGTGTCCTTCTGGACATGATTAAACGATAAGAGATCTCAGTAAGTTGTAATTCGTTTACTTAATGATTTTATGTTTATGGAGGATTTTCATAAATATGGTTTGATCAAGATTAAATGATGTAAACTTTAATGACAAAATAATTGAGAAGGTGAAACATAATTTTAACTTTAATCTCAATTATGAATATCCTATGGGGATTCTACATTATAATATATATCATGAACAAAAACCCTTTTAATGAGCTTTTGAAATTCGGTATAGAATTAAAGACTTCAACTTCATACTTATAGTAGAGTAGTCATAGAGTTGAACAATATGGATAAATTGATTTGGGTTAATTAATTTATCTAACATTATTTTAGCTACATTGTAAAAAATAACTATTGAGACATAAAATCAAATTAGTCATAAAGAATCATTATTTCGTGGGTACATTTTAGTGAGGATTCTTGGTGTTTGTAAAAAGAGATACACGACATTAAATTTTGAATTCCAATTGCACGTACAATAACACACTATAAAATTAGTGATACACTTTTATTTGTCATAATACAAAGACTTCAAAAATCAATATGAACACACAAAAGAATATAGAAAAACACATAGCAATATAGGAAACATATGACAATAATGTATTCTTCAATGAACAATATATCTTCATGGAGAGTAGTTAGTATACTTATTAAGATCACGATCTCCTTCACCACCTGACGTAGCATAATTAGATTGATCTCCATGACTTAGTACAGGAATAGCAACTTGATTTCCACTTACAATATTATGCTTTCCACCGGACGCAGCATAATTAGATTGATCTCCATGACTTAGTACAGGAATAGCAACTTGATTTCCACTTAGCAAATTATTGCCCTCCCTAGGAGACTGATAATAGTGTCCTTCACTGGATGTAGCATAATTGGATTGGTCTCCATGACTTAGTACAGGAATAGTAATTTGATTTCCACTTACAAGATTGTGGCCCCCACCAGAAGTAGCATAATTAGATTGATCTCCGTGACTTAATACAGGAATAGCAACTTGATTTCCACTTAGCAAATTATGACCCTCCCCAGTAGACTCATGATCATAATATCCTCCACCGGACGTAGCATAATTAGATTGATCTCCATGACTTAATACAGGAATAGCAACTTGATTTCCACTAAGAACATTGTCCTCCAAAAGCTTTCTCCCATGAGTGGAGCAAATGTTCATGGAAGCAGCTGCAAGAACAAGAAACACAACAAGGAAATGTTTTGAATTTGAATTCGTCATCGTTGCGAAATGCGGTGAAGTATTGTGTTATATGGTTGCTGTGTGGGGAGGTAGAAGAATGGTGTGAGTATGTAGAAAAGGGAGTTTTTGAGCTATATTTGATATGTTTGCATGATTCGTTTATATAGAGATGCCTAAAATATGAGACTATACTAAAAGATGGATGTTTAAATTAGAATAATATACCTTATTGGGGCATGTGACCTAGCTTGTTAGCACGTCTCATGTATCTCTCTCTATTATTGGAGAACCGAGATTATATATATATATATATATATATATATATATATATATATATATATTGTCCAAGCTGGACTAGGATTTCCCGGATCCAGAAGTTGAGATGATCAAGTTTAAAAAGGTATTTGACGTATAGCTTATAATTTTACTTATAAATATCATCATCTAATTATAATCAAACAGTATTGTCCGATTTTGTTGAATTTTATAATTCGATAACCAGGTATGTTATTAAACTGGATACTCCTATATCAATATGGATATATGATCTACTTTTAATTATTCCAAAATCTGATTGCAGGAGACAAGTTTGATCAATTATTAATTATAACGTTTAAGTCACGTACGTATTGATACCTGACAATCGATATTACATATTCTCCAATCTGAATTTCAACCTAGCTAAAAATATATATCCTTTTAACAAACTTTGATATGACAATATATGCCTATACTCAGATTGATTCCCTGTTATTTACTTTGGGCAGGAAATCAAGAGAAAGAAGCTGAAATTAAGCTATAAATTTTTATTTGTCGCTGTTGCTCTTTAAGTTATTATTGCCCAATATATTCACTGATCTTTTTGTTGAATGGCCATTTTCATTTTAAACATCGTTGCTCTTTCTTGTAATTAGGTCCTAAAAATCACAACTAAAAAGTTTCATCAGAACGTCTTCCCAGACAAATCATATTAATAGCTTCTGTTATAATCATCGAAACCGTTACGATGGAAAAAGATTACTTTACAAAGCAATGTTGTTTTCATATGTTCATACTTTAAGGTCAAGTTTTCTAACTGCCACAGATTTTATCACATAATGGGTGAGTGTATGTGTAGAAATGGGGAGTTCTGTCAGTTATATATATATATATATATATATTGAACTTGGGATGGACAATTTAAACTCTGTACTTTTATGTTAAGTCAGATGTGATATTACCACTAGTCTATGCTTGCAATCACAGTTTTATCAGTTATATTTGATACATAAGAATTATATTTATGATTCGTTTATATAGAGAAACCAAAAATATGATACCATGCTATAAGATAAATGTTGGTTAAATTAATTAGAATATGTACTTTATTGTTACTTGCGCCCTAGCTGGCACTTTTTTCTGGGTGACTAGCTTGCTAGCACGTCTTCTATATAGCTATCTTTTATTGATTTGATCAGATTATATACATATACAGATTGTCCAAGCTGGCCCGGATTCCCAGATGATGGAGTTGATATCAAGTTTATGAATGTATAGCTTATAATCTTAGCAGTAAGATCATCTCGGCTAAACAATAGTTATAGAAAAACAGAAAAGAAAAGAAACTGGGAAATGACAACGACTCAATAATAGAATCAATCTTTGATACACAACTTAATAATAGAATCAATCTTTATCAATTACCGAGTGTATTTAAATTAACAATTAAATTAATTAATGAAAGTGTAATAAAATAAAGGGTTGATTTCACTTTTAGCACCTCTGAAAAAAATAATAGTAAAAACAGCAGTACTTTTTACTATTTAATAGGCCAAAAAAAAGTTATCTTAAAAAAAAAAAAAAAACTTTTGATGATTTATAAAAAAAAAAAAAAACAACTGGTCATAATGGTTATTACCGGGTGGTCATAATGGTTGTGACCGGGTTTTTTTTTTAGACTTAAATTAAATTTTTTTTTGTCAATATATTTTTATTATTTTTTAGCGATGGTCATAACCATTATGACCACCCGGTCATAACCGTTATGACCAGGTTTTTTTTTTTGTCGAACTTTTTTTATTATTTTTTAGCGATGGTCATAACTATTATGACCACCCGGTCATAACCGTTATGACCAGGGTTTTTTTTTTTTAGAATTAATTTTTTTTTTGTCGAACTTTTTTTATTATTTTTTAGGGATGGTCATAACCATTATGACCACCCGGTCATAACCGTTATGACCGAGTTTTTTTTTTTTGTCGAACTTTTTTTATTATTTTTTAGCGATGGTCATAACCATTATGACCACCCGGTCATAACCGTTATGACCAGGTTTTTTTTTTTAGAATTATTTTTTTTTGTCGATCTATTTTTATTATTTTTTAACGATGGTCATAACCATTATGACCACCCGGTCATAACCGTTATGACCAGGTTTTTTTTTTTTGTCGAACTTTTTTTATTATTTTTTAGGGATGGTCATAACCATTATGACCACCCGGTCATAACCGTTATGACCAGGTTTTCCTTCTGTGAAGTATTAATTTTTTTTTTCGTACTTTTTTTATTATTTTTTAGGGATGGTCATAACCATTATGACCACCCGGTCATAACCGTTATGACCAGGTTTTTTTTTTATAATTAATTTTTTTTTGTCGATCTATTTTTATTATTTTTTAGCGATGGTCATAACCATTATGACCACCCGGTCATAACCGTTATGACCAGGGTTTTTTTTTTTTGTCGAACTTTTTTTATTATTTTTTAGGGATGGTCATAATCATTATGACCACCCGGTCATAACCGTTATGACCAGGTTTTCCTTCTGTGAAGTATTAATTTTTTTTTCCGTACTTTTTTTATTATTTTTTAGGGATGGTCATAACCATTATGACCACCCGGTCATAACCGTTATGACCAGGTTTTTTTCCCCGCCACGTCAGCAGACATTTTTCTCGGTATGTATAATGGCATATATGCCCTCAGCCAACCCTAATCTGAAAAATTTCGTCCTAGCCCGCCATCTTCACTCTATTCCCTCCACATCCATGGCGACAGTATATAACCAACTGAACATATAAAATTTTAATTTTTCGTCTATATTTTCCTTGATTTTATCCCGCCCAATCCTCTCGAATCCTCCATGGACCATTACCCATTGATCGAAACTAACTCCCATGATTAAAATTCTTTCCACATCTTGTTTCACTCTGTTAAACCGGCCGACTCTGCCAGATCTCCGTCAACTCCATTTCCTTGGACCAGATCTACGATATAAGCCATCCTACCGTGCTTCGTAACTGTTCCTCTCCTTTGAATTTTGTATTTAACCCTTTGATCCGATAATTGTTTGTAGTTTCACAGTAAATGAAGGACGTATGTGTTTTCATCAAGTATAATGGTCGATGGGACGGCACATTGAGTTATATCGGTGGAGAAATGAAGGGAATATTGGTGCCCGAGACGGCAACATATGTTGGTCTGATTGAGTTGGTCAGACGTGCAATTGGTATGAGTGTCCCGACCAATACTATAGTCATGAGATACGGTGTTGAGCCTAGTATGCCTCTTGTCAGGATACAGTGTGATGATGACGTTAAATTCTATATACAATTGAAGAAGAAGGATGTTCATGTGCTTAGTAAATTTCCTATTACCATCGACGTTTTGGATGATACTGCGGCTGACGTCAGGCCACCGGAGCTGGGTGAAAGCAACCACATAGACGGCCAATTCTCCAGAGAAGGTGTACAGAGTGATGACTCCATGCAACATGTGGATGAGAGAAATCTGACCATCCCTTCTCCTATTCCTCGTTGCCCTCAGCTTCCTCCTCATGTTGACGAATTTAATGTTGGGGGTGATGCTCGTAAATCAAACGAGAATAGTGTCGACGTCAGCATTGGAGCACATTCTATTGCCAATAACGGAACATCTCAATCCGATAATGTACCAAGTCTTGACAGGTTATCTGGTTCATTAGTTGTTGCTGATTATACACCTGTCACAATTCGCAGAAACTGTATTTTTCATAACAAAAAGTTGTTGCAATACCATCTTCATCACGATGCCATGAGTAAACACTATCAATTCCGGGTGAAGAGGTCGACCTCTACACTGTTACACGTTATATGTATAGATATCCAGAAATGTCCATGGCAATTGCGTGCGACGAGGATGCGAGGTAGTGAAATGTTTGTCGTGAAGCGTTTCGACGACGTCCATAGTTGCTCACTCGAAATTGTTCAAGGGCATCATCGCCAAGCCAAGAGTTGGATGATTGGGGAGTGTGTCAAGACAAAATACTTGGATCCGACTAATACCTCATATAGACCTCGAGAAATCATGCGAGACATGCAGGCCGAATTTGGAGTCTCTTTCAATTATCTCCGAGCATGACGAGGTAAGGAAGCAGCACTAACCAGCTTGAGGGGCAATGATGCAGAGTCATACAATGGTAATTCACTTCCCTTTACTCTATCTTATAATACGTTCAACACCGATATTATAAGTCTTATAATACGCTTTAATAAGTGTTAAATACTTGATTACATTACAGTTCTTCCCGCGTGGGCTGCAATGGTTAAGAGTAAAAATCCTGGTTCCGACATTGACATCGAGACGGACTCATCAAATTGCTTACAATGTCTCTACATGTGCCTAGCTGCTTCGAAGCACGGTTGGCCTTATTGTCGACCAGTAATTGTGGTTGATGGATCCGCATTAAAGGCCAAATTTGGCGGGGTGCTTCTTGCAGCATGCGGTCACGATGCAAATGGCTGCATATTTCCACTTGCATTTGGTATCGTTCAGTCCGAAAGCAACGACTCATGGACCTGGTTCTTCGAGAAGCTCAGGGATTCAATCGGCCCTAGAGATTCTCTTGTTATTGTGGCTGATAGGCATAAGGGAATCGAGTACGTAGCCAAACTCGTGTATCCGGACGTTGCCTTCGGGATATGCGTCCAACACTTGGCTGCAAACCTTAAGACGAAGTACAAGGATTTCAAAGGCCATCTGAAGACCTATTTTGATGGTGCATCGAGGTCGTATCTTTTAAGTGAGCACCATCGTCATATGGAATCCATCCGTACTCGTAATCCCGACATGCACCGGTACCTCATGCAGGCCGATCCGAAAAAGTGGTCGCGAGCATATTTCAACGGCCGGAGGTATGCAATCATGACAACCAATATCGCGGAGTCGTTTAATAATGTTGATCGGAAAACCAGGTTAATGCCAGTTGGATTCTTAATGGAATGGTTGAGGGAACTACAACAAAGATGGTTTGTCAACAGGCGTGAGGAGGCTCTAAAATTGTCATCGAAACTTGCTCCAAAGGCTGAGAAGATGCTTCACACCAACTTCTCAATAGGCCTAAAAGTAACGGTACGTCTTCATGCCACCATCCACCACGTATATGGTATTTGCGGATTTTCCCTTAATCCAATTTGTCTAAAATTGTTAAATTTCCCCTTCTTACAGCCGCGGCCAGCCGATCAGTTTGAGTACGCTGTCACCAACAATGCCAGCCAAATATGGATCGTTGATATGAGCCAAAAGACATGTACGTGTAGACGATTCCAGGTCGATCAAATTCCTTGCCCTCATGCCATGGCCGTGTGTAATCACCGACGGATAGATCCATACAATTATTGCTCGCCATACTACACAAAAGATTATCTTTATGGTAATTATTCGTCTGTAGTCCATCCTATTGGCAGCTCTGAAGGCTGGGATGTGCCTGAATCAATCAGCTCGCAAATCGTCAATCCTCCCAATACGAAGCGTGGTCCCGGGAGGCCACGAGTTCGAAGGATTTTGTCCCAAGGTGAGGATCATGAGACAATTCGTTGTGGTAGATGTAATGGCTATAGACACAACCGACAAACGTGTACCAATTCAGTACCCTTAAGGACCCGGCCAACAAAGCCAACTCCATCGTTGTGACTAGGGGGCAAATCTGTGTAATATGACTTTTACCATGGTCACAATGGTTGTGACCACCAGGTCACAACCATAGTGACCGAACTCCGTGGTTATCGGTTTAAAAAAAAAAGAATAGGGAAAATTTTCCCGTAAATAAATTGTTAATCATTTTATTGTATTCATATTTGTACAGTGCGACATTAACTTTTGGGGAAGGGCCTCAAAATGACGATTAAATTCGTTGTGACCGGCTGGTTAATATGGTTGTGACTATTGTGAGCCGCTATGTAAAGCTTATTTGACCATGGTCATAATGGTTGTGACCGGGAGGTCATAACCGTTATGACCGAATTCCGTGGTTATTATCGGTTTGAAAAGCAACTATAAAAAGATGAACATAAATTAATTATACCCTGGTCAGGGGTAACTTTACACGTAAACCGAGACATTAAATGCTAGCAGTGAAATCACATAATTACCTTTTAGGGAACGTATCTGTTTAGGCGGTCACCATCGTTGTGATACCATGGTCATAATGGTTATGACTAGGGTGAGATGCCGTGTAACAGGATGTTTTACCCTGGTCACAATGGTTGTGACCGCCCGGTCACAACCATTATGACCGAATACTTTTGTGTATATATCCAGCAAACAAAAAGTAGCCAAAAAAAACTAAAGTAAAATAATTTTGTAAAGCTTCGAATAGTTTTATTATATTCTTATTAGGGGTAAATTTACACGCAAACCGATGGGGTAAATGCCTGCAGGAAAATGACGTCAGTAACTTTTGGGGAAGCGTATCGAAGAAGGCGGTGAACTCCGTTGTGACACGTCAGTAACTATTTATCGCATTTACCCTGGTCAATATGGTTGTGACCGCCCGGTCACAACCATTATGACCGATATTTTAGGAATACCAACAGTCTTTTGTACGACCCTGAGTGACTAAATACCATATTTGCCCTCATCTCCTTCACGCGTTAAAGTGACTCTCCCTATGACATGTTAGTTTTAAAATTTTTAAAAAAGATTTTACAGTTTTTAGAGAGGGAAAACTCTGTGTAGAGAGAGAAAGTGGTAATCGTATCGTTTTCTACCAGGCGTATCCTGCATAACCGTCGTAAAGCACATCTTATAGCCGTATACACGCCGCGGATATATCAATAGCATGGTGACTATTACAGATTTTGAGAGAAATTAGGGAGAAATGGCTGTACAGGAATCGAGTATCACTCAATCCAAGATATCGAGAGAGGAAGAGGTAAAATCTATGATCTCTGTTTGTTTAAGTCAAGATGCAGTTTGCGGTACGTCCATACATCTAAATATCTAATCTGACTTTTTTTCTTTTTTCTTTTTTTATTATCCAATCACACAGACTCAATATGTTCGACTGGTACCAGACAGTGAGATAACCCGGGCCAAAATAAATACTTTCATAAACATTAACGAGACATGGAAGAAACTGAGCTAGTGGTTATCTCCACGACAGTTGGAGTCCGTCAAAGACCAGCCATGCATTCAGCCTTTCCTGCATCTAGAGTCTCTTGGTTGGGCTGGCCAGGTATTTCATAACATTGTGATGCGCCTTACAAACCACACATCAATGGGGGACGCACTGTGGTTCGAGATTGAAAAAAACATGGCCAGATTCTCCATAATGGAGTTCTGCCTAATTACCGGACTAAAATGTGCAGGGTCAACGCATCTACCGGTCGTCGAAAGCAGGATAATGGCAAGATATTTTTCGACTATTAAGGGCGTATCGAGGGAAAATTTGGAGCTGCAACTGTCCAATGCTAAGTTTGACAACGACGAAGATGCCGTAAAGCTTAGCCTGCTGTACATTATATTCTCGATCCCTTTGTCAAACGCTCTCCCGGTGAAAATAGATCCCAAATTTTTCGGGTTGGCAGACAATTTGGATGCCTTCAACGATTTTCCTTGGGGCAGGCTATCATGGGAGGCAACCTGTGCTGCAATCTGTGCTACAGTGGAGAATAGGATTTCTTCGAAGAGACGCCAAAAAAAACCTGTTAACACAGTTCACTACAGCATTCCTGGTTTCCCACATGCCATACTCGTATGGGCATACGAGACACTTCCAACGATGGCGAAGAAGTTCACAACCAACTACTTCCAAGCCGTTCCGCGAATGGCGTCCTGGACCACTGCAGAGATTGTGAAATTCGATGACGTTCAATGGGCGTTCATGGAGGTTGGCGAATCACAGGTAATTCACATTTCGCTACCATAAACAAGGGGTCAAAATCGTAATGACCGTGTTGGTCAAAAACGCTCAAACGAAGACAGGTCACAACCGTTATGACCGTCTGGTAAAAATCGTTATGATCAAACACGGTCATACCATAATAAGATTCACAAATTCGTTATGCGATATTATAATATAATAATAATAATACGTTCTGTATAAGGATCGTACCTCTACGTCATGTGTGCAGCCAAACTATTTTCAATTGATGCCAACCGAGGAGGAGTTGAAGAACGATAATGTTGCGAGCCTTTTTTTGAATAGACCGTCTGGCCTGCCTCAATTACCACCTCCGAAGTCGACAGTCCCCCGGCGGACCCCGGATATCAATGCCGAGTGGGTGGAGTTCCAGAATGAGATCCGAGGACATGTTACTACTTTGAATAAAAAGTTAAAGGATATAAAAAAGGAACAAACCCGCTCGAACAAACTGTTGAAGAGGGTGCTGAAATTGTTGACGGCGAAGAATGCTGCTGAACAGCAAGGTCAGGCACAGCATGGGACGAAGGTCGCAAGCAGCGAAGTTCTTAATGTTAAGAGGAAGACGTCGGAAGCTTTGAAGACTTCTTCCCCTGAGTTCGACGTCGTTGCGGATATAGGGCTGCAGGCAGCAATGGAGTTCCTTATTGCCGATAAGGTGATAGATTGGCATGCAGATGCCGTGCATAAGAAACTAAAGGTAGAGTTAAACATGACCAATATACCTGATCAGTGTGAGACTTTGTCAATTTTGTATGACATGTTATGAAAATACAATGTACAGGAACAGGCGGCCGAGACGAGTGTTAAGGATGAGCGAGTTGTTGGAGCGAGGGAGGGGGCCATGCCTGCAGTGTCAAAATCAATGAAAGAGGGGGCAGAGAGGGAAGACCACAGCCCATCACCTGATCTTGTCATGATTGACGAGCACTCCAACAAGGAAATGTTGACGGAAATGGTTGTGACGCGTAGCTTAACATCTCAATTTTGCCAATAATGGAACAGTCCATAATGTTAACTCGTTCAACATATGTGCTTTGTAGATCCCTAAGAAGAAGAGGGCCAGACTATCAAGGCTTGGCCAATGGCCATCGGGTCGTAAGAATGACGATGGATCCCCTACGAAGAAGCCGGCTGACACGAATTATGCACTCCCAGTAGGTCTCGCAGATGAACCTCCTGAACATAGGTTAGAAGAGTTCAGGGAGTGGTTCAAACAAGGATTGTTGAAGAAGACACCTCCAGGGTAATGTTGATTAAGTTAACATTGTCTGTGTTTATGATTATACTTGGAATTGCACTGAAGTGTTAAAATATGTATGCTTGATTTTCAGTAAACGGCCTCCACGATACAGTGTCAAGCATGAGACACTTGACAAACCCCATGACTTCGGATGCATGGATGTAGGAAAAAAAAGCTAGTACTATGAATTAGCAACTTCCCCGATTTGGCTATGGGACGAAGTAAGTACATGACATTTTTTTAAATTCGCCAGTCTGCTATAAATAATTTATCACAACCTTTGTTATATTGTTTGCTGATCGAATATTGTACAATACCCTTAACCCCCTGGTTATGTTAATGTAGCACGTTGATGTCGCCTTTTATTACTTGAGAAAGAAGATCAGGCAGTTCCCCGAATTGGAGCAACGGAGGGTGACAACGGTTGACACTTATTTTTGCACAAAGGTTCGATCGTTGTGGCGTATATATCAGAGTGATCCGAAAAAGTTCGATTGGGGAACCTGTGAAACTGTACTAGGGATAATGCTTGGCGTTAATGTCCAGAGTGGGACATCATGGTTTGACGTGAACACTGTTCTAATACCAGTGCATTTGGCTGACCTTAAACATTGGGTATTAGCGAAGCTCGATCTGACAAGCTGGACCATTGACGTGTACGACTCTCTGCAGCATGAAGGACCACACAATGTCAAGGTCCGAGAAGGCATGGAATGTTTAGCAATATTCATTCCATTGCTGGCTGAACGCTTGGATTTGTTTGCCTTCAAACCAAGAGAACCTGCTGGAATTAGCCCATTACCAATCACCATCATGAAAGACATCCCTCAACAATCCAATGGGTGAGTGCAAGGAAAACAACATTTCCAAACGTCTATACTCCATTCAAAAGTTGAAGTGAAAACTAATAATATTTGTCTTTTGTGCAACAGGGGTGACTGTGGAGTGTTTACCATTAAATTTGCTGAATGCTTAATAGAAGGGAGGGACGTCAAATATTGGGTAATATCTGAACGGATGAGGCTATTTCGGGAGTGGCTAGCATGTTACTTGTGGATGCATGCCAACCGAAAATTGAAGGAAATTACAAAAGTGATGACGACGTCGACAAGGACTACACCTGACACATATACTAATTTTTCATTTCAAACATTCCCATTAATTGTAGAAAATATAAATTTTTTGTTAAATTTAGATGTCATATTGTAATAACATATACAATTTCAAGAGTAAGGGTTAAATTAATCCTTACAATCCGCGTTTTATTATTAATAAGAGTAGGTATGTATTGCCCCTGTTTCACGTTCATGAAAACAGAACGAGTCCAAATGGATTTCATGAAACTGTTTCACAGAAGGAAAAACTGGTCATAACGGTTATGACCGGGTGGTCATAATGGGTATGACCATCGCTAAAAAATAATAAAATAGATCGACAAAAAAAAAATTCGCGAAAGAAAATTAATTCTAAAAAAAAAAAAATAACCTGGTCATAACGGTTATGACCGGGTGGTCATAATGGTTATGACGATCCCTAAAAAATAATAAAAAATTTTGACAAAAAAAAAAAAAAAACCTGGTCATAACGGTTATGACCGGGTGGTCATAATGGTTATGACCATCCCTAAAAAATAATAAAAAAAGTACGAAAAAAAAATTAATACTTCACAGAAGGAAAACCTGCTCATAACGGTTATGACCGGGTGGTCATAATGGTTATGACCATCCCTAAAAAATAATAAAAAAAGTTCGAGAAAAAAAAAAAACCTGGTCATAACGGTTATGACCGGGTGGTCATAATGGTTATGGCCATAGCTAAAAAATAATAAAAATAGATCGACAAAAAAAAATTAATTCTAAAAAAAAAAACCTGGTCATAACGGTTATGACCGGGTGGTCATAATGGTTATGACCATCGCTAAAAAATAATAAAAAAAGTTCGACAAAAAAAAAAACCCGGTCATAACGGTTATAACCGGGTGGTCATAATGGTTATGACGATCCCTAAAAAATAATAAAAAATTTTGACAAAAAAAAAAACCTGGTCATAACGGTTATGACCGGGTGGTCATAATGGTTATGACCATCCCTAAAAAATAATGAAAAAAGTTCGAGGAAAAAAAAAAACCTGGTCATAACGGTTATGACCGGGTGTCATAATGGATATGGCCATCGCTAAAAATAATAAAAATAGATCGACAAAAAAAAAATTAATTCTAAAAAAAAAACCTGGTCATAACGGTTATGACCGGGTGGTCATAATGGTTATGACCATCGCTAAAAAATAATAAAAAAAGTTCGACAAAAAAAAAAAACCCAGTCATAACGGTTATGACCGGGTGGTCATAATGGTTATGACCATCCCTAAAAAATAATAAAAAAAGTTCGACAAAAAAAAAATTAATTCTAAAAAAAAAAAAACCCTGGTCATAACGGTTATGACCGGGTGGTCATAATAGTTATGAACATCGCTAAAAAATAATAAAAAAAGTTCGACAAAAAAAAAAAAACCTGGTCATAACGGTTATGACCGGGTGGTCATAATGGTTATGACCATCGCTAAAAAATAATAAAAATAGATCGACAAAAAAAATTTTAATTTAAGTCTAAAAAAAAACCCGGTCACAACCATTATGACCACCCGGTAATAACCGTTATGACCAGTTGTTTTTTTTTTTTTTTTTATAAATCATCGAAAGTTTTTTTTTTTTTTTTAAGATAACTTTTTTTTTGCCTATTAAATAGTAATGGTCATAACCATTATGACCATCCGGTCATAATGGTTATGACCAATTTATTTTATTTTTTTTTAAATCATCGAAAGTTAATTTTTTTTTTTTTTAAGATAACATTTTTTGTCATTTTTAAATATAGGTCATAACGGTCATGACCGGGTGGTCATAATAGTTATGACCTTTACTCAAAAATGGCCAAAAATGTTAGATTAAAAGAAAAAAAAACTTTCGATGGAAGTTTCTCTTTCTAAATGAAAGTTTCTCTCTCTAAATGGAAGTTTCTCTCTGTAGATGAAATTTCTCTCTATTATATGAAATTTGGGTTTCAAAATGGGTGGGGGGCTAGGTGGAAAAGTGAAAAAACGAAATAAGTTTCCGTTGGGTGTGACTCTTTCTCTCTCTAGATTTTAGTTTTCTCTCTCTAAACCACTGTACATGGTGGTTTGAAAAACTTTTTTGGGCCATGCGAGGGAGAGAGATTCTTTAGTGTGTAGGAGATGAGGGTAAACCTGTAATTTGATATACATTAAATGCTACTGGGTCCCACTTTAAGTGCTGAAATTGAATAGAAAAAAAAGTACTGCTGTTTTTACCATTATTTTTTTAGAGGTGCTAAAAGTGAAATTAACCCTAAAATAAAGAATGCATGTAATTTTTACAAGGTTCAATCACACCTACTCCTCGGAGCTACGTCCGGCTATCAAACACTTAACTAATCTCAAAATGATTATAAATACACTCGGACTTTAATAACTTAAAGAATCTCTCTTCCTATTATGTTGCAACACTTTCAAAATACTTTGAAATTTATATATGGAAACTTACTTATAATATGAATTAACTTTTCCTTTATTCTAGCTACTGATCAAAACATGGAAACCGTCATGAGATCCCAGAAAATAAAATCTTCCAACTTTATAGATTTCAAAAGCATGATTCTTCTCTTTTGGGAAAGATTGAACTTTTAAATTAAATAAGATAATTAAGGAAACTTACCCAAAATTGAAATTCCTTCTTAAAGGAAAAACCAAGATTACCTTCACTAAAAATTCAATCTTATTTTCCTAGACTTGAATGAAAACAGAAACTTCCGAGTCATATACCAAGACAACCAATATGCCAAGTCAACTTCACAAAAGGAGCAACTTTCCCGTTTCGGTACTGGTCATATTTTCAAAACAAGCAAGTTATGCAACTTCCTAAAGCTAGTTATAAATATTTTGTTTGGTTTTTCGAACAAAGTTGCCATAAATACCACATTAAAAGTAATATTGAAACTTAAAATTCAAAATTTGGGTCTGTTTATAATTTAAAATTCAAAACAAGTAAAGAAATAAATAAAATAAAGTAGACATAAAAAACACATCAACAACTCCTCCTCTTTCTCCATTGATTGGTACAATTTATTCAAGATCAGTAAATAACCAACGAAAAATGATTGCGTTCAAAGTTAGGCAGCACAATATGGATCAAGGATTGATGGTGCATGCATGGATTATATGCTTTTTTTTATTTTTTATTTTTTTTTTTGCATTCATTGAACTTAAATTGAATTTATAATAAATTTCTATTTCTTCTTTATTGCTAATTTATCGAAATGTTTGTCGATTATGAATGATACGGGCGGGCGATTGGGGTGTGTACAAAGAAGGACCATCCCAATTGGATCCCTAGCCCTGATTTGATATTTTTAAATTTTAATGTGAACGATTCCATCATATACTTTACCACGAATTTCTTTTTGGTTATTTTGAAGATAATGAGTTTCAAGTTTGACATACATATCGGCTACATATTGTTGAAGAAAACGACCTGAACGTACTAAAATAGATTTATCTGTAGATCTTATTTGTAGTTTATAACAATAATATTCATGGACAAGAAACCACATTTTTTGTCTTCCTCATCTCCAACACGGAAACACGAAACTAATAACATCGAGTAAATGAAGTACCAAAATATATGCACAATACTTAAATTGAGTAGATGAATCTTTGTTACTTTCTGTTTCCTTTTGAATTAATTGCGTAGCAGAAATCATCGTCTCTGGCACAATACGAAGCTGACCTTCACAAAACAGTTCTCCTTTTTAAACATTGTTGTTCTCAAGATAAACAAAGTTCTACAAAAGAACTGAAATTAGCCTTCAAAATTTATTCACCAGGATCTTCAGAAGTACTTAAAATTGCTTGCCCTTACTATGTATCTCTGCTGCATATGTTTCAAGTGCCTTAAAACTCTTGGAGGAATGACGACCAGATCACACTTTGCTTTTCAATGTTTGATATAAAAAAACCTTCTTGTTAAAAAGCATTCTAGTAGAAATCGATGAAGCCGCATTTCAATGCGAATCAAGTCTTTTTGAAGTATTCAAAAAAAAAAACACAAACACAAACAAACTAGCCTTTCCGAATGTACAGATATCGAACTTCTTCATATGTCTCTAAAAAGTAGTTAATACTTTCAAATGATAAATAAATAAATAAGATTAGTTATAAATTACATCCATTAAATTATGCTTTTCTAACGAAAGATTTTTTTAAAAAATCAATCATTTTATGTATACTTTTTTAGCAATACTTAATTTGTTCCTCTTATAAATCCATTCTAATTTTGATTTCGATTTGATTCATCAAAACAAACAAAAAAAAAAAAAAAACAGAGAGAGAGAGCAGTAATTGACCTAAATAGTCTTGGAACTCTTTCGAAATGACGGATTGGTCCCCTTTTTTTTCTTGGAATGACCCTAGACTTTTAATTTTTTTTACATTTTGCTGCTTCGTGCTTTCCGTAAAACTCCATTAAATTTCTAACAAATTCTTGTAAAAATGATAATTTTTGTAATAAAATATCCAAAATATCCTTCAATCTCCCAAAAATCCATATCCCCCTCTCTCTCCTCCCCTTCCCTCTCCCTCTCTCACTCGTTCCCCCCCCCTGCGAGTGGGTCCCTCCCCTCAATGACTAGGTTGCCCCCCTCCCAACCCGGGACTAGTTCACTACCACCTCCCCGCCCATCACAATTGGGTCCCCCCCCCCCCCCCCCCACCCACCCGCAATTCTCTGTAAAAGGGTTTCTCAAAATTTGGGGGAAAACCCTAAGAAATTACCTATATGATCTTTGAAAAATGTGAACCATGCTTCTCACTGATCAATCCGTTAGTTTTTGGATGGCAAGGACTGAAACGATCAAGAAAATAAAAGTTTAGGGTCATCTCAACTAAAAAAAAAAAAGGACCAGTCTGTCACCTTCGAAAGAGTTAAGGACTATTTAGGCCAATTGCTCAAAAAAATCTACAATTAATCTAATTAGGCGAAAAAAAAACTTTACCTCTTTTTTTTCTAAAAAAAAAAAAGAAGAAGAAGAAGAAGAAGTAATACACCTACAATTTTTTAAACCAAATACTCACATGTCATAAGTCTACTTCTTCAATCTTCTTCTTCTTCTTTAATTTTCTTTATCATGTACCAAAAAAAATCATAATGCTTAATGTGATAAGCAAGAGGAAATCTCAATCATGTAAAAATTGAAAATTCACCATTTCCAGCATTTCAACAATCATAAAGTAACCTAAATATCCATAAAAATTTTGACAATGGGGTATAAATTATAAAATTAAAAAAAAAAAAAAAAGAGCCATAATATCGGTTTGACACTTCAAGATTTTTTTTCCCCTTCTTTGAGAAAGAGTATGATTACAAAATCTAAGATCATAGACATATATTTGGGATAATCAAAGATTTGGGTTTTTTTTATTCATTTGGAAAAAAAAAAAAAGGATTCTATTTATAGCAAATTTAGTGTGCGTTTTCTGATTTCTCTAATAACATACTATATACTTTATAGTTAATGTGCAGTGTATAAAGATGTATTTCTAACTAGTATTAATGTAATTTCATTAATGATAAAATGATATAAAAATTATTTATAATT